>CM053789.1:765321203-766521203 GCA_028749045.1 Cupressus sempervirens | reverse complement strand
TTGTTGCACATATGTATAGATTATAGAGCCTCAAAGAAAAAGACAATAAAGAATAGGTACTCCATTCCTAGGGTCAATGAGCTTCTAGATGAATTACACAAGGCCATGTATTTTCCTAAAATTGATCTTTGTTAAGGCTATCATCAAATTAGTGTCCACAAAGAAGATATTTAGAAGAATGCTTTCCATTGTCACTACGGGCACTTCAAGTTCCTTGTCATGCTATTTGGAATCATAAATGCATCGGCAACATTTCAATCTTACATGAGCCACACATTCCATGAGCGATTGCAAACATATTTTTTGGTTTTCTTTTATGACTCATTGGTATTCAGTAAGACTTGGGGTGATCATTTGCAACATTGGATGTGCTCTTGAATATCATGAGGCACAATTCCTTTTTTCAAAAGCTTCCAAACTTGAGTTCAGAATGATTGAGGTTCTTTATCTGGGATGTGATTGGAGTTGATGGTGCTGAAGTACACTAGGAAAAGATACATGCAATCTTAGATTTGCCACCTCCTAGAAACATATAAGAATTGGGAGGTTTCATGGGTTTGTGTTGTTACTTTCAGAGGTTTGTGCGAGGGTTTACTCGGTGTCACCGTCAATAGATCTTACAAAAAAGGAGCATTTCAATGTTTTGCTAAAGCACAAATGACATTTGAAAAGCTCAAGGAGGTGATGAGCATATGCCCATTTTTAGTACTACCTAACATGGCGTAACCTTTTGTTGTTGAGCGTGATGCATCATGTTTGGGAATTGGTGCAGTTTTGATGCAAAACAAGCACCCTGCACCCTTTTGCATTTGAGAGCAGGTAACTTAGAGATCCAGAGCGATGAGGCATGCACTAGCAAAGTTCAGACAGTATCTTGTTGGGGAAAAATTTGTTGTTAGGACTAATCATAATAGTCTTAAGTATTTCTCCGGGAACAGAATTATTTCAATGAACAATAACAAAAGTGTGTGTAAGCAACATTCAAGCATATGATTTTGATTGTAGAACATATTAGGGAAAAAATAATATTGTTGTTGCTAATGCCCTTTGTAGGAAACCCATCCTTTGCTCTCCCATTGAAATTTCAGCTGATTAGAAATCTCAACCGCTAGCCAAATATGCCAAAAACATTTTTGCTTGTGATTTGGTTGATGGACAAGTGCAGGATGACATGTATTCTATAATAGATGAGGTGATTTATTATTAAATATAGAATTTTCCTTTAACTAGAGTTTATCCTAAAAGACAAGGTTATGAGGGCATTGCATGATACCCCACTACCAAGACATCCAAGATTCTTCAAAACATATCATCGTGTGAGAGATTATCTTGGAGGGGTCATAGAGACGATATTGCAACATGTCAGAGAGTGTTCGACTTGGAAACAGAACAAGTTAGGACACACTTATCTCGCAGGCCTTTTTCAACCCTTGCCCATACTTGAACAGAAGTGGGAAGGGACATCCATAAATATTATTACAAGACTTCCATGAGTTTAGGGAAAAGATTGTATCTTTGTAGTGGTGGACAAATTGACAAAATAACCCCATTTCTTTGCCATTGGTACAGATTTTTGAGCACCTTAGGTTGTGGGATTATTGTTTAGGGCACCTAAGACCATTGTTAGTAATCAAGACAACAAGTTCAACTACAAGTTTTGGCAGGAATTGTATATAGCAATAGGAATTGGTATTTTGGTATTTTTAATTTGGATACAAATACTTGTATGTTCATTTTATGTAATAAATTTTCTGGATTCGATAAAGATTCCATTGACTATTACTTATCATCGTTATGTGAGCTATAAGTATGTTGATTTCCTTGTGCTCTCTTATGCTCATCCTAATAGTGGATCACAGAATGTGATTTGAAATGTTGATGCAATTTTTTTTACAACACAATCAAATCCAAAAACTCTTAATGGTAATTATAAATTGTTGTTATTGCTGTGAATCATTTTTTTTTCAAATAGATAGAACACTGTTGGTTTAAATTGCAATCCCCCAAGGAAAAGATCATCTTATGGGTCCACATAGAAGAGACCAAATATGCCTCAACGCTTTGCATTGTCCCCCAAAAGACAATACAAAAGCACATTTATGACATAATATGCAGATGGCAAACAGAAGAATGTCATAATAGGGTCAGTTCCTTTCTATTCTTATACCAATGGAGTATCAAATGTCATCTAAAGGTAAGTTAAAACGGTCAAAACAAAAGACATGCCAAGCAGTATATCACGGTGAATCACATTATATGCAAGCAAACACAAAGACGAAGGGTTCCTGTACTTATGAGGCGATTTGTAGCAAATTGTTTTTCTCCCAATCTTGCTCATAATCATTATAAATAGTTGGTGGACAAGATGCTAAATGTGTTGGACATTTGCTTGTTGTCCTTTATAAGGTGGCAGAGGTGGAACCACAATATAAGCACTGGACACTCTAGGAAGGGAAATGATTCCTAGTCCAGGATGTGTGGTTCACTTGTGACCTGTGCAGCAGGAAGAGTTACTTAGATAGCGATAGATGTTGTAGGATCCTTGGAGGTAGTAGTTCAAGTGGGTCTTGAGGAACTACCTAATGATAACTCAGTTACTCTAGTGGCTTTAAGCTTTTGGTAGGAAAGGAACAAAGAGTATTCTCTTTTCCACGTTGGGATAAGGGGCAGGACCTACTATGATATGTGGTATACATTTTGTTGAACACAATTCATCTACAGTGGGGGGGGAGGTGGAATGAATCAGTAGAAGATAAAATATGTGATCCTTAGTTAATAAAACTTTGATAATGATAAGCATAAAGTAGAAATTTAAAGAATGCAAATTGCACAAAGTAACTTTAACACTGGATGTACATGGAAACCCAGGACAAGAAAAACCATGGTGAGAAATGCTGCTAGGATATACTGTCCTAATGCAGCCTCACAAATAAAATTTAGTGCAATGCTTTAAGGACACCAACCCTAAGGAATAATCAAATCCTTTGCTTGAGAGCACCAACTCTGACTGAAGCACCAACTCCGCAATTTTTAAGGCCCAAACTTCTGGATATAACAAAACTCTTAGTTTTACAGACCTCCCTAACTTGCAGATGTGATACAAAACATTCTTCTCAATTTTATGACAGATAGAAGACTTGCTTTCAGACTTAATGAAAACATTCACTCTCTCTCAGATTGACAAAATCAATTGGCTATACTGGACAAGGCTTTAACTCTCTTATTACGTCTGCGGTCTTTTTAACTTGATTCTGTGTCAGACTTGACACAACTTAGCATTGATTTTCACACACTCAACTCTTTTAACTGCAGAGATATTTTTCTGTATAAAGACAATTCTCAACAAATGATACATCACTGTTATATCAGTCTTCTCATCAACAATGTGTCCTCTCACACAAATCGGTTGCTTGTCACACTACATTTATACAATCTTCAAACCACTGAACAGGTATAGATGGTTACAATAACTTCTACTAACAGTCTTCTCAGTTATAACCCATCTAATCTGTTGCAAATGCAATTCATTAACATAACATTTTTTCGAAGAGTAATACTCTTCAAGTGGCAATGATATTCTGATGTAACTTTAATTACAGTTGGACAAAGACAGTCGTAATTAAACCATCCAAACTTCCGTCAGCAAATGCTATATACATCCTTTAGCCCAGTCCATAAACGTTTCTGCGCTACTTATAAAACACACTTGTCCACTCTCAATACTTGGAATATATTCAAATAGAGCCGTATCACCATCAATCTTCTCCATAGCGGAAATGAACCCAGAAATCACAATGAACCCAATAATTTTCAACCATGAATGCTACTATCACAAATCACCAATAACAAATATGAAATTCTGTATTACATCTGCATATGTTTTTCTTCAGATAATCTTGTTGATGCTCAGGAAACAGGTTTGTTACTAGAAATATACAAATGATATTTGTAGAGGATACACTAAGCAACATCACCCTATCTCCAGTGGTTATCTGAGACGTTCTGGGGCTTGCCCTCACCTTTGACCGTTTCCTTCTGTTCTGGAGTACTTCTCAACTGTGAGAGGTATCTAGTCTTTTCTTGCTTTGTTCTTTTGTTCTCCTGTTTGTCCTTTCCATGAACACCATTTGGTGCTTCTGCTGCTGGCGGTTGCGTTGTATGCTTTTCAGTCCCATAGACCCTCGTGGTCTCTTGTTGGACATTAATAAATTTATCTTATCTGATCTTACTCACTTAGTGAGTAGACAAAATTATCAAACCTTGGAGTACACAAAATTAGCAAACCTTGGAGTTGAAGTTCAAATCCAATGCGAAGGTTGTAGTTCTTTGTGGCCTCTCTAGTGGGTGTCCCATGAAGGCTTCAACTTCTCATGAGGATGGAAAGAGCTTTTCATATAGTCTGTGTAGCTTGGATAGCAAAGTCGTTGATTAAAGATGCTCATCCAAGGATGGGAGGTTGTATCATGTTGACGTTGTCTGTGATTAGCATCGCTGATATGGATTTGGTATTGATAGTGCAATGGTTGCACGCACTTGGTGAGTACATGAAATCATCAAACCTTGGAGTTGAAGTTCAAAACAGATGGGAAGGATGTAGTTCTCTGTGGCCTCTCTTATGGGGGGTGGGGGTCTCATGATGGTTTCAAATTCTCATGAGGATGGAGAGAGCTTCTTATAGAGACCAAGTAGCTTGGGTAGCATAGTATTTGATTACCAATACAAGTGCCTTGAAGGATGGGAGGTTTTATGATGTTGGCATCTAGTCCATTATGGACAAACATAGCAATGTGTTCAACAAAATCCCCCTAGGCTAACCACTGGATGGGGGCTTTTTAGTGTGTAATTGATCTAAGGGTGGAGCAAAACTTGTCATCACTACACCTTATTGTAATCCTATTATGACATGACATTAAGGAGTTGTTGCACATGAAACATATGTCATAGCTATAGCACATTTTCTTCCTTCATCCTATTGGTCAAGAAAGAAATTGCACTTTGAGGATGTGTATTGATTATAGAGACCTTAATAAAAAGACAATCAAGAAATACTACCCATATTCAATATCTATTTATTGATAGATGAGCCTCATGGTGTTGTGTACTTCTGCAAGGTTGATTTATGTTCACAGTATCATTAGATAAAGGTTAGGTTCAAAATAGCCTTTAGGTGTAGGTATGGGTGCCTATTAGTTTTGGTCATGTCATTTGAGTTTACCTTTGCATCTGCCACCTTTGAGTCATTTGTAAAGTCCTCTACTGGGACTTCAGTCAATCTGCCCTAAAATTCTCATTTAGCATTTGAATAGTGCTTGGAAGTGGGAGTTGTCTCTTTCACATCTCGATATAATCTGGCAACCAGGTTAGTATCACTAGATAATAAGTAAATAAACCAACATTTCATAAATATAATTACAAATGACTATTGTAATAATCAGCAGAAGGGATTGTCTTGACATTCCATTTATCCTACTTATAGTCATTTCAAAGCACCACTTGGGAGACCATGCAAGGCACCTTAATTCGCCTCCCCTGCCCCACTCAGGGTGTCTCTACCAGTGTGGCTTTCTAGCTACTTGCAATCCTTCATATGTACCATGTCTTCCCTCCAAAATGAGATAGCCTAATGGATCAGAATCATGAAGGGAATTATCACGTGTCATATTATTTGTGGGAAGATATAACTCCAATTAAAAAACATATAGTTGTGCATTAACAGCAAGGTGGACACAAGTTAATAATTATCATGCAAGTCATTATAATCTGCATCATACCACTGGTAAATATAGAAATTGTAGATATATATATGCACTGATTGAATTCGTATCTTGATCTGTTTTCTTAGTGACGTGATGTTCTTTCCTTCTACAATGTCTTCCTTCATAATCAAATGCTGATTATATACTCCTGAATGAATTTTCACCATTTCGCTAATGAATGAATTTTTACCATTTTCCTTCTACAATGTCTCCCTTCATTTTCCTCTTTGCTGTGCTTGTCATCTGTCAGCAGGGTGTGCATTTTCGAGCGGCTTTCTTTTCTTGTCACTGAAGTCTACACTTGAGCGCCATGTGTTTTGCAAAGAGCTAAGCTCAATTCCTTTTGCTGGTGGGCCTAGGCATTAGTTAAGTGATACATGTGGTCGTCTCGTGGGGTTTCGAGAAGGTTTAACATTCTTTTGAGAGTTGCTTTCACGCTTGAGTGCCATGTGTCTTTCTTGTTTCAACCAAATGCTTCCATGCATCTTGCATCTGCGAACTCGGTGCTTTCTCAATTTTGGCGTGGTTATCAACAATACTGTTGTGGTTTTTTGTACAGAGCCAGTTGCAGAGCAGACATTGAGGGATTTGATCTTGTTAATGGATTGAGTGTTTGCCGTCTCCCTTTCATGGCCATTGATGGATGTTCAACTTCTTTGTTTTGCGGACTGTGCCCTGTGTCACATTTTTGGAACTGCTTGCTGTTGGTTGGGATCTGGCTGTTCCTTTGCTTGTATATAATGCAATATGTTGTAATTTGAATGTTTGAATTTTCATAAATATTGAAAGCTACTTTTTGCAAGCTTTAAATCGTATTTGTGCATTTGAATCAGTATAGTACAATCAATCGTGCTCATAGCCTTTTGGTCTCTTTAAGATTCATTTTTCATAAATGGTTTCTGTGCTATTTAGTAATTTACTGACTTTAGCATATGCATCTTTGGTCTTTGCTGAGTGGATTATGCATCAAGCATCTCTGTTTTGCAATTGCCATTGTATGTTTCCTCTTATGTCTTATTTATGAAGGTTTTTTAGATATCTCTGACTGTGCCTAATATATAGTTGTGACAAGGTTGCCTTGAGATTCTTTTTCCTGGATAGCTTGTGCATTTGATACTTGAGTGTTCTAAGAGCTTGGGGTATTGCCTTTGAGTAGATTAGTAATACTTCTTACCCTTTCCCTTTACATAAAATGAAGAGCTGACTTCTAAGATCCCAGAAGTTGCTTAGGGAAACAGCATAACGTGCCCCATAGGCCATTTATCAGAAAGCAATTTTAGATATCAATAATACCTTTTTATTGTGGATGGAAGGACATGACTTTTCCAGTAATTATTGCAATTGCAAATGTTGGTGACTCTTCGTGACTGTTGTTTGTTAATAAACCAGTTACTCTAAAGTTCTCAATAATTAATATTAATTTGTCTTGGAATGGAGCACACATCTTTGCTGATCTTGGAGTTTCATTGTCCCATTATTAAACTAATCACGACTGATCCTCTTCTATTAACAATATCTGATTCTATTAACAATATCTGATCCTTCCTTTGTGTGATTGTTGATTGGAACTATTTACTGTTCTTTTCCATATGCGGGGTTATGACATCACACATAATGTATTTATTTTATAATTGAGGAAACTTGTGCTGGTTTTCTTTGATGACATCTAAATTACAATAAGACATGGGAGTATCACTCGAGACACATAGATGAGATGCTTGGTATACTTGAGCAACATTCATTCTATGCCAAGGTATCGAAATGTAAGTTTGTTTTAGTGAAATATCACATTTATGGCATAAATCAGTGGCTAGGGGGTTAGTGTGGATGAGAAGTTCAAAGCTTATAGGATTGGTCCAGACTATGGACTTTTTCACATTTAAGAGAATTTGTGGGTCTTTCCAGCTACTCTAGAATGCTTGTGAATGGATTTTCACAGCCTGCAGCCTATCGATGGATATGCAAAAGAAGTGGGCCTTCTATTGGAACGCTTAAATATATAGAGCTTTTGACAAGCTCAAAGAGGTAGTAATTTCTGACTTATTTTGGCTATTTAACTTATTTTTGTTTTAGAATGTGATGTTTCAGGGGAGGGGATTGGAACAGTTCTGGTGCAAAATACACTCTATAGCATTTGAGAGTAGGAAGCTGAAGGAGACGAAGAGAACCCTGTCTATTTATGATAAGGAAATGTTGGAAATCATGCACGCACTAGCCAAATTTGTGCAACACTTAGTTCGTGGTGACAATGGGTCGTAATAGCTTGAAGTTTTTCCTCAACTAGAAGGATTTGAATGATAGGCAACAAAAATGGTTAAGTCTATGATTTTGACATTGAATATGCAAGGGAAAGAATAATGTGCTGGTTGATGCATTCTTTAGGATATCATATTTTTGCTCTATGATTGTATATCTATTAATTGGAAGGTTTCTCTAATTGCTGAATATGCCAAGAGCACATTTGCTATTGATATTTTGGATAAAATGAGCTCATTTTGTCAAACATCATGCTATGAATGCTAGAAAGGGGACATTACCCTTCCCAAAATTGCTTGTCCTCAAGCAATTTCAGCTCTGGATGTTGCAATATCTGCTCATTTTCCCAAGTAGCATCGTCGACAGGTAGGTTCCTCCACTTCACTAGATACTCCCTGATAGTCCTCCTGCGAAGCACCCTCTCCTTGGAGTCAAGTATGGCCTCGGGAACCAAGATAAGCTTCCCCTCATCATCAAGAGGTGGCAATACTACTGAAGGCACCACATTGTGACCCAATGCCTTCTTAAGGCGTGACACATGGAACACATTATGCACTTTACTGTCTGCAGGCAACTCCAACCCATAAGCTACTTCGCCCACTCTCCTGATTACTTTGAACGGTCCATAGTAGCGTGGTTTCAATTTCTCTGCTCCACTCTTCTTGAGAGAGGACTGTCTATACGGCTGTAACATGAGGTACACCATATCTCACACCTCAAAAGACCTCTCAACCCTGTGCTGATCAACATATTGCTTCTGCTGATTTTGTGCCTTTTGCAAATTTTCCTTCAAGGATCGCATAATGTCCTGACACTCCTGCAAAGTATCCTTGGCCTTAGGCACCCTGCTGTCCCCAAATAAAAAATTCAAAAAATTAGGAGCATCATACCCGTACAGTGCCATAAAAGGGGACATTTGAATAGACATATGGAAAGAGGTATTATAGCAGTACTCCCCTAGATGTAGCCACTTCACCCAAGCCTTTTGCTCTCCTGCAATGTAGTTTCGAAGGTACCCCTCAACCCATTTGTTCACTATCTCTGTCTGCCCATCAGTTTGGGGGTGGTAGCTGGTACTCGGAGTGAGTTGTGTTCCACATAACCTGAACAACTCCTGCCAAGAGTGGCTCATAAATCTGCTGTCTCTGTCACTGACTATGCTCCGTGGTATCCCATGTAGTCTGAATACCTCTCGAAAAAATAGTTCTGCTGTTTGTGCTGCTGAATATGTAGACGAAATTGTAAAGAAATGTGCAAATTTCGTCAATCTGTCTACCACAACAAAGATACAATCCCGACCCTGTGCCTTGGGGAGGCCTGTGATAAAATCCATGGAAATGCTATCCCACTTCTTCTCTGGTATGGGTAGGGGCTGTAGTAAACCACCCGGAAAAGAATGTTCTTGTTTGTTCTGCTGACACACAGGGCATTCCCTAACAAACTGAAGCACCTCTGATTTGAGTCCTTTCCAAGTGAAGCGCTCTCTCACCTGCCGATATGTCTTAAAGAATCCGGGATGTCCTGCCATTGGTGAATCATGAAATGCCCTCAAAATCTTCTACTTCATAGCAGACCCGGGTACTAAATAAATCCTTTCCTTGTAGATGATCAGATCATTTACGACAGTGTATCAACTATCTTGAATAGCTCCCTCAATAATGCTAGATGCCCAACTATCCTTAGCATATTCTGCCAAGATCATCTCTCTCCAATCATCCATGACTATCCCAACAGCAAGCAAATGAGGCCTTCTAGATAAAGCATCTGCAACAATATTTTTCTTCCCTTTGACATAGGCTATGTCGAAATCATAGGCCTGTAATTTACTCACCCATTTCTGTTGCCTGTCATTAAGGTCCTTCTGTCCAAGGAAATGTTTCAAGCTATTATGATCTGTTTTTACTGTGAATCGGCTTCCCACTAAGTACTGCTTGAACTTAGCTAGCGCTTGCATGATTGCTAGCATCTCTTTGTCGTAGATGCTGTAGGTTCTCTCCACACTTCGTAATTTTCTACTCTCATATGCGATGGGATGTTTGTCTTGCATGAGAACAGCTCCTATGCCCTCTCCCGCGGCATCACACTGCAACTCAAAAGGCCTGGTGAAATCTGGAATGGCTAAAACAGGACATGTACTCATCAGCTCCTTAAACCTGTCAAAACAATCCTGAGCCCTCTCTGACCACTTGAAACTATCTTTCCGTGTCAAATCTGTAAGTGGTGCTGCTATCTGTGAAAATCCCTTCACAAATCTGCGGTAGAACCCACAAAGCCCGAGAAATCCTTTGAGTTGTGAAGTGTTCTTCGGTGGTGGCCAATCCAGAATGGCCTTGATCTTGTTTGGGTCAACCTGAACACTTCTTGCACTAATAATATGCCCTAGATAGAGCAACTCTGTCATCCCAAACTCACATTTACTCATCTTGGCATATAATGACTCCCTCTCTAGAATACTGAGCACTGTATCAATATGCTTCAAATGTTCCTCCCAAGTACGGCTGTATATCAGTATATCATCAAAAAATATCAACACAAACTTCCTCAACTGATTTCTGAACACTCTATTCATACAGGACTGGAAAGTGGCAGGGGCATTTGTCAACCCAAAGGGCATGACTAAGAACTCAAAATGTCCATAGTGGCATTTAAAAGCTATCTTCTCCACATCCACCTCTCTAACCCGTATCTGATGGTAGTCGGATCTCAAATCAATCTTGGAGAAGTAGCATGCACCATGCAATTCATCAATAAGCTCATCGATGCGCGGGATAGGGTATCGGTTCTTGATTGTCTTCTTGTTTAGCTCCCTATAATCAATGCACATCCTCATTGTACCATCCTTCTTCTTCACCAATACTACTGACGAAGCGAAAGGACTTTTGCTTGGCCGTATGTGCCCCATGTCAATCAACTCCTTAATTGCCTTTTCTATTTCATCCTTATATCTCTTCGGATGGCGGTAAGGTGTGATGATAACTGGCTTAGCCCCTTCCTCTAATTCAATAACATGCTCGATTCCCCTATCCGGGGGTCTCCCTGGAGATATCTCACCAAACACCTTAGTATGTTTGGTTATTATTTTTTGTACATCAGGTGGATACTCTAGTTTATGCTGCTCTGTCATCTCAGGCATTACTCTAAACTCTGCTGCCCACTGCACCTGATCATGTCTAAAGAAACTCTGCATCCGCTTGAGTGACACCATTCGAAGTCTCCCATCTGACAAACCTCTGAGCACTATCTTCTTACCATTTGCCTCAAACCTCATTTCCATTTTCTCAAGGTTAAATGTAAACTCTGCCAGAGACTTCATCCAGTTCATCCCAAGCACCATATCCTGATCATCAATGTTGACCACAAAGAAATCTCCTGTCATGTCATAATCTCCCAAACGAAGCTGCAAGTTGGAGATTTTCTTGGTACATTCAATTTTGAAGCCATCGGCAACCATCACCTTAAATCCCCTATGCTCCTCTGTATGTATCCCTCTGCGTGTCACAAACTTCTCATCAATGAAGTTATGTGTCGCCCCTGTATCAATGAGTGCCACAACTCTCTGTCCATCCAAGGTTCCCCTAACTCTGAAAGTGACGGCCTCCTGTATACTTGACAACTGAGCTATCGTGCTATCACCACGTGCTTCCTCCTATGAAGAACTATCATCATCTCCATCTGATTCGGATGACTGCTCTGAATCTCCATCTACTGACTCTTCGGCTGAAAAGTACTCCATCTGCTTAGCTTTTGCTTTCAATGGACACTTATGTGACAAATCCCAAGGCTCCCTGCAATGAAAACAAAGCTTCTTCTTCTTGAGATCATTAAGTGTCTCATTGTCCAACCTCTTACTTTCCTCCTTAGTTGGCTGAACCTCTTTATGAAAAGGTTTCCTGTCCTTATCTTTCCTTGAAGGGAAACTCTTTGCCTGGAATTTATTTTTTGAAGATGAAGAGGAATCCATGTCACGAGCTTTCTTAATGTCTTCCTGCAAAGTGGGAGGGTTGAGAGCTTTAATCCACCCTCTCAACGGATCAGCTAACCCATCCATAAATAGAACTAGTATCCTCCGTTCAGATACATCTGTTACTAACACTGCAAGTTTCTGAAACTCTGAAATGTATGTTTCCAATGATCCCCACTGTTTAAGCTGAGCTAACTCCTTGAAATGGAGTTCTGGATCCTTCCTATCAAAATGTTCAATCAGCCTCTCTGTAAACTCCACATATGAGGTAATGTGTGCATGTCCCATAGTGACCATACCATGATGCCACCACTCGTGTGCTAACCCATCCAGATGAATTGCTGCATACTTAATAGCTTCTTCCTCGGGCATAGGGTTCAATTGAAAGTATGTGTCAAGCTTTTGAACCCAAGCTCTTGCTGTAGACTTTCCTGAGCCATCATAATATGGTAACTCAAGTCTCCCTACTTTCTTCTGTAGCTCATAGCTTTGGTTCCTGTCATGTCCACGTGGCATATGTTTCATCCGCACATCCATATACTCTCTAAAGGTAATTGTAGCAGTAAAATCTGGCCCTCCGGCTTCCCAATCTCTCCTCAATTGGTCCTGTATATCAGTAATCTGGGGCTTTGGTACGAGCTGCTTTGGAGCTCTAGGAGGAAATGTAGGAATCATGGGCCTTGAACTCACTGTCCTAGCTCGCTGGGGTGCATGACCGAAATTGTTCCCAACTTGTTCATCTCCATTATGTGTCCCATCCTGATCATTTCCATTCTGATTGTTACCATTCTGATTATTTCCTCCACCCATGTTAGCATTCAACCCCATTTGACGAGCCATCATCTGCATCATAAGATCCAATCTCTGATTCTGTTCCTGTGCCCTTTGTTCTGCTACTCGCTGACCCTGTACCAAGGTCTCTAATAACTGTAAGAATCTTTCCTCTCCAGGCTCTGGATCGGCATTCCCGCCTCCACCTAATTTTGTATTCCTGTCATCTCGGTCACCCATATTGCTGTCTTGATCAAAGAATACCTCTGCTGTGTCTGTATGACTGGATTCTATACCCCCTTGTACGGATGAACTAGACTGTTTGCTTTGCATGTCTGAACTCCTACTTTGTCTTGCTCTGGTATTGCGGAAATTATAAGGCCCCTGTCGCATGCTCAAACATAAATGCTCTGATTTTAGTGTTTTGACATTTCATCAAACACTTTCCCCTCTATCCGCCAGTTCCAAATTTCTTATAAGACCTCCACAGGATGGCAGGACTTATAGCTCTGATACCACTGTAATATCCTCCCCTGATTTGAACTTTGACTTGCAGAAATTTAACTTAAGGAATATTGTCAAACACTTTGTATGCAAACTCATAAAGCTGATTTCCTCAATAAATTGCTTTCCAATGAGTAGATTTACGAACAACTATGAAGTGACATTAAAATGCATAATACACATCATAACATTTTCACAAACACTTGGCACACATTCAATAGTATATGAAAAATTTGGAAACTCTTTCAATCTGCTAATAAAGGGTGATTTTTAAATGTAGATGTGCACCTACAGCTGCCTTAAAGGCTGCAACAACTATTCAGACTTGTATTCAACAATTATTATGCAAAATATCAAAATTTGACAGAAGAAACCTGGAATTAGTGGCCATAGTATTTTGCAGATGTAGTCGGCCAGCCCTCCAAACTTCTAATCAGCCGGAAAAACAAGTAAACTTGATGCCAACACTGTTCACGCCGTACTGTAGCAAAATACTGTTCATGCCGACTGTAGCAAAATACTGTTCATGCGGCACTATAGCAATAACTAACTTCAGATCTGCACCTCAAACCCTTGTAAATTTCTTTATGCAAACACCCCAAATGAAACCCAGTGTGTTTCCTGAAGTGAAAACACCCTTGATCCTCCTGACTGTGTCTTCCAACAGCGAAGAGAATGCTAGCAAAGAGGGATTCCGTCCTCCAAGCCCGATAATCAGATATCCAGCAACATAACATTAATCTTCATCCAAGCATACAAAAAAAAAAGCTTTTCCATTTCTTTTATAGTGTTCTCACAAGAGCTCAATCCTTCGTTTTCTCAATGTGGGATAAAACATAACTCCCTTTATGTACCTTATGTCTGTGTTATATGAATAAAGGGAACTCTTTTAATTTAAATATTTCCCACAAACTATAGTCTATGCATTAATAAAGTTAAATATTTAAATTTAACTTTATAAAATGGCTTTATCAATGCATAACAAATCTTATCAATGATAAATAAGTCTTTTTGTCGATTTTAAACAATTACCATCGACATACCACTATGACTGAATGTCCGGCCATGTCCAAGATGACTTACTATAAATAGTAAGTATGCCCAAAGTTGCCTCAGAACCCCTCAGAAAGACCTGCAACTGAAACTGTCTAGGCCAAATGGCCTCTAAGCCCCTTTAATGTCCTAGTTAGCCTACGGCACTGTGGGGAAATAGGCTAACGACAACATCATGCTATGAATGCTAGAAAGGGGACATTACATTATAAGGCTCCACAAGTGGCTGATATGTCCTATAGAGAAATTTTTAGACTTCGTGGGCTGCCAAGGAACATTGTTGGTGACTATGAAAGAAAAACTATCTGCTTGGCAAGAATTTTTTAAGATATATATATATAGAATTGACCTCAAGCTCTAACTAAAATCCTCAAACTAATGGGTAAGTGGAAATTGTGAACAAATGTCCTCTAAGTAATAGGCAAATGAAAATTGTGATCAAATGGATAGAAGATTACTTGAGGAATTAGGTTACGAGGAACCAAATAGCATGGGATAAATGGCTACATCTTGGGTTGTATTGCTATAATTCTACCCACCATGTGACTGGTTTTTTGTTGGAGAATGAGTCACATCTTGACTGTAGATGGATTGGCCAGAAGTAGGCCAATATCTCAGCAGTAGAGCACCCTGGCAGAAAATGGATGGTCGTAGGTTGAAGTCCTAGTTTGTCCATAAAAAAATCAACATTGTATTTGAGCCAGACCAAGGCGAGGTGCCTTGAACAACCACAGTGTAGCTCAAGGGGCGTTGGAGGATGAACCGCAACTAGACCATATCTGAATTGGTCACAAGTGGGCCAGTAGTGTAGTAGAAGAGCGTAATGAAGCAGCAAATGGATGGTCCTAGGTTCTAGTTCTAGCTGGTTCTTGAGAAGCTTTAACAATTTGGAGGACACAAAAACTTTTTCTGTACACATTTGCTTATAGGGGCAATGCGAAACATTGAATGGGGATGCTTGGTTGTAATTGTTGTGTGCAGGATCCAATGGATAATTCTTTACTACAGGTTTTACAGTTGCAGATGTTCTTCTGTGATGTTTGTTGAATGAGACTGTATGATACTTTGTTGGTTTACCCAGCTTTGAAACTCTCTGTTTTTATCTATGCTAATAGGTTGTTCCAGATAATGTTTTCCAATAAGATAGACCCTTGGTTATGGTTATTTGTTTATTAATGCCACCAACTCTTGACAATGTTTGGTTGTGAAACTCAGCAAGTGATGTTGGTTTAGTTTTTTTATTTCTATTAATTGTCCCTGGCGATACATGTTTCTAGTGAACTAAGAGAGCAGTCTGTCATTTTGAAAAACATTTAAATTTATTTCTAAATCTAATCTATAGATTTAGATTGGCCTCGTGTGATTTTGTAAGGGATATGATTGTTTCCTGACAAGGTAGTAAGTAGAGTGTATTTTTTATTGCTTGTTACGAGAGTAAATGATAATTTTTAAAAAAAAAATAGTGAAAGTGTGATGTTTCTTTCATCAATTTGATAGTGATATGTATTGTTCCCTATTGCATTTGCTATAAATTTGAGTTGTCTAATATGTAATCGTCCTTTATTATGCTTGTTATTTTAAGTAGGGATGTAAAGGGACTGTTAATATCTATTATTTGTATGAATGTAGAGTAAATGACATGTATACCAATGGCAGGACCTTGGTTACATGCATGATGTGTATATATCTAGTTATGTTTCTGTGGGGTATTCCATCTTCAATAGGTAATTTCTGTGTGCAAAAATCATTTTCTGAAGGTTAAATTTTCTCTATGTTTTTGTAGTTGTAAACGTTAAGGAATATTATCTTCTGCTTAAAGTTCTTTCATACAAAAAAATCTTTATTTGTATATCACAGTGAAGTGGGACCATCACCATGAAAAAGGTGAAAAATGAACATGCATCTGAGGTAAAAATTGCTCACAAAGATGGGAAGAAAGCATATATTGCTGAAGGTTCAGCAGGGACGTCGAAGAAAATCAGTAGGCATAATATTATTTTGGAGTCCGCACATGATGGACCCTCAAGAATAAATTCCAGCAATGTAGTTCCTTCGGGCGAAGGGATGTCAACTACTGTAGATATCCTTCCAAAGGAGATGAAGGAGCTGAAAATTGGTGATGATAAGAGCAATAGTCTTGATGACAAGGTAAATAATAGAGCATGTATGTGGCTTTCCGATCTGCATGAATTTTTGGTACTATGATATTAAATTCACATATTTAGATACAATTGCCTCCAAACTATTATTTGTTATGGAGTGGTTAAGGCGCAAGTAAATGACACAACACTATGTAGAACAATTCTTGGCTTGAAAACTATAGTCTGAACTGTCTTTTCTTATCATATTTCTTTTGGATGTCTATGAGTGTGTTTCATATTGTATCTGAAATTGTTAGGAGTGAAGATAATATTTTGTTTTTTGTATCAAATGCGTGGCTTAAAACTTATTTTTCTTTAGGAAATGGATGCCCCTGTAGTTGAGGAAAATTTTACTGATGTTGGACAAATTATTGTGACAACCATTTGTGGGAGCAGTGGACAGCCCAAGCAGGTAAGCTTCTGCTTTTTTATAATGGAAAACTTTTTCCTGAAAATATGATTTTTTTAATCTTATTTATTAGCTTTACAGACTGTGAGTTACAAGGCTGAGCGGGTTGTAGGCACTGGTTCCTTTGGGATTGTCTTTCAGGTATGGCAGTCGAGCCTTTAATTTATTAGTCTTTGATATACCAAAAAAATGGATCCTATTTCCGAAGCGTTTGTAGTTATATTATTGGTGTAGATTGCCAGATTATAAAATGTTAAGTCATTTCTTGTCTGATAGCAATAACTTGAGTGACTATCATTCCATTTCTTCTATTCAGGCTAAGTGCTTAGAGACTGGTGAGACAGTAGCCATCAAAAAGGTCCTGCAGGACAGACGATATAGAAATCGTGAGTTACAAACAATGCGCCATCTGGATCATCCCAATGTTGTAACTTTAAAGAACTGCTTTTACTCTACTTCTGAGAATGATGAAGTCTACCTCAACCTGGTACTTGAGTATGTACCAGAAACAGTCTATCGCATTGCAAAACACTATGCCAGAATGTCACAGAGGATTCCTCTGATATATGTAAAATTATATGCTTATCAGGTTGACATTGTTTCTCTATATGGACTTCAAATGGCTTTGATTTTCTTGTCTGGCATGTCTGTGCTTTAGGAGATAACATGATGCAATATGTTTCTGGCAGATATGCAGGTCACTGGCTTATATTCATGGTGCAATTGGTGCATGTCATAGGGATATAAAGCCGCAAAATCTTTTGGTGAGTTGTTATGTCAGTTGTGGCAAAATCAATATAATGATAATGATATAACTATAATTTACTGATGAAGGTGGGTTTATAGGTCAATCCTCAGACACACCAGCTCAAACTATGTGATTTTGGAAGTGCAAAAGTTCTGGTAAGCAAATTGATTGTGGATCAAAATCCCATCTTGTAATTGTAGATAGCTTCTTAGTCTACTTTTATATTTTGCAGCATTCATAAATTTAAAACTACATCTGCTAAGTCTTAAATCTCTGCTCCAAGTTATTCAAATGAGTGCCTTATATTTTTGCCATATCCTGAACAAACTTGTTTAAGCTTTGTTATAGGTTAAGGGTGAACCCAATATATCCTATATTTGCTCACGGTATTATCGAGCTCCTGAACTCATTTTTGGAGCTACAGAGTATACGACAGCTATTGATATATGGTCAACTGGATGTGTTATGGCTGAGCTGCTTCTTGGTCAGGTACATGTAATTTTTTTTTTTTTTGATATATTGATATTTTTCGTCTCCTGCATTTTGGGTTATTATAGAATCCTGAATTTGATGGAGTCTTAAAGTAATTGTATTGTATTCATTACTCCTGCACAGCCATTGTTCCCTGGTGAGAGTGGAGTAGATCAACTAGTGGAGATAATTAAGGTGATTTATCTTTGAGTCATTGATGTGTTCTCCAATATGATATGCTATCAAATGCAGAAATAAAAACATCTATTTTATGTAGATTCTTGGCACTCCCACTCGAGAGGAGATCAAATGCATGAATCCTAATTATACAGAGTTCAAGTTTCCACAGATAAAGGCCCACCCTTGGCACAAGGTTAGTACTATAAATTGCTATATTGCTGCAATTTTCCCTCTACGTCCACAAGAAAATGACATTTTCTTTTACAGGTTTTCAACAAGCGAGTTCCTGCAGAGGCTGTTGATCTTATTGCAAGACTCCTTCAGTACTCACCACACCTTCGCTGCAATGCGGTAAGTCACATTGATACATTGAAATATGTCTGGAGCATGGATGACAGTTTTATTCTTAAAGATATCTGAAGTTGCAGATGTTTCCTTCAGTTGAAGTTGAGAAATTCTAAAAGGGGATTGTCTTGATACACAGCTTGAAGCATGTACACATCCCTTTTTTGATGAGCTTCGAGATCCCAACACCCATTTGCCCAATGGCCGTCCATTGCCGCCATTGTTCAACTTCAAACTACCTGGTAATCTTGAATTGCTTTTTAAAGATTTGTTTGCTCAGATGCTGTTTTATTTGTATAACACCTTTTTGCTTTGTCTATTGTGCCACATGTGATCCATTTTTTTTTCCACAGAATTGAAGGGGGCTTCTCCAGACATACTTCAAAGATTGATTCCTGAGTTTGCAAGAAAGCAGTGTCCTTTTCTCGACCTTTAATTGCTCATTCTTTGTGGTACGCATTGACTCTTCTTGTAAGAATGGTGACAATTTCCAATTCTTATATGGTTGTACATGGAAAGTAAGGAACACAGATATTGGTTGCGATCAAAGGCATGTAATTCCCCCTTGTCCTGGGCTTAGTCACTGAAGACAAGAGATTATATTGGATGAGCATTGGTCAGTGCAGACAAAAAGCTGGCCCATGTTGTTGCAATAATGTTGAAGTAAGATATCAAACAAAATTCTGTTTTATTATATAACCCATCCTTGGAACTCAAGATGATCTCTTGTAAACTGTTAAATTGTATCCAAAGGAAGAAAAAGAAAAAGAAGCAATCGATCAAGTGATATCAGTGCCGGCTTTGAGCATCATGATTGCTTGCAACTTATGGCTTTTAAACTTATTACACACATTCGTAATGAGGTTTATTCATCATTTCTTTGTTCTTTCTTTTAAGCTTACTGGTCATATTCTTTAATGACGTTGATTCATCCTTTCGTTGCACTCTAATTTGTCTTTCATATGAGGTGACTTTTTTTCTGCGAACATTTCACAGGATAAATGGATGACTTAATTTTAAAAGATTTATTTGGTACACGACTTGCTGCTGTACCCATGCTTAGTATTTGTTCTGGCTTCAATTATTTCAAGGCTATAATTGTTCATCTCAAAGCATTAAAAAATGTCAAAGCAGAAAGATCGGCACAAATACAAATGCATTAAATGGCAAATCTGGTTTATATGTTTTCTAACAGAGGTAAACATCTACTAGATGAATAGTTGTTAAACCCTGTAACAGAGTTTAGATTCAGAAAAATTAAGGGACCTTGAATCACCAGGAACACTATAAGATGTTATCATCCAACTTTGGTAATCCAAATACAAGACAACAAACAAAGCACAAGAATCGATCATGATTTCCACAGGCATTCATTCAAAGATAAATTGCCATAGTTCCTCAATTCAAACTGGAGTTGAGGAGAATGAACCATCCAGTCTCTATCATTGCTGAATTTCAATCATGATACCCACAGGCATTATTTCAAAGATAAATTGCCATAGTTCCTCAATTCAAACTGGAGTTGAGGAGAATGAACCATTGAGTCTCAATTATTGCCAAATTTCTGTATTATATTGTGTATTAGTGTCTGCATCAATGTTTTAGTCACACTTTGTGATCCATCATCAGGATGATAAAGCGCAAAATCTTTAGCTCACTTCAATGTGCAACACCACATGGGAACTTGATTAAAGTTTAAGCCATCACTAAAGATCAGATTTCTAATTAAAGCAATGAAGTGCACATTCCAAGTTTGAACAAGACACCATTTCACACAAAAAAATTATATGGAAAAGACAGCAATAATGCTCCATATACTTTAACAGATGTATAGTTAATTAACAGATGTATAGTTAAAAATAGTATGGTTCACTATATAAAATTCTACTTCATATTTTATAAATATGAAGTAGGATAAGTCAAGTGTATCTTTCTAGCTGAAATTGCCTCAATTATGTTATTAATCTGAACTTCCAAACTCTGTTGATGTAATGAATGAACTTCTTCTGTCATTCCTAGTGTGATGTAGATGATCTGCTCAATTCTCTATAGAAGCATCATCATTTTTTTTGCACCTATGTTTGGAGTCATTTGATAGCCTTTGAAGAATGACATTGCTTTAAAGCCACCATTTGTAAGAGTCTGAAGTAGCAAAGTGGAAACACAAACCCAATAAAGCAAGTCATCGGTGGAATTGATAAGTATGGGAGGACAAACTCATTTAGAATCACAGCATGCTCCACTAACATAAAAAAGAATGAATTGCAAATGGTTTGCATCTCAATGATCTAAAGTGGATTAGTTGTAATCCGTATAAAGCACGAAGCCATGTGTTGATACGTATATCTATTTTCTATGTGGATTGTATGACTTGAAAGACAAATTTCAAGTTTGCATTCACCCCGAGGCATCAAAATGACTGCCAGAATGTTATAGATGACTAGACTGATTTGGTATAAAGCTGCGGAAGATTTTGAGGAATTTCGGAATTCTTGGGAACCTATTTTCCCTTTTTCAAAGACCACAAAAATTATGAGTTTGAATCCACCCTGGCATGAATAATATACTATATTAATGGTAGATGGGACAACTCATCGCTTCGTAGCTGGGTTGTATGGCGTATTCTAGTCACTATTATAAAATGAATTAGTTTTTTAGACGTGTTGAATATCTAGAGCTGAGTTTTGCAACAAATTATACAAGCCTACTTGTAAATGGGCTTGCACGATTGGCACGAGTAATGGGGATTGACGGTTTTGAAGTAGTGGTGTAAGCTTGTAAGCTTGATGGTTTTGAAGTAGTGGAAATCTACTTTTAGGAGAGCTTTTAAACTATTAGTTCCATAGAAGATTCTGCGAAACATAAAGTATTAATAGACACGAATGTAAATGATCGTGAAGTCTCGTAGTCACATTAGGAAGAAGACTATAAATAATTTTTTTAGAGTAAATAAAATTTAATTATTGATATTTTTAACAATAGAATTTAGTTGCACAACTTAAAAATTGTTGTTAAACATTTTATAGGCAACAGTATTTTACTGTCTCTTGCTCAAACACTGCACACCTTTTTTTCCTTGGTCTTTTTGGTAATCCTTCATGCGTAAGTTGGCTCATATGATTTGAAAGTTAAATTACATTTATTAACGCTAATGATCTTTTCTAAACATATTCAAGGCTCTTGCAATATGTGTGCGCTTTTTAATGCATTTAAACTTACTATTTGAATGCAAAATTACAATGTTAATGTTTAATCCAAACACTCGAGTAAAACTGTTGATCAAGATATTGAAACAAGAAGTACTATAGGTAGGTAGTTTTGTAAACATAACATCAGAACACTAAAAAATTACATAATTATTATAATGCAAAATTAAAAGACGATTTGTGTTGTATGTACAAAGAGTCACATTATTTTAGCACTATATAAATTTGTTACAGCAAATAACTGGATGTATCAAACACATATCTTGTCTAGGGGCAATTTCTTTTTCTTTTTGAACTCTTCTTATATATTTTATGTTTTAGTTTGTTGGATAGCCACTTCCTTCTCTCAAGAGTCATCTTAAAGTCAATGGCCATAATAATTACTCTTTACATTTTCACTTCTTTTGCTTTTATATGAAGTATTGTTTAAATGCAAATGATGTTTATAGTCATAGAGTTTAAGAGAGTGAAGAATGTTAAATCAACCCCCTATGCTAATATCTTTGTGGCCCTTTCTTACATAACCACTTACAAATTGTTCTAGCTAAAGATTGCTATTTTAGCATTTGTGTGTGATTGCCTCTTTCTATGAGTATAATAGAGGCCAACCTTAGGTTATTAATGTGTCATGCAATGTCCACATAATTATTGAACTTTATAATCACACACAATGACAAATTTAGAACTTGAGCACCTAACAATTGATTACTTTTAAGGTAACATGTGTTCCATTGAAAGGCCAACATTTATCAACAAGTTTAATGCTAACATTACACAAATACTAACACATTAGAATCATGATTAATATCATGTGATTATATAGGTAGCTGTATATAGACGCATTATGCGTAAATGATGTTTAAAAAATACCATTCATTATGCAACTATCATTGTACTAATTACAAAATAAGTAAAAGGCCTTGAAAGTATCTTGTTGACGAATATTTTTTACTTGAAAATATTAATGGAAATACAATTTAAACAATGAATTATACAGTGATGCAAGGGCCATTGAATATCTAAAATACTAAGAGGGTGGTGTGGGTGGGGCGAATAAATTTTCTTTAAAAACATTTAAAACCTTTTAACAACCATCCACATAGCATAATCAAATCCAATATATGAAGTAAAAGCAATAATAGCAATACATAATAATAGATGATACCAAGATTTTTACATGGAAATATGTAAAGGTAAAAGAGGGTTAGTTCTTAATATCTTATAATAGATTACAAAATATTATGAGGATGTTCACTGCCTAATAAAACTTACAATCGGGGGCTCACTGCCCAATAAAGATAAGTATACAAAGCTTAAATTTATTGTGATTGCATCTCATATGCATGAAGTACAATTCTCTTAAACCTTAGTATACAAATTCTATACACTTAATTAGGTTCTGATTGATTACTTTGCACTTCAAAATTGATCTTAGTTCGCAATATTTGACTCAATTCGCAATATTTGACTCAACATATCTATCAAATATTATCTCATTTTCCAAAAAATGTCATATATATACCAATCCAAACATACTTCAGGTCTTCTCTATACACTTCATTCAAAATTGAGTCATATCCAAAAATAGTGCACACAGTTTACTTTGATAGTTGACATAGGTACAATGAAAATTGATGCCAAATGAAAACCACACACTACAATCAATCCTTAACCTTCTCCCAAAATCACAATGCAAAATACAATATGCTGACAATTGTGGACATCTTAAAGAATCTATTATGCAGCGGAGAAACTACTAGAAAGAAATTCTGAACCTTATAACTTTCATACCACATGAAAACTTGAATTGGAGTACTATTGCATCTATAAAGATATCTTCAAAATGACAAAGCAACATTTATAATTGTGGAGGAATGTAGACCAAAATGCAAAACATAGATGCATAGACAACAAGACACAACATACTGACAAACATTCCAAATCACTCCAAAAAATATAAGAGATCTTCATGCTCATGTTGTTAGGAAAATAAAACATCAATGCCAACATTCTAGCATTCTCCCCATTTGTCATTGATGTTAACATGCACAAAATTGTAACCATACTCCATATATCTAAATACTCTCCCTTAACATCAAGGGGAAAGATCACATAAAAATGTCTTGTCTATTGAATATATATATTGATTGTGATGTAGTGCAGAACCAAATAAACCCTCAATGGAGGTGATCTAGTTCCCAGCAATAACAACACAATGAAAACACAACACACAATACAAGATCTGATACCAAACTCAAGTCTTTATTTATAAAACAATTGATTACGTGCAATGTGTCAGGCTGTAACGCCTTTCCAGTTACGAACAAATACAAAGCAAATAACAGTTCTGCAAGATCCCTCAAGATCTAACCTAAACCCTAGTTAGTCCAAATTTGTAACACAACAAGAATCTAGTAGAAACACCAAGCAATATCTAAACTTGTGCTCACAAGCCACCAAGCAATCTCCTTGTTTCACAAGCCACAACTACTAGCTTTTCTCACAAATTCGCAACTGCAGATTCCAAACTCAAATATCTGCTGCTCAACTCCCCTGATTGAATCACTCCTACAACTCTACCTAAGCCCTGCTTAAATACTTGCATGGTCACACGTTGGCCTATTGCAAATAGAATCATCTAGAACCCAAAGAAATACAACATGCCACATGTTGGCTTACAACAAACATTGAATACACATAGGATAAATCACCAAGACCCAAATAGGTCCACACATATCTCTCTAACCACTCCATGTCACGATCACTCTCCACGCACATTAAATGCATCCAGTCAGTCGATCAAATCCGCAAGAACAACATTCAACAAACCACACGATCAAGCACTAACAAAACTATCAAGCAATCTAGGCACCGCTGAGCTAGCACACCTGCCGAGCTCCCCAAGCATCATCGAGCAAGCCAAGCATTGTTGAGCCAACATGCTTGCTAAGCTCCCCAAGCATCGCTAAGAAAAACAAGCATTGCCAAACACCACCAAGAGATGACCAGGCAACATCAACTGAACATGAGCTCAAGCTTCATTGAGCTCCTTTGATTGCTGAATTCCTTGGGCAACACTATACCTTAAGAACAACCCATAATGACCGAGCATCAACCTTTCTTTGATCGAGTTCTCCAACTCCAAGGTCCAAAGTACTCCCAACATACAAGACTGCTAACTACCCCAGGATGCTCCTACATTAGACACCCCAGGTGCGAAAATATGTTCATAGTAACTGGAAGAACACCTTACGAGATTCAACACATAAACCCTGAATTGATTCTTCACACACATGTCCTCCAAGTCTTCAACTTGTGCACTCTTTCCTCTATTCCACTTCTGCCAACCACTTCCAGCAACAATAAACTATTTGCTCTACTTCTTCACATCCTTCCATAGTGTACCATAGGTCGATTTTCCAGGCTGATCTCTAACCCTCTCAAAATCCTTCACATAACTCTCCGACCAAAACTCAAGTTCCTTCTGTTGAGTTCTTCATTCTGCAAAGGAATTACTAAAAACTTCCTATCACTTTTCTCAACTGTAAACACATTCTTGACACAATCATGCATAACCCTGCAATCATACTGCCAAGGTCTACCAAGTAATATGTGACAACTAGCCATGTCCACAACTTACACAAAGTTTGATCAAAATACTATCCAATCTAAAAATTAACACGACATTGCTCCCCCACTTCTAAAGCATGTTCATCTTGCAACCAACCGATCCTATAAGGACAAGGATGTCTCACTCTCTTCAAACAGAGTTTCTGAACTATTTCCTCATCAAGAAGGTTATTAGTACTACCACCATCTACAATCACATTACAAAATTTACGAGCAAACTTATAACAAGTACAAAACAAACTCCTCCTTTGACAAGGTTCCAGTAACTTTTTACCAAATAGTACTCGCCGAGCCAACAAATTCTCCCCTTCCCGCTCAGGTTCATTTACCGAGTCCACATTCTCATTTACTACAACAACTCTCCTATCACTGACTTTTTGGGAACATTCAAAAGATCAATAACCTTCTTCTCCACAATGAAAACGAGTACCCTTAAATTCACATCTACCTATCCTCTTTTTTTCAACATGTTTTGATTTACCTCTTGCACTTGATTTATCTTTTATCGAGTGATCCTACTTCTCCTTCCCTCAGGAACTACCTTGATGTCTTCTTTTCAACTTATCTTCTGCCCTTGGAGCATGCTGATAAGCATCCTCAACCGAATCAATCTTGAGCATACCAACCTCATCCTGAATATTGAATCTCAAACCATTAATATATCGAGCCACCTTCTCCTTAGAAAGTTCAAATTCTACAATATCTTAAACAACTCAAGTTCATAATCAACAGGAATGAACTTGGCCTTTAACTTAGTCACCATCAATCCCCAGTGAGTGATCTTTATTTCACCTTCCTTTTCTCTATCTCTTTGAAATTATTCCCACTAAAGAGTAACATGTCCTTTTAACTTAGTTTGTGCCAAACTCACTTTGAGTAGATCACCAATATCCTCTTAACTCAAAGTAGTCTTCCAATTGAACGATCCAATCAATCAAGTCTTTAGGATTCAAAGTACCTGAGAAATTAGAAACATCCATCTTGTGCTTCAACTTCAACCGAGTGTCAGATCCATCCAACCGACCAGCTCTATTTTTACCACTAGATCCAACAACCTCAAAATCTTTAGGAACTTCCTCATATCCATCTTTAGCACCCACATTCCTTGGTACACCAACAATATCTCTCATGATCTCATTTTTCATCAACTCCATCTCAAATCTGAAATCTGCTTTAATCTTCTCTAAAATCTTAGTCTCCACAACATCATAGAGATCATCAATTGCCCTAGGTTCCAATCTTCTTGGAGGAATTTTCCAAGATTTTCATAAACCCAAGGTAACAAATCCACAAGATCAACAAACCAAATCCAACCTTCTCTCTGACACCACCTGATGTAGTGGAGAATTGGATGAACCCCCAATAGAGGTGATCTAGTTCCCAATAATAACAACACATTAGAAACACAACACAAGATACAAGATTTGATACCAAACTCAAATCTTTATTCATAAAACAACTGATTACATGCAATGTGCGAGGCTGTAAGGTCTTCCTAGTTATAGCCAAATGCAAAGCAACAATTTTGCAAGATCCCTCAACATTCAACCCAAACCCTAGCTTGCCCAGATCTTTAACACAATAATAACTTGGTAGAAGCACCAAACAAGATCTAAATTTGTGCTCACAAGCCATCAAACAATCTCCTTGTTTCATAAGCCGTACCTACTAACTTCTAGATTCCAAACTCAAATCTCTGCTCCTCAACTCTCCTGACAGAATTTTTCCTACAACTCCATCCAAGCCCTCCTTAAATACTTGCATGACCGCAAGTCGACTTGTTACAAATAGAACCATTTAGAACCCAAAGAAATACAATATGCCACAAGCAGGCTTACAAAAAAATTAAATACACATAGGATAAATCACCAAGACCCAAATAAGTCAGCACACATCTCTACGATTGCTCTATGTCACAATCACACTCCACATGCATTAAATGCACCAAGTTAGCTAGTCAAATATGCAAGAAAACCATTCACCAAAGCACACAACTGAGCACCAACAAAACTATCGAGCAATCTGAGCATCGCCAAACCAACATGCCTAAGGAGCTCCCCAAGCATCGCTGAGTAAGCCAAGCATTGCCGAGCATGACCAAGAGATGATTGAGCAACATCAATCAAGCATGAGCTCAAGCCTCACCAAGCTCTTTTGATTATCGGGTTCCTTGGGAAATTCCATAACCCAAGAATAACCCATAATGACCAAGCATCAACCTTTCTTCAATTGAGTTCTCTAATTCCAAGGTCCAAAGTACTACCAACATATAGGATTGCCTCCTGCATCATATTGCTACCCCTAAGTAAAATACAAAAATATTCTATATAAATTGTAATTTACATACTTTTGCAAATAAAGTTTGACAATTGAAGGATGTTGATCTTTGAAGATTCTATAAATGTGCTTGATGTCTTGGTTACCATCCTAGGATTGTATTGCATCCTTGAAAATTTTCTTGACAACTAACTCTAAGAGTCTTTGTGGGAAAGAGCACATTTTTCTTTTAATTCAAACATTCTCTTTTCTTTCTCCTTTTCTTTTTCCTTGACTACTTCATTCTTTAGACTAGTGGAGTAAGATTTAATTTTTTTTATCAACAATTCAAAATTTTTAGCACTTGAGATAATATTAGTTTAGGGTGTAAGATTTTTTAGTGCTTCATTCACTTCTTCTACCAACTTATAACTCTTTTTTAAAGATTCAATAAGTTCCTTATTGACATAGGCATGGATAGCATCTTTCAATTGAAGCTTGTGAAATGGAGCCATAAGTCAAATAGACACTTAGAAGATGATCCTAAAACCTAGTAGGCTGTTTAAGGGATCCTCATAGGTTATTGAGGAAAGAAAAAAATCTATCATAGATTTAGACATCTTTTTCTCTCTTTCTCTTGTTTCCTCTTTTCTTTTTTCCTACTTGAATTTTCTCCTTAATCCTTTTCAACTTTATCTTCATGTTTATCTTGTTCTACCTTTTCTTCCCAAGTGTGTGTTGACCCCTAAGGCAAAATTTTCTATTAGTGTCAAACACTTAGTCAATTTCAAGGTTGAGTTGGTTAGTCATCACTACGATCGAGCCATCACAATGGGCTGAGAAAATATATGGAGTTGTGTATGTATTTAGTTATGACTAAGCACTTGAGTAGACACCAACATTGCCGAGAAAAATAGTATATGCCAAGTGATATTAAAGCCGAGCCTGATAGAAGAATATAGAGTATAAGTTGAGAAATTTAGTTCATGCCGAGCTCAGTATGAGTCGAGGATTGGCAAGGAAGAACATTTAAAGTCGAGCATCATGAAGCTATTGAAGCTAAGTAACATAGTTTTGTATAATTCCTTGTAATGTCACAAAAACTTATGTAAACCATATTTATCAAGATGGAAGCATGTTTTAAAGATTGAGGAGGTAATCAAGGAGCTGATTGAGCATGATAATGAAGATCAT
Organism: Cupressus sempervirens; assembly: GCA_028749045.1. Taxonomy (NCBI): domain Eukaryota; kingdom Viridiplantae; phylum Streptophyta; class Pinopsida; order Cupressales; family Cupressaceae; genus Cupressus; species Cupressus sempervirens. Next base: position 766,492,322 of record CM053789.1, on the reverse strand, counting down.
TAATCCCTATGTAACATATTTAGCCAATCAAGAAATTAGAAGGCTCAAGCGGTGAAAGAGATGAATCTAGATCATTGGTCATAATCTAGAAGCTTCAATACATAATTATATAAGGAGGGTTTTAGACTTAATTTGCATGTGTGATAAAGAGGAGTTTGGATGCGAAGTTTCAAGGTGAATTAGAGGTGAATTGTAGAGTTAGTGACATATCAAATCAGAAATGTGATCATAGAGTAGATATGAAATCAATATTGAAGTGCAAACTGAAGGATTAGGTACTAATACATTCTAATAGATGTTTCAAGGTTTAAATATCTTAACAGAGTAGCTTCAATAGGTTTTTAAAAATCTCCTAATAGAGTACTCACTTAGCTGTAATGTTTAAATCCTTTAATCAAGGTAGGACTTAGTAGTCTTGTAAGCTCTTAACAAGGAAAACCCCTCATAGGGTAGATCATTAGAAGTGGTCAAATTTGTAGCTTTAACATGCAATCTTTATTTCTGTAACAGTGAAGATTTTGTTGGTCTCATCCCCATTGCAATAATACCTTCACCTTGGAGGGTTTCTAGGTTATCACATCTAGTGTTATGTTTTGATCTATTGTTTCTATGTTTTATTCACGCAATTAGAAGTTAGGTTTGATGTTATGTTAAAATACATGATTGCACTAATATGAGGTTAAGGTTTAAAAGGGTTATGACAAAGATATCAAATATGGTTCATGTTTGAAGTGTGAAAGGTTTATAGATCTTGATTCAACCCCCTCTTAGAATCTTACTTTTCCTATTACATTTCCAACAATTGGTATCAGAGCTTTGTACTCTTGGAAGAAGTCTAACAACCTGGGAATTAAAGATCTTGAAGATGGAAGCTTAAAAATTGGGAAAGATCATTGAGAACTAGAAGCTTGATGTTCAACTTACATTTGAACGAGTCAAGACTACAAAAGAGACATTGAGGCAATCCTTGAAGAGAAGGAAAGAGATGGAAATTCAACAAAATATCACCCAATACAAAGAAGATACTATTGAAGAATTTTTTGATGAAGGAATTTCTAGTGAATTTGATGCAATAATAACAAATATGCTGGAGAAGAACAACATTCTGAATGAAGAACTTAGAGCATTGGAAAGAGAACATGAGATACAAGGAGTAAGACTATGTGAAGTTATAAAATAGAAGAAAAAGGCTGAAGATGATAGAGAAAAAATCGATGAAGAAAAGAGACAAATGAATACAAGTCTTGATGAAAGGATCAACAAGTTACAGAGGTTGATTCACAATCAATTTGACATGGTCAATAAGTTACTAATTGCTAATCACGAAATTGCTAGAAAGGTGGAAGAGATTGCAAATTTGAGATATGAGAACAATCAATTGAAGAGTGAATTGAAAGCTAAAAATGAATTCATTTAAAGGTTGAACAAAGCCAAAGAGGCCATGAAATTTCTCAATGAACAGATGAATGCACCAAGAAGATCCCATGACACTTCTGGACTAGGATATGCCGAGTTCCTATTTGGTGTAGAGCAATGGGAGTCATCAAAGAAAGGAGAACAAAGGAATGTGACCAAAAAATCAAAGAATAAGAAGCCTATATGCCATCATTATGGAAAACTAGACCATACAACAAATATTTGAAGGAGCAATATTGGTAACTCACATTCTAAACCTAAATTCAATGGTTATTATTTCAATTGAAAAAGACAAGGTCATCAGTCACATGAGTGTAGATCAAAGGTCAATAAGACACCAATGACTTTTATATTTGAAGGTTATTGTTATACATGTCAGAAGTATGGTCATAAGGCACAAGAATGAAGATCTAAAGTAAAGAATAATTGGACACCTAAAGGTCAAGCAAAAGTACCCAAGCAAGGTAATACCATAAATTGGGATTACAATACTTGGGCGAATTGTCAATATTATGGAAAGTATGGACACATTGCAGAAAATTGTGCTAGGATACATCTTAGAGGAAGATCTAGAAATTGGAGAAATTTTGGACCAGTATGTTTCAATTTCTAGAAGGTTAGTCACCTAATTAGCAAGCACTGTATGAACTAATCTTCACAAATTAATGTTGAAGAGAACAATGTGAAAGAAAAGGTCAACATTGAAGAAGCAAGAACTCAGATGAATCAAACTTGGAAGAAGAAATCAAATGAAAGCAATAGTGGAAATGGTGAGATCAAGATCATCCAATCCAATGGATTGGATGATTCCCATAGATCAAACTAAATAATGAGGTATGTATGGAAATATGTTTCAAATTGATAAATCATACAATAGTTCCTAATATTATATGCGTGTAAGTCCAAATCAACATGATAGTAGATTTACAAGGACAAATCTAAGATTTGAAAAGAATAATCATCTTTGGTGCCAAGTTAAAATTTTGGTAAAGCCTGAGTACCAGTATTGGGGTCTAGTCAAGATTGAGTTGTAGCATGAAACAAGCTATATTATTGACCAAGTGAAGACTAATGTGTTAAGTTGATTGTAAAAATGAACTGAGTAACTGGTATTGATCAAGCAAAGTAGAAGGAAGTTAGTTTTATGAGGTTCATTGAGTTGGTCGAGACATCTGTTGAGCACCTAATAAACATACACAATATTTATAAATACCTAATTCAACTATTTAACCTTATAAAGCGGATTTCAAATATCATTTTATTCACCAAGCTTTCAAGAATTTATAAGAGAAAATTGAGAATGCAATTGTAAAGCGAATTTGTGCAAAGTTATTGAAGATCTAGTGCTTGTTGTCCACATCTCAAAGAAGTTGTGTATAGTTTAATTGAGATTGATTTGTGAAGTTTCTTGCAAATCAAACCCCAATATGAAGAATGGAATTGACCTTGTCTACAAGTGAGAAAAAAATATGCATTGAAGTTTAGTAATACTAAATTAGTTTGAATGGAAGCATGCCCCCCATCAAAATTCAAGGAAGACCTCAATATTGCATTAATTGGTGATTCTTCAAGAGCATTATCAACAATTCCACCAAGGGTCATCATGGTTCATGACATTAGATTGTGTTATATGTGCAAGATTGGAGAGATTGGAGACCTTGAGTTGAGGATTGCATATGAAAAATTGTGTGAGAATGGAAGATTAAAGGATGAACACAAGGTTGTAGCCAAGAGAGGGCTAACTCTTGCCCTAAATTTCCCAAAGGTTTTCAAGGTGGAGTGGATCAAAGTTGTATTAAGATAAATCCACAACATGAAAATTTGGTTGGAGAATTCACCAGTGAAGATTACAAAGCCTATCATCCATTATGTCATGGTTTACTCTATTCTGGATAGGGTAAAGCCCATTCACTGCCAAGGAAAATACATGATTGAAAACAACACTTTTGCAAAATGGAATGATAGAGGAATGACAATATAAACCATTGAGGATCCAAAAACTGACTTTACTGTTAGAGTCATAGAAAACAAACTCTACCAATCAAGCTGATTTAACAATCTGCTATGTGTTGTATGGATATGGGTTACAAAATTGTTAAGAAGGATCATAGTTATGATCTAGCCGAGCTCCAACATACACAATTAGCAAAGAACCTGGGAGCCATAAGGAAAGCCAAGAACAATTCATGTAAGTTTGGTTCTCTCATAATTTGCATATTATTTTATGTACATAACTTATTCCCTATAATAGGAAATGTAGTTTGGGATAAGAAGCATGTTACCCAAAAAATTAACGAGTTTATCAGTCAAATGGGTGAGAATTTTGGGACAATTATGAAAGGGTATTTTGATGAATTCAAACAAAAGATGAAAAATATGTTTAGGATCCCTAAGTCTATAGTAGACTAGTATTATAATGATATATGTATCTTAATGGATACTGATTACACCTATGTTCAAGTTGTCATACCAAGAGTTGCATGGTTGAGACCTCTTCAGTATGAGGTGAACATTGATGAAGTGTCAACAACAATTATTTCATTATTGGTTGAGGAGATTGATAAACATGATGAACCATTTGGTACTTATGAGACTACTAAGATCAAGATATTGATGTAGACATAGGGTTCAAACTTAGACAGGAAAATGAAGAAGATGATAAAGAACCTAGAAGGAACATTTCCTGAAGCCTCACTAATGATTTCTGAAGGAAAAGGAGAAGATCCGAGCAGTGAGGATGAGGATGAAAGAAAGAATGAAGAAGGACAAGAAGGTGAAGTCAAAGAGTTAGTGGTTTCTAAGCCTAAGGCAACCAAGGGTAATAAAATTATTGTGGAAGACTCCAAGATGAAGAAATATTTGAAGAAGATGGTTACTAAGCCTACACCCACAACATCAATGGTCACAAGACAAAGTTCTAGGGAAACTAGCACTATAGTTGCCGAGACACTGAATAAGACAACTGTTAAAATCATCGAGTCTACACAAGGTAAGACCTCATCAAAGAGAAATGCAATCAATGTAGAAGACGAGTCAAGAAAGTTAAATCAATGTATACGATACATCAAGCAAGTTAAAGAAAAAATCAAGATGATTACTAATAATCACAAAGGATGAAGAAGAGGAGGAGGTAGAGATGTCTGAGTCTGATGATTTGAGTCAGTACAAGGTAGCAGCAAATAGGAAGCCACAAGATCTAGATCAGGTATGAGAGAATATAAGGAGAAGTACATGTCTATTTGGATTTCATTTCATAAGATATGGTACTTTAAGTGATGTTGATAAAAGTAATGTAGGGGAAAATGTTAGATATGATGGTAACTTTTAAGTATACACCCATGGAATTGGGTAAGATGATTCCATAAGAATTATACAATAAAGTTGATGGTAGATGGAAATGGGCACTAGTTACTGAAAGGCAAATAAGAGAAGCTTCATTAGCCCAAACTATGTCTAAACTCACAAAGCAACAAATCAACCTAGCATTGAGGAACCATACAAATATATTTGTTCCTTAAAGAAGAGCATACCTATTACTAAAGAAAAAATTAAGGAGGTAATAGAAGAGAGAAAGTTTATATGGAAAAAAATTATGTCTTAGTGCCCCAGATGAAGTAAACAAGGACGAGGAAGCAAAGGAAGGTTAAGTAGAACTAGATAACAAAGAATACATCTATGAAGATGCAGAGCAATTTGTTGCGACTATACATCTGATGGCTCAAGATCATGAAAAGAAAAGTGAAATAGTCACCATAGAGGATGAACCCATAAAAGATCAACAAAAAGATGATATTGATGGAAATGATGAGCCAAAGAAAGAAACATTGACCGATCCAGAGAAGGAGCAAGCTCCTACACAAAAGTTAAGAAAATAGGTGTTGATGAACACCAATCCTATGTTGGTATAAGTGAAATAATATCCCAAAATGGATACACATGTAACTTCTCAATTGATTGAATAAATACCTATTTATATTGTTACTTCAAGTCCCGTTGATAATCAAGCATAAGCAAATGCAAATATTTCCAAGCATCAAACTCTGTCGATTAGTGAAGGTGATATAGTATAAGATAGGAGAATCCTCAAAGGAGATGTCCAAACCCCCAACAAGTAACTACACATTATAAACACAACAAAAATGCAACACAAATGAAAGATCTGATACCAAATCACAACTCTTTATTCATAAAATAACTGATTACATGCAATATGCTTGGTTGTAAGACCTTCTGAGTTAGGGCCAAATACAAACAATAACTACAATATTAGTTTTGCAAGATCCCACAAGATCAAACTTACAATCTCAACCCCAACTAGTCCAAATCCAGAACTAGATAAGAACACCAAGAAGAATCCACATTTGTACCCTCAGGCCCACGAAGGAATCCGCTGGTTCTCAAGCTACAACTTCTAGCTCTTCAAAAGTTTCATCCACCCTTCATCCTCTTCTCCAAGATGGATGATCCTAATAATACCTAAAGACTCTACAAGACCCCCTACTTATATCCAAATAAGCCACAAGTTGACCCAGTTCATTACAAACTAAACTAAATCCCTCACATTAAATATATGTTGAGCCACAAGTTGGCTACAACACAAATTAAATACCCATACATAAATTAAATGCCAAAATTCAGCTCACAAACAACTCAACACCAATAGGAACCAAGACCAAGGTGAGTGTCAGTATTCAAATAGTCATAACTAAGTTCTTACACTAACCAAGCTAACTTGGGCATCACTCTAACATGTAGACCAAGCCAAGCTTGCCAGTGCAAAATGAGCCAAAGAACATGCCAAGTCCTCCAGAAGCAATTAAGCAACTTGCGCAACACTGCAACTAAGCTTCACTAAGCTCCCAATGTGTGTTGAGTTCCCCAAAGAATTTTTGAGTGCCTTTAATGACCGAGTGCCCACAATGCATGCCAAGCATAGTATCTATCAAACAACCATAATATGTTGAGAATAGAAAATACATACTGAGCAAACCACAACACATAGCCAAATACTTCCAACCATGCAGGATTGCAAGCAGGCCTAGGATGCTCCTGCATCAAACACCCCAGGTTCAAAAGGATGTTCATAGTATCTGGAAGAAAATATTTTGGTATTCAACACATAAATCCCAAATTGGTTCTTCACATATATATCCTCTAAGTATTTGACTTGTACACTCTTTCCCTTCTTCTTCTTCTTCTTCTTCTTCTTCATGTCCATCTTTGATGTGCTTCAGGTCTTCTTTCCACATTGATCTCCAACCTTCTAAGAATTAGACAAATCTAAGAATTAGACAAATCAACTTGAATACCAATACTCAAGTTCCATTTACCAAGCTCTACATTCAACAAAGGAATCAAGGAAAACTTCTTGCCACCTTTCTCAATAGTAAACACATTCTTGACATAATCATGCATAACCCTGCAATCATACTGCCAAGGTCTACCAAGAAACACATGGAAATTTTTCATGTCCACAATATCACACAACACTTGATCCTTATACTTCTAAATTTGGAAATCAAAAAGGAATAAGGATAAGGATAAGGATTTCTCACTCTTCTCAAATCAAGTTTCTAAACCATCTCCTCAGTAGCAAGTTATCAGTATTACCACCATCCACAATCATATTGTAGACTTTACCACCAAACCTACAACAAGTCTTGAAAAAACTAGTTCTCTAACAAGACTCTAGTTTCCTCTGACCCACCAGTACTACCCGAGCTAGTAAACTCTTTCCTTGCTTAGGTTGACTATCTTGGACTACAACATCACTCACAACAAAAATTTTCCTACCATACAAAAATTCAAAAGATATATGCCCTTCTCGACCACATTAAAAAAAACTACCTTTGAACTCACTTCTACCTATTGTCCTTTTCTGATTAGTAGGTTTTGGTTCACCTTCTGCACGTGGTTTAGCTTGTGTCGATCTATCTCGCTTCTCCTTTCCTCTAGGATTACCTTGACTTTTCCTCTTCAACTTATCTTTTTCCATCAAAGCATACTGATAAACATCCTCAACTAAAAAAGTATTTAGTATACCAACCTTATCCTTAATATTGAATCTCAAACCATTAATGTACCAAGCTCCCTTTCCCTTTAACAATTTTCTATGACCAGATTGAATACTCAACTTGTAGAACTCCTTGATATAATATTTCATAGTCATATCTTTCTACTTTAAATTCTGCAATCTCTTAAACAATTCAAGTTCATAATAAGTAGGAATGAACTTAGCTTTCAATTTAGTCACCATCAATCTCCATCTAGAGATATTCATTTCACCTTCCTCATCTTTGTCTCTTTACAATACTTTCCACCAAAGAGCATCATGTCCCTTTTGTTTAGTTTGTGCCAATCTCCCTCTAAGAAAATCCTTAATATCATCAAGCTCAAAGTAGTCTTACCACTCACCAATATAATCAGTTAGGTCTTCAAGAGTCAAAGTACCTAAGAAATTAGAAACCTCCATCTTATGCTTTAGCTTCAACTAAGATCTAGGTCTAGCAAACTAAACAACCCTAATTCCAATAGGTCTCTCCACACGATCAGTTCTATCCCTCACCACTAGATCTAGTAACTTCAAAGTCTTCAACAACTTCCTCATAACTACCTTTAGTAACCGCATGCCTAGGTACACCACGTAAACCACTCAATGTTAGGCTTAAACCTTAGAAAAATAACAATTACATGCAAATATAACTAATAATAGAAAATAATAGATTGCATAGAAGAGAACACAAGACACCAAAATTTAATGCAACTTACCCAAACCTTGGGCTACATCTACCAAACAAAAAGTCTAATATTATTATGATCCAATGATCACAACCTGATTATAATCTGTAACCCCTTAGAACTCAATATCCCTGCAAGAGGCAATTTTTGCATCACACCTTATGAGACAATCCCTAACCCTAAGCCCTTTTATACATGTATATTTTCTGCTTTAGGGTTAAAGTTACAATATTTCAACCATAAATTAGTAAATAAATAATAGCCAATTGGTGAATAGTAATACTTCTCTGATCATGACACTCTTCATCAATGCAATATAAGATCTTAATTATGCTCTACTCTTCTCTGAGATCCTTTCCTCCATAGAATCACTAAGATCATCAATTGCCTTAGGGTCCAATCTTCTTAGAGGCATCTTCCAATGTTTTTGAAAACCCTAAGCAATAGAACCACCAATCTAGAAGATCAATTAGGTTCACAAGCTCAACCTTCTCCCACCTAAAATCTTGGTGCAAACTACCACAACTTCAATGTTTGATCTACACACTCAGGAAGAACCTTCACTCTAATACCACCTGACATAGTGCAAGAGAATCCCAAAAGGAGATGTACAAAGCCCCAACAAGTAACCACACAATGGAAACACAATAAAAATTCAACGCAAATGCAAGATCCAATACTGAATCACAACTCTTTATTCATAAAATAACCAAATACATGTAATATGCCCAACTACAAGTCCTTTTGGGTTAGAGCCAAATACAAACAATAATTACAACATTAGTTCTATAACATACCATAAGATCCAACTTACAATCTCAAACCCAATTAGTCTAGATCCATAATTGAATAAGAAAACCAAGAAGAATCCACACTTGTACCCTCAAGTCCACCAAACAATCCTCTAGTTCTCAAGCTGTAACTTCTAGCTCTTCAAAATTTACGTCCACCCTTCATCCTATTCTCTAAGCTAGATGATCCTAATAATACCTAAACATGGTACAAGATCCCCTGCTTATATCCACCTAAGCCACAAGTTGGCCCAGTTCATTACAAACTAAATGAAATCCCTCACATTAAATATATGTTGAGCTAAAAGTTGGCTACAACACAAATTAAATTCCAAAATTTGGCTCACAGACAACTTAGCACCAATAGGAACCAAGAACAAGTTGAGTGTCAGCATTCAACCAATCATAACTGAGTTCTTACACTAATTGAGCTAACTCGGGCATCACTACAACATGCAAACCAAGTTGAGCTTACCAACAAAAACTGAACCAAAGAACACATCAAGTCCTCCAAAATCAATTGAGCAACTTAGGAAACACTGCAACCAAGCTTCACTGAGCTCCTAGTGTGTGCCAAGTTTTCCAAAGCAGTTTCAAGTGCCTTGGATGACCGAGTTCCCATAGTGCATACTGAGCATAGTATCTACTGAGTGACCATCATATGTCGAGTAGACACTACATACTGAGCAAACATAACGACAACACTTAGCCAAATACCTCCAAACATGAAGGATTGTAATCAATTTTAGGATGCTCTCGCATCAAAAGGTGATAATGCACAAGGACTTGAAAAAATCAATGATGAAAATAAGGTTAGTGCATGTACTAATAAAGAAGGATAAGTGAAAGAAGATAGTTAAAATGATATAGTAGATCGGTTTGATATAAATGTGAAAACAAATTCCTGAAGACCTCAAATTGAAGGAACAAAGGATGTTGAGCAACCAAGTTCAATAGGTGAACTCATTTCTACTGATGAGCAAATAAAGGTTACTGAAGAGAAACAAACTAGTGAAGAGATACAAAAAAAGGGTGTCAAGCAATCTCAATGATCAAGCATGGGAATTCCTAGTCAAAGTCTAAAACTAACAATGCCGAGCACCAATACTCTTGATTCCAAGGGTAGAAAAATCAAGAAGAAAAGAGTATAGTCCCCTATTGCATTTCAAGCTAAACTTGTTATGCTTGATGAAGACATTATTATACTTAATTGGAGTAAATCCAATTTGATAAAGGAGTAGATGGGGATATTAAGTGAATTATTTGCAAGAAAGGCTAAGCAAGCCGAGTTGAGGAGAGAACATCAACAAAAGAAAACACATAAAAATGTACTTTATGATATCAAGGATGCATTTCTTGATTTATTTGTTGTTAATGATTCAGATGAGAATGACCCTGTTATTGAGAAATTGATTAAAATTGTGGAGAAAGTAACCGAACCAGACATAGATGAAAATGAAATGTTGATGCAATGGTCAGAAATAAATTTTGAGAAGAAATTTATGGAGAAGGTTATAGTAGAGATCGCTATTAGATAGGTAGAGTTGTAAAACCTTGTAACTAATTTAGAAAAAAGTTTCTCAAAATGTACATACATTATTTAGGAAGTCATGTGATGCTTCCACATTTACCAAGGATATAAGGGGGAGAATGGATAAACTAGAGAAAGATTTACAACATTGTTCCAATGCACTAAAAATGGACATTATTTCTAGTTTAGTACACCTATCCAAGTTCAATTTTCAGCAAAGGAGGCTCACTAAATTTATTGTAGAGTATAGTAAAATAAGAGTTAAGCTTATATCAATTCAAGATATGATGACACCTCATTTAGAGGTTATGAAAATACATTTGAAGATTGCAAAAGAGTTAGTCCAACAAGATCCAAATTGTCAGTTATAGATAGTTTGGTGGATCTAGCAGTAAAGTTGGCAATTGAGATTCAAGCACTTGAATCCATACAAATAGACTAGGACATTACATTAGCTACAATTTTGCAAATCCACAAACCATTTTTGGATAAGTTTTCTTTGAATCCTACATCCCAACAACCATGAGTGACAAAAACAAGGGGGAAATATGAGGATGATCAAGTCAAGGGGAGTTTTGAAGTTTTGAGCATGTATATACTTAGAGAAAAGTTACAACATGCATATAGTGTTTATTGAGTCAAGGTATGGAGTTCATCCAAAGGGGGAGTATTTTGAAGATTTTAATTTTTTTTTTGTATTTAGTATTCTTTACAATGTTGATCATGACCAAGTGTTTTTGACACTAATGTCAAAGGGGGAGATTGTTGATCGCTAAGAAAAATTTTTCTATTAGTGTCAAACACTTAGTCATTTTCAAGATTGAGTTGGTTGGTCATCACTATGATCGAGCCATCACAATGTACTAAGCAAATATCTGGAGTTGTCTTTTTATTTAGTTACAAACTAGTTAGTGCCGAGTACACACTAGTGTCACCAAGAAAAACAACATATCCTGAGTGATATAGAAGATGACCCAAAAAGAAGTGAATAGATTATAAGCCAAGAAATTAAGTTCATGCCAATCTCACTATGAGATGAGGATCAACAAGGAAGGCCAGCTAAAGTCAAGCATCAAGACGCTATTGAAGCCAAGTAGCACAATTTGTATAATTATTTGTAATGCCACAAAAACTTATGTAAACCATTTTTATCAAGATCGAAGCATGTTTTATAGATCATGAGGTAATCAAGAGCTAATTACATGTGATAATGAATATCACTAATACCTATGTAATCTGTTTAGCCAATTAGAAAATTAGAAGGTTCAAGTAGTAAAAGGTATGAATCTAGATTGTTGATCATGATATAGAAGCTTCACTAAACAAATCTATAATGAGGGTTTTAGACCTAATTTGCATGTTTGAAAGAGGAGTTTGGATGTGAAGTTTTGAGGTGAACTAGAGGTGAAAGATAGAGGAAATGAACAAGTAAATTGTAGAGTTAGTGACATATCAAATCAAAAAGGTGATCGAAGAATTGGATAGAGAAGATTTGAAATCAACATTAAAGTGAAAATTGAATGATTAGGTACTTATACATTATAATAGGTGTTTCAAGGTTTAAATCTCTTAAAAAAGTAGCTTTAATATGATTTTGTAAATCTCCTAACATAGTGCTCACTTGGCTATGATGCGTAAATCCTTTAATCAAAGTAGGAATTAACAATCTTGTATGCTGTTAATAGGGTAGACCCCTTACAGGGTAGATTATTAGAAGTTGTCAAATTTTTAGCCCTAATAGGTAAAATTTGTTTCTGTAGTAGTGAATATTTTATGGGTGTCACCCTCATTGCAATTTTACATTCACCTTGGAGGATTTTTGTGTTACCATATCTGGTGTCATGTGTTGATCTATTATTTCTATGTTTTATTCATGCAATTAGATGTTAGACCAAATGTTATGATATGGTTTGTCATTGATGACAAGATATGTTTATGTGATCATGACATACATATATTTTGTATAACATAGGAAGATTAGTGGCACAAAAAAGTTGACACGTGACAAGTTAAGATATACAAGCTTAGGATTGTGTTCATAAATGAGTATAGATATCATATCTATGTTTATTGGGTTTTATATGGGGTTCTGGACGAGTTACAAATCATTTGGTGAAGACTGCTAGCAAATTAGTGTGCATGAAATATTGACAAAAATAGTTGATGGAATATTGGCTTTATCTTATCAACAAGGTTAACTTAATCTCATCCAAATTCGATCATGGTAGATATAGGCATGCTTGTGATGCCATGTTCATTATAGAAAGGATTATATATCATTATGGAAAGATCATTATAGTGAAACAAGTCATATATTTTACTAATAGTTGAATGGGTTAAGGAAACAAGTTGATTATCATTGTAAAAAGTATTAATTATAATGTGATGTATAAGAACCTTAATTTAATCATTGTAATGATTCTTAAGAAGACGTGCATGAATTGGTGTGGACCTATGTAATTAAATGTACATTAAGGAAGCTCTAACAAGTTGACCTAATTAATTATTTGTGAGGGTATAAAGGAAAGTTGTTTCATTGGTTGAAAAATAATCATGTATGTAATGTATGTGGCCAGATGATGAGATCTTGAAGGGTGGATGACTAGAGTAGAGAAGAGATTGATTTGGTTGATAATATTGAACTTCAAAGGAACTATGTTGGCAAGTAAGTTTCATATTAGTTAGTTCACTTGATTTGGATTTGTTATCATGAAGTTTGATCTTTGTAGTTACTCGATCAATTTAGATAGTGGGTCTAGTTGTTTCTTTATTAACCTTTAACAAGGTTAGAACCTTCTAACAAGTCACTCATGTGCTGAGTCACTCAAGTGCCAACTAGATAGTGTATGCTAAGTGATATAGAAGTTGAGTAAGTAGTGCATGCTGAGTCATAGTATAGAAGTCAACATATGTTGAGCATCAGAGACTATAGATGTCGAGTAACATAGTTTTGTCATAGTTGTTTGTAATGGCACAAACTACTATGTAAACTATTTAAAAGCTAACTTACAGATTCAATTATGATATTTTGGTGATAAGAATGAATCTCAAGTTGGAATCCCTATGCATTAAATGCATCTAATCATGTAAAGGGAAGGTTTAAGTGGAAAAATTGATGAATCACAACCATTGATTCATACCTAATCCTAAGTCACCTAGGTATTTTTAAGGAGGACAAACCCTAAAACTTCATATGTGTGTGGAAGGAGTGAAGTGAGAAGTTTGCATGTGCAAATAGAGCATTCATGGTGGCTAAGGAATTGTGAATTGAAGTTTCATTACATAATTACTTAAAGGAGAATAGAGGTACATAATTACTTAAAGGAGAATAGAGGAAGGAAATAGTATGCAATAGAGAGACATCTGATCAAGAAGGATCAAGAATACATTAGTTTAGAGGTGATCCATCATCAAGCAAAAAAGTGCTAACCAAAGGATCAATGCCGAGTCATTCTAACAAGTGAATCATTTAAATCTCTTAACAGAGTAGTCCTAATAGGCTATATTGAAATCCTATAACAAGGTGCTTATTTAATTGTGAGTTAAAGTCTTTTAACAAGGTACACTTCTAATAGAGTGTTGAAATCCTTTAACAGGGTAAGACCTAACAATCTTTGTAAGCTTTTAACAAGGCAGACCTTTCACAGGGTAGATCATGTCTCATGATCAAACATTGTAACCTTCATTGGATACACTTTATTATTGCAGTAGTGAAGATTTGTGGGTGTCATCCCCACCCCAATTTTACCTTCTCATTGAAGGGTTTTTGAGTAATAATATCTGGTGTCATATATATGTGTGAATGTTTACTTGTTTACATGATTTAGATATACATGCTTTACATGGTATTTTAATTTACTTATTAAATGTATGCGATGGATGTATGGTGAAAGTTTTTGGGACAAAGTGTAAACTATTGATTCACCCACCCCTCTCAAAAGTTTACCTTTCCTATTATAATTCCAACAATTGGTATTAGAGCCTAGTTCTATGAAAGAGTAAGCTTTACAAATTTGAAGAAAGATCTTGGAAATGGAAGTCTACAGGTTGGGAAAGATCATTGAGAATCAGGGAATTGAAACACAACTCATTCTACATCAACTGAATGAAGCAAGAGAAGAATTAAAGAAGTCTTTAAAGAGAAGGAAGGAAATTTCTATTGAGGGTAATGACACAAAATATAGAGAGATGGACACTACTAAGCTATTTTCTAATTGAGACTCTAATGAATTTGATGCAACAGTTGCAAATCTAATGGAAAAGAACAGAGCCCAAGTTGAAGAGATTAGAAATCTCAAGCAAGAGAAAGAATTACAAGCCATACTACTATGTGAGGTGATTGAATAGAAAAAGAAAGCTATGGAAGACAAATCCATGATTGAAGATGGCAAAAGAGTTTCAACCAATAGAATGGAAGAGAAATTATTAGAGCTAACTAAGATTGATAACATGCAATTGGACACTTTGAGTCAAATGATGAATGCCAACTATGAATTGAATGTCAAGGACATTGAGATAATAACATGGAAGTTGCCGTAATGAGCAATTGAATAATGACCTAAAAAGGGAAAATGAATTTTTTGAAAGTTTCAATAAACCAAGTGAAGCCATCAAATACTTTGAGCAATCAATGAGATCCCCAAGACCTAATACTGATACATCTGGACTAGGATACACAAGTACTGAAGAAGGAGAGTCATCCAAAAGTGATGAAGAAAGGAGCAACAAAGGTAAAAATTCCAAACCTACTTATCATAATTGTGGTAAGAAAGGACATACTACTAATGTGTGTAGGAGTAAGACTACAAATCAGAGTGTCAAGCATAAGAGCATGTTCATTGCCATAAGTGCAACAAACAAGGTCATCAAGCACATCAATACAGAACTAAGACCATGCACATACAAAGATTTGAAGATATTTTTATAACTGTCAAAAGTATGGACATAGAACATTTGAGTGCAGATCCAAACCTGAGTGATCATCAGACAAGCAAACAAAGGTAAAGAACGATGAAAACACTTACAACTAGAATTATAACACAAGATATAATTGCCATTATTTTCAAGAGTATGGACATGTTCTCGAGAATTGTATAAGGACACACTTTAGAATTGACTACAAAATGTGGTTGAGTCAAACCACATGTTTTAGCTATTTGAATATTGGTCATAACAGTGGATATTGTCCAACAAGGTCAAAGGCACCAAATTGTGAGTTTAATAAAGGCAAAGGCAAGGCAGATGTTGAAAATGTCAAAAATGATACGAACAAGACATAGAAGAAAAAGGAGGATTGCATCACATCAAGTAGAGAATGGATCATTTCACCCAATGGGTCAGGTGATCACACCTCATCAAACTAAGCAATTAGGAGGTATGTGGGACTGATTTTCAAAAAAGTTATATCATACATCAATTCCAAGGGATTTAGTTTTGAAAAGATTCTATAAGAATGAATAAAGATGCAAGATGTTATTAGGAATCAAAGATTTTTAAAAAAGTTTTTCATGTTATTGTCGAGCATGAAAAGTTTCCTATGATTGTCGAGTGAAATGCTAGAGGATGCTGAGCTAACATACTAGCTAGTTGTTGTCGAGCTCATAATGGTTGCCAAACAAATAAAAGGAATAATGGATGCCAAGTGAGCCAAAAATTAGTTAACGCCAAGCTTGTAGTTATGTAAGTACTCAACATTAATTATAGTACTTCAAAGAGGTATTTGATCGATTTCAACTCATTTTACATCATTTCAAAATTGAGAAAGATCAAGAAGAGCTAGAGGCAATCTGTAAACTCATCTAAAGCATTTGTAGGAGATTTGAACAACCATTTGACATCATTTCATTAGATTTTGCAAGGTATTTATCATGTGCTAAGCTATGCTTTTTCTTAATTTTTAAACCCTAGTTTTGTAAAATGGTATCTAGTTCAAAGGGTGTAGAGGGTAAGGAGGTTTTGAATGTTCTGTTAATTAGTGATGCAGTTAAACAACCTATTTTAAAAAATATACCAAATATTGCATACAAAAAAGATCACTCAGGTGTGTTATCCATGATACCACCAAAAGTTCTAATGATTCAGGATGTCAGAAAGTGTTACAACTGTACGATTGGTAGTATTGGTGACATGGAAATTAGAGAAGCACATGGTAAATTATGTGAAAATGGAGTGTTAAGGGAATAATTCAAGATTGTAGAGAAGAAAGGGTTAACTCATGCCCTAGATTTCCCTATCACTTGTAAAATTGAATGGATCAATATTGTTTTGAGTAGGATTCATGATAGTTCACTATGGTTAGACAATGGGCCTATCAAAATCACCAAAGGAATAATCCATAGGGTAATAGGGTATCTATTAACCATATTTGCCTCCTCGCCAAATATTCAAATTCAAATGTCTAGGTCCACCCAATGGTCACTTCTCACTTTTAAATATTTAAATTCCATGGAAATACAAAATAAACAAAATTAAACCTTATATTATTTCCATGTCTTCTTAGTTTCCTTTTTGGCTCCCACAATTTTTCGCGTGTTTACATCTTGTGTAGATCTATGGTGAGTGCTATCTCGTATTATGGAGTTTCTTAGTGTTAAATAAAAGTAGGGAAGCAACCTTTTTCCATGTGTCCTAGATGGGACCTTGCTTCTTGTTTGTGTGTCGTCCTTTGACCAGATGACATGTCAAGCTATCAGTCGAGTTGGCATTTTTGATTGGACAATGCTTTCCCAAATTTCATCTTTCATTAGACCTTCTGACAATGTGAGAAAGCACTTTTCCACCATGTGGCATGTTGGTCCTATTTCTTATTAGCCATAAATAAATTAAAGATAAGTGCTGAGGAGGCAGATGTCTGCTAGCATACGGGAGGCACTTCATTGGTCAGGATCTGGCAATATGCACAAAGGGTGGTCCATGTTTCATTCATTGTTAGATTAAAGATGATCTATAGTAGGTGCTTCCTTGATTTATGAAGATGCAAGGATGTTAATGAATGTGGGGAAGCACTTGAAGGACATGTGTCCTTGTGGGATCAAGGAGATAATGCTATAGTTAGCATTGGCAGTTGGGTTGATATCTTTGTTAACCATCATGGTTAAGTTGGAGGGTTGACATAGTTATGATGGTTATGTGGTCAAACTTGGGAAGACCTTGTGATGTGGTGGAAAGAAATAGAACAATTGGCCCACGTGACCCATCTTGGTTGCAAGATTCAATTGACCTGCTGATTTTGCTGATTCATGAGCTAGAAATAAAGGAAATTGAGTTTTATTGCATGATCTAATTCTCATGACTAATCCCAACCATATTCAAATGAATTCCATGCCTAGTAAATGAGGGAAACACTCCACCACCTCTAGTTTTATCCATATACTTGGTTAGAATGGTTTAATGGCATCATTTCTATCTTCTCAAAGCCTAGTTTTGGCAAGATGTTGGATTTCATTGTATCTGAATCTGTGCAAAGATCATATTTTCTCTAGATCTGTATGATTTTTCTTTGTAAGATTTAATAGCAATAGTTATAGAGTAACTCTAGGATAGAAAATATCTCAGATATGCTTGAGCTATAAAGACAATTTTTCTAGATTTTGTTAAGATCGAACCCTCGCTATTTCTCTGGCATTGCTCTGGCTTGCCAATGTAAATCCCCTTTACCTCTAAATTGTATGGCATTTTGCCTTATCTATTTGCCTCTCATTGGTGTATTGTGGATATCTGTAACCTTTTTGATTAGGTTTCCACAATCCATTAGACTTTTTAATTTGCTATATCGGTATATATATATATATATATATACTATTATTAATTTATATTTAATATCTCCTTTCTTTTTTAATGCTTTTAGTTTTCCTTTTTTACGTGCTTTTGCCTCTCGATTGTTTTATTCTTTACTTTTTAAGATCTCTAATTCTTTGCTTGGGAGGCTCTTACACTTGCTCTAGTTTAGGTTCTTTTTATTTTGTCTCTTGTTTTTTATTTCCTAGGGGTAATGTCAATTTTTACTCCTTATTTTTAAGTTTCTTCTTCATTTTCTCTCCCATGGGTCCCCCCTTTTAGCTTTTTAGCTTTTTTATTTTTATTTTATTGTCTTCTCCTCTATCCACCTCACTTTATTCCAACTTTTTCCCCTTATTAACCACTAGACTGCCTTGATCTGCTCACTTTTTCATTCTTGCATTCTCTCATCCTGATGATGGATCACAAAGTGTGATCCAAAACGTTGATGCTAAAAAAATGAACACAATCAAATCCAGAAGCAAAACATTAAAAAATCTATAATCTTGCATGATTGTATCTTTTTTTGGCCTATGAGTGATATAGAAGTGAATTCTCTTCTTTCTTGTGTCATTTATTTGGGTTTTCTGATCTCCATGTGATTTTTAGATTAAAACAAGTCTGGATGTGTATATCTTTAGGTGTTATTATGGTTTAATAGTGTATATATGGGTAGAGATTGGTTTGAACACTCTAATTTGGTGCATCACCTCCTTAGAACATATTGGGTAGATATTGTTTCTTGCATCCCCTTCTCCCTTTTCTTCTCCAAGAGTAGCTAGTGCATCCTGATAGTAAAGGAAGCCAACCTTCTCCAGAGACTTAACCTCAGAGTTCAAGTCCCACAACTTGGAGGTTTTTTCCATGTTTCACAAGGTTATCCTTAGGTAAAAAATTTGGAAAAGGGTGAAAATTTTTGTGACAATAGTTTTTGGCATGTCCTTGCGGGCCCAAGGAGATAATGCTATAGTTAGCATTGGCAATTGGGTTGAAATTTTTGTCAACCATTGTGATTAAGTTGGAGGGTTGGCATAGTTATGATGGTTATGTGGTCAAAATTAGGAAGGCCTTGTGAGGTGGTGGAAAGAAATAGAATGATTGGCCCATGTGGCCCAACTTGATTGCAAGATTCAATTGACCTAATGAATTTGCTAATTCATGAGCCAAAAATGAAGGAAATTGAGTTTTATTGCACGATTTGATTCTCACGACTAATTCCAACCACTCTCAAATGAATGCCATGCTTGGTAAATGAGGGAAACACCTCACCACCTCTAGTTTTATCCATCTACTTGGTCAAAATGGTTTAATGGTACCATTTTTGTCTTCTGAGGGCATTATTTTGACAAGATGTTGGATTTCATTAGATGTAAATATGTGCCAAGATCAGATTTTATCCAGCTTTGTATGATTGTTCTCTGTAAGAATTAATGGCAATGGTTGTAGAGTAACTCCAGGATAGAAAATATCTCAGTTATGCCTGAGCTATAAAGGTAGTTTTTGTAGATTTATTAAGGTCAGACCCTCTCTGTTTCTATGGCATTACTCTGGCTTGCCATTGTAAATTCCCTTTTCCTTTGAACTATATGACATTCTACCTTATCTCCTTTAGCCATTGATGTGTAGTGCAAGACCTATTTTCCTCTCATTGGCGTATTGTGGATATCTTCAATATTGCATGACTGTATCTTTTTTCAGCCTACGAATGATATATAAGTGAATTCTCTTCTTCCTTATGTCATTTATTCGGATTTTTTGATCTGCATGTGATTGTTAGATTAAAACAAGTCTGGATGTGTATATCTTTAGGTGTTATGATGGTTCAATAGTGCATATATGGGTAGAGATTGGTTTGAACACTCTATTTTGGTGCATCACCTCCTTAGAATAGATTGGGTAGATTTTGTTTCTTGCATCTCCTTTCTTTTCCTCTCCAAGAGTAGTTAGTTGCATCCTGATAGTAAAGGAAGCTGGCCTTCTTTGGAGACTCAACCTCACAGTTCAAGTCCCACAACTTGGAGGTTGTTTCCATGTTTCACAAGGTTGTCCTTAGGTAAAAAATTTGGACAAGGGTGCAAAATTTTGTGACAATAGTTTTTGGCATGCTTGGTGGGACAATATTTAGAAAATTTGAAGTCTTTTGGTGTCAAAATGAAGATTTCAAGATTAATGCTGAGAAGATAGTACTCCTCTTAGTATTCTAGGCCTTTAAGAGGCTCATTTCTACAATCACTTGGCAACTCTACACCCTTCACATTTGGCTCAGACCAAGTTGCTGTGATTCATGCCCAAAGATGAAACAAGGGCATCTTCTACAAGTAATTTCCAATATCAAGAACCCTCATTTTAAAATCCTAGAAGAAAGAAGACTAGATTTTCTTTATCGCCAATTAGGAGTACAAAGGAAACACATACCCCTGCAAGATCCATTTCCACTCCTCCTTTTGTTAGGTCTTAATTGAGAATACCATCAACTCATATCAATAGATCACTTTCTTATATGGCAAGAGCTCATGCTTTTGCCACCTTTAATGGTGGAAGTCCTCTTTTATTGGCTCAAAGACATGACATACCAATAGCTACACTTAAAAGTATACCTAAATTTATTGGTGAAACTTCTATCTCTCCCCTAGAACACATTCAAGAAGTTGTAAATGTCTGCAATATCCATGGTATTGTAGAAGATGATGTTGCAGTTAGGCTTCTAGCCTCATCCCTGAAAGGAAAAGCACTACAATGGTATAGAGGTTTGTCTCATGGTTAAATAATAGATTGGGATGGATTAGGAATAGGACTATGTAAACACTTTGAGGAAAAAAGTGACCATTTGTCACTTTTAGAATAGTTGAATACTATAAAAAGAGCCCCACAATGAATGTATGACCAATTTGAACTATAGATTTTGAAAGACATAGGATAGAATACCTACTTCAGTGAAGCCTACCCCTGGTAATGCCTTCTTGCATTACCTTAAAGCTTTCAATAGTGACATTGCCACCATAATCTAGACTATGGGAGGAGAAACTTTACCTAATGCTTATGACATAGAAATATAAATAGAAAATAACCTAATACAAGGAGGTAAGTTAGCTCCAAGGCCTCCTATTCCTTTCTTCCTTAATGTCCAAAATCACCAACCAACAATGGCCCCTATTCCTACAACTTCCACACCACAACCTCTTTCTTTAGCTCCTCAAGCTTCCACATATTTGAGTGAGCTCAGAGAGTTGAGGGACATGATGTAGGACCTTATGTTGAGTAACCAAAGATTGCAAGATTAGGGCTCTAACATAGATAAAAGATTGTAGGTTCAAGAGAGGAAGCTAGAGGATGAAAAATCTAAAGATAACCCATAAATGCAAGGACATGGTGATTGCTCCTTTGAATCATTAGGTAGAGGAACATTGTAATGTAAACTAGGATTCCATTGCTCACAACACTAGGAGAAAAAGAAAAGCTATTGAAGATGCTATCCCTCCTCCTAATAAGACCTCAACTTAAAATGCAATACCTCATGTACAAGCAGTAAATGATCAATCAAATATTCTTTAGCAGCAAAGGCAAAATAATTCTAGAGGAGATGTGAATAGTTCCCAAGTTGTTCCATCTCAACCTCCTCCACATGCAGTTCCCAAGGCTTCTCCCAAAGTACCTAATGCCTCATTTAGTGTGGTAGAATAGATAAAGAAGATGAATGTGAATATTTCCATGTGGATGTTGTAGCTACTATACCCATACAAAGGAGGCTACTGCAATAGGAATTGGAGAGCATTGAACCAAAGAATCATCCATCAAGAGAAGAAAGTGCCACAAGACTAATACAACCATCAAGGGAGGTGGAAAAAAGTAAAAATGTTAGAGCCCCCTCCATTTTATGTTTCTCTGATTATAGGGGATAGACTAGTCCACAATTGCATGATTGATTCAGGGGCTAGTAGTTTAGTGATGCCAAAGTGTGTTGCTAATGCTTTGGAGATGAAATATGAACCCATTGTTAGGGATGTATTACAGTTCGATGGTAGTAATGTCAAGACTATAGGGATCCTTAGGATTGTGGAAATGGCCCTACATGCATGCTCTGGTTGTACTATAACTCAAGGTATATCAGTTGCTAAAGTCAAGCCACACTTTGCCATTTTTCTTTCAAGAGACTTCACTGCAAAAATAGTTTTTTACATATCTTCTAATTGATCACATTTTTTTTAGAACAAGATATGGAACCAAGGCTTCAATTAGAGCAGAGCCTCTAGCCCTCCATCATATTGAACCCTACACCCCTAATCTTATCAATATGAATTGCACTATCCTAGAAATGGATGAGAATGACATAGTGAATGAGCCTACCACTTCTCTAGTAGAGATACCTATTTTTCTCTTAGATGAATGGGCTAATGCATATCAGTTTGACCCTATATCAAAAACCCTTGAGACAAGCCTTGGTACATATTGTATATCAAAAAAAGGATGCTCTTGTCCCTAACCTTATGTAAAACCAAAGAAGATGCAAGTGAGATATGGAGTATGTATTTTGATGGATCAAGAAAAAAAAATGGATCAGGGGCAGGTATGATGTTGATTTCTCTTGCTCAAGTAAAGTACTACTTTTCTTGTAGGCTCCAATTTAGTTGTACTAATAATGTGGCTGAGTATGAATCCTTGATTTAGGGTCTCCTACTTGCTCAAAAAAGAGGAATTCAAGCCTTAAGTGTATATGGAGATAGTGAGTTGGTGGTTAATCAAGTGAGAAATCAAAATATCACAAAGAATGGTTTGCTCAAGTCTTATAAACATAGAGTTTGGGATCTACTTGAAGGCTTTCAAGCTTTCAATATTCATAATGTCCTAAGAAAAAAAAACAAACATGCTAATAGGCTTGCAACCATTGGTTTTCATTATGATATACTGGAACATGTTATTGATGAAAAGAAGCAAAAAATTAGAATTATTGTAAGGCTCGCCGTCCTAGATAATTGCACAAATTGGCAAGTATTTGATTCTAATTTATAGATTGTTAATTTCTTGCAAAATGAAGCAGAGTTCTCTACTAGAAATCAATCCAAACTAAAAAGTCAGTATGGGGACTAGATTATGAACCTAAACTTCAACAAATTGCCTAAAGGTCTAGTCACCTTAGAGGACATTTTTAACTCTTATGATCAAGAAAAAGGCAAAGGGTCAAACCTAACCACAAAGAAAGATGACTACACACATACACTATCGTTAATGGAAAGAATCTTAACATGGGAAAGGTATGGACTGATGCTAAATGAGAAGTTTTCATTAATTTATGTCAAGAATTCAAGGATGTTATTGCTTGGACATATGAAGACTTAAAGGGTTTTGACCCAAATCTATTTTAGTATACCATATATTTAAACCATGATGCTAAGCCTATTAGAAAAAAGTAAAGGATAGACAATCCATAGATTGAACCTTTAATGAGAAAGGAACTATCCAAACTTATAAAGGCCAATATGATTTTTCCTATTAAGCACTCTTCATGGGTAGCCAGTCTTGTTCATGTTAGAAAGAAGAATGAAGAAATCATATTGTATGTAGATTTTAGGGATCTTAATAAGGCTTCTCTTAAAGATCACCATCCCCTTCCTTCTATGGAACAGGTTTGGAGTCTTCCAATCCAAACGTCTTGAGTATCTCTTTGATGTACTTTGATTGTGTCATGAATATACCATGTTTTAGTTGATGTACTTGCAATCCAAAAAAGAACTTGATTTCTCCAAACATAGACATTTCAAACCCATGTTTCATTTTGTCAACAAAACTTTTGCAAAGTACTTCCTTTCCTCCAAAAAATATGTCATCCACAAATATTTCAGATACAAGGATATCCTTACCTTCTTCTGATTTGATGTACATGTTGCTGTTATCATTAGTTCTTTCAAATCCTATTTGCACTAGATACTTGTGAAGTCTCTCATACCAAGCTCTAGGGGCTTGCTTTAATCCATATAGAGCCTTATGCAATTTGCATACCTTATTTTTTTTATTTTCATCAACAAATCCTTTTGGTTGCTCTATGTAGACTTCCTCTTCAAGTATACCATTCAGAAATGTGAACTTAACATCCATTTGATAGACTTTAAATCCTTTGAAGGCTGCATATGCTAGTAAGGTCCTTACTCCTTCCATTCTGGAAATTGGAGCAAAAGTTTCTCCATAGTCTAGTCCTTCTTCTTGTGCATATCCTTTGCAGACTAGTCTTGCCTTGTTCCTTGTGATTTCACCATTCTCATCTAACTTGTTTCTAAACACCCACTTGGTTCCAATTACATTCTTGTCAACTGGTCTTGAGACTAAGGTCTATGTCTTGTTCTTTTCAATTTGCTCTATTTCTTCTTTCATAGCATTGTACCAGTCATCATCTTTTATGGCTTCACTTACTATTTTTGGTTCCATTTTGCTGAGAAGACATGTCTCACTTCTGAGTCTATTCCTTGTCATTGGTCTTGCCTCTTTGTTTCCAATAATTTGATCTACAGGATGATGTCTTCTTACATACTTTGCCAATAATGGTTCTTTGTTTGTTTGCATGTTGTCTCTTTCAAAATCTGAATCTTCATGTGTATTTTCATAAGATTTTTCTTCATTTCCTTCCTGTTGATAGTTCTTAGAATCTGAATGAACATTCTCTGTATTTTGCAGCTTGGCTTCTGAATGTGTTTGCTACTCAACATTCACTGTCTGTGACTCGACATATACTAGATTTTGTTGCTGATTGTCATTCTGAGTTGCAACTTCACCATTATTAGGTATACCTTCATAAAAGTATACAAAGGTCTTGTATTCTTCTACTTTTTTGGTGTTCTCAACACCTTGAACTTTTGCAAGCTCATAGAATTTCACATTTGTGCTTTCTACTACTTTGTTAGTGTTAACATTCAAGCGCTTATAAGCTTTGCTTCTAGTAGAATAACCAAGAAATGTGCCTTCCTCACTCTTTGCATCAAACTTTCCATTTCTAGACTCTTTATATATATAACATTTTCATCCAAATATTTTGAAATGTTTTACATTAGGAGAATGCCCATACCATAATTCAAAAGGTGTTGCATTTTTACCTTTCTTGACTTGAACTCTGTTGAGTGTGTAGACTACAGTACTTACAAATTCTCTCCAGTACTTGAGTGCAACATTTTTCTCCATCATTAAGGTCCTAACACAATCAATAACTAATCTATTCCTTCTTTTTGCTATACCATTCTGAGGTGGAGTCCTAGGTGCTGATGTCTACCTTTTGATTCCTCTTTCATTGCAGAATTCTTCAAATTCTCTTGATGTGAATTCACCTCTATCAGATATGAGACATTTTAGGCTCTTCCCAGTATCTTTCTCAACTCTACCCAAGTACCATTTGAACATTTGGAACATATCTAATTTTTTTTTTCAGGAACATGACTGTCATCATCCTTGAATAGTCATCTACAAATAGCATTATGTATCTATCACCTTTTTAGCTTTTCACTTCAATAGGACCATACAAGTCCCTATGAACTAGCTCTAATACTTCATTAGAAGTATATGCCTTGCTTTTGAAAGTTGACTTGGTCATCTTCCCTAGTTGGCATTGTTTGTACATGGTGTTATTAGGCTTCTTCAACTTTGGTAGAACTCTGAATTTCTTCATTTTGCTAATGCTTATCAGATTGTCAAAATTTACATGACATAGCCTCTTGTGCCATAACCATACATCATCAGTTTGAACAATGAGACAAGAAGCATCTTCCATGTCTAGGTAGAACAAATTACTCCTAGTCTGGTCACTTTTTCCTATTAGACTTCCTTGAGAATTATAGATCTTGGCAATTCCATTTTCAAATTCAACTTTGCATCCTATGTTGCCTAATTGTGAGACACTTAACAAGTTGTAATTTAGGCCTTCAACATAGTATGCATTATCACATGATATCTTTTCAGTAAGCTTGATACTACCTTTCCCTTTGATCTGACATGGTGCATTGTTACCAAATCTAACACTATTTCCTTCGTATTGAGCAAAGGAAATGAACTTACTTTTATCTCTAGTCATGTGATGAGAGCATCTGCTGTCTATGATCAATTTGTTATTCTTGTTCATGTAGGTTACTAGGGCAGTTGCTTCATCTTCATCTAATTCATCTTTCATAGCCACATAGACTACTTCATCATCATTCTCATCAAAGTCTTCTTCAACAATGTAGCATCTTTTGCCTTTACCTCTATAGTCCTTGTTGTCCTCTTTCTTGTTCTTGAGGTTGCCTCCATCCTTGTGATTTTTCTTTTGTGTGCATCTGGTTGCAATGTGACCAACTTCATTACAATTGAGAGAAATGATTGACAACTTACCTTTGAATTTGCCTCTTCCTCTATTAGATCTTCTTACTAGTAATGCCTCCAATTGATCTACATCATCTTCATCAGTGCTGCTATCGCTGGATACATACTTTCCTTTTCCACTCTTTTTCTTTGTATGAACCTCCTTGTTGTCTTTTATTTTCATCTTGGCTTTGAATGTAGATTCAATGTTTTCTGGCTTGTAGTTGTCAAAGTTGGATAGCTCAAAGGCAGTGAGTCTTCCAATTATTCCTTCAAATGACAATGCATTTCCTAGTACACACCTTAGCTCTTGGGTGGTTGGTACTCTTATAGTATAGATAGGAAGCAAAGTTCTCAAGTATTTTCTATATACTATTTCTTTTGATAACTATCCTCCTAGGCTTCTTATGGCACTTACCACTTCTTTCATCCTTGCACCATATTGAGCAGCATTCTCTCCTTCTTCCATTTTCATGTCATCAAACTTTCCTCTTAGGCTCTCTCTTTTGGCTCTCTTGACATTATCATGTCCTCCATAGTTTTTTGATAATGTTTCCCACATATGATGTGTAGTACTACATTCTTTGATGTCATCATACTTAGCATAGCTTAGTGCTGAAGCAATATCTAACATTGCTTGATTGTGCTCCTTCTTCTTGCTCATGTCTTCTATAGTGAGGGGTCCTGCAGGGTCTACATGATCAACTGTGATTGAGGTTTGTGCATAGTCACCTATTGATCAAAGATACAATTTCATTAGACTTTTCCATGCAAAAAAGTTGTCTTTGTTTAGCTTGGGAGCTTCTCTCTTGGACATCTTGATCTTCCTGCTGCTAGTACCTTGAAACAAATCAGTAGTGAGCTCTGATACCAATTGTTAGAATTCTTTTAGAATAATTGAGAGGGGGGTGAATTAGTTATTCAAGGTCCAATAATGTCCAATCCAAAATTTTTAATAAAATGAGGGTGAATCAGAAGTACTATCCTTTTTACTTTCTTATCATGCATGCAATTAAACATTAAACAATCATGAAAAGTAAACATGCATCACACCATAACACAAAGGATTTTGGTGACCCAAAAACCCTCCAAGAATAAGAAGGTAAAACTGGAGTAGGGATGACACCCACAAAATAACTACGTAATTGATTTCAACCATTTCTGATGGTTTTCCCTGTTAAAGGCTTTACACACTGTAAGATGTGACCCTGTTAAAGGATTTCTACACTCTGTTAGGAGTGTGCCCTATTAGAGGACTTAAGAACATTCAACTTAGAATGCCACTCTATGAAAGGATTTACATAGAGATTTTAGGCGCACCCAAGTCCATGGGATTTACAGTCACCTTCTCAAAAGGATCTTTTATCCCTCTCTAAGGATCTCCTATCCTTCTCCTAAGGATTTCTTATCCTTCTTCTGGGGATCTTCTATCCTTTTCCTGAGGCTTTCCACCTAGCTGTTAAGCTAACCTAGCGATGTAGGATTTCAATGTCTAATACAATGGTAAGAAAGTATTAGAAAGGTTTTGACCTGATAAATATTGCAACTCCAACCTTGCAGATTTCAAATCACTCTTCAGTTCTTTTCTTTGCTTGGCTTTTCTTCCTTGCAGTGCTGATAACTTGTCCACCCTTCAAGATCTATCTCCTTGAGTTCTTCCACTCATTATGCCAATGTAATCTATGGTCACTTGATCAACTCAAAGTCTTAATTCTCTGTGCTTACTCCTCACTGTTTCCTCCTTTTGACAATTCACACCAGCCTTCTCTTGGCTTCTTCACACGACCACACTTGTGACAAACTCTCTCTACACTATCGATCTCTAACTTGTAACTCCTTATAAAGAAATTCTATTCTTCGTTTCTTGCTCAAATCTTCCCGCTCATTAATTTTATTTGATCTGAGAAAATGATATTATTTTCCCTCCAAACTATTTCTTCTAGAAACTTCATGATAAGTCCATCAGTATTTGCCTTGAATTGGTTTGCATGGTTTACATAAAATTTTGTGACATCTACTCATCATCCTTATCATCCAACTAATTCACAAAATTCAATGTAACAAACTTATTGTCACTGATCTGGCAAATCTTTTGACTTAACAAATAATGCAACAACTCGACATCATTGGTTTACTGGTGCTAAACATTGACTGGGTTACTTGGCTTCTACTGCTATTTGCTGATGCTCGACACTATCTAGTTCTGGATTGCTTGACATCCTCTATAATTTATACTTTACTTGACACTTGAAGCTTTACTGTATTGCTTAGCTTCTACTATTTTCTTGAATCACTCGACACCTGAAGGATTGCTTGGCATCTGAAAATTTTTGCTCGACATCCACTACCTTTTTCTGATGCTTGACACTCACAAATGAACTTAGTTAAACCTTGCATCTTTAATGTGTCTTAGTGTGTCCATTCCCTGTGTCTTAGAGTATTTCATCAATACACTATTTCATCAATAGCTTTGCTGATCCTGATACTTCATTACAACATCATAACTTCAACCTTTCTCTAGGTGCTCTAGTTACATCTTATTGATTGCCTCCTCCTTGTCAATCAACCAATTGATAGTATTTGGATCACTTAAGAAATTGTCATTCCTGCAAATAGCAAGTTTAACATCAATGACAAAACAATGATTGAAAGCATTCTTTACCAGTTTCATCATTCTTCATTCATGATCTTTTCAATCATTTCCAATAATAGAGTCCTATTAAGATGTATCAAGACAAATCAGATCAATAGGTTATGAAAAGAGTTCCATGATGGGTCTACTGGTGGCCACTTCTCAATGAGGGTTACAACAATAAAGATGATGAGGGCTGGTTATTATTGGCCAACAATTTTCAATGATTTCCATAAAGACATGAGGAGATGTGAGAAACGTACCTTCTTCTTTGGTTAGAAAAAGCTTGCAGCCCTTCCTCTTCATCCCATTCAATTGGAGCAACCTTTTGCTCAATGGGGATTGGATTTCATAGGCCCTATCAATCCTCCTTCCAACTCTAGTCACAAATGAATCTTGGCAGCCACAAACTATTTCATAAGATGGACAGAGGTAGTAGCTCTGAGAGATGCAAAAGAAGCTTCAGTGTTTGAGTTCCTTGATGGAATAGTGACCAGATTTGGCATTCCATGAACCATCATATTAGATAATGCCAAATATTTTACTAGAAATCATATATGCTCATGGGCTCTACAATATGGGATATATTGGAGCACTTCCTCAAATTATTATCCACAAGGGAATGGCTTGGCAGAATCCTCTAATAAGAACCTCATCAGAATAATGAAGAGGACAATTGAAGACAATTAGAGGTGTTGGCATCCTAAGTTGAAAACTACCCTTTAGGCTGACATAATCACACCCAAGAGAGAAATTAATAACTCACCCTTCATGCTAGTATATGGAAGGGAAGCAAGGATTTATGTTTCACTTGAATTTCCTTCTTTTGAACTAGGTCATCAATTAGAGCTAGTTGAAGGTGATGCTATGGCAGTTAGGATGGCTGAAATATATGGATCTGGAGGAAAAAAGACAACAAGCTATGCATACACTTGAGGTACATCAGAAATAGGTCAAAAGAAGTTTTGACAAGAAGGCCATGGCTATAATCTTCAAATAAGGAGACCTTGTCCTCAAATGGGATGCTAATAGAGCTAAGCTAGGTAGGCACTCCAAATTTGATGCAATGTGTAGTGACCCATATATTATCACCAATAGCCCAACACTTTTCACTATCCAGGCCAAATGGTGAAGTTCTCCCAATCTCAATCAATGGGATTCACCTTAAACCTTTCTTTTAGAGGAGGTTAAAGGTTCTTTGGATATATTAGAATAGTTTTCTTGCTTTCCAATAAGTGCATGAGCATAGGTTGTCCCCTTGGAGGATAGCAGGTCTTAAAGTTTTGACGGTTGCAGAGAAACAGGGGTAGGGTTATGGTATTTTCTATGTTTAGATCTTCATGTTTATGACTCTATAGCCTAATGGATACATAAGGTCACTAGTCATATGCATAGCAAGCTTGCATACCCTCTGAGTCATGAGAAACGTTAACCATATTTTCCTCCTTGCCAAATATTTGAATTCAAATGTCTAGGCCCACCCAATGGTCACTTCCCATTTTTAAATATTTAAATTCCATGGAAATACAAAATAAACAAAATTAAAACCTTATATTATTTCCATGTCTTCATAGTTTCCTTTTTGGCTCCTGCAATTTTTCGTGCCATCAAATCTTGCATAGATCCATGACAAGCGCTATCCCACATTATGGAATTTCTCAGTGTTTAATGAAAGTAGGGAAGTGACCTTTTTCCATGCACCCTATGTGGGACCTTGCTTCTTGTTTGTGGGACTTCCTTTGACCAACTAGCATGTCAAGCTATTAGTTGAGTTGGAATTTTGATTGGACGATACTTTCCCACATATCATCTTTCATTAGACCTTTTGACAATGTCGAAAAGTGATTTTTCACCATGTGGCATGTAGTTCCTATTTCTTATGAGACACAGACAAAGTAAAGATAAGTGTTGAGGTGGCAGATGTGCGCTAGCGTACATGAGGCACTTCATTGGTCAAGCTCTGAGAATATGTGCAAAGGGTGGTCCATGTTGCATCTACCATTAGATTGAAGATGATCTAGGGAAGGAAATTTCCTATTTTATGAAGATGCAAGGATGTTAATGAATATGGGGAAGTACCCGAAGGACATGTGTCCTTGTGAGCTTGAGGAGATAACACTACATTTAGCATTGGTATTTGGGTTGACATTTTTGTTAGCCATCATGGTTAAGTTGGAGGGTTGGCATAGTTATGATGGTTATATGGTCAAACTTAGGAAGACCTTGAGAGGTGGTAGAAATAAATAGAATGATTGGCTCACATGGTCCATCTCGGTTGTAGGATTTAGTTGATCTACTGACTTTGCTAATTCATGAGCTAGAAATGAAGGAAATTGAGTTTTATTGCATGATTTGATTCTCATGACTAATTCCACCCACTCTCAAATGAATTCCATGCCTGGTAAATGAGGGAAACACTCCACCACCTCTATTTTTATCCATCTACTTGGTTAGAA
The DNA here is from genome assembly GCA_028749045.1 of Cupressus sempervirens. Lineage (NCBI taxonomy): Eukaryota > Viridiplantae > Streptophyta > Pinopsida > Cupressales > Cupressaceae > Cupressus > Cupressus sempervirens. The sequence continues at coordinate 766,460,669 of CM053789.1, read as the reverse complement.
TGGTTTAATGACACTGTTTCTATCTTGTCAGGGTCCTACTTTAGCAAGATGTTGGATTTCATTGTATCTGAATCTGTGCCAAGATTAGATTTTCTCTAGATCTGTATGATTGTTCTCTATAAGACTTAATGGAAGTGGTTGTAGAGTAACTCTAAGACAAAAAAATATCTCAGTTATGCTTGAGATATAAAGGCAATTTTTGTAGATTTTGTTAAGGTTAGACCCTATCCATTTCTTTGGCATTGCTCTGGCTTACCACTGTAAATCCCCTTTGCCTCTGGACTGTATGAAATTCTACCTTATCTCCTTCAACCATTGATGTGTAGTGGAAGACTTATTTGCCTCTCATTGGTATATTGTGGATACCTACAATCTTGCATGACCATATCTTTTTTTGGCCTATGAATGATATATAAGTGAATTCTCTTCTTCCTTATGTCATTTATTTGGGTTTTCTAATCTGCATGTGATTGTTAGATTAAAACAAGTTTAGATGTGTATATCTTTAGGTGTTGTGCTGGTTCAATAGTGCATATATGGACAAAGATTGGTTTGAACACTCTATTTTGGTGCATCACCTCATTAGAATAGATTGGGTAGATTTTGTTTCTTGCATCTCCTTCTACCTTTTCCTCTCCAAGAGTAGTTAGGTGCATCCTAATAGTAAAGGAAGCCGACCTTCTCTGCAGACTATACCTCATAGTTCAAGTCCCACAGCTTGGAGGTTGTTTCCATATTTCACAAGGTTTTCGTTAGGTAAAAACTTTGGACAAGGGTGCAAACTTTTGTGACAACAATATCCAACCCTAGATCAGCCAAAGACTATTAGAAGTGAGTCAAAAGAGGTTATTGAGAAGAACAAAGGGGCTATGTGGAATAAGAGGGGAATGACAATTGAAAACCATCACATATCCTCTAATAGATTTTGTAGTAAGGGTAACTGCACAAAAGTTTTACCAATCAAGTAGATTGAACAGGGTGCCCTGTATTGCAATAGATGTGGGTTATAAGATTGTAAAGAAGGATCATACATATGATCTTGCTGAGCTATAACAATTGATTTAAAACCTAGGAGCAATAAGGAAAAAAAAGAGTGCTCAGTGCAAATTTGGATCTATTTTGATATGTATCTTCTTTTATGTTCAAAACACATTTCCTACATTTGGCACAGTGGCATGGAAGACAAGCAGGTTGTAGTAGTTCAAATAGGTGAGTTCATTGAATAGTTAGATGATAATTTTGAGTCAGTAATGACTAGTTACTTTGAGTACTTCAAGCAATCTATGAAGAAAATATTGAAGATTCTAGTATCATTAGTGGAAAAACATTATGATGATCTTTGTTTCCTAGTTGATGCTAATTATATATCTGTTCAAGCAACAACTCCAAGAGTAATATTTCTAAGGCCATTAGGCTATGAAATTAATGTAGATGAGGCCTTTGCAACAATAAAAACATTACTTTCATAATAGATAGAAAAAGATGCCAAAGCATTTGGTAATTATGAGATGGCCAAGTCCAATATTACCATGGAATTAAAGACTGCCTCTATCATCAAGAAGAAGGATAAGTTGGTAAAGAAGTTTAAAGATAAATTAGGTGAGGGTGCTAAGCAAGACGAGGATGAAGAGGAAGAGGATGGAGAGGAAGAGGACACTCAGATCTAAGCACCACTTGCATTAACACAAGAACTAGGTGAAGATCAACAAGAGGAAGAAGAATACATTCTAGATGGTGCCAAGGAAGAAGAAGCCAAGGAAGCATCTACTCCTACTGATTAGAAGAAGAGAAAGGGTAAGGCACAAGTAGGGAGAAGACCCAAAAAGATTGTTAAACCAAGCTAGCCCAAACCTAAAACACCTACTGCAAGGGGTAGTGCATGTGTCATAGCACAAAAGGCTAAAGAGAAAGCCAAACCTATAGAGAAGGAAGGAGGAGCACAAAAAAGACCAAGGAGAAAGTACATTGCTCAAGTTGAATCTGATGAAGAAAGAACTGAATTTGATGACAACAACCAATTAAAAGTGGTGAGTCACAATCCATCTTTAGATTTAGAAAAATATGGGAGAATGTTAAAAATAATGTGGATTTATTAGAATTTTCTCACATTAATTTTGATAATCTTGAAAAACTTGAAAAGAATCAAGTGGAGTAGGCAATATATGTCGTGATGGAAAATTTTAAGAAAGCCCCACTAGAGATTGCAAAATCTATGCTTAAAATTTTATATGGAAGAGTGGAGCAGAAATAACATTATTGTTTGAATGTAGAAAGAAAAATTAGGGAGACATCACTCACTCAAGTTATTCTTGAACTTAGTAAGGAAAACATTACTAAAGCCATGAATAACTACGCTATTAGATTTATACCCAAATATAGAGCCTTTAGCATATTGCAGAGCAATATTGAAGATGTTGTAAAGAAGTTTACATAGATGTGGAAAGTCACATATGGGTTACCTATATTCAAAGAAGGTTAAAAAGAGCCTATTGAGGTTAGAGATGATGAAGAAGATGACAAATATGAAGGTACAGATAAGGGAGGAACATAAATGAATATAGATGACAAGGCAATAGCTGAGGTAGAGCAACAACAAGAACATAGTGTACAAGATACACAATTGCCAAAATGTAATCCCTCAACAAATAAAAAGTGTAAATAATGAAATAGTTATAGTAAAGGATGTTTCTAATCTCACTGCTTGGAACAACAACCCCTTAATAGAGGAAGACTTGAAAAAGATACTTGATCAAACTACACTACAGGCTAAATTGTGTGACAACCCTGTATTAGTAAGTATAGATGAAATTCATAATTCAGTGACTGACATTACAAGGGAAGAGGTGAAAACACAAGAGCCACCTACCATCACCCCTCAAGTCACTAGTGTACAACCTTAAGATAAAATACTAGAAATTACACCAACAAAGGTTGATACAGTTGAAGCACATATAATGGAAACTCAAACCATTACTGATACATAGAGTCAATTAGGTTAGATAGATTTATTTACACCTCTAACACAAGTTTAAGGTGAAATTCAAGGCATTGTGCTAGAAAAGGACAAGCCTAAAGAGATCAAGTTAACACCAAAGATGAATGATCAAGTAACAATCCAAGACCTAGTAACTTTACCAGAATTTAGCACTCCTAGTCACACTCTTTAGAGGCTGAGCATAGATGCAACACCTTTGCGATTCTTAGTGCTGAGTTCAAGTTCATCAAAGGCATAAGAAGTAATAATATATGGAAATGTAAGCCTAGATGAAGAAATTGTTTTCCCAAAATATGATTATGCTACAATGACAATTGAGAAGACCAGTATACTAAAAGAAGCCCTAGCTAGATAGAAACATCAAGAATTGCTCAGCAGGGAGCATAGGTAGAAGTAATCTTTGCTTGATATTAAAGACATCTTCCTAGATGCATTTAGTCTACCTATTCCAGATGAAACCAAGCCACTAATTGAACAATTGACAAATATAGTGGAAAAGGTAAGTGATGCATACCTTGACACTAATGCAAATTTATTAGAATGGTCTAAAAAGAAATTCCAAAGTACAGTGAATGAGAAAATATCTGGTGATATAGCACTTACACAAGTTGCATTGGCAACTAAGGTAGAGAGTATGAAGAAGGTACTTGAGAACAATTTCTCACTATACACCAAATTTTGCAATCCAACACTCTTCACACAAGAAAAAAGGAATCACATCCTAAGCTTGGAGAGTAACATATAGTCATCATAAGCTAAATTTCCCATGACTCTAGTTCAAAGTGAAAAGCATTTTAGAAATTTATTGAAAAACCAGAGTTAGTTAGTAGCATTATCTACAAAAGAAGCCAACATAAAGGCCAAATTGACCAACATCCAAACAACATTGACTCCTCACATGAATATTTTTCACAAGGAGTTAGGCTATGCAAAAAATATTATGAAGAAATACCCCAATCTTTCTACATTAGACGGTCTAGTTCACCTTGCTGCCAACTGGCCATCCAAATTAAGTCTTCGAATGTAGCTTATGAAAATTGGGATGTTGCTCTCAAAATTATTTTTGAGGTCCATAAATCTTTCTTGGACAAACACACTATTAGTGTACAACCCATTAACATCAGTGTAAAAAAGGGGGAGATGAAAGAGAGCTAAGTAAAGGGGAGAGAAAGTTAACTTAAGAAAATGAGAGAAAGAGAGCATGGGGGAGCAAGCATAGACACCAAGTAAGAAAAAAGAGTATTAGTTGAAGCATATCTACTCATTAGGAGTAACATTTTGAGCATAAAGCTAGATCCAAACAACTCAGGGGGACTTATCAAATTTTGAGGTATAAGTTGTAAAATTTTAAAATTTTGTACATAAGTTGAAGAAGAGATATGTTATGCTCCTAAGAATAAGGGTATCAATGCATGACCAAGTGTTTTTGACACTCATGTCAAAGGGGGAGATTGTTGATCTCAGATTGGTTTTGACAAGTGAGTGTCTATACACTTACTTCATTTACTTAGTTTATGCAAAACTAGTAGTACACGCTGAGAACAACATGTATAAGATAGAGTATGCTGAGTTCATAGTGAATTTTGAGTCACTCATGTGCCAAGCCACTCAAGTGCTGAGCAGACAGTGTATACTGAGTGATACAAAAGCTGAGTAAGTAGTGCATGCCAAGTCATTTAGATGTCAAGTCATAGTATGGAAATCAACATATGCTGAGCATTAGAGACTACAGATATTGAGTAACACAGTTTTTTCATAGTTGTTTGTAATGACACAAACTACTATGTAAATCATTTTTGAGCTAACCTACAGATTGAATTATGATATTTTGGTGATAATAATGAATCTCAAGTTGGAATACTATGCATTACATGCATCCAATTAGGTAAAGGGAAGGTTTAAGTAGAAAAATGGGTGAATCATATCCATTGATTCATACCTAACCCTAAGTCACCTAGGTATTCTTAAGGAGGATAAACCCTAAAACTTCATATGTCTGTGGAAGGAGCAAAGTAAGAAGTTCACATTCACAAATAGAGCACTCATGGTGACTAAGGAATTTTGAATTGAAGTTGCATTGTATAATTAGCTAAAGGAGAATAAAGGAAGGAAATAGTATGCAATAGAGAGACATTTGATCAAGAAAGATCAAGAATACATCAGTTTAGAGGTGATCCATCATCAAGCAACAAAGTGCCAACTATAGGATCAATGCTATGTCATTCTAACATGTGAATTAGTTAAATCTCTTAATAGAGTAGTCCTAATAGACTGTATTAAAATCCTCTAACAAGGTCCTTACTTAATTTTGAGTTAAAGTCCTTTAACAAGGCACACTTCTAATAGGGTGTTGAAATCCTTTAACATGGTGAGACCTAATAGCCTTTGTAATCTTTTAATAGGGAAAAATTTCACAAGGTAGATCATATCTCATGATCAAACATTGTCACATTCATTGGATACACTTTATTACTGTAGTAGTAAGGATTTGTGGGTGTAATCCCCACCCTAGTTTTACCTTCTCATTGGAGGGTTTCTAAGTAGTTATATCTGGTGTCATATATGTTTGAATGTTTACTTGTTTACATGATTTAGATGTACATTCTTTACATGGTATTTCAGTTTACTTATTGAATGTATGAGATGGATGTATGGTAAAAGTTTTTGGGATAAAGTTTAAACTATTGATTCACCCTCCCTCAAAATTTTACCTTTCCTATTGTAATTCCAATAGTTAGAACCTTCTAACAAGGTAAGAACATTCTCACTAAGGTTCAAGGTCTTCTAATAGGGATCTGCCCTCTAACAAGGACTGTTGTTTTTAATGTGCTGTATTTGGCTCCTAATAAAGTCACATCCTTTCACAAGTAACTTATATATTAGTACAATATCTTGTGGATGCCATCCCCATTGGGGTTTTCCTTTTGATTAGGGGTTTCCCTAGTCAAAAATTCATTTTGTTATGGTGCATAGCTTTCTTTGGTTATGTATCATTTTTTAAATTGTTGGATTTGGAATTAATAAGTTTGGATTTAAGTTAAATTTCTTACAACTAATTCACCCCCACCCCACAGTTGTGTGTGGATTTTACTTCTTAAAAATTAACAATTGGTATTAGAGCATTATGTCATCTTTGAGAAGAAAGCTTTACAACTTGGGAAGATCCATGGTAGGAAGGAAAGTCCAAAGTTTGATGGTGAGAACTATGATAGTTGGAAGGATAAGATGGGAATACACTTGATTTACATGGGAATTGACTACTTCTTGATCAAATAGACAGAAGTTGTGGTTAAGAAAGAAAGTGATCTATCTTCATCCATAAACGATGAAAATAAGATCTTGTGTAACATGATTGCAATGGAAGCAATAATAAGTACATTTTAGAAGTTGAATTCATTGAGGTAAATGATCTTGATCTTTATTATGACATTTGGACTAGGTTAGAAAGATTATATGAAGGATATGAACATACAAAGAAAGTGAAGTTGTAGAGTTTGAAATCTAAGTTAGAGAATGCTAAGATTCAAGGAGATGAAACTATCAAAACATATGTGCAAAGAATTATTGAGATTACTATAGGTATAAGAAGTTTTAGAGAAACCATTATAGAAGATGAAGTTTTTTAGGAGAATCTAAGATTATTGACTCCTTATGATAACATGGTAAATGTGTTAGAAAGTAAAGCCCACCAAGACAACAAAGAGGTGTGGGGTGAATCATTTATCCACCTAAAACAAATTTTATCACCCTTATTAAATTTGAAACATGTAATCAATAAGTGCAACAACCATAGCAAGATCACCATACATAATAACACTAGATTTGTTAATTAGGGAAACCATTGATCAGAGGGAAAATCCTAATGGGGATGGTACACACAAAATAATGTACTAACATATAAGTTCCTTGTAAGAGGATGAACCTTGTTGTGAGTCAATGAAATATATTTAATACATATCAGTCCCTGTTAAGAGACTTTGAATCCATGTGAGGAGATTCCAACCCTATTAGGAGTTGTGGAAGAAAGAAGGACCCACTATCCAAACAACTTTAGGGGAAAGACCACCAAACTCACTATTCGATTGGCCTTAGTACTATCCTTTGAAGAATAATACAAATAAGTAGCTATCCATTGCAATATCTTTTCCAAATACAATCTCTCTTTTATATTTCTATGCTTTACCCATGCCAAACACTTTTATGATCTCAATATCAGGTTCACTAGATCTTACATCCAAATTCACATACTCGCATCACATATAATCCCTTAGATTGCTTATTCACTTTCTTCACTTAATTGCAAGTTCACAAATCCAAACTTGATACACAATCATACTTCTAGAACAAAGGAAAATATATTTCCATTATAACAATTCCTCAAACTAATTATTGAGTCATCCTTGAGGTTTTCTCAATTTATAATTATAATTAATACTCGTTAGATTATATCTTTTCATAATTCTATAACATTGCTGGCTCATAGTCTTCACAATGCTTCACACGTGCAACCTTAAACTTAACAAGATCAATAAACCAGTATTTATCATGTATTCTTCCTCCATATGATTGCACTTAACCATATTCTATCTCTGTTAGGATATGTAATCCAATTACTAGAACTACTTCTTAGGAATTGTGCCAGAATATTGTCTTCAAGATATCTTGAATAATGTCAATTATCTTCATATTTTTAGATACACACTTAACCATATAATCATGACACTCCATAAAACATGTCCACAACTGTGCATAACCACATCTTCAATCCTTGAATCACATGACCTCAATCTTTGTCTGCTACTCTACAAGTCTTCACAGAATAACCAATATGTTGACATCAATGACAAAAACTTTCATGAATGTAACATATAATCATACTAAAAGCCTCTCCAATGCTCTAGTAATGCTAACACACTCCTCCATAGGAATATCATAAAAATTCATGCTAACAATCTTCCCCTTTGACATTTATGGAAACATAGATGAGAAAAAACTAAGTTCCTTGAATAGCAAACATATATCTCTACTATAACCAGTCAACTATATTCTTTCTTTTTAAATCCTCTTCATCAATCAAATATAAATCTCAGGAACAACTCTCCATCAATGTGCTACTTCCCCATTTATTATCTTCTCTTATTGACATCAATTATTTCTCTATAGGATGTTTTTCATGCACATCTTCTCCCCCATTTCAATGTATGATGAGGCATTTTTCATGTACATCTCCTTCCCCATTGACATCAATGACAAAGACATCATTATGTAAATTTTTTAGAAAAGATCTTCAATAAGATCAAGTGTTAAAAGACATTATTAAATACAACTTACCAAGAGTTCTTCAAAATTGAACTCAATCAAAGATACTCCCCCATAGAGGAAGCATCACACATCCAATTCAGATAAATAATAGTGCTATGTATCATTGGATTGATGCAATCTTTGCATCAACTATTCATGGTAGGAAGGGGCATAACCCAAAGCATACCTCTCAAGTACTCAAATGTATCATTCAACAAAGGCTTTGTAAATATATCTTTTATCTAATCCTTTGTTCTAATATAATCCAGTCTAATCTCTTTCTCTACAACTTTCTCTCTCAAAACATGATGCTTGATAGATACATCCTTTGTCTTTGGATGTACCACAATATATTTGGACATATTCATTATACTTTTGTTATCAAAATGTATGATAATATTCTCTGTAAACTCAACTCCAATGTACTTCAACATTTTCTTCATCATATGATCTGATTACAATTATTTTTCCCTGCTACATACTCTGCTTCTACTGAACTTTGTGAAATGCAACCCTATTTTTTTCTTAACCAAGAAACCAATCTTCCTCCTAAGAAGATTATCCACCACTTGTACTCTTTTTCTCATCCATACTACTGACCAAATTTTCATCAATATATGCACATAAGGTAAAGTCATTTGATTTGTCATACCATAACCCAAAATCGGATGTCCCCTTCAAACATATGAAAATCTTCTTTATTGCTGCATAATGTGATTCTTTAGGATTAGCTTGAAATATTGCCACAATTCCAACTACATTAGCTATATGTGGTCTTGGGCAAGTCAAGTATTGAAGACCTCCAATCATAAATTTTCACTTCTTTTTCTCAATAGTAGGTACATCATCTTTTCTTGACAACTTATGACTAGTTACAATAGGTGTACCAATAGGTTTACAACTTTCTAGTCCATATATTTTCAACAAGTCTTTCAAATACTTAGTCCATGATAAGATAATATGATCACTATTCTACACAATCTATGATCTCAAGAAATACTTCATCTCATCGATCATGCTCATCTCAAATTCCTTCTTCATTTCTCTAGCAAATTTCTCACTTGCTTCATCATCACGTCCAAAGATTATGTCATCCAAAAAAACTTCAACAATTAATATACCATTCCCAATTTCCTTCAAATACAAATTACTATCCGTAGTACCTTTAGCAAATCTCAATTTTTCCAAATATTTATCCAACCTCGCATACCCGAATCTAGGTTCATGTTTCAATCCATACAATGATTTCTTCAACTTACAAATCACCTCTTTTTTTCATATCAAAAGAAAACCTTCAGGCTTCTCAATTTAAACTTATTTAGAAATGCTAGCTTGACATCCATTTGATACACTTTGAATTTCTTGTTAGCCACATATTCTAAAAAAATTCTAACTACTTCTATTCTAGCAATAGGTGAAACATTTCCTAATAACCAATACCTTCTTGCTATCAATAACCTTTACATAATAGTCTTGCTTTGTTTCTCACAACCTCATCTTGTTCATTAATCTTATTTCTCAAAATCCATTTTTCTCCTATAACATTCTTGTTTTTACGGCTAGGAAATTTTTTCCACGTATCATTCTTCTCAATTTGACCTAATTCTTCTTTCATAGCTTGAATCCAAACATAATATTTACTAGCTTCATAAACATTCTTTAGATCTACTTTGGAAATCAAACATAGTTCTTCTCTTTGTACCTTGTTCCTTGTCACCACTCCTTTTTCTTTGCTATCAATAATTTCATTAGCAAGATGATTCTTTATCAAATTCCAATTGGGGGTCACTATTTCAACACTAACTTCATGTCTAGGTTCACTCCTTAGCTCTTCTCTTTGTTCCAAAATTTGTATATCATTTTGAAAATTTGTGTTAGTCTCATAAAATAACTCAACATTCTCTTGATTAGCCTTTGGATTCATTTCTTCATCAGAATCATAGTCAAGTATTCTTTCTTGAATTATGAAATTCTCATCTACTTTAGCTTTTGTGCTTTCAAAATTTATCTTATTTTTCTGATTAAAACATCTACACGATTATCTCTTCAATGAATACACAAGAAACATACCTTCATCACCTCTTGCATTAAACTTACCAATATCATCTTCTCTCTTAATGTAACACTTACTTCCAAAAATTCTAAAATACTTAACTAAGGGTGTATGTCCAAACCAAAGCTCATAAAGGGTCTTATAGTACCTTGTTTGATCTATACTCTATTCATTGTATATACTAATCTATTAATTGCTTCTCTCCAAACTATATTTGAGACATTGTTCTCAAATATCGTAGCTCTAATTGTCTCTATTACTGATCTATACTTTGTTCATTGTATATACTGCTATATTAACTATTTTTCTACAAAATGTCTTTGAGACATTATTCTCAAATATCATAGCTATAGTTGTCTCTGTCACTGATTTGTTTCTCCTTTCTTCTATACCATTCTACTTAGGTGTCTTACAGGCTGAGAGCCATCTTTTAATTCCATTTACTTCACGAAAAATTGTTAAACTCATTCAAAGTAAACTCTCCAACTCTATCAGATCTTAAGCATTTAATCCTTAAACCAGACTCATTTTCAACTCTATTCTTAAACATCATAGAATTCTCAAATGTTTCATATTTCTCTCAAAGAAATCCTACCCACATCATCCTAGTAAAATCATCAACAAGAATCATGAAATATGTTTCACCATAGAATGCTCTTGTCTTCGTAGGACCGCTCAAGTATATGTGTACTACCTTTAGCTTCACTGATGTAGTAATCTTCTTTCTTGGAAAATAAGTTTTCTTTTTCTTTTCCATAACACATTCCTTGCATACCATATTTTAAGGCTTCACAATTTTAGGAAAATCTCAAAAATAAGTGTAGTTATCAGTTTCACAATGTTATCATAATTTATATGAGAAAAAATCTTATGCCAGAGCCAACTGTTATCAACTTTAGCAACCAAGCATGTCATCTCAGTAGAATTCAACTAAAAATAATTACCTCTTGATCTTTTACCAATATCAATCAGCTTACCATCTTTATCCTTGTTAATGCATGTCTTTTCTAATGAATTTTAACTAATATCCCTTCTCAACTAGTTGTCCAACACTCAAAGGATTATATTTCAAACCATCAATAAAATAAACATTATCAATGTTAGTCTTTCCATCAAGATTAATAGATCATATTCCCTTTATATGACATGCTGCATTATTTCTAGCTCTGACAATTTCTCCATCACAACCATTGAACTCAACAAATTTATTCATATCACCAGTCATATGATGTGAAAAACTACTATCTATGATCCAATCAGATTTCTTCTTTTCAAGGACTTTCCTCTTTAATTGAAACAAATCCTATTTCATCCCTTTCATTATCACTTTCACTAAAGAATCTTTCCACACTAACTTCTAGATCTTCATCATTTGCATAGAGACATTCTCTAGGCTTCCTAGGCTTGAAATTCCTCTTATAGTTCTTTAACCTCTTACGACATGAAGGATAATGACCATATTCATTACAAGTCCAAAATGTAAATATTTTCTTAACTCTAGGTTCTCGTTTCACAAGTAAGGCAACTCCTTCTTTAATATTCCCATCTTCTTCAAAATTTCCCTTGTTACTGCTAGTATAATCTCCACTAGTAATCACACTTCTTGTTAATGTAGGTCAAAGACTCAAATCGCTGAAAGTAGTATCGACTCTAGGTAAATCTCCAGTTTGTCTCAAACTTATCTTAGTTGATTCTAATCTTCCAAGAAGAATCTCTATTGTGAAATTTTTTGTGCAAGGTATAATTTGTTCAATCATTTGTACTATCTACTTATATACAAGTCTCAAAGTTTCCAATATCTTCCATACAATTTCATCTTCATCCTTCTTTCCATCACAAGCCTTAATTCTTGCAACTCTGGTATTCTACCAAAATAACCTCTTATAGATTCATCTTCCATCATTTTAGCTTCTTGAAATAAACGTATCCCATTCTATAATCTAACCTTATTAGCATGCTAATCACATTCATAAGTAGATCCCAAAGCTTTCCAAATTTTATATTATAATCTTAAAGATTTTACTTGACTATACTCATTTTTAGGAAGAGTTGTCAAAAGTGCTTCCTTGGCAAGCATATTGTACATAATAATTTCTCTTTTTCTTTCAACACAATCTTCAAGCTTATCTTCTTCAATCACTTCTTTCTCATTCTTATTGACCAGCCAATATCCCAGACCCATGCATAGCACATACATCTTTATCTTCTTTTTCCAAATATCATAATTAACTCCATCAAACTTTAGACTTTTTTTTTTGAAATTATTCACCATAGATCTTCTTAAAATTTTTACCTTTTCCTTCAATCACATGATGCTCTAATACCAATTTTTAGAAAGTAAAGTCCACCAAGATAACTACGAGGGGGGGGGGGGGTGTGGGTGGGTGAATCAATTATCCAATTAAAATCAACCTTATTAAATTTAAAACATGTAATTAATAAATGCAACAACCATAACAAGAATACCATACACAATAACACCAAATTTATTAACTAGGTAATCCTTTGATCAAAGGGAAAACCCTAGTGGGGATGGTACCCACAAAATAATATAATAATATGTAAGTTCCTTGTAAGAGGATGAACCCTATTAGGAGTCAATGAAATACATTTAGTATATACCAACCCTTGTTAGGAGACTTTGAATCCCTGTGAGAAAATTCCAACCTTGTTCAGAGTTGTGCCAACCCTATTAGGAGTTGTGGAAGGAAAAAATACCCACTATCCAAATAGCTTCAGGGGCATAACCACCAAACTCACTATCCAACTAGCCTTGGTACTATCATTCATAGGATAATATAAATAAGTATTTGTCCAGTGCAATCTCTTTTCCAAATACAATATCTCTATCCTCTCTATTCCTTATCCACACCAATCACTTCTCTACTCTCAATATTAGGTTCATTGGATCTTACATCCAAATTTACATACTCACATCACATGGAATCGTTTAGATTGCTTACTCAGTTTCTTCACTTAATCAAAAGTTCACAAACCCACACTTGATACACAATCTCATACCTCTACAACAAAGGAAACCATCTTTCCTTTATGCCAAGTCCTTGAACTAATTATTGATTCAGTCTTGAGGATTTCTCCATTTATAAATATAATTAATACATGTTGCATTACATCTTTTCATAAGTACAAAACATTGTCTTGATAATCCTTCACATATAAAACCTCAGAATCAGTGCAACCGATTATGCAATCTTCATCATGTCTTCTTCCTTTGTACAAATACACTTAACCAAATTCTATCTCTATTAGGAAATGTAATACAATTACTAGAACTGCTTCTCAAGAACTCTGCCAGAATACTATCTTAATAAATATCAAATAACTATCAAATTTATTCATTTTTTTACATGCACACTTAACCACATAATTAGGATAGTCCATATAACATGTCCACAAATGTTCATAGCCATGTATTCAATCCTTGAATCACGCAACCTCAATCTCTATTTAATACTTTGCCAGTCTTCACAAAGAACCACTATATCAACATTAATGAAGAACACTACCATGAATGCAACATATAATCACACTAACAATCTCCCCAATTCTATAGCAATGTGATGATAATCCCCCATAGGAATATTATTAGCATTCATGCTAACAATCTCCCCCTTTGGCATTGATGACAACATAGATGATAAACATCTAAGTTCCCTAATTACCAAACATATATCTCTTTTGCAATGACTCAAATATAATCTTTCTTTTCAAATCCTCTTCATCAATCAAATATGAATCTCATGAACAAATCTCCATCAATGTGCTACTCCCCATTGATTATTTTCCCTTATTGACATCAATACTTTCTCCATAGGATGTTTTTCATATACATCTTCTCCCCCATCTCAATGTACCATGAGATGTTTTTCATGCACACCTTCTCCCTCATTGACATCAATGAGAAAGGCATCATTATGTCAATCTTCTATAAAATATCTTTAACAAGACCGAGTGTCCAAAGACACTGTTAAGTACCAGTTACCAAGATTCCTTCATAACTCAACTCAATCAAAGATACTCTCCCATAGAGCAAGCATCAAGCATCTAGTCTAGATAAACAATAGTGCTCTATATTGCTGGATTGATGTAATCTCTACATTAAATATTTAGAAGTAGGTAGGGGCATAACCCTAAGCATACCTCTTAGGTACTCAAATGTATCCTTTAGATTTTTTTTTTTTGTAAATATATATGCTATCTACTCCTTTCTATTGATATACTCTAGTCTAATACCTTTCTCTACAAATTTCTCTCTCAAAACATGATATTTGATAGATATGTACTTTTCCTTTGAATGTAACACAAGATGCAAGCCAATTGCTCATTTTTCTTTTAGACATCCTAAAAGAAAATCAAAGGATAAACCTAGAAAACCTTATAAATTAAAGATTCCAAAGGAATGTCTATATGTGAGAGATGATAAGATTGAACTTATAATATTAATTTTCTAGATAGTGATGATGAAAATGAAATTGGATTTGATTCTATTAAGGAAGAGAGTCCTGTTAAGGAAGAAAATGCACTTGTATCACATGTTGAGAATAAGAAATTTATTAGATAATACATAATTGACACTCACATCACAAGATAGGTGACAAAGACGAGTTTGTTGAATTTATAATATATGACATAGGTGTAGTAAGAGTTGGCAACAAAGAACCTTTTCCTATCAAGGGAAAGGGATCCATTTTTCTTGATTGAAAATTATTCATACATATTTATGTGGTCCCACAAAGACTAAAAATTTCTATGGTGAGAGGTACTTCATTCTTTTCATTAATGACTACACTAAAATAATGTGGGTTGCATTTTTAAGGGAGAAATATGAATCTTTTGACAAGTTTAAGTTATACAAGGATAAATTTAAAATGAATCTGGTTTAAGAATGAAATGTATGAGGTTTGATAGAGGGAGAGAATATACTTCTAACCAATTCAATGCTTTTTGTAAGGATAATGGAATTTGTAGGCAAGTTTCAACACCTAAGACACCACAATAGAACGATATAGCAGATATATTCACTAAAACATTGGCTAAGGATGTCTTTGAGTATCTTAGATGTATGCTTGGGATAATGTTCCCCCTGGAATAGAGTAATTGGGATAGAAAGGTGATGTTATAGAGATCACTAAGGAAGTCAATAAAGTTAGTGAAGAATCAAGTATCTTAAGGGTATGCACTCGACTAGGCAAGGTGTGCTATTAGATTAGATTAACCATTTTGATTACTTTATTTCCATTTTAATCATTACACATTCTGCATTCTCCATTCTTCTTTGGTGCTAATACAACTAGTACTACACATGGACTTAGACTCTCTCAAATCAAACCCTTCGATAATAACTCATGAACTTGTCTATTCAACTCCTCATTTTTTTCTAGTGTCATTTTATGCACTACCTTGTTTGGAAAAATTGCTCTAAGAATCAAATCCATCTAGTGACTGATCTTCCTCATTGGGGGCAATCCATTAGGTACATTATCTAATACAATATCAGAAAGCTCTCCCAACATATGTGCAACTTTTGTAGGCACCTCCTCTACTCCTTTATTATCTTTTGGAATTATAGCAAAGATATGCTCACACTTCATACCTTTGAGAAAATATTTTTCCATAAAAAAATATATTCTGGCAACACTATATACTTTTTTCTTATTTATCCTTCAATTGATTCAACTTATGCTTCACTCCATCCTTGGTTAGAGTGTAGGTATTTGCTCACCCATCATATACAACATGCTTGTCAAACTACCATGGTCTACCCAACAACATATGACATATGTCCATAGGTATGATATCACATAGTACCTCATCCTAGTAGCTTCCAATCTTGAACTCCACTGAGAACTACTCATTGACCATGAATTTGTGGTCATCTTGCACCCAAACAATATAGCATGAACACAAGTGTTTGTGTCTTTTTAGCTTCAACTTTATGACCATCATTTTTGACACTAGATTGTTAGTACTTCCACCATCAATGATCACATCACAACACTTATCTTTATATCTCCACCTTGTGTGAAACAAGTTCCTTCTTTGATTAGGTTTATTCTCACCACTCAACAAGACTCTTCTATTCACTATGACCTCTCCTCTTTTAACATCTTTAGAATGCAATGATCTAGCATTTTCATCAAGATGTGCAACTCTAGCCTGGCCTTTTGTTCTTTGATCCATCCTTCCTTGGTGCTAGGTACATTCAAATGCTCTATGCCCTTCTTCTCCATAGCGAAAACATTTTCCATGGAAGCCTCTTCTTCCAAATCCCTATCCTCTGCCTCTTCCTCTCTAATCTCTATTGTTCTGATCATGGAAATGGTTGGAATTGTTTCCCCTTTGGTTTTGACTTCTACTTCCAACCTCATCCTTGTTATTCTGATCATCATTAAGACCTCCATAAGATCATCCATTAGATCTTCCACCACAACCTCTTCCACTATTCTTGTTATCAAACTTCTTGCTTAGTTTCTCCTCAACCCTTAGGGAAAACTAGTATGCCTCCTTAATATTGGTCACTCAAACGAGACTCATCTCATCCTAAATTCTTGGCTATAACCCATTAAGATAATAGGTGACTTTCTCCTTATCATCTTCTGCATGGATGGTTCTAATGAGAACTTGGTAGAACTCTTCAATAAACTCTTAAACAAATTTTCCCACTTTCTTCAACCCTTGCATTTTATTCAATAGATCAAGATCATAATCATCATGAATGAATTTTCACTTCATTTTAGCTACCATCTGATCCCATCTAGTGATTTTACCCTTTCCTCTTTTATTTCAATCCAATTGGATCTCCTACAACTAGATCGTTGCATGACCCTTCAGTTTGGCCTTCACAAACTTGACCCTATCTGGATCTTCAATACCTTCATATTCAAAGTACTCTTGCAATTCATTAATCTAGTCTATCAATTCCTTCTAGTTGAGATTCCCCAAAAATGTGGGAACATCAAATTTAGGTATTTTTCCAATACTGGAAATGGCCCTAAAAAGCTTCGCCTCCTGTGGGCTAAGAACTTCCTCTACTACATTTGGGTCCGCATTTCCTTCTTCTTCTCTTTCATCCTCACTTTCATCATCTCATATGGAAAGATTCATTCCTCCATGAATCTATTCTTGCATTGCTTGCATTTTCCTCTAGAGGGTTCTAAAATCCTCAAGTGTAACACCTTTGAATCTTCCACCATGCTCTCTTCATGGATGCATTTTTGTGCTTCTGCTGAAACCCTAGTGTGAACTGCCTCACAATTAGTGATCTATCTACACACTCAACCCAAACCATAGTCAGCGATCTGTCCCAACACTTAATAACTCTAGCTCTGGTACCACTTGATGAAGGGTGCTCCCCTTAATACCATAAATAATAATAGAAAATAAAATAAAAAAAAGAAATGCGAGAATAGAATATGGAATTCTTATTTGCACTACAAATGTGGAGTTACAAACTTCACAAGTACAATATGCTAACCCACATAGGTTCCCTCATTACAATAATCTGCAAGACAAGTTGCAAACTATCACCTAGAGCTATTCTAGACAATGTTTAGGCCTTTTTGAATTAGGCAATTTTATGCCAACAAGGAAGGTTCTAGACATTAAAAATTAATACCTAGGGTCAAAAGACCTTAACAATAAATATAGAGTCAACCAAATATATCTTTGATAATTATTTTAGAAATTTTAGGGATCCCAACTTTGGAAGGCCATAACTCTCAAATTGTTGCTCTGATTAGCTATTATAACCGCTTTTCAAAAATGACAGCTACTAAACTATAGGCTTAGAACAACGCAAGCGCCCTTCCGTCGAGTTTTCAGACCTCATCTAGGCACTCTATGCCTCCAATGTGAACTTGAAGATTTTTCTACAATTTTTGCCACTCAAAATCCACAATAACTTCTCTAATACTTAAGTTGGAGCAATGATATTTTTATGGTAGGCTTATAACTCTAAAATGAACCTTCATGTAGAAAATGAGAACATTCCAAGATCTTATGACAAACTTACTAAAAATAGCAAGCTCCCATAAATAGTAACCACCTTGTCTACTAGTCCTTATTAAAATAGAAAAGACTGAAAATAAAAACACATTTTTGGGTGATGCAAGATTGCCCGTACACCCAAGATGCTCCTACATCATATTTAAAGGAATTTAAAATGTCACACACATTCTTCTTTTTGTATCTCTTTTCCTCTATATTTTGTTACATGTTATGTTGTGCATGTGCCACAATTCATAAATTTTCTTATGTGTTATTTTCTTAGGATAATTAAATATTTTAGCTACCTATTCTTTTTGGTCTCTGTGATGCAAACATAGAAATAATCTTCTTCATAAATCTTACATGTGTTTCCTCCATTGTAATTGTAGTTCTATTGCATTTGGGAGATGATATTTTATTTTAGCACACTAGTACATTTTGACTCATTTTTCAATGAAAATTGGTTGAATTTTTGACCCATATTGATCGAATTGTCAACCAATTTCTTTGTCACTATTTTTGTCATAAAAAAATTGACCAAGTCTTGTAGGTGTCAAAATTGTGACGATGCATTTGGTCAAAAATGGATTCCATCATTATTAAGACCATTGGTTAAAATGTTGACCATGTTTGGTCAAAATGTTAACCAAAGAATAGACTAGGATGCCAAACCCATGATGAAATCTTGGTTGATGCATTGGTCAAAATTTCCACCAAAAATTGGTCAAAAGTTTGACCAATGCTAGCCCTTGATCGACTAGGATGCCAAACCCATGATGATATCCTGGTCAATGTATTGGTCAAAATTTCTACCAAAAATTGGTCTTAAGTTTGACCAATGCTGGCCCTTGATTGACTAGGATGCCAAACCTGTGATGACATCCTAGTTGATGCATTGATAAAAATTTTGAAAAATATTTGGTGGAAATTTTGATAAACATGCTTTATTTAAAATTTTTTAATGGAAGATAAATATCCAAAGTAATTACCACTGGTAGCCTGGTTAGTGATTAGTTTGGATATTTATCTTTAGGTCTTTGGTGGGTCTATCACCACCTTGAGATGAGATTTCATAGACCTATAGTGATGGCACTACAAGTGGCTATAGATGGATGAGGTTCCCAACTATCATGGTGTCTCATTCCATACATCTAGAGCATGGAGAGGGAGAGAAAATATGTTAGGGTCATTGCATGTTGATCCACCTATACCGTAAGTTGGAATGTGAGTTAACCTTATCCTATTGAGTCTTAACTCCCTCACACCCACATATGTCAAAGGTAAACCAGAAAAAACATGATTGAACCCACACACAAAATAGAGGTTACCCACCATGTTTAATATCATATTCATAAAATGATCTACCCACCACAAAGGTCCGCCAATAAGAATATTCATAAAATATGGATTTTCTAATAACATTGACAATGTCCACTCCATGGAAACCAAAAGTGTATCAGAACCTACACTAAACATAATCTACAAATGTACAAATATTAACAAAAAGTAAATCAATTTTGACCACTTAACACTTTTATAAAAAAATAAATCCCTAGAGTATGTATGTGAGATGCATAAAACTAGGGGACAATTACACCAATGCCTTATTCTTATGAAATGATAAAATGAAAACATTTACAATAGTATTTGACTTGATGAACTCATCTTTGTCAGGAATTGAATCATCATTTTGGTCTGCTTGAGCAATGAGAACATCAACAAAGTCTTCTATCTCTCCCCCATGTTTTGGTCCTTTCTCCTTGTGCTTCTCCAATATTTTTTGCATATAAAAGTCCAAATGTGATTGTACCTTGATCATTTCCCTCCCATACCCTTTGAAATCAAGCCACTTCAACTAGGGAATATAATCCCCAATATTAACACAACCATGATACACAAAAGACTCCTTTATTGCCTTGTAAATAATTTCCTCCGAGACCCCCAAATCCTCTCCAAAATAATTCTCATTAATGATCATATACATGAGCATCATGAAGTTCAAGACTTGGAGAAGAACCTCTTTATGTTAACACTATTTTGCAGCTGAGTCCTTCTCAAACAAATAAGTGACTCCTTTATGAAGTTGTTGGGATCTCTTGGGAGCAAAAGACTGGATTCTCTTGGGAGAGAGAATCTCAAGAACACAAATCTAGAAGGGGCCATATGGAGTCCAAGAAACCATTGAATAATTGTACCCCAAATTCTTCCCTTGTGAAAGATGAGGCTTTAATCCAAAAGTCTTGTCATTCCCTATGAAACACTCTCTCGCTAACTTTGCAGAGATTATTATCAAAGCAGGGCGGCTGCCAAATTTGACATGCATAACTAGCCCATATCTTTTAGCAAGAGAAGCTAAGATTTGGTGAATTTTCCTTCTACTATCAAGAAGAATATGAAAGTTTCCAATTAGGGGAAGACCGCTTGGGGCTAGAGGAAGACATTTCTTGTTATTAGAACCTACAAGGCATTTTAGTAGAAAAAGAGCAATATGAGTTGTAGCAATTCTTGCCACAATAAGAGGTGATGTCATTGTTAGATCCATCTCAAACCTCTACTTTTCATTGTGAATGCTATTGAAAGTACATTGGCTTACAACACTTATATAATCACACTAATAAAATTGTGCCTTGAGCATTTTCAGACATCTAAACATATTTAGTATTGGAAGATACTTGAACAAATTTAATATTTTGAATTTAATTTATCTATCATCCTCTATATCTCTAGCTATCAAGATTCTCATATTTTACAACTCAATTTACACAATATACTATAACATGATAGTAATGCTTATAAAAAGTGGAAATTTTCAGACCAAGTCACTATTAGAGATAATAATAAAATATTTCTTCTTGCAATGACCTAATCCACAATTAAGTCTATGTAATTATCTTTATAAAAGTATCATATAGATTGAAAAAGA
Source organism: Cupressus sempervirens (assembly GCA_028749045.1). NCBI lineage: Eukaryota > Viridiplantae > Streptophyta > Pinopsida > Cupressales > Cupressaceae > Cupressus > Cupressus sempervirens. The sequence continues at coordinate 766,439,390 of CM053789.1, read as the reverse complement.
AGTCCAAATGTCATCTTCCATTGATTTTACAGAATATGAAAACTTTTTCTAATAACCAAGTAAAGGTAGCTATCTCAAATTAAGATATTGTCAATGATTGCTAACTTAAGGTGGCTCTTTAGTAGTGCTACAACCATACATCAAAAAAAGTTATGTAGAAGAAAAGTGTTTTTCAAACAATTTTTTTACAAAGAATGAAAAAAGACAACCCATTGTACCACATACCTTTTCTCAATAACTTCCAATCAGTCCTCCCTTTGGCTCCCACCTATTAGCTCCCCAACCTATGAAGTAGTGCACATAATCTTAACTTCTAACCAAAGATGTTGACTGCAATCATAAGATAGACATATGTAGACTCATTAGGTTTAAAGCTCAATCCTAGAGAATTACATCATCGTTAATGTGCATTTTATTTCGTACATCTAGGCTCATTGGCTAAACATATTAGGAGATAAGGAACCTACCTTCGGTACAAGTACATCCATTGTAGCAATGGTCCTATCATCTTCATTGAGTCACATGTAAAATACCTTGATACTTTTGGATAGTTGTACACAATAACTAGCTTTTTAAATATCACCTTAGTTAAATATATACATCAATTGGGTAGTAAAAATATCATACATTTTCCCAACAGCTACATCCAACACTTTCATGAAAGTGGATAGTGCATGTATAATAATATTTTTTGTTAATGATTCTAGCATATTCCAACAAAACATATGGTAATCTTATGCTTTGCATACCTTTCATGCTTTGACGCTAAATCAATTCTCCATTCTATCTTGTTCTCAAATTTCCTATATGTGACTTGCTTATTTGCAAATAGATACAAAATTCTGAAGTCCTTATTATATTTAAAGTTTGATAAGTCAAGAAATGTAAATGATAATATATGCCTATAATTACTTGAAAAATAAGTATAACCTTTTCTAATAGTTGAACAACCTCTATGTAGGTGATACGTTCAAATGGGGTTGAAACTAATTTGCAAAGATGATCTATGGCAGTTTGGTCAATTCTTTGGTTTATGAATTTCATATCATCAAATTAGTTATCAAGCAACCATTGACAAAGGAATTTCACATAATCTTCTACACAATTCATGTCATCCTACAAATGAGATTACAAAACATTCTATACTCAAATCAACCATACATTATTTGTAATATTTTATCAATCATCATCCCAATATCATTTAAGATTTGTACTAGTTATTTAAATAAAATTAAAAGATCTCAAAATTTTCATAGTATTTTTTCTCAGGGCATCAACTATGAGAATAAAATCTAATATAAATAACATCAGATAACATACAAAAAAAGTAGAACAAACCATTGACATGCTCCCCCAACCATGCATCTATAAAAAAAATTAATGAAAAAGAATACTAGCAGCATAGATATAATATATACACATATCTACAAATTCCCAACATAGATAAGCTTGGAGATATCTTATTTACTTTAGAGTTTTTATTTATTTTACTTCAAAATTATTTTATTTACTCCATGGACACATAAATTGAAAGACTTATTTTGTTGTAAAATATTGTTGTTTTTAAGAGCTATTTTACTTTAGTATGTAAATTTTAAATTTATTTATTTTAGTAGGTTTTATATAAGCCTAGATCTATTTAGCTTTCCAATATAGGAACACAATTCATACACTAAACCTCTTTGGCTAAGAGCCAAGGACTGAGGGGTATCCATTCCACTGATCTTAGTTGAGGCACAATTCCAAACTCATCCTTTATGATGCTAGGGCCTTGCACTCACTCATCCCTGGTGGGTTCATTCAGGACCATTCACCTTCACCAATAGACTTAGGGTTCATTCACAAAGTGCAATTTTACTTTTTAAAAAGCCACCATTGTTTAAGCAGGTAGGCTTCCCCTAAAAGCTTGTTTGCATATGGAAACTCAGGTTTTTGTCTTGCACCACCATTGTCTCACAAAAGTGAATGCTTCCTTGATAATGATTTTTGATAACTGATGGTGGTGGAAATCTAATATGCATGCTGTAGTGTCAAACCGTTTGCATTTTCCTACAACATTTCACATTGCATCTCTTACAATGTTATATGTCAAACAAATTCAAGGTGGGGGTGGGTTGGAGTTGTTGACAATTGTAGAAAGCTTCAAAAGCCATTCCAATAAATTTGTTTCTACAAAAATTAAATGACAAGGTTCACCTTCTTGTAGAATACAAATGGATGATTGGGCATCATTACTAATCCAAAATGTAGTAACAACACTATTAAATCTCTCCATTTTTCCTAACAAGTTCATTTTAAATTTTTGAAGCCACAAACTCCATCATTTTGATATGCAGGCCCACAACATTATTTCCCATGCAGGTATCCATTTAGCTTATGATTAAAGTTTTAGGGAATATGATCCACTGATAATTTCTCCTATAACCAGTGCAGAGCAAGACATTAATTTTGTGTGGTATGGTTTTATAGAGACCCCAAATGAGACTAGTTTCTATAATCCTAACTAAAAAAAAAACATTAACTTTGAACTTGCAATCCATTTAAATATAAGTAGAAGTTTTTGTAGATTTATATGGATAATTGAAACCTTGATTTGATCAATAATTAATAGGGACTATTCTACAATTGTAGGTCGAGGAATTTCCTAGAAATAGTTTCTCCATTTTCCTAGAGTCATAGAGACTAGGTATGTATATAGCTCCTAGCTTCAATGCAAATGTGAACACAATATGAAGAAATGAAAATCTCCCTGGGCTATCATGCACATACCACTAGAGCTTCTTGCACCTTTTAGGTATGTACTAATGGTCTAGAAATCTTCATGGTGTCATGTGTGGACTAACTTTTACTTTAGTGCATGCCATGTTTATACTGATTCCAGTACATTTTGAATTCATTTCAATTGAACAAAATATTATTACAAATTTTTTTAGTGGTTAAGGTATTCTAGATGAATATGTTTCAATATCTCTTAGTACATTTTGAAGCATTAGCCAAAACTAGATAGTCACATGACCCAATCTAACACCTCCTATTATGAGGTTACCACTGAACCATATATTTTCTTAATTCCTCACATGGCCTAACATGGCCTAACTAAGATCAACCAATTAATCTACTTCTAGAGAGTTATATGTTTTAGTTTAGTGTTGGAGAGATTTATCAATATAGGATTGTAAATCATGCCTATTTCAAGCAAGAACAAAATTGAATAGTTTCTATTCTTCAAAGCAAGGAGCCCAGGTTAACTATGGAAGTTGCAAGGTGAGTTTTGAGACACATTCCTTTTCTGAATCTTCTCCATTGCCCTCTCCCTCCCCTAAGGGATCCACTACAAATACCTCCACAACTCCAACTATTTCGCCACCTGCTCCTCCTCTAGTAGCCCCTTCACCTAATATGGTTATGGTAACTTTGACAACAACAAAAGGTATGCTCAAAGGATTAGATTATTATCTTTTCATTTTATTAAAGTGTGTCCTTATTTCTAGATCAGATTGGATTGTGTTTAATGTTTTTACATCAATGTTTCCAAAACTCTTTGTTTGCTTCATTATCTACATGTAAGAAAATAATAGAAAAAAAAAAGACGGTGAATCAAAAAATGCGGTTAAAAATATTAACGTTAAAAATTTGCATACAATTGAATCTAGAGACAAGAATATTTTTCTTTTTAATATTATAAATGAGAAGTATACTATATTCTTTTACCATTTATATCTTTATCTTTGTTTCAAAATTGAACAATTTCATAGATATCAAAGTTATTGGAAAGTTACCAGCTTGACTTGAATATGTACCACTTTATAGGAAAAGATATGCTCTTCTCCTATCTTTCCCATTTATGGAGTTACAACTAATTTTTAGGAGCCACACTTAAATAGAAAATGAAGACAACATTCATTAACTTGCATTCAAATCTCTCTTCTTCCAATGTGGGTGAGTGTCCCCTCAAGAGGATCATTTTTCTGACAATTTCAAGGAATTAAATGAGGATTGGACTAACTTTGATTAGCATTAGCTCTCTTCATAAATATTTATTTTCTCTTTATGCTACTTCCCACATAATTTGGTCACTCTTGACTCTCATAGACAAATAAATTGCTATAAGGGATTTATGGACGCATAAGGATAACACTCACCAACACAAAATTCTCCGAGTTGATCCTCATATATGTTGCACATGGCTACTCCTATTTGTGTCATACTATTATAAATTTGAGATTTCAAGTTAGACTTAATTCATAAATGTTGAAGGTATAAATTTTGAAACATTACGTCATGCAAAAGAAATTAAAAGCATAAGGCATAACATAATGACTTTGTGTATGTTGGTTCACTTGTTACTATAAGAGTATTACATGTTACACATGAGACTCAACATTATATGTATGAACAAAGTTTAATTGAATTTTGATTCTCTCTTTATCTATGTGTGATGTTCTTGATTGAGTACATGCACAACAATAGAGCAACTGAAAATACAAATGTGTATAGCTTTGGAGTTCTTCTCGTTGAACTTTTGAGTGGGAAGTGTCCAACTGATTTAAAATTCATAGAGAAAGGGATAAATGTTATTGGGTGGGTATCTCTCTTTTTCTCTATCTATCTATGATGGAGACACAACCAAAGACTAGAATGAACACATAGGAAAAGGGAAAATATTATTATCAATGAAAAATGCCCTATGGGCTTACAATAGTATGAGTTTGGAGAAAGAAATCCTCCACACAGTACCTTCTCTCAAACTCCACTGAGAACTGCCTTTACAATGCCAGAAGTGTTCTTAAATAATCCCCAAATGGTTTAGGGTTAGGAACACATTCTAGAATATTCCAGTTGGCATCCATTGCAAAAATAAAAGGTTCCATAAGTCACATTAGAGGTTGGTGTAAAATTAGAAGAATCCAGAAATGGTAGTCCAACTTTTGGGAGGCATAACTTTTTTATTGTGACTCTGATTGACAAACTGTTTACATTTTTGGAAAGCTCTCAAAGTGCTCTACAACCCTATGGACAAGCTTCACTCATCCCTAATTTTTGGCCCCGTATTTGGCCATTTAGTGTCCCAAATCTAACTTTAAAGTGCTCTTAGGAGGTCTCCACAAAAATTAAAATTGCAATAACTTTCTAACCGTAAAGCCTTTTGAACTAATTCTTTTTCTGGAGAATTTTAAATTACAAGTATAATCATCACTCCAACTTGCACCCTCTAACTCATAATAGTTTTGGCTCAATTACAAAATAACTCATTTTCTACATTTACACATATCCCAAGGTGCTTAAAAACTCTAACCCAAAAAACTAATAGTGAAACTATGAGAGTTAGAACCTTTATTTGACCCAAATGGGTATCCAAAAATAAAAACACATTAAACAAAAACTATCTCTAAGCATATTTTTGGGCGGTACAGGATTGCCCTTACACCATTGGATGCTCCTGCATCAGACACCCAAGGTAGATTGAAAAGTGACCTTATCACTTTATGCTAGAGGAAAACATAAATGGGAAACCTTCGCTACTAATATCCAAGTTGAGTCCTCTATTGTTCATCCTTTCCACTTCACTAGGTACTCTTCATACTACCTATTTCTGGTACTCGTACCACACGACTAGCCAGAATCTCTTCTATCTCCTCCTTCTTAGAAGTAGGAATTGGACATGGCTCTAGCATCAACCCTTCATCTGCACCATCATCATGATATTTTATTAATTTTTCAATGTTGAAGATAGGAGAAATGTGAATCACATCTGGCAACTACACCTCATATGCATTTCCCGTGTAATGTTTCTTCAAAATTTTGTAGGGGCCAAATTTCTTCATCTTTAGCTTGTTGTAAGTACCCACTAGAAACCATTCCTTTTGTAAGTGTACCATAACCAGATCCCCTACTTGGAATTCCTAATGTCTCCTCCTTTGATCTGCCCTAGCTTTATACTGTTGATTCATCTTGGTAATGTGTGCATGGACCTCCTCATGTAGGCTCTTGACATGTTCAACAAATTCTTCTACCTCAGTACTTGTCCTCTCCCCTTGCTCCATCTTCCTTAATTCTGGTGTAGTCCTTGGGCTACTTCCATACACAATTTGGAATGGGGATCTACCAGTACTCCTATTTACAAAATTATTGTAAGTGAATTATGCTTGTGGTAGAATCAAATCCCATCACTTGGACTTATCTCCCACTAAAGACCTCAGCAAATTGCCCAAACTTCTATTTACCACTTTTGTCTGTCCACTAGTTTGTGGATGATGTGTAGAACTAAACTTCAATTTTGTCCTCAACTTCTTCCATAAAGTACTCCAGAAATACCCCACAAATTTAGGATATTTTTCAGAAACAATACTCTTTGGGAGACCATGTAGTCTCACCACCTCTCTGAAAAACAAATCTGCAATATATACAACATCATGAGTCTTGTGGCATGGAATGAAATGTGCCATCTTGGAGAACCTACCAACCACCACAAATACCGAGTCATTACCCCTTTGTGTCCTTGGTAATCCAAGAACAAAATCCATACTTATGTCCTCCCATGGCTTTAATGGAATAGGAAATGGCTAATAGAGTCCAGTATTGTGACTAAATCCCTTGGTTTCTTGACATACTTGACAACTTTGTACAAACTTCTTTACATCTTGTGATATTTGAAGCCAAAAATAATGTTCTCTAAGAATGGCAATGCTCTTATCTTGACCAAAGTGTCCCGCCATTCCGCCACTATGTTTCTCTTCGATCAAGTTTTCCCTCATGGAACTCCTCGGGATACATAATTGACTGACCTTGAATAACATACTATCCTAAATCAAATAATATATCCACCTGGTTCTATCTACATTAATAGGTTCTTTACAAGCCTTCCATGCTTAAGCAAAATCAGGATCCTCTGAGTACAGATTCTTGAGTTCATCAAACCCAACCACTTCAACCTTTATTACTGTAAGCAACAACTATCTCCTACTCAATGCATCTACAACCCTATTAGACCTTCCACTTCTATGTTTCAGCACAAATGTATAGCTCTGCATGAACTCTACCCACTTGATATGTCTCTGGTTCAATTTACCTTGGCTATTTAGGTACTGCAATGCTTGGTGATCAGTATACAAGAATAATTCTTTTGGCAATAAATAATGCCTCCATTTCTTTAAGGCCCGAATGATTGCATAGAACTCCTAATCATAAACAAATTACTTCTTCTTTGCATCATCCAATTTTTCACTAAAATATGCAATAGGCTTACCTTCTTGGCTCAATACAACCCTAATAACACTGCAACTAGCATCACAATCTACCTGGAACACTTTACTAAAATTAGGAAGTGCCAACACAAGTTGTTCTATCACCTTCTTCTTCAACAATTCAAAACTCCTTGCAGTTGTTGTAGTCCACTTGAACTCTTTCCTATCCCCCCTTATTGTTTCAGTAAGGGGTGCACATATGCTACTAAAATTCTTAATGAATCTTATAAAAACTAACCAGACCATGAAATGATCTCACCTCAGTAGCAGACCTTGGAATAGGCCATTCCAAGATGGCCTTTACCTTCTCTAGATCCATCTTGAGACCTTCAGATGATACAACAAAACCCAAGTAGACTAACTCTTTTTTTACAAAGCTACACTTCTTTAGATTAATCAACATTTTCTCTTCCCTCAACCTTTCAAGGACACTACGAATGTGTAGTAAATGTTCATCCAAAGTCTTGCTGAAAATTAAAATATCATCCAAATAGGCAATAACAAATTTTCCCAAGAATTTCTTTAGTACCTCATTCATAAGCCGCATGAAGGTGCTTGGTGTGTTGGTTAGTCCAAAGGGCATGACTAACCACTCATATAGGCCCTCCTTGGTCTTGAATATAGTCTTCCACTCATCTCGCTCTCCTATCCATATATGGTGATAGCCACTCTTGAGGTCTATCTTTATGAAGTATTGAGCCCCACTCAAGCAGTCCATAAGATCATCTATTATTGGCAAAGGAAACTGATACTTGATGGTTATTCTATTTATAGCTTGAGAGTTTGTGCACATTCTCCACTCTCCATCCTTCTTTGGTGCCAGTACTATAGGTACTGCATAGGGACTCATGCTCTCTCGAATCAAACCCTTCCTCAATAGCTCTTGAACTTGTCTATTTAGCTCCTCGGTTTCAATAGGAGTCATCCTACGAGTAGCCTTGTTAGGAAAACTAGCTCTAGGTATTAAATCTATTTGATGACTAATTTGCCTTATTGGTGGCAACCCTTATGGAACGTTATCAGAGATGACATCTCCATACTCACTTAATAGGCCTGAAACTTCAGGTGGAATTTCACTACTACCTGCCTTATCTTTTCTAGGAATCAAAGCATAACACATACACTAATGTTTCATACCATCCAAAAAATTTCTTCCATCAACAAGACATATCCTAGCACTATTGCATACCTTTTTACCTTCCCTCATTAGGGGCTTTAGTTTGTGGTGAACTCCATCCTTTGTCAAAGAGTATATATTTGCATGAACATCATGTATAGCATGCCTATCAAATTGCCACGATCTTCCCAACAATAAATGGAAGACATCCATTGGAATAATGTCACAGAGAACTTCATCATGGTAACTCCCAATCTTGAACTTCACCAAACACTATTCACTAACCAGGACCTTATGATCATCCTTCACCCAAGCAATCTGATAGGTTTGGGGGTGTTTCTCCCTCTTGAGCTTTAGCTTAGAGACCATTTCCTCAGACACCAAGTTGTCAGTGCTGCCACCATCAACAATCACATCACAACATTTATCCTCACACTTGCACCTAGTACAAAACAAACTCCTCCTTTTTCCAAGTTTAGTTTCACCACTTAATAAGACCCTTTCATTTACAAGAACCTCTCCTCTTTTTGTATCCCTTGAATGTGATGACTATGCATCCTCATCCACATGAGCAACCCTTGCTTGACCATTAGCTCTCCTATCTATACTTCCTTGTCATTGAGGGCATTCAAAGGCATAATGACCTTCTTCATTGCAATGAAAATAGGTACCACAGAAGCCTCCTCTTCCTGATCCTTGTCCATGTCCTCTATCTCTTCCTCTCTAATCTCCAAAGTTTTGATCACGGGAGCAGTTAAAACCTTTGTTCCTTTGGTTCCTACTTGTACCCACATCTTCATTTTTCTTTTGGGTTTCATTTTGGCCTCCAAATGACCTACTACTATGCCTTCCTCCTTGACTGTGCCCCCTTTGCATTGCTTCAAACCTTTTATTTAGCTTCTCTTTGACTCTCAGGGAAAATTGGTATGCCTCTTCAATGCTAGTCATTCTAAATAGACTTAACTCCTCCTGAATGCTAGATCATAACCCACTAAGGTAACGAGCAACCTTCTCCTTATTTGATTTTGCATGCCCTGCCCTACTAAGAAGTTGATAAAATTCCTTTGTATATTCCTGGACAAACTTTCCTACTTGCTTTAATCCTTGCATTTTCTTGAACAAATCAAGCTCGTAATCAATAGGAATGAACTACTTCTTTAGTTTGTCTACCATGTGATCCCATCTTGTGATTTTCTCCTTTCCTCTTCTATTTCTTTCTAGCTGAATCTCTTGCCACCAGATTTTGGCATGGCCTTTCATTTTGGCCTTTGTAAACTTAACCCTATTTGGATTCCTAATATCCTCATATTCAAAATACTCCTCTAGTTCATTGATCCAGTCGATCAACTCATATAGGTTTCGATTTCCTAAAAACATATCCACATCAATTTTAGGTCTTTTTACAAGCTTAGAAATGGCCCTAAAAAGTCTCTCCTTTTCCTAATTTAGGACTTCCCCTTCGTCTTCCCCTTCCTATCCAATATTTTCTTCTTCTTCATTTTCTTCCTCACTTTCATTGCCTGCGACAACATTCAGTCCTCTATGGATCTCCTCCTGCAATGCTTGAACTTGTCTCTGGAGGGCTCTAACCTCAGGAGTAAAAACTCTAGCCCTTCCACCACATTCCCTTTATGGAGGCATCTTCTTGTCTCAAACCCACAACCTCATAGTCCTGGTGCAAACTGCCTCATAATCGGCGCTCTGTCTACACACTCAGGAAAACTTGCTCTGATACCACTTGATGGAGACACAACCAAAGACTAGAATGAACACATAGGAAAAGGGAAAATATTACTATCAATGAAAAATTCCCTATGAGCTTACAATAGTATGATACTGGAGAAATAAATCCTCCACACAGTACCTTCTCTCAAACTCCATCGAGAACTACCTTTATAATGCTAGAAGTGTTCTTAAATAAGCCCCAAATGGTTTAGGGTTAGGAATACATTCTAGAATATGCCAATTGGCATCCACCACCAAAATACAAGATTCTAGAAGTTGCGTTAGAGGTTGGTGTAAAATTATAAGAATCTAGAAATGGTAGTCCAACTTTTGGGAGGCATAACTTTTGAACTGTGACTCCGGTTGATGAACCGTTTACATTTTTGGAAAGCTCTCGAAGCGCTCTAGAGCCCTATGGACAAGATTTTATCATCCCCCATTTTCAGCCTTGTACAAGGCCATTTAGTGCCCCAAATTTGAATTTGCAGTGCTCTTAGGAGGTCTCCAAAAAAATTAAAAACTACAATAACTTTCTAACCGTAAAGCCTTTTGACCTGATTATTTTTTTGGAGCATTTTAAATTAAAAGTATAAAAATTCCTCCAACTTACACCCTCTAACTCATCATAATTTTGGCTCAATTACAAAATAACTAATTTTTTGCATTTACACATCCAAAGGTGGTTAAAAACTCTAACCCAAAAAACTAATAGTGGAACTATGAGAGTTAGAACCTTTATTTGACCCAAATGGGTATCTAGAAATAAAAAAACATTAAACAAAAACTATCTCTAAGCATATTTTTAGGTGATACATGATTTCCCTTACACCACTGGATGCTCCTGCATAGGTGTGTGTGCAATTGTGTTTGTCAGAGAATCATTACATTTGGGAATAATAAATTCCAAAATAAAGGATTTCATATGTGCTATGCACATATTTTCTATCTTAAATACCCCATGCCAATTCAACCTTAAAATTATTAACATATATAGTCTAGTGATGACCTACTTACAACTTAATGTATAAGATGACCATTGTGGGAACATGAGGACTTGTTTACTTTACGATTTATATTTTATTCAAATTTGATAACCCATAGGTCTTTCTAATTGACCTACAATAACTTGTTGTGAACTACCAAATTATGTCCAAAGATATGCAACATACCATTTTGTATGTTACAGTGATTGAGATGCCCTCTGCATCTATCAACCCTTGGATACACCCTACAAATTCAACCTAACATTTTAAGAAGGTCAAGATATATATTTAGGTTATGAAACTTAGTGTATAAGTTCACCATATGTAGGAACACAGATTTGTGTACCTTACCATAAGTTCTGACCTTGCAAAAAATCTTAGTACTATTAAGGATAATGACGTCAATCAACTTACATCAACAACATTTATCTCCTTAGGATCATTTCACTTCTGATAGTCATTCTTCTTTTTAAAAGTGATATGTAGAATGTGTGTATCAAAAATTTGAAGCACATAGAGAAAAATATGCGATGTAGGTAATGACATACAATATCCTGGGAACAAGAGCCATTATCAATAAATTTAAATAAATAGATTACCTCTAAGATAAGCCTCTAGTAAGTGAGATTTCCCTTTTTTCCCTAGCATCCAATCATTGAAGGACACCTCTTAGCATGTTGGAGCATTCTTTAGCTCTGCATTACCAGTCAAAGTCATATGGAAAGAAAATTGTCTGAAGTGTCATTGTTCATGAACAATAGGCAATTGAGATTCCCAGTTAAGAATTCTATATATTTTGAAACTTTTCTAGTAAATTTTATCTTAGTTTAATATATTTTTGGTAGGTTTAAACTTTGATTGGAGCTAGTATTATTGTAGATAGTGTATGTTCTAAACTCTGACTTGCACAATTATAACCATATTCTTGGATATCTTTCTAAATATGAATTGTCATGTCCATGTTCCTAGTAGATAAAAACATGTGAAGCAAGTTTTTATGAAGCTAAAGGCTTGAGAAAAAATGTTGTTTTTGAAATGTTATTTTGGAACAATGCTGATGATAAGAATCTTCCTCCTTAACTATACTACTCCAACCAAATTAGGCCATCTAGAACAATGAAGAGAAAAAAATGCAAAAAAGGGAAAAAAGGAGAACAATATATATGACTCAGAGTGGAGATTATTTTAGAATCATATCAACATTTGGGAGAATCTAGAGGAGGAAGTTCTATGCTTGTAAATTTACTTGGCTTGTTCTCTACAAGAAAAACCATTGCCAATCCCCAAGTTATATGGACATCGAGGTGGCAATGCATCAACCAAGCTCCTACCCATCCAAAATAAAAAATTTCAGAGTTCCAAACATTATGAAATGCTGATTACATTGATAGAATTAATGTAGAACATAGGGATATAATTTTATTTAAAAAAAATATAGAATTCATTATTCATATATATTAATCTAGCAAAAAATGTTTTTAAATTTAAATAAGGAAGAAAAAACCATCCTTATTTATTTTTATTTTATGATGTTAAAAGCTCTCATGCCATCCTGTAGTTATACTATGGTGCTGCTCATATTATCCCTCTATTCAAGTGTACCACCAAATACATTTTGTAGAGCATTCAACTACTTTCCAAGCTTCTTGCCAATGCCATCAACCATCTCATTGTTGCAAATAACACTTCCATCTTTGCTAAACTAATTAAAGGAGCAATTTGAAAGGTCATGGTGATTTTGGATTAGAGTGTTTTTACAAAAAAACATCTTTTCCTTGTCCAAGAAGATAGAGGTGGAACCCCCACTATGGTTTGCTCTCACGGCCAATGCATGAGCAAAAGCCACAAAGCATCCATGCAACACGCTTTAACCATCAGGCTCCCCCAACTTACATAGCTTTAGGTTTATACAAGTAGCTAGGAGAAGGTAAATATGGGCATGACTTGAAATCTAGGCTACATTCTTCAGTTGAGATTAAAATAAAAGAAATGGTATTAGTATTCACAAAAGATAAAAAGTAGAACAAGAAAACTGCATAAGTATTATACTTTGGTAGAGAAGAGTTGATAAAAAGAAAGTGTTAAAATAGTTAAAATGGGTATAACTAGCAGTATTTAAAATATTATAAGAGAAGGAATTGACTATAAAATTTAAAACTTTTTTCTAGAAGTCAACCAGTCATTAGTGTATAATGCTTAAATCAACTGAGTATTAGATATAGTAGAAACATCATGAATTGTCAGAAAACTTTTTGCTGGAAATCTTGGAAAGTTTTAGTTATTTATAAGGGTATAAAAAAGTATTAAATCCTAAGAAAATGTAGAGTATATACCACTATTATTACAAGTATCAAAAGTTTTAAGTTGGACAGTCGAGTAGATGAGGTTTTATCCCTCAAGGGCTCAAAGTTTGAGAATTTGTTTTAGCAATACAAAAATGAAATGGAGTTGTAAGTGAAAGGTTAAATTTGTAGATATATACATGGAATATAATTATACAATTAGAAAAGTACTTGAGCATTAGTTAAAATAGTTTACCCAAATGACTATTTAACACTTTTAACCCAGGAAGTGTGATGTTTAAGCCGCCCACAATGGAGGAGATGAATCTAACCATCTATATACTATCACCAGCTACAAAAAAGAAACCATAAGTCTATCTTAACCTTAAAAATAAAATAAAATACTATTACTATCACTACCAAAGCCATAATTTATATTTCCCTAGATTAAGACAATAAGATTAGTAAACAAACAAATATCAATTTGACAATATCACTAGAACTAACCAAGAACTTATACCAAATTTTTTTTAAACAAATCATTTGAGTTTAGTTATAATCATGTCTAATTATAGTACCATTATATATTATCCCTCTCACCACAACTAAAGGAAAAAACATAAAAAATGATCATATGCATACCCAGATTGTTCGCAACAAATCTGATGGTAGTCTAACCATTAACAGGAACAACTACAATATTCCACTGTAGAGGGTCAACCAAATTGAAATTTAGATGATCCCTATGTGGATCATAATTCCTCCTAATATTCCTCTAGAGATTCGTACCTATACCATAGAGTATCATCCCATCATTCTAGACCTACAGTGAATGAAATTGATTAATTAATGAAGGTATGTTAGTTTGAGCTTCACTTGGTTTTGAGAATACTTTAATATTCTCTACTTAATAAGGCCAACTACATGAAGGTATAAGCTCATCTAGCCTCACCCCCCTCCCCCTAACATCAATCTAAATTCCTCATTATCATCTAATTGCATACTTCATTCATTCATTCATCCATTTATGAACTATAACATTCAATCAATAAAATCACATAGCATTCATTAATATGATATAAGGTTCATTAATACAAAATACTAATTAAGACTTCATTAACACATAATAATATTCATTATAATGACATAACAATCAATATTAATACACAAAATTCATAGATAATTGCTTAAAACAATGTTCTTTCATTATCCAATAAGGTTTATCAAAGAGCATTTTAAAAAAATCATTTCTTCTTTTTGTTTTCTTTGCTTTCTTAAGGTAAATGCTGATAGGAGCATCAATATCTTCCTCATTATCCTCCTCATGTGGCACTATAATGTCAAATTATTATGCCTCCCCCTATTTTAAGGAGCAAGAGGCTGCTACACTAAAGGGGGCTCTATTGTAATAACAAGTAAATGGGTTAAATTGGCATACTCTTTTTCTTTTATTAACCATTACAAGTATTTCATTAACTAGTAGAACATAACATGTATTTTTATTACCCAACAAATGCCACATCTTGTACAATAAAATTTTGATCCACCACCACCTCAACATGTTGAACACTTCAAACATGCTCCACTTCTTCATCATGACATTCGACATGTTCTAAAATATTCAAAAAAAGGTTACACATCAAAATGTAATTGAAGATTGCATTCATAATTGTGTAATTGATTTCCAATAGCAAATTAATACCTCCACCACTATGATGCACATAATGGCCTTCATCACGTGCAAGTTTTGTGATAAGATTTGAAGGCTGTAGTAAAATTTTATGCACATTGTTACACAGTCAATTTATGTTGGAAACTAACACCAATTTTTTTCTCTCAACTATTCAATTTGATTTAATTTTCATTTGAAAAATTTACTTGTGTCTCATTTGGTGCACCAGATTCTTGGGTATGGCTTTCATGTTCTTGGTGTAGGCATGCAACCATGACTTTATAGCCTTCCTTCAAGGAAATATTATTATCTTCATTTATGGGCTCTACATTGAATTTTGTGCCCTATATTTTTTGCTTAGTATCATTAGCTTTGCATGCATGATTTGATTAAAAAAATTGTTTACAACATTATATAAATTTTTTAATATGAAATTCCATTGCTACTACTTACAAGTCAAGAGTGAAGATTCATCTAGACACCATAGCCAAGTTTGTGTTGACCAACCTTTTATAGTCTTTCTTTTGTAGCCTTTGATATGTCGTACAGTCTATGAAAATTTTGAAACATGTTAGATTACATATTTACAAAGATCACTAATTAGTGCATGATTACATTCTACTTAATACCATCATGGGATACCTTGTTTTTCCCTTGTTTGGTTCATTTCCTTTACCACATAGCCTTTTCTCTTTTGCATCTTCTATTATTTCATTCCACTCCATTGGTGGAATCATAGGAGGATGACTGTACTTTGGGTTATCTTTTAGACCCCTTATATATTGGTCTCTTAGGGTCTTTATATGTTTGGATGCTCTTTTGAGAAGTAGGGTAGTGTCAAAAATATTTTTTCCAAAAAGGTCTTCAAAATATGTAATGAGCTAATTTTTTAATTCAGGACCCTATTCATTCCACCTTTAAAAAAATAAAAATTTGTTAGATCATTAACTTTAATATAGTACAATAAATGGAAGAAAAATAAAATTTGTAGCAATGATATGAAACTACATACCTTTTACATATGGTGGATTCAAATAGGTTGAATCTCATTTTAAAAAGACGATAAAAGAAAACATCATTTCCTACAAAAACATCATGAGATTATCAATCCAAAATGAGTTATGTATAAGTAAACTACAATTACACTATAAATAATAAAAGTTTTAAAGCACCTAGAAGATTTCATAATTTTAATAGAAACATAGTTTTCTTGTTCAACAATAATGTCCCTGCAAATGAACTAATGGGCTGCTCCAAGAAATGGTTCAGCTTCAGTAGTACTGGTCTCTGTTGTTCTATCAACTGAAGGTCTATATATTAGTGCAAAAAAGGTTCATGAGTACAATATACACCCAAAAAATAATAATACATGATTAGCACATTACAAAATATAGAAAAATAAGATCTTACTAGTTGTACTTGCCATAGTTAAAGATGTTTGCAAGCTCCTTGTTGCCGACAATGCAGTTAGCAATATCAAAGTGACAACCGAAGGAGGCACCCACACTTTATCATGAGATGAAGAATACATTGTTAGTAAAGAAATTTTCAATGGATAAAGATCAAATGGGATAATAACTAGAAGCATCTGAAAATAAAAGTCAAGTGTTATAATGTTGACGAAAATAAACAATGTTGCACTAGTAGGCCACAATATTTTATTATTTCTCATATTTTTTCACATGTAGCCAGTGAAATTCATGTAGTGATTCTTTCATTTGAAGCAATAGATCCAACTCTCTCATCATATCGGTATGGAATGATTGGTTTCTATAGGAGAAATGGATAGCTTCTTATTGTGGTTGCATATATAGATGATATGTATGGAATGATGGGAGTTACAACTGTGATTGGTTTCTATGCCTAGAAAGATATATTTCTCACATTAAATTTCTTGGTGCACTAGATTTAATTTTCATATTCATACTAGGGTTATCTTTGTATAACTGTAGTAGTGCAAAAATTTGATGCAAGAATGTGGTTTACAATTGCTGCATTCTTTCTTCTCATATGAGTTATTTTATGGACTTTGGAGCATAAATCAAACTGTGATTTTCAGGGACATCCAAAGGAGCAAGCCACATTGTTATCAAGGACGTTTGCAACATTATTTGATTTCATTTGCAATGGATAAAGATCAAATTTAAGTGTCAAAATTTTGTAAAGAGAAAGTGTTACATGAAGATTGTGCGCTACAACCCTCACCATATTGACCATGTGGTCTTGTAGATGTCACAAAATCCTGTAAGAAGAACACATAATATTTTAGAACATGATCCATAAAATACTATGAAATATAAACATATATTGAACTTTTATTATTTCTTAAGATTGATTACTACTTACCTTCAAAGAATTGATTCTAAGTATCAATTCTTCTTTCAGCGCTTCTATCTTCTCAATTATGTTTCTTTCAAGGACAAGGTTAAGAATTTCATCACTATATTTTTTTTATAAGTTTATGGGCCATGAGTATGGGGTCAACACTACAGGTGATGTCATCTATGAACGACACTTGTGTTTTAGATCATATTTGATCTACTATCATAATAAGTATCAAGTTGTGTCATCAATATCAGTAAAATTCCATCAAAATAACTCCAAAGCCATAAAGAAAAGAACATAATAATATGACATTTGTTTCTATTTAATTTATACAATTACACTAGTTAAGGTTTACCTTCATTGAAGGTGTGTGAGCTGGTACATCCTCGCTTGTGCCTTGTGGTGTATCCATGTCACCCCATGAAAAAGATTAGTAATTCTTAGCAATTAGTAGTGAAATGAAAGTAATAGACTTACCAAAAAAAAATTAATAAACAAATAGATTGTATATTAGAGTCAATATTAATTGGAGGCAATTGGTTTAAATGTTATACTTACCAGTCCTATGATAGGGATTTTTTTGTATCTACACAATTCAAATTGTAATCTATTAGAAGCTCTTTCCTTGCACTTATTTATTTTATAGCACATACAAAAACATGATTTCCTTCGTGTGCCTCGAATATAGAATTTGACCACTTATTAGTTGACATAGGTCGAGAACTATTTATAAATCTTCTAATATTCCCTATTGCTTTTGGCCTTCCATCAATATACATAGTGAGCCTTTTAATTTGATCATTTTCTTTGCATTGTATATATTTTGGTGACAATGCATACATACACATACTTTTTTATATTGCACAATCTACATCCAATTTTTGTAATTGTATAAAGGTCTTACATACTCCATCAATTCAATAAATTTATTGTAACTGAACTTTATGCCATCCATGGAAAATAGGCCCAAAACATGTAAAGAAGATGGAGCTATGTGATATATCCTTTCATTAACAAAAAAATTAGTGTTAACTGGAGGTAGTTTCTTGGGTACCCATTCTTTCTGAAGATGTGTGTACCTTAAGAGAACCTTCCTATCGCCTTTGTTCTCATTATCATAAGAACTCGACCCCCCCCCACATTCATTTATTGAATTTTCTTCTTATATTTTGACCTCTAGTTGATCTCCCTATTTTAGACCTACCAGATGTCTCACTTTTGTCTTCTATTCTTGCATTTTCCTCACTTGAGGAAGACATATTAGACAAATACCTATTTGGTGATACCTGTATTCCATAAAATGAGAGACATACTAGGACTAAAGTTAGTGTTAATGGAAAAGAGAAGATATCCAAATAAAAAGATGTATCTATAAGGTATATTGACTTATACCTTTCAATCCATGTGACTATGCAAGATCTTAGTCAAAGGCATTAAATAGCCTACATATGTAAATCATTAACTTAAGTTAGCCAAAAATTATATGATATATAGGCTACAAATTATGTAGAAGACAAAAATTACATGATGCATTCATTGAAATAATTGTATATTTTATAATTCCTTACCTCTACTTTATGTGTGGTAGCTATGTAATATTATTGTATATACTCCATGATAGTAGAGTTCAACACATAATAACTTAATTATAAAAGCATAAAATTCAAACAAATTTCTATAAATAAATCATGACCCCATCATAATTGACATTGATCATACATTGAAAGACATTTCATTGATCATCATCTTTATTTGTGTTATCATCATCATCACCATCATCATACTTGTCACTTTGATCATCGTCATTACCACCACCATCTTCATTTCCATCATCATCATCTTCATCACTATTATCATGACCATCATCGCCTTGATCATCACCATCTTCATTAACATGATCATGATCATGATCATCACTATCATCGTCAACATCACTAGAATCATCATCATCATCATCTTCTTCTTCATTATTGTATAACAATTATTCATGATCATCATTTACTTCATCTTTAGATTCTTCAATATCTTCTTCTTCCATCACATTATACTTTATTGACCTTCCTCTTGGATCATGTCTAACAACAAATGACCAACCCAATTTATGTGGAATGCTAAACTAAAACACTTGCTCACATTGTCTTGGAAGAACATAGGGCTCATCTCCAACTGGCTCAAATGACCTTGTATTAATCATTGTAAATCCACTATCATGTTGAATAATAGTCCTATCAGAATCATTTCTATTTAGCTATAGCTTGTATGATCTGATGACAAATAGTACTAATTTGAATGAATTCAAGTCACACTCAAGTATATCATCCAAAATGCCATTGTATCGGTTTTCAGATTGTTGAGGATGTATGTCATTTCTAGATAAAATATTTGTGACCTTGAAGACTGCACTTACCCTAGAATCACAAGTTTTCTTCATTTCATCTAATTTTTAATGTAAAATTTACGACCATGGTAGGACATAGCTTTGTGGTGTTTGATTAGTAATTATTCAAACATGTCAAGATTATTTGAATTAATCTGTGAGTTGATATTAAACTTATGGGTCATGATTAGTAATATTCTATGTACCTTTCTATCTCTTAAGCCATATTCTAGATCAAGTACCATTGGCGTAACATTGGGATCTCCACTACAATGAACTTCTTTAACCAATAATGCAATGCTATCCCATGTTAGTTAGGGACCATATTCTTGAAACTGTTGAATCCATACCATCATCCAATCAAAGATTATTTGCAATATACAAATGTAGTGCATCCCACTCATGACCAACTATAAAGAAAATAACTAGACCAATTAGAAAAAACTTATATTGATGATGGATAAGAATTAAATTACTACAATAATATCTTTTAATTACCTCTCACTTTCCTCAATCTACCTTTTCCCATTAATTACTCCCCTTCAAATCTATTAATGAAGTTAGGATCCCAAATGTGATCTACATGGAGCTTTGATACAAACTTGGGAAGATATTCACTAATGTACACCATGGTCTGGTATACCAGATATAGTTCTACCATAGAACCCTTAGAATGTACTCTTTATTGAACCAAGCCCTTCATAAATTTCAAGTGCCTCTCAACCATCCACATTGACCTAGTTTGTATAGGTCCACACAATTCATTCTCCTCAACCTGATGTATGAGGTAGTATTCTTGAGCATTAAAAAAAGTTGAAGGTAGACACTTTTTCATTTCACACATAAGCTATTGAATTTTTCTCTTCGAATATATTTTATCTTTTTTTATCAATTTCTTTAGATGATAACCACTTAAAAGAGATTCAACATGCAAGAACATATAAATGAGATTTCCTTGTAGAGTTACAATAAGTACATGTTTTAATTGTGGAAAGTTTTGGTTTTGCTTCCTAGTGAATGTATTAATTAGGTGTTGGTGAATAGGATTAGCTTGAAGTAGATTTGCTTTATTTTGTGCCTGTTGGTTATCCTAATCTATGCTTAGGGTTTTAACTAAAATGAAGTCTCCTTCCTAATCCCCTTAGTGGAAAACCCTAGTTTTTGGTGTATAGAAGGGGTATATGATGGAGATGATTGTTTTACTTTTCATTTTACCACCACCCACCTGCTTGGAGTATTTTGACAGCATTCAAGCTAAGCATTTGTTCTAAGTGATGTAGAGGAAATACTTGTTGCTTCTCACCCTAGTTACATCATAGATTGATAGTAAAATACCAATTTGACTACTCAAGATCTTGGATCTACATCTATTGCGCTATCACCATAGTAGAAAAATATAGAAATCTTGTTGCCTTCTGCATTGTCCTTACCTAAAAATGAAGATATGACTCCATCAATGGTCAACTAGGCTTTATAAGATGACCAATGAATATTGAATTTTTATTATTGATGTTTATATAAGATCTAAGAATTGGGCCTGAATGCTAATGTTCTGACCTCACATATTTAAATGTGATGTATTTGTGACCCGATTCATAAACTCCTATACAATAAATGCAATTTTGGGCTTTACATGCTTATCTATTTACCACTTATCTATGAATCCCATAAGTTGTTTGAAATCCATTCATTTAGCTCCACTAATCCTACATCTCTAAAGTGATTATAATGCATGTTAATATACAAATTCAAGATTAAATGTATAATTACTAGTTTTTATGTTTGGCATTTCATTGTTTTGTTTGATATGTTAATGTTTGTTGTATTGTCATAACTTCACTAACAATATTAAATGTTTCAAAAGTATATGGAAACAAAGAGATACATAGATTCTTGTGGTTGTCTTTGAATGTATACCTGCATACTTCTAACTATGTGCCCATACTTCACTAACTATATTAAATATTCTAAAAATATCTTGGTAATAAAAATTTATAGATTTCCTCAAGATGAAATGAGGAATTCAAATTTTTCTATCTAGACAATCATTTTCTAGAAAGACAATGTAGTTGTTCCAACGACATTCAATACTATCAAAATAGTTGAGAAGCTAGAGATGATGATGCTAATGTTGAAAATAATCTACCTATCACTTGTAGATCACTATTGATGTTCCTGATATAAATGGTCACAAAGATATTTTTAAGGTTCATGCAAGCAACAATAAGCTGGGTAAAGATGTCTTACTTGATGTTGTTGCCATGAGAACACCTAGGTTTACTGGTGCTGATCTTGCAAACCTCTTGAATGAAGAAGAAATTCTTGCTAGAAGACGAGGCAAACAATACATATCAAGTAAGAAAATAGATGATGCAATAGACATGATTGTGGATGATATGGAGGGAACATCAATGACTAATGGAAAGAGTAAGATTTTGGTGTCTTACCATGAAGTTGGACATGCAATTTGTATGTAAGTACACAAAACTAAACATCTATTAGTACTTTATTGTATGATTTTATGTAGACCCTTCACATATCAATGAACCACATGTTGGAAGTATAATTTGCAATAATATATGATATTAATGTGTGTTGCAGAGACAACTAAATATTGTTATGGTAACTGTTACAAGGTCAACATGATGACTCTTGGAGATTTGACAATCCATGAATTATTAGAGTTGACCATTTAATTATATAGAAAGAGAGATTATTTTGGTAAAGGGTGATTGTAAAAGATATGCATTGATAGAATCGAATATGATTCGAGTGTTGCTGGCCAGTTGGCAACAACTACTGGATTCTTCTGTGAGAGAAATTTGTAACGGGCACCCCTAAATGTCCCAAAAACTAAACCAAATTGCTGAAAGGAATTATGTCAAATAGTTTGCATTCAACCTCTTATTTCTCTGTTTAATGTTTTAAACCCCTTATAACTCCAAAAATCAAACATTTATTTGTTTGTTGTGTTTGTGCATGGAATTGGTATCATACAACATAAACAAGAAAGAAACTACAATAATATGCAAAGTGGAAATGAACTATAGCCAAATAAATGTTATTTTTAGAATTCATAAAACCAAATACATGGCAGATTTATCAACTCACTAATTACTTCAGCATTATTGACATAATACTCTAGCACATGCTTTCAAACTTGCTGCTACAGTACTTTGTCCTTCAATCAGTCCACTACCTTCGTAATATCATTCTCTCAAAGCGGCATAAGCGTCAGACAAGTAGTGAAGAAGATATGAGCAAAATACCAAATCCGCTTGTAGCCAAAAATGCAACTAATATGCCTGATAATGAAGCCGATAACAAAGAATTCCAAAGGCCAAACCCCAAGGGAATGACGTCTAGAATGTTACAAGAGAGGATAAACATCCTCAAATGCCAAGAACGGAGCTGCAACTCACACACCAATTTCTTCTCATATTCAACCTGCCTAATGAAGCCACAAATGCTTCCTTTTATTCTATTTCCAAGGGTCCGCTCAACTCATATGGGCAATGTGGGATAAAAGATGTGTAATATATAAAACATATATTAAAATACCCCTTATGTCTCCCTTGGGTACACACCACCATAAAATAAATATTAAAGTAACACTTTAATATTTTACAATTAAATTAGATGTTACTTTAATAAAACTTCAGGCATTAAAATGTATTAGCAATCAGACTCCGAATAATGCGAGTGATAGCTCATCAGAAAGCTATCACCGAGGAGTATCGAATCCAATCACCAAAATTGACCTGCATTGTCTCCTGCTGACTTATTAAAAATAGTAAGTATGCCTGAAACTGAGTAAATCAACTTGGTTTTGGCCCAAACTAGAAATGACTAGGCCAAAACACTCCAAGATCCCATTAAACCCTTCGTTAGCCCTTGGGACCATGTAGAACAAGGCTAACGCACACACATTTGGTCAACTACTAAAATGGGGACATTACAGAAGACACAAAACTCTCATTCTACAGAGTCTCAAATTGATTCTAGCACTCACAGTTCATCAAGAACACCTCCTCCTAGTAAGGTTCCTTAGGGATTATAATTTGTGTTCACTAACAAATGAGATTGATCTCTTCTTTCTATAGATTGTTTCTTATGGAGTAGCAGTTAGGACATACAACTTTAGTGCAAGAGACTTTAAAGATACACTTGTGTACAAGGAAGCTATTGAGTCTCAAGGATTGTTTGAAGAGGCACCTGAAACACCTAAACTCTCTAAGAGGTATGTAACTCAAAATTAAAAGAATACAAAGTGATTTTACTATCTGCATTTGTGAGTATAGATTTCTGGAGAGATGGAGTCTACCAAATCATTAAGAGGAATATAAAATTTATAAGGTCCTTTGATGATCCAACAAGTGTGAGGGTCTCATGAAGCTTGATTTCATTTTTTATTTTATTTTTACTTTTAGACATTTCAAGGAGGAATACTTTTCTAGAAACCATAATTTGCATTTGAAATATTTCCTTTCATAATCAAATTATTGATACCAATTTATCCTTTCCACTTTAAAAACTACATCAAATGGGAAATTATTAGAGAGGTCCAACTACACACAAATTAATGCACAATTAGAGCTTGCATACTTGATTGTATCCTTTAAGGTACAATAATATCTTACCATACTACTACCAATAGCTTACAAAAATTTAGTTTCTAGAATTGAAAAGGAGATAGTATAAATAAAGCCAAAGGAAAGTAGAAGTACAGATATCTTTGTTAGGGTTGAAGGATGGGTACTAGGATTTCATGCGAAGAAGGTTCTTGCAGAAAACTTAAGGACTATTTTTAACACATTTTCTTTATCTTCCACACATTCAAACTCAAGTATGAAAAAAATCAAATTACATAGGGTAAAATGGAAATCTCTTCCTCCAATTCAACTTTCTAATTAGATGTGATCTAATTGCAAAAAATATTTAGATTTGGGTACAATAAGACATGTTTTCATATGAGATCATGATATTTTAAAGACTTCTCCCTACCATGGAAAGAATCCTCAATTTGAATCTCAAGGATATCTATAAAAAGTTTGAGTGAGAGGGGACATTACACAAAGTCACCCTATTCTACCTTGCATAGAGAGGGCACAATATGAAAGGGAATCCAAGATGGGAAGTCATATCACTATTTCAATTCCATCATGAAGTGGAAAAATTTTGTGTTGGGTTTACAAATAGGGAAGATGATTAGAAGAATTACTAGGTCATAGTTTAGAGTTTCCCAATATAACATGAAGGTCAATGCAAGAGTTATGAGTTGCACCACTAGTCCATGAATCTCTAAAAAATGATAAATTGCTAAAATCCCAAAGGAATGACTTGTTGCATGAGAGTCAAAATAGACACTGATACACAAGAATTATTGGTCATGCATATCCATGTTGGTAATTTTGTAATGGGCACCCCTGAATGTCCCAAAAACTAAAACAAATTTTAATTACTTCAGCATTATTGACATAATACTCCAGCACATGCTTTCGAACTTGCTGCTATAGTACTTTGTCCTTCAATCAGTCCACTACCTTCGTAATATCATTCTCTCAAAGCGGCATAAGCGTCGAACAAGTAGTGAAGAAGATATGAGCAAAATACCAAATCTGCCTGTAGCTGAAAATGCAACTAATCTGCCTGATAATGAAGCCAATAAAAAATAATTCCAAAGGCCAAACCCCAAGGGAATGATGTCTAGAATGTTACAAGAGAGGATAAACGTCCTCAAATGCCAAGAACAGAGCTGCAACTCACACACCAATTTCTTCTCATATTCAACCTACCTAATGAAGCCACAAATGCTTCCTTTTATTCTATTTCCAAGGGTCCGCTCAACTCATATGGGAAATGTGGGATAAAAGATGTGTAATATATAAAACATATATTAAAATACCCCTTATGTCTCCCTTGGGTACACACCACCATAAAATAAATATTAAAGTAACACTATAATATTTTACAATTAAATTAGACGTTACTTGAATAAAACTTCAGGCATTAAAATGTATTAGCAATCGGACTCCGAATAATGCGAGTGATAGCTCATCGAAAAGCTCTCATCGAGGAGTATCGAATCTAATCACCAAAATTGACCTGCACTATCTCCTGCCAACTTATTAAAAATAAAATAGTAAGTATGCCTGAAACTGAGTAAATCAACTTTGTTTTGGCCCAAACTGGAAATGACTAGGCCAAAACACTCCAGGATCCCATTAAACCCTTCGTTAGCCCTCGGGACCATGTAGAACAAGGCTAACACACACACACACTTGGTCAACTGCTAAAACGGGGACATTACAGTCCACCCCCCTTGAAATTGCTTGTCCTCAAGCAATCTCAGTCCAGCCTACTGAATAACCTACTCACTCTCCCATGTAGAATCTTCCTCCGACAGGTCTTTCCATCTGACCAAATACTCCTTCACTATCCTGTTTCTAAGCTTCCTCTCTCTGGTGTCCAGAATAGCCTCGGATACTAACACAAGCTTCCCCTCGTCATCCAAAGGGGGTAAATCTACAGAAGGCACTACACTCTGACCAATGGCTTTCTTAAGCCTAGACACATGAAACACATTGTGCACTCGATTGCCCTCTGGAAGCTCAAGCTCATAGATGACTTTTCCCACTTTGCGAATCACCCTGTAGGGACCATAAAATCTAGGTTTCAACTTTTCAGCTCCGCTCTTCTTGAGTGATGACTGTCTATATGGTTGTAGTCTCAAGTAAACCATATCCCCTACCTCAAAGCTACGCTCTATTCGATGCTGATCAGCATACAATTTTTGTTGATTCTGGGCCTGTTGTATATTCTCTTTGAGCACTTTCAGGATGTCCTGACTATCTTGCAATAAGTTTTTGGCTTTGGGCACTCTACTGTCCCCCAAAACTAAATCCATGAAGCTAGGTGCTTCATAACCATAGAGTGCCATGAAAGGAGTCATCTTGATGGACATATGATAAGTGGTGTTATAACAATACTCTCCCATATGCAACCATCTGATCCAAGCCTTTTGTTGTGTAGTTACATAGTTCCTCAAATATCATTCCGCCCATTTATTCACAATCTCTATTTGCCCATCTGTTTGCAGATGATAACTAGTGCTAGGTGTAAGATCTGTACCACACAACCTAAACAACTCTTGCCAAAAAACACTCATAAACTTACTATCCCAGTCGTGGACAATGAATCTAGGTAGCCCGTGTAACCTGAATATCTCTCTAAAGAAAAGATCTGCCACTTGTGCTGCTGTGTAAGTGGACGGAATAGCAAAGAAGTGAGAAAACTTCGTCAAGCGGTCCACCACATAGATGCAATCTCTTCCTTGCACTCATGGTAAACCAGTGATGAAGTCCATCGAAATACTTTCCCATTTATTATCAAGAATGGGCAAGAGCTGTAATAAACTTGTAGGAAATGTGTGCTCTCCCTTATTCTGTAGACAAACCACGCACTCCCTGACATACCTCTGAACATCATCCTTGAGCCCTTTCCATGAAAATCGCTCTCGAATCTTCCTGTAGGTCTTGAAGACCCCTGGATGTCCAGCTGTGGGTGCATCATGAAATGCCTTTAGTATCGCCTCTCTCAAATGTGATGACGGAATCAAATAAATCCTGTCCTGAACTCTGATCAATCCATCTATCACCTCATAGCGAACATCCTGTATGGTACCTGAAATCAATCCAGAAGCCCAAGCATCTCTGACATACTCTGCTATAATCCGATCTCTCCAATCTCCTGAAATCTCTGCCAAAGCACATAAGTGAGGTCTCCAAGATAAGGCATCAGCCTCCACATTTTTCTTACCTTTGACAAACTCTATGTCAAAGTCATAAGCCTGCAATTTAGTCACCCATTTTTGTTGCTAGTCATTAAGATCATGCTGGCTAATGAAGTATTTAATACTGTTGTGATCAGTCTTGATCATAAAACGTCCACCTACCAAATATGATCAAAATTTGGCCAATGCATGCATTATGGCCAACATCTCCTGGTCATAGACAGAATAACTTTTCTCAACTCCCCGGAGCTTCCTACTCTCGAATGCAATGGGATGCTTCTCCTGCATCAATACTGCTCCAATCCCATCACCTGATGCATCACAATGAAGCTCAAAAGGCTTCATGAAATTCGGTAGAGCTAGAATTGGACATGAAGACATTACCTACTTGAAATGCTCAAAACACCTCTGTGCTACCCCTGTCCACATGAAGGCTCCTTTCCTGGTAAGATATTTAGATTCCTTGGCATACAATGACTCTCTCTCTAGAATAGATAACACCTCCTCCAGATGATGTAAGTGCTCCTCCTAGGTCTTACTGAAGACCAAGATGTCATCAAAGAAGATCAAGACAAATCCCCTCAGTTGCTTCTTGAATACCTGGTTCATACAACTCTGAAATGTAGCAGGTGCATTGGTTAGACCAAACGGCATAACCATGAACTCAAAGTGGCCATAGTGACATCGGAAGGCTATTTTCTCAATGTCCTTTGCTCTCATCCTGATCTGATGGTATTCGGATCGCAAATCAATTTTGGTGAAGAAGCATCCCCCATGCAACTCATCAATCAGCTCATCAATCCTAGGAATGGGATACCTGTTTTAAATTGTTTTCTTATTCAATGCCCTGTAATCGATGCACATGTGCATCATCCCATCCTTCTTCTTTACCAATACTACTGCTGAAGCAAAGGGGCTCTTACTGGGCTTGACATGCCCCATCTCCAACAAATCCTTAATCGCCTTCTCTATCTCATCCTTGTGTTTCTTAGGATGACAATAAGGAGTAATCATAACTGGTTTGGCTCCCTCCTCGAGCTCAATAACATGTTCCATCCCTCTGTTAGGAGGAACCCCATGAGGAATATCGCTAAATACTTTAGCGTGTCTATCAAGTATCTTCTGGACATCTGGTGGATGACTCTTTTCTTGTGGCTCTGGTGAAGTTGGCATAATGTAGCACTCTGCCACCCACTCTATGTCATCATGATGAAAAAGTCTCTGCATTCTCCTCAAGGAAACTACTCTGTAACCTCCATCTGGAAGTCCTCTAAGTACCACAGTTTTGCCCTCATGCTAGAATCTCATCTCCAATTTCTCTAGGTTGAGTGTGAACTCAAATAGTGAAGCCATCCATGTCATGCCGAGGATGACATCATAATCTCCCATGTCCACAACATAGAACTCATCCTCCAACTCATAGCCATCTCCAAACCTGATGCAAAGATTAGATATCTTCCAAGTGCATAATAACTTATCACTTTTAGCCACCATGACTCTAAACCCATCATGCTCCTCTATCTATAACCCTCTCCTGGCTACCAACTGTGCATCTATGAAGTTATGTGTAGCCCTAGTGTCAATAAGAGATATCACTTTTTGCCCCTGGATAGTACCCCTGACCTTAAATGTGATTTCCTTTTGGGCCCCTGTCAAGCGTGCCAACAATCTATCATCCTTAGGAATGTTTCTCTCCTCTATAGTGTTACCCTCATCTGAATCGGAGTGCTGACCCTCCCCCTTTGACTCTGACTCTTCTGCTGAAAAATACTCCATTTGATTTGCCTTAGCCTTGAGAGAACATTTATGAGATAAGTCCCAAGGCTCTCTACAATGGAAGCACAACTTCTTCTTTCGAAGTTCATTCAAGGTTTCATTGTCTAGTCCTTTTGATCCTTCTTTGGGTTTTCTATACTCTTTCTACAACGGTTTTTTGTCTTGGTCCTTGCGGTAGGAAGAATCTGTTGGATGGTTTTTTCCTTTGTATACTGAAGGGGCTAAATCTCGTG
This sequence comes from Cupressus sempervirens, assembly GCA_028749045.1. NCBI lineage: Eukaryota > Viridiplantae > Streptophyta > Pinopsida > Cupressales > Cupressaceae > Cupressus > Cupressus sempervirens. Next base: position 766,409,864 of record CM053789.1, on the reverse strand, counting down.
CCTTTTTAGTTGCTTCAGCTAAGGTGAGTGGATCATGTCCCTTCACCCAACCTCGTAATGGATCAGCAAGACCATCACAAAATAACACCACCAATCTCCTAGGAGAGATATCAGTAATAAGTACAGACAAGCGCTGAAACTCGGCAATGTAAGCATCCATAGAACCTGACTGTTTTAACTGTGCTAGCTCCTTGAAATGTAACTCGGGATCCCTAGTGTCAAATCTCTCAATCAATGTTTCGGTGAATTCCTCATAGGATGTAATGTGATTATGCCTCAAAGTCACCATGCCATGATGCCACCATTCATGTGCAACGCCATCCAAGTGTATAGCCGCATACTTGATAGCCTCCTCCTCAGGCATATGATTTAGCTGCAAGTATGTATCTACCTTCTGCACCCAAGCTCATGTAGTCATCTTCCCTGAAGCATCATAATAAGGTAAAGAAAGTTTTCCAACTTTCTTCCTCAGCTCAAAGTTTTGATTCCTCCCTCCTGCTCTAGGCATGTGTCTCATCCTCAAGTCCATATAATCTTTGAGGGAGATATCCGCCTGAAACTCTGATCCACTAGCCTCCCAGTCCCTCCTAAACTGATCCTATAATTTGGTAATCTGCGGTTCGTTTACTGGTTGAACTTGATCTCTGGGTCAGAAAGTGGGTAGAAGAGGTCTTGAGCTCGCAGTCCGCGCTGGGTGTGCAATGTGTCTAAAGTTATCAGCCTCATTCCCATTGCTGCCATGTCCATTATTACCATTAATGTTATTCTCAGGACCATTGTTGTTGCCTTGGCCTCCATGGTTATTGTTTCCCCCATTGTTATTGTTTCCCTCGTTGTTATTGTTTTTGTTGTTGGCATCACCTGGATTAATATTGACACCCATCTGTCTAGCCATGAGCTGCAACATCATGTCCATTCGTCTATTCTGCTCCTGTTGCATACGTCGCCCTTGCTCTAATGTATCCAGTAACTATTTGAACAGTACCTCCCCCTGATCTGGACCAGCATTTCTGCCTCTGCCTAATCCTGTATTCCTGTCATCTCAATCACCCATATTATTGTCTTGATCAAAGAATATCTCCTCTGTGTCTGTATGGTTGGATTCAATGTCCACCTACACGGATGTACTAGACTGTTTGCTTTGCAGGTCTGACATCCTATTTTGTCTTGCTCTAGTATCGCGAAAATTATAAGACCCCTATCGCATGCTCAAACATAAATGCTTAGCCTGTGTTTTTTTATTTATTTTTGATTTTAGTGTTTTGTCAAACACTTTTTCCCTCTATCCGGCTGTTCCAAATTCCCTATAAGACCTCCACAGGATGACAGGACTTATAGCTCTGATATCACTGGAATGGGCACCCCTGAATGTCCCAAAAACTAAACCAAATTGCTGAAAGGAATTATGTCAAACAGTTTGCATTCAACCTCTTATTTCTCTGTTTAATGTTTTAAACCTCTTATAACTTCAGAAATCAAACGTTTATTTGTTTGTTGTGTTTGTGCATGGAATTGATATCATACAACATAAACAAGAAAGAAACTACAATAATATGCAAAGTGGAAATGAACTACAGCCAAATAAATGTTATTTTCAGAATTCATAAAACCAAATACATGGCAAATTTATCAACTCACTAATTACTTCAGCATTATTGATATAATACTCCAACACATGCTTTTGAACTTGCCGCTACAGTACTTTGTCCTTCAATCAGTCCACTACCTTCGTAATATCATTCTCTCAAAGCGGCATAAGTGTCAGACAAGTAGTGAAGAAGATATGAGCAAAATACCAAATTCGCCTGTAGCCGGAAATGCAACTAATCTGCCTGATAATGAAGCCGATAACAAAGAATTTCAAAGTCCAAACCCCAAGGGAATGACATCTAAAATGTTACAAGAGAGGATAAACGTCCTCAAATGCTAAGAACGGAGCTGCAACTCACACACCAATTTCTTCTCATATTCAACCTGCCTAATGAAGCCACAAATGCTTCCTTTTATTCTATTTCCAAGGGTCCGCTCAACTCATATGGGCAATGTGGGATAAAAGATGTGTAATATATAAAACATATATTAAAATACCCCTTATGTCTCCCTTGGGTACACACCACCATAAAATAAATATTAAAGTAACACTTTAATATTTTACAATTAAATTAGACGTTACTTTAATAAAACTTTAGGCATTAAAATGTATTAGCAATCAGACTCCAAATAATGTGAGTGATAGCTCATCGGAAAGCTCTCATCGAGGAGTACCGAATCCAATCACCAAAATTGACCTGCACTGTCTCCTGCCGACTTATTAAAAATAGTAAGTATGCCTGAAACTGAGTAAATCAACTTCGTTTTGGCCCAAACTGGAAATGACTAGGCCAAAACACTCCAGGATCCCATTAAACCCTTCGTTAGCCCTCGGGACCATGTAGAACAAGGCTAACGCACACACACTTGGTCAACTGCTAAAATGGGGACATTACATCTTCTCTTTCGTCCCTTAATTTAGGTGCATCCGACAACTAGAAATATTTTGAAGATTCTTGATTAGACATGGTTCATTTATATTGTAACATGTCTCGGTAAGAAATTTTTGTGTCTTATGGGTGTAATTGGGTTTGAGCCTTAGTCTCAGTTACATCTTATTAGTCAAGTGTTAGTAGTCTAACCATCAATGACAAAACCCTCAAAGGTGCTCTTTCTTAGGAAGTTAATTTGATTACACACAATCATTATTCATTAGATGCAGATTAGGTGGAACAAAATCCCACATTAGATTTAGAATACAAGTGGTGCTCAATCCTTGGTAAGATTACATAATTTGCAGATCAAATGATAATAGCACCTGATGAGTGATCAAAGAAAACAATGTAGAATGAAATACTTGTTTGAATAAAAGTGTTTGAAATGTACAATCTAATGGGATTATATTCATATAAGAAATGGATATGCCAGGACAATATTGGAACTAGAAGAAAGTGCTATAACAATCAAGAAGAAAGAATGCCTTTTTATTTTCCTTTATACTTATTTATAGAAATATGCAATGCCTATTAGGTATCCTCCTATCTAGCTTCCATCGTTAAGCATTCTGTCATGTTTTCTCACTGAAACTTAATCCATGGGCACATGATAGTCTTGTCAATGTGAAAATCCAAGGCCTAGAGGGAAGATAACAAGTTTCACTAGAAGCTTGCCTCATTTGCAAAAAGAGATTACAAGTTAAAAGATCCTAATTAGGGAGCAACATTCCCCTGTGAGATTTAGAAGATATCTTCTGAATCTGCTTCTTGTGTTGCTGTTCCTTTATTTGACTGAATTAGAAGCAACCGCCATATCCCAAAGCCAAACAATTGCATAATATGCTAGGCATAAAATCTTTTCCATCTTGGACCATGATATGTTATCCTAGCAAAATTCATTGTTTGTCATCGACAAGTCTAGAAGAATTTCATCCAGGTTAGGACTAGCTCAGGAAATCTTCAATATGATAAGTCTTTATTCACTGATAGCTTGTTTAGTTGAGACTAAAGACATATCAATAAGAGCTTCTGGAAGAAAATTATGATTTTTATTTTCATCTTGATGATAGATCGTGGAATGTGATTTAAAATATTGATGTAAACAAAGATCACACAGTTTTCTCCAAAAGTTATTACTTTGGAGTATGAAAATATTGTGTATACATTATTGTCGAACTTGACATCTGACGTCATTTTTCTCGTTTTGTATCTTTCTATTAAATGTTTCTAGCCCTAGATTCTGAGGCATGCCTGCCAGAGTTTGAAGCTAGAGTACTGCTTTTTGTGTTTTTCTGTTTGTCATTTGTTTACTTTACATCTTCTTCATTGAATTCTGTGTTGAAGAGTAGATTGGATATGTAAAGAAAGGCATATGTTTTTGAATTCACCATACGAGTAAAGCAAATTGCATTAGGATGCTTATTGATGACATAGAATGATGAGTAGCACGTTTATCATTCCTCGCAGGGCATAAGTTTATAATTTCATAATTATTGAGCTTTGAGAGCTTATGTTTTAAATAATTGGCTTTTGTTTAACTACCCTTATAGTAAGAACAATGTTGTTATGCTTTCTGCAGTCTGTGTTACACAAATTTCTACAGCCTAAATTACCTGAATTTTCTGTAACATGTGTTATATCTGTTTTTGTTAAGGCAGGATTGCTGCAAATGTAATAACACAGACTGTAGTTTGTGTGTTCCAAAGCCAACGATCTCTCTTCCATTTATATTGAGGAAGAGTCAGGGAGAGACATGTTGAAGGTAACTTTGGGTTTCAAGTTTTGTGCAGATTTCAAGCACGTGCATAAGAGTTTCCCGTTCTAGTTTTCTTCACATCAATTTAAAAACGATTAAAACTACAATAATGTTAATCTCTGTTAAACTTTTCAAGGACAAATATAAGGTTATGGGCTAATTACAACCTGTGAAAAGAGTTGGTGATTATAGAGGATCGTAAGAGTCGGTTGAATGATATTAATTTAATAATTTCTTTTCAATCCCTAAGTAACCTTACCTTCCCTTAGAATAGATTATAATTTTGGACCAGTTATGTTCAAATATTCTTTACTGAAGGAGAGATAATCTCTTCTCCTTGTTGACCCCTTTATAAATATTACCTTCCCTTAGGATAGGTCATTTTTTCGCTAGATCCCTTATTGAATGTATACTTCCCTTAAGGATAGATCCTTGGTAGATTGAACTAACATTATACATGTTCTATATAAACTTTAAATTCTAACTTTTGTGGAACCTGGTTTGTGTGGTATATAGTAAGACACAATCTTACTAGGGTAGGTGATACTTTAATTTTTTTTTCTCTCTCCTTCTTTTGGGAGATGTCTCTTTTACCTTTTTGTTGGATTTAATGAGGAATTAAGTTACTTGGGGGCATGATGTTTCCTTGTCTCTTTGACCTAGGTTGAAGAATAAATGGTCATGTTAAAGTGGGAGCTAAATGTTACATCCTAAAAAGTTAGAACCTATTCAATTGGAGAATATAAGATGTAGCAAACCTCATTTTAGTGATTTAAAAATCGAAGTGTATTTATTCATGATTTTTAGCGTGTTTCATTTTCTCTTCTAAAGTTTTTCACACCTTCCAAGCCTCAATTTTCTTTGTAATTAACCATACATGGACTAGGACAATACATGTCATCCCAATCCTTGTGGATTGATTTTAAACAATCTTTGAGCCCAGTGTGAAGGCGCTTCATTTTAGGATCTTACTTGTAGTTAGACTCACAATATTGAATCATGAAATTAGTAAAAAAGGTGATCAAATCCTCTCATTTTGATATCCATCTATTGTGAAATATATCCATAATTTATGAGACATCCATTTTAATCAAGAAACTATTGGCACTTTCGAGAGAAAATGAAATCAAGCTAAATGAGGATTTGGATTCAATATCTAAGGGAAACCATCCATCTCAAGTTCTCCAAGTCTCCCATTATTCAAGATCTATTCAAGCAGAGAAAATATACTCTCATTGATGGAAGTTACTCTCTCCCATGGTGACCAAGAAGAGAAGTTCACAAGTAAGAAAAAAGATCCACATCTATTATTATCTCTCATTCTCCATTGAAATGATCAAGCACACATTCAATCTAGATATAAGATTAATCCAATGTAGATCAATGTATTTGGGAGGACATCCTTGATTCTAAAACACATAGAAAGTTAGAATCAAAGCATCTTCATGGGTCAATTAGATTATAACATCTACTCACGAGGGTTTCTCATGCAAGGTGAATACTTACATTTATCTTGTTTATATGCAAGCTTTATTTTATTTCAATTCTAGTTCCTAGCAGGGGCTTGATCAAATACATACCTTCACCACCAATAATTTTCCCTTTTTCTTATGTGTAGAAATATGTGTCCCATATTTGGATCCATATATTCAGAGTTTTAGAACCAATGAACAAATTTCTATAGAGTTCATCAACCTTTATGCTTCCAAGACAAGATTTATTTTCTTGGACAAGGTCAAATTTGGTCAACGTTTCCTTGGAAATCTAATTTTTGTATAGTTGGGAGTTACATGCCTTAGAGTTCAGAATCCAAAATAGTTTCTATTTTTGTTAGTTTTACGACAGTCAAATCTAGACATGAAGTTCATTCCTCTTCTTCTAGCTTTAAGGTGAGGTTTTTATTTCCACTTTTCTCTGGTATTTACTTTTATACATAAGATCTAATATCACATTTTGTTAGTAATCATTTAATTTATAATAACATAAATATGTTTCACACATTTTTATATCACAATAACATTCTATCCATATAGGGATATCCAAATCCACCTTTTCCTAGTTCTTACATTAACACCCCTTCATTCTTTTTGGGCTTTTCTAATCAAATTTGTCCAAAGGAGGTTTTTTCTTACAATGCATAATAAGAAAAATTCTCCTCAAAATTAGTGAACAATCTAGTTGCTAGCATGAATGTTGATGATATTCCTATGGGGGACTATATTATCATTGCTGGAGACATTATTCAAAGCTTATGTGTTGCATCCATGACTATGTTTGTCATTGATGTCAACATATTGGTTATTCTATGAAGATTGACAAAGTTACAGAGGTAGGCATTTGACACGGTTCAAGAATTGAAGATAAGATTATGCACACTTGAGGTTATGTTTTACAGTATGTTTGGACACTACAACTAAGAGTACATTTAAAAGTATGAAGATTGGACAAAGTTATTAAGATTTGAGTGAAGGCATCTTTCAAACATTATTTTTGAAAATGGGTACTATTTTTTTGGTTCTATCTCCCCATAGGGATGGAACTAGCTTAAGATGATTGAGACAAAGGTTGAAAACATGTTAGAGATGCCTTGGTTCAGAGGGCATAATCTGAAGATCATCGAGTAAAAAGTTATGAAGATTGTGAGCCGATAGTTTGTTTGTAGTCTTGGATAAAGTGTAATATTTTAATGTAACATGTATTGTAATATCTTAAGATGGTCCTATGTTATTATTGTGAATTGAGAAAGTCTCAGAGCTGACTCAATAACTTGTTTAGGACTTGGTATACAAGAAATTATATGTTTTCCTTAGATATAATATATGGTATGTGGTCATATCTTTGTAATATGTATTATGCGAGCTTGATATGTGAACTTGTGAAGATTAGAGTAGAGTTTGGTGTGATTGAGGCACACTGAGCTTACAAGGAAATATAATTGGCAAGACACGTTGTTGTTTGGACAGTTGTTATTTCACATTGTAAATTATTCAGAAGGAACAATGATGAGGCTATTTGGATAGTGGGTTCAATTGTACTCCTTTCAACTCCTTTAGGGTTGGCACAACTCCTAACAAGATTGAAATCTCCTAACAATGATTGAAAGTCTCCTAACACGGACTGATAGTACTTATTGCATTTCATTGTCTCCTAATTTGGTCTATCCTCTAATAAGGAAATTTTATATTAGTACTTCATTTTGTGTGTACCATCCCCACCAAGGTTTTCCCTTTGATCAATGTCAAAACACTAGTTAACATATATGGTGTTATTGTGCATGGTTATCTTTTTGTGGTTGTTGCATATACTATTACATGTTTTAGAATTAACAAAGATATTGAAAGTTGTTTTAAAAGAATAAGTGATTCATCCCCCTCCCCTCTCCCCCCTCAGTTATCTTGGCAGACTTTACTTTCTAACACTATCCCCTTTAGCATTTCTCACTATTTCTTATTATACACTATGTAATATGTATTTAAGGAATATAAAGAGAATGTTCAAAGAAATAAAATGAAACATCTTAACTTATTTGGAATATAAATAATTTTATGGCTATAAATATTAGGAGATCTTCATTTAGCATTTAGGTATTGGTTTTGTAAAAAATATTGCAAAACATGTAAACTTAATGAGGTTGAAGAATAAACTTAAGCTGTTTGATACTAACAACATGAATTAAGGAGCCACAAGAGATTTTCAACCTCCAATCTCTGAAATCCAAGTCTTAGGGATGTTATCATTGAAAATAAAGTTCAATTATTTAATATGTGCACACACAAAAAATACACATTCTATGTTTTACATGCCACAAACATAATTCTTTTGAATCCTAGGGCTAGCAACTAATCCTTTTCCATTTCCATGCACTTAACCCAATGTTACATTAGGGATTTATAAACCTTTTATATATTGATTTAATGTTTGGTAGTGTTCTATTATCTTCTTCAATTATTTAATTATGATAGTTTTTTATTTTTCCCCATGAAATATTCTTAAGAAAACTAATTTTATTTAGAATGGGATTTAACTACTTTTTGAGGCATTTGAGAACTTTATTCTCCGTCTATATAGAACTATGATTGCTTATGCTCTTATTCTACACCATTTCATATCAACACACAAAACAATAGAGTTATGCCCTATCTAACAATTGTTGAGAATTTACTAGACTCGTAGAGCTCTTGTAAGAATAAATCTATCATAGTCTAAAAAGAAAGTTGTACATATTAAAATGTAAATTTTGAGTTATATACATGTTGACCATACTTATCTTTAGATTATGTTGTTGTAGAGATGAAATCCAAACCTTGAAGTCTAAAATATTAATCACAAAGTCCAAATCCTACATTTGATGTTGTCTATTTTTAATGTGGTAAGAGGTTTTAAATAAAATCTAAATGTTGAGAAATGATAGTCTTAGATTATTTCTCTTCCCTATTATGCTTAATTTCCAAGTTCGAATTAACATTTGAACCTTGAGAAGTGTTGTTGAGAAAGGATTAGAATTTCACCCTTGATTTGTAGCTATATTGCATCTTGTAGCCCAAACTCTAAAGTTTGAGACACTGTGACTTAGATGCTAAACTCCTAGGGGTGGGTCAATTTACTTTTAACCCATATCCTATGCAAATATGAGAACATACTCCATTTTTAGCTATGCACTTTGTTTTTAATCCCGAGTCTAAATCGAGAGGGATTGTTCTAATTTTTTATTCTTCCTTTTGGGATACTTGAGGAGTGACTCATTGCTTGTTTTAGTTGCACTGTTAAGACTATGACATAGTTAGTCTTCTAGTTATATCAATATACTTAGGGTATTGATAAGCTTATTAAATAGATTATTATATTTTACCATCTCATATTATAGATACATGATACAATAAGACAAACATTATCACATTTGTATTAGAAAAATTATTTACCTTATTTATCCTTGATGTGTGAAATGAAAACTTAAGACATTGCAATTTAAACTTAATAAAATCTAAAACTTTACAATAGATTCAAAAGGTGCTTCCTAAAATGACAATGTTCCCTACCTTGAATATACATTAGATAAATATGATTTAGAAGTATGAAAAATTTAATTTTCTTTATAAGAAAAACTCTTACCGTCGTCATGATTAAATTTAAGTCATTTAAACTGCATGTTATGTCCATCAAAGACTTCTTTCCCCTCTTCAAAGTCGGCACCGGCTACGGTGCAACATATTTGCACTGGCCGGGCCCCTCCTCCATCCTTTCTCTGACCACTCCAACCTTACTTGGCGTAGGTACAAACGGCAGGCGCAAGTACAAAGGTCCCTTCCACTGCGCCGTATGTTGTCCGACGCCGTCCTCTGCCATCCAGCTTGTCTAACAAGCAATAGGATATCCCGCCAGCTTTTTACAATTAATATCAACCAAACTCATAAATGACAAAACTTATGCAATTAATTTTTTTGTTTTAAATATATAGTAATATAGAAATAAAATAAATGTTGTTTATTTTATAGAAGTAATAAGTTTTTTAAAGAAAAATTAGTTGCTTGAAAGATAAGATTAAATCAATTGATTATTATATTAATTATATTATGAAATTCAATTAATAATTTAGTACATTAAAAAATAAAATAATATTTTTGCATAGTTATATTTAACATATTTAAGATTTCTAATTGATTTTGAAAAAAAAAAAATTTAAAAAATTGAAATGAAATAGTTTAAAATTAATAATTATAATAAATAAATAAATTAAATTTAACAATATTTTATTTCTTTTATAAATACAACATAAAAATACATATGTTTTCAAATTTGTTTATTTTTTAACATAGCTGTTTATGTGTTGTCTCGATTGTCATGTAACATTAATAGTTCCTCATTTATTTATTAAACTTATTTAATGACAACAAACTAAGCAAGTATCAATTTGTGATATTCTTCTCAAGATTTAAGTGTGTGATTTTGAGTCAAACTCATTGACCCATGTTTCATGAGTAGTGATTCAACATGAATCCATCTCTCATGAGTATAAATGTAACACTTAGCACTCATTGGATCTAGGTGATGCTCACAAGGGTGAAGCACCAAGACTTTCTGAGAGGTCACCCATCCTAGTACTACTCCAGCTTGAGTGCGCTTAATTATGGAGTTTCATCCATGGAAATGATCTCCTACTTATCAAGTATCAATTTTTTGTACAAAATAATTCATAAGACAGCCATGTTGAATATAATTTCTTAGATAGTTAACCTACTTAATCGTTTCATTTTATATATTCTATATCTTGTCATCTTATTTTCTTTTAAGTAAGAATGAGAAAAATTACATGATTCTTAACCACATAAAATGTTACAAAAAAATTGCTTAATTTGACCATGTTATTCATAACCATACACATATGTTATTTCAACATTTGTGTTATTGCAATACTAAAGTTGGATCAAACGTTACATGCTAACTTTAATCAAATAACACATGGAAAGTTCAAGACAACATAAATATATGAAGATGATGAACAACTATTTTACCAAAATATAACTCAAAGCATCATAATGCTTTCACTATGAGACAAAATCAAATCCCTTGTAAAAGCACAAAATCAAGGATGTAATATTTGGATGATAAAATAATACAATATGTTTTGAAAATCTTTCATAGTGAAGCTCTTAGTCTTGACTTATATTGACCTCTCTTCTAATTGGAACCATTTTATCACTTCGATAAATTTACAAAAAAGTGTTGATCACCATCCTCCATATAAACATCATCAACACCTGCAAATATATTGTGTTAATAATAAAATTCATTTTCAAACTAAAGACACAATTGATTGAAGTTCATTTCGTATTTTCCTTACCATCTCTACTTTGCATTGTGTTCGTTCTTGCTATTGTTTAATTAAGATCAATAAAATATGGTTGCATGCTTTTTTGAATTTTTTGTTGATCATCTAATTCAAAAAAAGCATTAACATTTAATATATATCATCAATAAATTTAAAATATAGTTGTCAATTTAATACTCATAATTATGTTTATTTCATAACTTCATTACCATATCTAGCTTCTATTGCATCATTTTTTGTTGATGCCTGATTAGATTCAATGGAATCTAGTTGCATGTATTCTTGATTTTTCTGTTCATCATCGAATCCTGCAATAATATGAACATTTAGTATGTAAACTTTGGCAAAATAAATTTACAAACTAAAGACTCATAATTCATTGATTTATATAATGTCATTACCTTGACTAGTATCTATCACATCCATTGTTGTTAATGTTTGGTTAAGATCAATAGAGAAGGGCAACGCAAGTTGTTGAGCATCTTGTTGATCATCCAAATCTACATAAAAAACTTATATTTAACATTTTAACTTATATAAAATGTTCAAGTATAAAATTAATTTATGTACATAATCTAAACAATATTAAAATTACTATCTACCTACAATAACTTGTTCAAAGGTATGGATAGGGATAGTATTGATCATTGACGGTTGATCTCTAATAATTGTATCTTGTACATATAGAAGTGGTTAGAACTATGAACCAAGTATTTTATTATAAAAGTAACAAAGACACTTAATAGCTAAAAGCTTACCATTTGGAAACTTCACTTCACCAATTGTTGTATGGTTTAGATCAATGGAGAAAGGTAATTGATGCTGTGGAATACTTTCTCGATCACCCAAACCTACAATGAAATATGATTAATACATGAAATGAAAATAAGAATTATTGCTATGTAATTATAAAAATACTTTTTCTTAAAAATACACTCACCTTGTTGCCTGATAATATCTCTTTCGTCTTGAATAGCTATATTTGAGCGATTTATGACCTTTTTCTTTTTCTTTTTCTTTTTGCATCCTATAGAGGGGAACTGGAAATTTTCATTCTCCTCAACTCTACTATTTAAGTTTCTAGAGAGGGATTTACGCTTTTTGTGAATGGAATGACTTTTTTTCATTTTACTTGGACTAAACCATGGTGCTATTCGTCTCATAGATATGTTATCTGAGCCAGGGATTGGTTTAAATTTGGAAGATGAAGCAAGAGATGCATGAATTTCTCTAAATTTGTCAACAGATTGACTAAAGATGTCTTTGTCATAATCACTAGTTGGTAAATTTTCGAGCAATGAATTTAAATAATCAACAAATTTTTGAAACTTATCATTGATAGTAGTAGATAAATTCCAACTATCTGCAATACAAATGTAATAACAAAGTCAGAATTACTGATAAATATTGAAATTTCATTAAAAATGATAGTTATGAAATTTACCAATTTTGTCACCTTCACCAACGTTAACCTCAAGCACATCTTGATTTCCAGAAAGTATACAATCATCTACAATTGAAATATTACGTAATTAATGTTGAGAATTATAAAATCATTTAATATTTAACTATAGAGATCATATTGATCATTACCAATGACATTAATGTCATGACTCGATCTTCCTATGACTTCCTCATCATCAACGACCAATGGAGTAGAAGCTTCTGTAATTTTAAATGAGACTAATATAGTTAACATAGATTTTTTTTAATAAAATGTAAATAAATTAATGCTAAATTTTAAATGATACTTACCAACAACTTTATCATGTGTGTTTCTCTTTATAATATATAAGATCTTCAACACATGTTTGCATGTGTTTCCTCTTTTTGCCCATTCACAATCACACACATGCAAATTTGGTCCAAATTTCCTTACGAAATACCATTTTGCTGGAATAGTTTGACTTCTAACTTTATATGTGTTTGGTAGCTGGTCATCTTGATAGCAATCAGTATCTGGTATTAATTTTGATCTTTCTAATGCAGTTATGTAATATCTTTCCTTTTTGAAGTTGGTTAAAAATCCAGATTGTTGCAAATATCTTTTATTTTTATAGAATGGCTCTACCCTATGAAGAAGTGTATAGATGAGCCAATCCATTCTTCTTGTGCATTTCCTAGAACAATCACTTAGATGTTGACTCTTGATGTGGGAGTGATATGACTCTATCGAAGCATTAGTTTCTTGATTTGCATGAGGGAAGCTCCGAAAGCTTTTTGCCCACATCGCTAGAAAAACAAACATGACATCTTAGCATATAGAATAATTAATTTAAATTATATAAATTCATAATAAAATATAAAAGATAATCTTGATGGTCGTACCAATGCGACTCTTATCATGGCACCAATAATTATGAAAGTAATTAATGAATTCCTTCTCTTCTTTGAATTCCTCTATGAACTTCATTATCAAATCAGTAATGGCATCTTCATTTTCATGCATTGCATACATTATCTCACCCAATCTATCAAATATTCTTGTTCCAACATCTTTATTTTTAACAAATCTGGATTATATACAACAATATAGAGTTATGATGTTATGTATGTGATTTTTCATATATTCTAATTAAATATTAACTTACTTGTACACATTCTTTAGCCATGCCCTACGCACATGCCAGATGCATAACAACACTCGACACTTAAAGGATAATCTACAAGATAATTAATTATCAAAGTTCATAAGTAGTATTCTAAAAATAATAATTCTTAAATTGAAACTTGTTTATGCTAAAAATTGGAAAACATATATATGTATAAACTAAACATTAAAAATTTGCATTCTTCTAACTATAAACTAAGGTTGGAGAAAACCTTATTGCTTCAATCTCGGCGCTAGCATCATCTGTCATGAATGCGTTGACATGCCAATCTTCTCTATATTGTTTCCCTCTTTTATAAATCTCCATTAGCCATTCATTCATATCCTCAATTTTATTTCTTGAGGATATGGCCCATGCAACCGGTACACCAGCTTCTTGTTCATCAAATACAAGCAAAGTATAAAGTTGATACTACACATGAAAAAAGCAACAATATATTAATTTTTTAGACAAATAAAACTAATGGCTAAATTAAAATCCATAAAAAAAAAATTAAAATTGTTCTACTCACACAGTATTTGTTTGTTGAGAATGTGGAGTCCATCGCAATAATTGAATCATGTGAATGTTTCACCATCATCTCTTGAATCCATGGTGTTTGGATGCCTATGATAAATGAAATATTTTCTTTATTTTTTGGTGTTTTATAAAAAAAGAAGTTATCTTTCTCCTCTATATGCCACAAACATACACTTTTTGCATCATCCTCATTTTTCTGTGAATGTAGGGAACGAACTCTTTTCCATGCATTTAACACATCCTTTCTTAGCAAACAAGTATCCCTCTTATTCATCAACTTTGTTAGACTAGAATCTAGGTAATGTCGTTGACATATTGTGTCAATCCCTACGCCCGTCAATAGTAAGGATTCAATATATGATTTACATTCAGTTGATAACCTTGGTGCAAAACTACTCCTTGGATCACCAGAAGGGTCATTTTTTCCATGACAAAATTCACCATTGGCATCTTGATGACTAAATTCATTATATATAATTATTGCAACATCTGGTCTGCCATACATAACCCTAACATTAAAATGAGTTTGACAACCCCTTTTTTGAATAAAATTGTGACTTCTTTCCTTGCTTGTTGGTGCATTTCTTTTATCTAGTGGCCCAAAAGCACAATGATAACTGTTTAAACATGTGAAAAAATATAAGTTAATGGATATAAAAAAAAGTGACATGCTTAATCAATTTATTAAAGCAGACAAACCTTGAATACATCTTTGTGGCATGATTAGTAGGTTTTATCAAATTACTCTCCAAAATCCTTTTACGCACAAATGTTGTTTCAGTACTATCCAATAAACCTTCCCCTTTGACAAAGTGAGGGAACCTCTCAAGAGGGATAGCAGCACACCAATCTATTTGTTGTTTATTATCATCTCCAATAGGTGTCCATTCAAGTTCACAACTTGAGAAATGATTTCCTTCATTTGGGATGTCTTGCACATCTAACTTGATAAGTGATTCCCACTTATTCTTTCTACCCATCCTGAATTTTTTTAATATTGTTAGTGACCCTTAATATTGTTAAAATACGTAAAAAAGTTTTTATAGTGGTACCATTAAATCTATATTATAATACATGAATTTTTTGAAGTACACAAAAGTAAATGTAATTTGAAAATTTAAAAAAAAAACCAAGATGATTCTAAATCAAACAAAAACTTTATGAAAACATAGGTATTCAATTCCATTTCTTACTTCAAGGAAGTACAAATTTATGAAAGTAGAATGAATGCAAAATTTATATACATCTTAAGTATCTTAGTAATTCTACATGGATGTAAATATACCAACATGTGTCAAAATGAAATAGTTAAAAAAAAATTGGAATAAACTTTGTATGTATTTTCATATGTCATGTTTTATTATGCTCTAATTATTTTCATTTGGCAACCCCTTTTTTGTATAAATTTTCATATCTTTTTAAGGACATGTAGAAACCAATATATTAATCAACATGATAAATTATATATATATATATATATATATATATATATATATATATATATATATATATATATATATATATATATATATATATATATATATATATATATATATATATATATATATATGACATGCTTAATTATATGGAAAATGTTAAGCATACTTTGAATACATTATGGTACTATGGTTAGTAGGGTTTTCCAATTTGGGCTCTCTATGAGCTTTATGTAGAAATGTTGTCTTGATGTCATCCTGCAATATACCTTCTCCTTTGATAAAGTGAACAAGTCTCCCAAGAGGGATAGCAGCACATAAGTCAAGCTCCTAGATATTTTCATTTCCGATAGGTATCCATTTAAGATCATTCATTGAAAAAAGATTTCTTTTTTTTGGAATGTCTTGAACATGTAATCGAATTAGTAATTCCCATTTCAATCCCCTACTCATTCTGTACAATATTTGGCTAATTAGTTCAAAGAGATCAATGCGCTCTTGAAAGAGAATGAAAGAAGGCAGCAATGAATTTATCAAGGATAGGAGGCACACACCGTACACAACCTTCATTCATACCCAAAAAAGTCCTTAGTAATTGAGGCAAAGAACTAAGGCTTGTGAAAGGAGATCTTGATGCCAACATGGAGGCTTATATGAAGATTGATCCAAAAATAAGACAACAACTCCCATTTATCCAGTTTCACAACTTAAAGAATGGATCAATGGGAAGTCAAACGAACCATTTTTTCAAAAAGGATCTGTAGAATAGGATGTCTAGGTTGACACTAGCAACATTTGATGGTACAAAAAAAGATTCAGCACAAGCATGGATCCAAAAGTTAGAAATTAATATTAATATAGTTGGCCTATTGAACATGTTAGAGAGAACAGAGATCCTGAGTTTCAGAGCTTGATCAGGTGTTTATGTCAATTTTTTTAAAGTCGAGCAACAGGCCTCCTGAAAAAGTTTTCACAATGGTGCGGAAATAATTGAAATAAGTTTTTAATGGTAAATCAGTGGTTAAAATGGATTCCAGTAAGCTCGAGATAATCAATGGACCAGTTTTCCATATTAGTGGTTTGGAAACGAAATTTTTTTAGCCGGACCCACTTTGGGTCCCAGCTAAATTCATCAGATTTGTGATAACTGGACCAGTTGGATCCATGAAGGCACATCTTAGAATGAAATTACCAATTCAAGTATCTCCATTACAATGATTGGATTGAAAAAATTACTCCTATATATGTCAAGATGGAAATATACATAGTTTGAGAGACAAACATGATATTGATCAAAAAAAATAAAATCGAATGGGTTTGCTAAAAGGAAATCCAAGAGAAAATATAATGGATGTGTTGATAATGGGAGTTAGCTGCCCCTAGATGTGTCATATTCTCATCAAGGTAATTGGAAATGGGTAACGTTTTCAAACACCAACATAACATGTCTTGCTTAAAAAGACATAATGTGCCAATATAAGTCTCATGATTGGTTAACACAATATGCCATTGTTGGTCTCACAATTGTGGAATTATCCAAGAGTTATAATGTTCTATAATAAAATGTAATAATATGAGATAAATTGATATGAGATAACTTTCTTCACTTACTAACTCAAAGATAGCTATGATGCAAAGATTGAAAGTGACAACAATTTTAGACACTCAAGATTAGGTGCACAATGGTCAAATAAACTCAAGAATAACAAAAACACGGTTACCCTAGAGTCCAAATGATGATTGATGAATTGTCCTTTTTTAACCAACTAAGATCAATTTTAGATTTATAAATAATAATCAAGCACATAGAACAACAATCAGAGATTTCAAGCAAACATTTACAAGCAATGGGCAAGGGACAAAGCAACCTTGCACATGAACAAAAATAGTGTCGTAGTATGAATCTAATCCCTAAAACCACTACTGTGTATGTTCTCAAAATATTTTTCAATCACGCACATAGTCTTAGAAAAGAAAATTTGGCAGCACTAAGGTTCTTAGTAATGGTCAACTCTGCAGCTTTTGCAATCTAGAGTGGGCGAAATCCAATCTTGGCGTACCAGGGTTTTGACATATTCCAAAAATTTAATCAATCGAAGATACTGAGGAGATCCGACAACCCAACAAAAGACTACACCCGTGAGGATTTCCCCCACAAGGACATTTATATAGCGGTTGCTACTACCACGTCAAAAATGGTTATTACCGCTTGAGGTACCATCCACGTGGTTGACCCAATAAAGGGAATGTCCACTACGGTTTAACCCTCTCTAATCAAGGAAGACTCACAAAGTTGTACCACATGGAGACTTGGTTTGGATTCAAAGGTTCCAAGTTTCTGATGTGCCCAAAAGGGAACAGAGCATACTCCTCTAGCCTCTTCACCTTACCCAAACATAGCAAACAAGATTTTTTGACACGCTAATTTGAAATCACCTCATTAACTTTTTGAAAAATCCAACAACAAACACCACTAGTCTCAAAAGAGAAAGTACTAATGGATGTTGAGGACAAACCCAAGCAGAATAGTGAGACAATGACAAATATCCTTCCCTACCTACAAGGGGATCCGTCGTCAAGAGGAGCTTCACATGGAAAGCAAACGAATGAAGCTCAATCTCTCAAGATCTCCCAAATAGTGTTCATAGGGCCTAATTACTATGTGAAACATATATGCGTGAAAGCAAATCTAGATCCAATTTTAAAGCACCAAATGAAGTGTGAATCTATGAAAGCATGTAAAAACACTCAAGCCAAACACATGAGATGTTCATTTTAGTTCCAAATCAAAATGTTATAGAGATCCAACAAAATACCTAGTAATCCTTGCAACACATTTTTTGTTGTTGTACCTTTCATTTATGCTTGAACGCTCACTCGCAACGAACAAAGCAACACGCAAAACAAGGAAACACAAGATATGCAATATATATACCAAAGCCAAGAGGCATTTCCAAATTAGAGAAAATTAAATGAAAAGGTGTGACCCACTCTCGGTGTAAAACTCTATAAAAATTATAAGATGAGGGGTTTTTTATTTAATGTAAATGTAAAATAATCTATTTTCTTATAAAATAAAGCATGTGACATTTATGTAAGTATTGGATCAATTGTACCACTTATTTTGGCTTCAAAGTAAGTGGATAATAGAACGATATAAAATACAATTCAAATAGCATTATGACCACTTTTAACATTTGCACGCATGAAGGATTCCACAAAATTCATCTAAAAGCTAAATCAATAGTTATTAGTAATTAAGTTATATACAAAGTTGTCAAATCAAAAGTTGTGCATTAAAAAAACATGTAGTAGGTAAGGTACATTTTTTGTGCATATATATATATATATATATATATATATATATATATATATATATATATATATATATATATAAAACTCAAAAAAGAATTATGTTTACACTGTCATGTACCTATAAGTATGACAAAGAAAATCATTACAATTTTTAAATTTTGAAACGTGTCATTCTAATTTACATTAAAGTTTTTGAATTAGAGATCAAGCCAGAATCTCATGATAGATAAGTTCAGAGATCACTTATCAACAACTTGAGTTAAATATCAGACTAAGCAAATGGTCAAAATCTATTGCATCATTAAGTAGCTTAGGATTCAAAATTACTGTAGTAGCTCTTGGTACTCTTCCCCTAGTTTAATTACAAATTGTTCTTTAAATTGTTTTATTATTAGTTGAAAGACTGTAGATTATGGACATAATTAAATATTATCAACAAGAAAAAGAATGAAAAAATAATTCAATTTATTATCATCAATTGCTTTAATAAATATATATTTTAATATAATTATACTTAATTAGGATATTATATTTTTTATGTTTCAGAAAGTTAAAAAGTAAAATATTGAAGATAAAAAATTAACTTTATTATATTCTATTAGTTATAAAATTTATTTTATTACATATGCATTCTTATTAAATTATAAATGATAATAAAATATATTATATTTATTTATATATATTAATTATTGTATAATAAAAATATCTAAAACGATATCTAAAACAGTTTGATCAATATCTAAGAAAAACTAAATTCCTATTGAATGAGGAGGAAAGAGACATTTCATTTTTCCTCTAATGTTTTTAGCTTTAAACAAGAGACAATAATAGTTTTTGGTCCCCATGTAATAATAATAATTTCTTCCAGTTTTGCAAAAGTAAGAGTACTTTTGCAAATTTTTGTTTTTGAGACTGCAAAATTTCTATTTGAAGCTCTTTTATTCGGCAGGCGAATATTCACACTTGGAAATCTCTGGACCTATATTACATCATCTTATTGTTTAGGTAAAAGGTGATATTATTCATCCTGCCTATCTATAGGCGAGACTATTGTTTTTGCCTCATATTTGAGCATTTGTTTACCTCAGAAACAGTGAATATTTTGCACAAATTGTAATGTCTAGTGGTGTCTGCTAGAAAATAAAGACTAAATTTTCTTGAAAATGTTGAAATCTAAAATTTTCATTGGGCAAGACAACTTCTAGTTGGCTTTGGCTATGGTGCAACCTATTTGCATTGGCAGCCTTCACCATTTGCATGGCATCCCATCCCATGGGCATGAATAGTGTCAGTGTCAGTCTTTATTGTACGCACTCCTTAGTTCGTTCAACAGGTACTGACAAACTGCCTCGTTCGTTCATCATCTAAAAAGAAAATTAAAATATATATTTAATATCTTTTCCAAACTTTCTTTCTCTATGATTTTCCGATTTGTTTGTTCCATAATTTTTTTTTAAAAAACATTCACCTAAGCTAAAAGCATATTATTTTACAATTATATTTTTAAATCAAAACTAATAAAATTAATTATTATTTCTTTTATATAAAGTAATATTATATGTAATTTAAATTTTTGATAAATGTATTAATTTTTTAAATCTAAATAATTTTAATTTTTTATAAATCTATCAAATTTTTTTAATATCTTATTTACTAAAAATAAATTTTTTTTGGCTATTTATATTATTTAATAATTTTATTTTTAAACTAAAACTAATGAAATCAATTATTATTTCTTATAAGACTAAAATGATGTTATATATGAAATTAAATTTATAAATATTAAATAAGATTATTTTATCTCTGTTTTATTATGCAAATTGAACTTTTATTTATAAAGTTCATTTATTTTATTATTTGAAAAATAGGAAAAAAAACTATAAAAATCAACAATCATAAATTATTAATAACCATTAAATATATAAAATTACATCTAAATCTTCACTCAATCCTCCGAAGCCTTGTTGTATTATGTTAAGAAAGTTTTGACTTGATATTACTATTCAGGTGACACTTTTATTTAAGATGCCTAAAGTATCCACAACAATTATTTGATTTAATTTAATTATTTTATTTACATAATTTGATAAAACTATTTTATCTTTTTATATTTAATTTAAATGAATTCAGAAACAACACATTTCTTTGTTTAATTAAAATGAGCATTTATTGTTTGAAATTAAAATAATTTTTATTTAAGTGAATTTATTTAATGTTTATGCTATCTTTTATTATTTTATCAATTCTATTATTTTCTAGATTATCTTTATAAATTATTCAACAAAGATGTTTTTACTATTTTAATGTATTTTAGACATATATTGTATATTAATAATCTTGTAATAGTCTTCTTTTAAAGGAATTTAGAAACAACACATTTCTTTGTTTAATTAAAATGAGCATTTATTGTTTGAAATTAAAATAATTTTTATTTGAGTGAATTTATTTAATGCTTATGCTATCTTTTATAATTTTATCAATTCTATTATTTTCCAGATTATCTTTATAAATTATTAAACAAAGAAGGTTTTACTAATTTAATGTATTTCAGACATATATTGTATAGTAATAATTTTGTAATAGTCTTCTTTTTCTTCACTCTTCACACTTCTTCTTGTTAAGTTTAAAAATTATATTAGAACTTAATTCTAATTCATCGAGAGAGACTAAAAATCAAAATTGTAACAATTATAGAAAATAAATCTAATTATAGAAATCTCACTTATAAAAATTATAAAATAAATAGATATAAAATTATATAAATTAATTTTCTCTTTTTTATTATTTATATAAGTTAAAATTATAAAAACTATTTAATCTTATTTATATAAGTTTAAATAAATGTACTATAAAAATTTGATTTTACTTGATAATTTTTTTAATGAGTATTGAATTTTTTATGCACAAATATTACTCTATAGTAATTTATTGTATTTTTTATGTACAAATATTTCTATTTTATTTTTGTTTCACATGATAGATATTAATAAACTATGATGTTTTTCTCTGAAATGTAATGTTTTCTTCATTTCTTTAATACAAAAATACCCATTTTTCCAATTTCCTAAACAACATTCAGCACAATACGAGGTAACAGTATATGATAAATGATTCGCAGGCCCTTTTACTTTTTATCTATAAAACAAAGAAATCCAAAGTCTCAAAACATATATGTAGTTGCAAAAATTTGAATCGTAACACTTGGTAACAAGGAAAACTTTGAAATTTTTTTCACCTTTCACACTAAATGTAGAACTTCCATGTACCAAATTCAGACAAACAAAGGGAATGAAAATTTAAATGAACAAAGACTTACCTATGAATGCAAAGAACCCAACAACAAGCGCTAAAATGGCACCCAGCGGCGAGAACGATGACGCCAAAACTAGCAACAGCGAGACAGACGAAAATTCACCTAGAAAATATGATAGGAAAATGACTTCGGCTTTGTTGATACAGACTCCACGAAAAATGGCGGGACGAGCAGTTATGAGTTTGGTTGATATTAATTGTAAAAAGTTGGATGGCGGAGGAGATGGCGGAGGGCGGCGTCGGACAACATACGGCGCAGTGGAAGGGACCTTTGTACTTGCGCCTGTCGTTTGTACCTGCGCCTGCCGTTTGTACCTACGCCAAGTAAGGTTGGAGTCGTCGGAGAAAGGATGGAGGAGGGGCCCGGCCGGTGCAAATATGTTGCACCGTAGTCGGTGCCTTCAAAGTCATCTGATTTGATTGCACGATTACCGTGTTAAATTCACTTTCCCGTGTCCACCGTCATCTTGACTTATTCTGCTTCACTCATTTCATGCCGTCCCCCGCTTATTTAATCTGATTTGATTGCACCATTCATTTTCCTATCCATGTCACGATTGCCGTGTTAAATTCACTTTCCCCTGTCCACTGTTCTGTTGACTTGTTCTGCTTCACTCATTTCATGCCGTCTCCTGCTTATTTAATCTCAGTTTCCCTTCCTCATTGCTCACTCTTCTTACCATTGTTCAAGCCATATATGCTTTAAATCTTTGGTAGCTACCTTCTTTTCTCTTTGTTGTTTTTCTATTTTTATTTCCAATCGTAAATATTTTTTAATTTGGTTCAATTTTGATTGTTGTGATCACTAATCAAAACTATTGTTGTTGCAGATGAAATAAGTTGAATTCTTGCCATGGATCGTTCCTCTGTTGTCATATGCTCATGTTTAATCGCATTCTCATACTATTCGCTGATGATAAATGGCAAGAATTCAAAAGCCTGCTCTTCTTGCTGTCAAAAGCCTGTTACATCCTTCACCTTTATTGCATTCATGGCAAGGCTTTAATTGCTGCGAATGGAGGGGAGTGGAATGTAGCTCCATCAGCTCAAATGTTGTCAAACTCCGTCTTGCCAATCATGTGGAGAATGTGGATGGTTATCTGCTTGATTATTTGGGTAGGCCATTTAATGGAAGACTTGCTAGAGATTTGTTCCATTTAAAACAGTTGGAGCATCTAGATCTAAGCTTCAATTATTTGAGGGGTGTTCTACCTAAAGGTATGTTTAACGAAACAATCTTTCAAATTTTCTATTTTAAGCTGCTCTCCCTTACTTTAATTTGAGTAGCTTTTTTTGTCGTTTAACATGTAGGTCTATTTGCCCTGAAAGAATTGAGACATCTGGATTTGAGCTTCAATTATTTAGAAGGTGAGATACCATATCAGTTTGCCTCCTTGCACAACTTATCTTATCTCGACTTGTGCCAGAACTGGTTCAATGGTACAGTTCCAACAGGTATTTTAAACGAAGCAACCTCTCATGTTTCACGATTTAAGCTTCCTCTTATAGAAATTTGAGTGGTTATCATTGTTGTTTACATGTGTAGGTTTATTTTCCCTGCAAGAATTGAGACATCTGGATTTGAGCTGGAATGATTTCGAAGGTGACATATCAGAGCATTTTGCCTCCTTGTACAACTTAAAGTATCTCAACCTGTCCTTGGCTGGGTTCAATGGTACAATTCCCTACCAATTGGGGAATCTCTCTCAGCTGGAAGTTTTGGACCTATCTGTTGCAGACGTGCATGATTTTGGAATAGCTGTGTTTCTTATTGGTCGGAAAGTATGGAGTGCCGGTTTAGTGTGGACGGAAAAGTTGCAGAAATTGAAATAGTTGTCCCTTAGTGGAGTAGTGCTGAATATGACAGGGAAGCAATTGGAAGCACCCCTTTCTCATCTGCCTAATCTCCAACATCTCCACCTTTTAGAATGCATGCTTTCTGGGCACATCCCCAATGCTATCCAAAACCTATCGTTCCTTACCCACCTCCACTTGGGTTACAACAACTTTGAAGGACCAATACCATTATGGTTAGGAAATATGACAACTTTGGTTTCACTTTGGTTGTCTGAAAGTCCATTATTTAGTGGTTCATTTCCTTTGAGTCTCTCTCGCCTACCTTCTCTAAAAGAGCTTGTGTTTTGGGGAGAAAACTTAATTAGTGGTAATCTAAGTCAAATATTATGTAGGGAATGGTCTCAGCTCAATGTCCTTGTTCTTTCAGGGTCTAATATAAAAGGAAGTATGCCACCTTGTATTGGAAATATCACCTCTCTCATCTATCTTAGCTTGACAAATATGGAAGGTCCTATTCCTCCTTCCATTGGAAATCTCTCCACCCTACAAAATTTGGTTTTATATGACAGTTCGTTGAATGGAGAGATTCCACCATCACTTGGTCAAATTTCATCTTTGACTACTTTACACCTCATTGGAAATATGTTGGGTGGAAATATACCTTCTAAGTTGGGTAATCTTTCCTCTTTGGTAGAATTAGAACTATCCTCCAATGTTCTAAGTGGAAATATACCTTATAAGTTGGGAAGTCTTTCCTCCTTGGTGTATCTAGATCTTTCCTTTAATCAATTAAATGGTAGCATTCCCACTTCAATTGCAAGTCATCCTGGTCTCAGGTCCATTGCCCTATCTTCAAATAATCTTCAAGGAAAGATTTCTCTTAGTTCTTTTAACAAAATGACCAATCTTTTTGACCTTGATCTATCCTACAATGAATTGACAATCATGATTGAACCAGATTGGATACCCACAATTTACCTTGCTTCCTTACACTTAGCCTCATGTAGTATCGGGGGCATAATTCCACCATTCATTTCTGCACAATATAGATTGTATGAATTGGATCTCTCCAATAATAGTCTATATGGAAATATTCCAGATTGGTTAGGGGTGCTTCCTTTGGGATATCTTAACTTGTCATACAATAACTTGCAAGGACATGTTCCCTCAAGCTTGATTGCAAAAGGTTTTTGGAGTGTTGATTTGCATAGTAATATGTTACAAGGTCATCTCCCTTTTTATTCAGTGTCAACATCAATCATGAAGCTGTTGGATTTGTCTCAGAATAGATTCATAGGATTTATTCCAGTAGATATTGGAAATCTTCTACCATCCATTAAATTTTTGTCACTTTCAACAAATGATCTAAGTGGTGATATACCTTCTTCAATTGGATTTCTACAATATGTGGAGGTTTTAGATCTCTCAAACAATAAATTATTTGGTAAAATACCATCAAGCATAATTAATTGCTCTAGTTTGACAAGATTGAACTTAGCAAGTACTGGATTAATGGGAGAGATACCATATCATATGGGAATGCTAAGTGAACTTAGTTCACTTCACCTCAGGGACAATATGTTAAAGGGAAACTTGCCATCAAGCCTTAAGAACTGTTCTAGCTTGCAAATTTTAGATTTGGCCAACAATCATTTTTCTGGGAGCATACCATCTTGGTTGGGTCAGTTCTCTAAATTGATGATACTTGTTTTGAGGTCTAACAAGTTTGAAGGAAACATTCCACATCAATTAAGCAATCTATCAAGTCTCCATGTTTTGGATATTTCACAAAATTATTTGATAGGTTCTATCCCACAACAATTGGCAGCATTGAAAAGTATGAGGAATTCTACAATGGGAAACTCACATGACAATGATGGTGGCTCCTACTATTACAAAGAAGAGATCCAAGTGTTCAAAAAAGGATTAGAAATGGTGTATGTTAGTTCAGTGATGTTGCTTATAACTTGCATTGATCTATCTCTAAATAATCTATCAGGCAACATTCCTTCAATGATGGGGAATCTTAAAAGTCTTCACACATTGAACTTATCAGATAATAGTCTTACAAGAGAGATACCAAGCAGTTTTGGATTACTTGCAGAGTTAGAGTCACTTGATCTTTCAAATAATAAACTAAAAGGAAGGATTCCAAATGAAATCTTACAAGTTTCCTATTTAAGTTTTTTCATTGTAGCCAACAATAGTCTTTGTGGAAGAATACCAGAAGGAAGACAATTCAATACATTCAATTCCTCTTTTTTCACTAGGAATCATGATCTTTGTGGATTCCCTGTTAACAACAAATCATGTAGATGTGGAGAGATGCCAAATTATAGCATACAAATCCCTCTTCTTGAGAATGAGGATAATGAGGGAGGAGAAATTCCATGGCACTGGTATGTAGAGTGGATGACAAGTGTTTCTATTGGATTTTGGGGAGTATTTGGAATCTTGGCTGCAAAAAGGCATTGGACGAGAAGATTCATTCATGCATTAGATGAGATTGCAATGAGTTTATTGAGTGGATTGATAAATAGGTAATGATATAGTAAAAAATTGTAAAATTATTATCCTCAAATATTCTCATTGTAATGAGTTTACCTTGTAATTTTATTATAATTAGAAAAATTTGATGTCTTATACAACATTAAATAAGTTCTAAGTTAATTCATTACTTTTATTATAATTTTATGAGTAGGTCATCAATAAAATACAAGGACAATTTTTATGGTTTGAAATTTAAAATTAAAATGTCAGTTATTTTAATTCAACGTAGAAGTACAAATATTCAATTTAGTATTTTCATGAATATGTTTTTATAGTAATTTATTGCATTTAAGTAAAATAAAATTGTCCACCTATTCTTAGAACATGCATTCAATAAGTGAATTGTTTAAATATTTCAATTCAATTTTTTGAATTATTCAAGAATATGTGTGGTAATGAGGATTAAAGATATCCCAAGAGAACAAAACCATACGTTGCACATACCTTGAAGACAAGACAAAATAATTTTGGCATTATGCTCATAAAATAAAATTAGTAGAAGTTATTTGTTGTAATTATGTTTGCAAATATTAATACTAAAAGAATATGGGAGTATCTCTAAAGTTATTTAATCAAACATTATTACCCAAATAACAAATCATATATTTAAGAAATATTAAAATTAAAATCCTATTACTAATATATTTTTGATGTATGTAAGTATGTGATAAAAAAGTTAAATATATATACTTTCTTCAAATAAAAAATAATTCAATTTAAGTAATATATATTTATTTCTATCTTCTAAATATTACTAAGTTTTATGTTTAAATTACACTAAAATTTAATTCGAGAGTGTCAAACCAACCCTTTCTAATTCAATCATTAACATAAGTCTTTGTATATTTTTGTTACCTCAATTTTTATGATGACTTTTTTGAAAATAGTTTGTTTAGGTCACTCTTAAGACTTTCACAATATAATATATTATTTGTTATAATTTTATTTGGTCAATATAGTTTTTTCTATATGCATACAATTTTATTAATAAAAGCATATATTCAATTATGAAATCACTCATCATTCCTCACATTTTAAACGTAATGTTCAATTGTAAGAAACAATCATAAATAATTATTTTCTTCACTCATTTCATGCCATCTCCTGCTTATTTAATCTCAGTTTCCCTTCCTCACTACTCACTCTTCTTACCATTGTTCAAGCTATATGCTTTAAACCTTTAGTAGCTACCTTCTTTTCTCTTTGTTGTTTTTCTATTTTTAATTCCAATAATAATTTTTAAAAAAATTTGGTTCAATTTTGATTGTTGTGATCACTAATCAAAACTATTGTTGTTGTAGATGAAATAATCTAAATTCTTGCCATGGATCGTTCCTCTGTTGTCATATGCTCATGTTTAATCGCATTCTCATGCTATTCACTGATGATAAATGGCAATACCATGTGCTTGCCACATGAAAGAGATGCTCTTCTTGCTTTCAAGGGAAACTTACATCCTTCACCTTTATTGCATTCATGACAAGGCTTTAATTGCTGTGAATGGAGGGGAGTGGAATGTACCTCCATCAGCTCAAATGTTGTCAAACTCTGTCTTGCCAATCATGTGGAGAATGCAGATCGTTATGTGTATGTCCATTATTGGTATATCTCATTTAATGGAAGACTTGCTAGAGATTTGTTCCATTTAAAACAGTTGGAGCATCTAGATCTAAGCTTCAATTATTTGAGGGGTGTTCTACCTAAAGGCATGTTTAATTGAACAATCTTTAATATTTTTTGTTTTAAGCTGCGTTCCCTTACTTTAATTTGAGTAGGTTTTTTTTGTTGTTTAACATGTACGTCTATTTGCCCTGAAAGAATTGAGACATCTAGATTTGAGTTTCAATTATATTGAACGTCAAATACCAAATCAGTTTGCCTCCTTGAACAACTTAGTTTATGTCGACTTGTGCCAAAACAGGTTCAATGGTATAGTTCTAAAAGGTATTTTTTACAAAGTAGTCTGTCATGTTTCGCGATTGAGGCTTCCTCTTATAGAAATTTGAGTGGTTATCATTGTTGTTTACATGTGTAGGTTTGTTTTCCCTGCAAGAATTGAGACATCTGGATTTGAGCTTCAATTGGTTCAAAGGTGAAATATCAGAGGGTTTTGCTTCCTTGCACAGTTTAAAGTATCTCAACTTGTCCTGCGCCGGGTTCAATGGTACAATTCCTTGGCAATTGGGGAGACTCTCTCAGTTGGAAGTTTTGGACCTATCAGTGATAGAGGTGTATGAGTTTGGAGCATTTGAAATATTTGGGGAAGTATGGAGTGCTGGTTTAGTGTGCACGAAAAAGTTGCAAAAATTGAAATATTTGTCCCTTAGTGGAGTAGTGCTGAATATGACAGGAAAGCAATTGGAAGCACCCCTTTCTCATCTGCCTAATCTCCAACAACTCCACCTTTTAGAATGCATGCTTTCAGGGCACATCCCCAAGGCTATCCAAAACCTATCGTTCCTTACCCACCTCCACTTGGATTACAACAACTTTGAAGGACCAATACCATTATGGCTAGGAAATATGACAACTTTGGTTTCACTTTGGTTGTCTGAAAGTCCATTATTAAGTGGTTCATTTCCTTTGAGTCTCTCTCGCCTGCCTTCTCTAAAAGAGCTTGTGTTTGGGGGAGAAAACTTAATTAGTGGTAATCTAAGTCAAATATTATGTAGGGAATGGTCTTAGCTCAATGTCCTTATTCTTTTAGGGTCTAATATAGAAGGAAGTATACCACCTTGTATTGGAAATATTACCTCTCTCATTTATCTTAGATTGACAAATATGAAAAATATGGAAGGTCCTATTACTCCTTCCACTGGAAATCTCTCCACCTTGCAAAAGTTGGTTTTATATGACAATTCGTTGAATGGAGAGATTCCACCATCACTTGGTCAAATTTCATCTTTGACTACTTTATACCTCATTAGAAATATGTTGGGTGGAAATATACCTTCTGAGTTGGGTAATCTTTCCTCTTTGGTAGAATTAGACCTATCCTCCAATGTTGTAAGTGGAAATATACCTTATAAGTTGGGAAGTCTTTCCTCCTTGATGTATCTAGATCTTTCTTTTAATCAACTAAATGGTAGCATTCCCACTTCAATTGCAAGTCATTCTGGTCTCAGGGACATTGTCCTATCTTCAAACAATCTTCAAGGAAAGATTTCTCTTAGTTTTTTTAAAAAAATGACCAAGCTTTCTCTACTTCATTTATCCTACAATGAGTTGTCTATCATGACTGAACCAGACTGGATA
Source organism: Cupressus sempervirens (assembly GCA_028749045.1). Classification (NCBI taxonomy): domain Eukaryota; kingdom Viridiplantae; phylum Streptophyta; class Pinopsida; order Cupressales; family Cupressaceae; genus Cupressus; species Cupressus sempervirens. The sequence goes on along the minus strand of CM053789.1, from coordinate 766,379,961 downwards.
CCCACAATTTACCTTGCTTCCTTACACTTAGCCTTATGTAGTATGGGGGGCATAATTCCACCATTCATTTCCACACAATTTGGATTGCTTGATTTGGATCTCTCCAATAATAGTCTATATGGAAATATTCTAGATTGGTTAGGGGTGCTTCCTGAGCTGGAATATCTTAACTTGTCATACAATAACTTTCAAGGACACGTCCCCTCAAGCTTGACTACAAAAGGATTATAGAGTGTTGATTTGCACAGTAATATGGTCCAAGGTCATCTCCCTTTTTCTTCAGTGCCAACATCAATCATGGATTTGTTGGACTTGTCTCAGAATAGATTCATAGGATTTATTCCAATGGATATTGGCAATCTTCTACCATACATTCAGTTTTTGTCACTTTCAACAAATGATCTAAGTGGTGATATACCTTCTTCAATTGGCCTTCTACAATATGTGGAGGTTTTAGATCTCTCAAACAATAAATTATTTGGTAAAATACCATCAAGCATAATTAATTGTTCTAGTTTAACAAGATTAAACTTAGCAAGTACTGGATTAATGGGAGAGATACCATATCATATGGGAATGTTAAGTGGACTCAGTTCACTTCACCTTAATGACAACATGTTAAAAGGAAACTTGCCATCAAGCCTTAAGAACTGTTCTAGCTTGCAAATTTTAGATTTGGCCAACAATCATTTTTCTGGGAACATACCATCTTGGTTGGGTTAGTTCTCTAAATTGATGATACTAGTTTTGAGGTCTAACAAGTTTGAAGGAAATATTCCACATCAATTAAGAAATCTATCAAGTCTCCATGTTTTGAATATTTCACAAAATTATTTGATAGGTTCTATCCCACAACAATTAGCAATATTGAAAAGTATGAGGAATTCCACAATGGCAAACTCACATGACAATGATGCTGACTCTTACTATTACAAAGAAGAGATCCAAGTGTTTAACAAAGGATTAGAAATGGTGTATGTTAGTTCAATGTTGTTACTTATAACTTGCATTGATCTATCTATAAATAATCTATCAGGAAACATTCCTTCAATAATGGGGAATCTTAAAAGTCTTCACACATTGAACTTATCAAATAATCATCTTATAGGAGAGATTCCAAGCAGTTTTGGATTACTTGCAGAGTTAGAGTCACTCAATCTTTCAAATAGTAAACTAAAAGGAAGGATTCCAAATGAAATGTTACAAGTTTCCTATTTAAGTTTTTTCATTGTAGCCAACAATAGTCTTTGTGGAAGAATACCATAAGGAAGACAATTCAATACATTCAATTCCACTTATTTCTTTGGAAACCCTGGTCTTTGTGGATTCCCAGTTAACAACAAATCTTGTGGATGTGGAGAGATGCCAAATGATAGCATACAAATCCCTCTTCTTGGGAAAGAGGATGATGAGGAAGGAGAAATTCCATGGCACTGGTATGTAGAGTGGATGACAAATTTTTCTATTGGATTTTGGGGAGTATTTGGAATCTTGGCTGCAAAAAAGAATTGAAGGAGAAGATTCATTCATTATTAGATGAGATGGCAATAAGTTTATTGAGTGGATTGATAAATAGATAACAATCTAGTAAAAATTTGTAAAATCATTATTTTCAAATATTGTGACTGCAATGAGATAACGATGTAGTTTTATTATAACTACAAAAATTTGATGTCTTTTACAATAGTAAATAAATTCTAAGTTAATTCATTACTTTTATTATATAATCTTATGAGTAGGTCATTATTAACATACAAGTACAATTTTTATGGTTCAAAATTTTAAATTAAAATGTCAGGTATTTGTATTCAACATAGAAGTACAAATATTCAATTTAACATTTTCATGAATATGTTTATATAGTAAATTTTGCATTTAAGTAAAATAAAATTGTCGACTTATTCTTAGAATATGCATTCAATAAGTGAATTGTTTAAATATTTCAATTCAATATTTTGTATTATTCAAGAATATGTGTGTTAATGAGGATTAAAGATATCCCAATAGAACAAAAGCATATGTTGCACATACCTTGAAGACAAGATAAAATAATAATGACATTATGCTTTTAAAATAAAATTAGTAGAAGTTATTTGTTGTAATTATGTTTGCAAATATTAATACTAAAAGAATATGGGAGTATCTCTAAAGTTATTTAATCAAATATTATTACCAAAATAACATATCATATATTTAAGAAATACTAATATTATAATCCTATTACTAATATATTTTTGATATATATGTAAATACATGATAAAAAACGTTAAATATATATATTTTCTTCAAATAAAAAATAAGTCAATTTAACTAATAAATATTTATTTCTATCTTCTAGATATTTCTAAGTTTTAAGTTTAAATTACAATAAAATTTAATTCGAGAGTGTCAAACCAATCCTTTCTAATTAAATCATTAACATGATTCTTTGTATATTTTTGCTACCTTATTTTTTATGATGACATTTTTGAAAATAGTTTGTTTAGGTCACTCTTAAGACTTTCACAATATAATGTATTATTCATTATAATTTTATTCGATTAGTATATATTTTTCGAAATGCACAAAATTTTATTAATAAAACCATATATTCAATTATGAAATCATTTAGCAGTCATGGATCAGCTTCTACATCAGAGCATTTCTCACTGATCGGCACACTACTTTTAGGGGGCAGGGGGACTACCTCGTCTCCTTCTTCTCCTTTTTGGGGGGAACTTTTTCCTCTTAAGGGGTTTTGTCCTTCTCCTTTTTTTTTTATATACTAGATGTATGTTGTAATGTGGGGGGTGGGGTCTTGATTACTCCATCCATCCATGCATCCCTTTTCATCTCTCTTTTTGGTGGAGGGTTTTTACCATGAGATTTTCCCCCTTTCTCTGCTTTATGAGAGATTTTCATATCATTATGTACATGGGTACCTAACATGGCCTAGTAGCCAGGACCCATTATGCATTTCATCCTAGTTCTTGTGAACTTAAGTGCATTCCCCTAAGTTGCACTTAAGGGGTGGGGGGGGGTGTTGGTGTAAATAAGTATTTAATATTTACACTTACTTAAGTTTACTTAGGTTAATGCATATTTTTATTATTTATTAGTCACCTAGGAGTATGTGTACTCTTGTGAGTTATCATGTTGACAACACAAGAGTCCGCACCTCTTTTATGCACATGTTGTCTACAACACAGGAGTTAGCACACTAATTAAGAAAATTAAGCACATGGTGTCTACAACCTTGTCATTCTTATCCACTCATCTAGAATGTTGGATAAGGTATGTTCTTAGTTGTCATAATGCTTATATTATCTCCTAGTTATTTCTAGAGACATTCTAGGTGCTTCCTCAGAGGCCTTTATATACAAGCACTCCTAGTGTGTTTGTACATATTGAACAGAGCAATGTATTAGGACATACTCTGAGTAATAGATCATATCCATTTTTGGTCTATAGTTGTGCTTGTGTTGAGTTCCACAATCTTGGGTGAATCTTTCCCTAAGGAAAATTCTTACACTTATAAAGGCTTCAAAGACTTAGGGTTAGGTATGAATTCACGATCTTCTTTTCCCACTTAAATCTTTACACTTTTCCTATTGGTTGCATGCCTTCTCTCCATTTTTCTGATTGGCTGCATGCTGGTTACATAGGGAATGAAAAATATTAGATCTTATCTTTAAGATTCATCTTGAGTTGGCTCAAAAATGGTTTACATTTGAGTTTGTGAAGACACAAACTCATATGCTGATTCTATGTTACTCGACACTTACTAATTGCTGATGCTCAAGACATATAGAAATCTATCTCACTCGATAATTACTAATTACTGATGCTCAAGACATATAGAAATCTATCTCACTCGGCTCCTATACTAACTCTATTTCGCTTGGCATCTATTCTTTGCTCAACACTTGTAGTGGCTCGGCATCTATAGTGACTCGACATCGCTTATCACTCAACACTTGATACTTGCTCGGTACCTAAAGTTTATTGACAGTTGAAGTTCAATCGACACCTATTGGATTTCTGACTCGACACATACTGTAGCTTAACATGTATAGTGTACTTGGCACTAACATGAAATTGGTTAAGTGTTTTGACACTCAATTATCAAAAGCAATCTGAGACCAAAAATCTCGACATGAGTGTCAAATACACTTAACTAAGCATTTTGAATCTGATCTTTATGAGTTTAATATACATCCTATTCAGCATATGTACAAACTTCAAAAACTTGTTCAAATTTTTTAAAAGACTATATACCTCAAAAACTTGTAACTCCACCTGAGCTGATGTGCCATATCCAAAATTCCTTAAGCTGGATTTGTCTCATGCCGATGTTTCTAATACTCTTTTGTTTGTACCTTGTTTGCTCTATTTTTGTTGTACTCCCACTTTCACACATCTTCCTTGCAGTTTTTGTATCCTTTCGGCATTCAAAACTCAAAATTGTATTGTCTCTCCCTTTTGGGTGTTATCTCCTTCATTTATTATATCTCCCCCATTCTTTATTTCTCCCCCTTAGTTTATTCTCCCCCTTTTTGACACTTATGTCAAAGGGTCCTAAGAATGAATGGAATATTTAGCCAAAAAGGTTTTATTTACCTCCATTATTATCTTCAGAGAAGCATCCTAATTATCTAATGCAATTTCCAGTGCTTTGAGCTGGATGGCTGTCTCTGCTGCAAGGTGTATTAGGCCTTTTGATGTAGAAAGATTTGGATCTTTCTTCAAATCATTCTCTATATAGTCCATCTCTTTATGCAATAATTCCATGTGTGGGATGATTGCAGACTGTATCTGTATTAATTTGGCCTTAATATTAGCCTCATCTACTGTTAATACAACTAACTTCTTTTGAGTGTGAAGCATTGTGGCAAAATGCCTCTCACTTTGAGCTGAATCTTTTGGTAGCTGTGTACTTGATACCTTGAGATTCCTTTCCAAGCTTAGTATTCTCTGGCTAGACTCTTGTGTGAAATATGAGAAATCACATAGTTTGGAGTGCAATGAGAATATGTTCTCAAGTACCATTTTAACCTTCTCAATTTTCTTAGCCAGTTCAACTTGTGTTAGTGCTATCTCACCATATATTTTCTCATTCACCTTCATTTGAAATTTCTTTTTAGACCATTATAGTGATTTTATATTAGTATCAAGGTCTTTGTTTTGTACTTGGTCCACTATGATGGATAGTTTCTCCATAATGGGCTTTGTCTCATCAGGTACTAGCAGGTTGAAAGCATCAATAAATATGTCTTTGATTTCTACCAATTCTAGCCTTTGCCTATACTCATTCTTGAGTATCTCCTGCTTCTTCCTCTTTTCCAGTACCTCTTGCACTTTAGTTATCTATGCTAGGTTCATTGTCTTGGAGTCATAACTTGGTATGACTATTGTTAGAGTAAATAATTAATATTTAATTATTTATTCTATTTCTTAAGCTTACTTAGGTCATGCATTTATTTAATATTTTATATTTAATGCGTGTTGTGGTTAGTTGGTGACAACATGGGAGTTTGTTCCCTTCTAGTTGTCACACTTATCTTCTACCACCTTCTAGCTTGTTCTACAAGCTTCCATGAGCTCTTTATATTTGAGCTCTCCTCTTTGTATTTTCACATTGAACTAATCAACATCTTCACATCATTTCTTATTGTAAATACATTTCTTATTGTGTTTGCATTCATGGTGTCTCTCATGTCCGTTTAGGGTTTTGCCCGTACTCCATGCTCTTCCCTTCTATGGCTTCTCTTTGACAGGTTCGCATGCAGGTGATCTTGGCGTCTTCGGAGTTGGCTTTCCTCAACTCCAACATGGTATCAGAGCCTTCCTGCTGCTGCTTCGTTGAAGAAATTTTGAAGCCGTGATTTGGAGTCACAAACCCTAGTTTGTTTGTGCAATTTTTTTTCAAATCAGGGGATCAGCATTTTTTTGGAGCACTTTCAGCCCAAACGGACATCACCATTGGATCCGGAAAGCCGTTTGCAGTCAGGATTCATATAAAGCTTTTCGTTTTTGGAAACAGGGCAATTTTGGCAATTTTTTGAGGCTTCCAGGAGTCTGTCGTACGGTCGTACGGACACAGCGACGATTTTTTTAAAAAAAAAATATATATTTTTCGAGCGCTGCCGCCGCGCCACTGCCGGGCCACCACCGCGCCACCTGCGCGCAGCCCGCAGCGGCCACAGCAGGCAGCGCCGCCTGCGCTCCGCCACGGCCCGGCCTCCTCCCGGCCGCCGCCCGTCCTCCGCCCTCCGCCGGCGGCTCCTCCATCTTCGCCGCCCTGTAGCCACCGCCTCCCGACTCCGTCGCCCCTGCAACCACCTCCGCTAGTTCTCCGCCCGCCACTCCGACAGCTCCGCCTGACAACTCTGCACCACATCTGCAGCCAAGTCAGCCACTGCGGGGGTGACACGTGGCATGGGCGCCACGTGGCACCTTGCCACGTGGACCTGCCACGTCAGCTGCCATGTGGCTATGCCATGTGGCACTCTTTTTTTGCTGCGATGGCCACAAAACCGTCAAATTTAATCGGCTGACTTGCTGACGTCAGCACTGCATCAGCCCTTGCATGCACCTCTCCCGATTGCTTTTGGACCTACCTTTGGTTTTTTGGCCATAACTTTTGCATACGGAGGTATTTTTCCGATCCAAAAGAAGCACCGGAAAGCTGGTTCTGAGACGAAGATTTTGGTGCAGGTATTTTTTGGTTTTGATGCTTTTTTATTGCCTATTTTTTCTGTTGAAGTCCAAAGTCCTATTTTTGACTCCGGCATGCATATCTTTTGCGTCCCATGTCTTTTTTTGGAAAACTTTATATTTATGGAAAGCTGGTTCTGTGTACTTTTCAGAACTGTCATCTTTTTTCTTCGCTTTTGGCCTCTTCTCTTTCTATCATAGTTTTGGCGTTTTTGCTCTATGGTGGATATTTTGAGTGTTTTAGGCCCGAGGATCATTTTCCTGGCATGGTTTGCTTTCTTTTCGGCTGTACTTTCTTTTGGTTCAGCTCTTTTTCAGTTCTGATCATTATAGCTATCCTTTTGAAGCACTTTTCTATTTCACACTGAGATAAACTGTCACTTTTGTATTTCGGGAGTCATGAACGTTGTTTTGAGTCAGCTGTGCATACACTATTTCATAAAGCACCATGGGGGGGATTATTTGTTTGCTTTTTTAGGCATTCTCCCTTTGTCAAGTGAGTGTCCCTTCCATGACATTAGCCCATGCAGAGTCAGTTAGACCGTGTCTTTATCGGTGTCTGTATCTCTTTTCCTCTTTCCTCGTTCTTGGTTCGTTTGCAGGAGATTTGGCTCACCTTCTTAGTTGCCTGTCATCACACCCCGTCTGCATTAAGGGGGGTTTATGCTGTGTTCTAATGCATCCATGGTTCGATGGTTCGATAGTGTGAACTATGTATTTAGTGGTTGATCCTATATACAAGGCGATTGCAGTGGCTGGCTACCTATGCATTTCGGTGAGATGGATCATCTACCATATAGACATGCTCAGTTCGTGCCTTCTTCTTCCATGGAGGTTTCTTTAGATCAGCAGTTTGACAGATTTGCGGCTTCTTCATGCTTCAGTGATGCTGCTTCTTCATGATCACTCTTTGTTCCTATTTTAGGGGACAATTTCCCTAGTTGGAGACTTCTTCAGCTCTTCACTGGGTTCTTACCTCTTTTTGGGGGAGGGTTTTTCCCATGTGGTTTTCTCTCTTTCCTCGTTTATAGAGGTTTCATCTTCTTGCATTGTACTTGGGTACCTAACATGGCCTTGATGCCGGGACCCATTATGCATTTCATCTTTGTTTTGTGAGCTTAAGGCATTTCCCTAAGTTGCACTTAAGGGGGGGTGTTAGAGTAAATAATTAATATTTAATTATTTATTCTATTTCTTAAGCTTACTTAGGTCATGCATTTATTTAATATTTTATATTTAATGCGTGTTGTGGTTAGTTGGTGACAACACGGGAGTTTGTTCCCTTCTAGTTGTCACACTTATCTTCTACCACCTTCTAGCTTGTTCTACAAGCTTCCATGAGCTCTTTATATTCGAGCTCTCCTCTTTGTATTTTCACATTGAACTAATCAACATCTTCACATCATTTCTTATTGTAAATACATTTCTTATTGTGTTTGCATTCATGGTGTCTCTCATGTCCGTTTAGGGTTTTGCCCGTGCTCCATGCTCTTCCCTTCTATGGCTTCTCTTTGACAGGTTCACATGCAGGTGATCTTGGCGTCTTCGGAGTTAGCTTTCCTCAACTCCAACAACTATCTCCTCATCAAGTGCAAGTTCTCCATAATGAAGTACCCTTGCTACTTTGGTAGAGCTTGAGCCTAATGCTAAAATTTGCAATGGTACTGCATCAAGGCTCAACTACTTAGTAGGAGTCCCTATAGTAAGAAAATTTACCAACATTTGTATTGCCTCTTATTCTCCTTCCTTAAGGGTTTTCTCCTCTTCCTTGTCTTCTTCACTTCTACCTTGATCAATTACGGTGATCAGAGGAGGTGCACCTTGACTTTGTGTTGTAGGAGCAGAAGTATCTTTCTATCTTGTTTTCTCCTTATCTTTCTCCTTAGTAGTTGAAGTTACTATCATTGTGGAATCAACCTTAGCAGATGCAAATTGTTCTTGTTGCTCGTGGTTGTCCACTTGTAGTTGTAGGAGGGTGTGAAGGTGGTTCTTGTGTATTCACCTTCTCCTTAGTTATTTTAGTTACTAATTTTTGCAATTCCTCTACACTCACCAAAATAGGATTTGTACATAACTGTGATTGCAAAGTTGTTTGGTGAAGGATCTTTATGAGATCCTCTGTAGTCAATGGATTAATGTTCTGACTTGAAGTATCAGGAACATCCTTTACAATTACTTTATTTGTAGATGTAGGTGCTACATGTGGAGGACTAGGTGGTGGAAATTGTGTGTCTTGGACACTCTATTCCTGTTGCTACTTCTCAATTGTTGCCATGTCACCTTTCTGTATTTCCTTCTCCACTTCTTCTTTCTCTTTCTCTCCTTCTTCTTCCTTTTCATTTTCCTCTTCTTCTTCACCATTATTTCTTCCCTCAAAGGGATCTTCTTGTCCTTCCTTTATTGTTTGAAGACTATATATAACTTTCCACATGAGAGTGGACTTCTTTATAACATCTTCAATCTAATTTTGCAGAATACTGAAGGCTTTGTATTTGGGTGCAATTTTTCTCCCATGTTTCTTGTTAGCCTTTCTTATTTGACCTTTAGTAAGGTTAGGAATTATGTGAGCCAATGTTGACTCCCTTATTTACTTCTCCATATTTAAGCAGTAATGCCATTTGTTTTTGACAATTGAACTTAGCTCCTTAGGCATAGAATTATCCAGTTCAAGTGGAGTAGTCTTGAACTTGGCCATCATAGTGTAGATTGATTCTTCCACTATGTTCTGCTCCTCTCTACTTAACTTATTAAAATCAATTATTTACAATCTAGTTAAATTTTTATTATCCCTAATGTTATCACAAACATTTTCAATGTCAGATTTAGTAGTGTGACTTACCACTCTGAATTGTATTGTCAGATTCTGTCCTTTCTTCATCTGACTCTGGGGGTGCTACATATTTTCTTCTCTTTTTCTTAACTGGCCCTCCTTACTATGTGGCTTTCTTCTTCTCTAGTTCTTTTTCCACTTTAGTTGATGCCCTTGTATCCGCCCTTGTGGTAGGCTTTGTTGGGCTTGCCTTGGCTGGTTTCTTCTTGCCTTTGGGCTGTGGAGCAGGTTGTTTCTGTGCTTTCCTCTTCTTGGGTTATGATTTTGGTGCTTCCTGCTCTACACCTTCTTCTTCCTTAGCATCCTCACCCATTCAGCTAATGGCTCTTTCCCTTGTTCATCTTCATCACCATCTGCCTCTTCATCTTCTTCCTTAGCCTCAGCTGCCCCTTCTTCGAATCTGGCCTTGAGCTTTTTCACTAATTTATCCTTTTTCTTAATGGTGGAAGTACTCTTCAACTCCATATCCACCTTTGATCTCACCACATCATATGTGCCAAAATGTGGGGCACTTTAGCTAACAATGCTATTATAGTTGCGGATGCCTCATCAATGTTTATTTCATAACCAAGAGGTCTTAGCCATCTAACCCTTGGTATGGCAGCCTGAATGTAAGTGTAATCAATATCCACAATAAAAAAAACATTATTTGCATGTTGTTCAACTAATGAAATAGGTATCCTCAATCTCTACTTCATGGTTTTCTTTAAGTCTTCAAAATAAATGGTCATAATTGTTTCAAAATTGGCTTCCATTTCTTTATATATTCACTTACTTGGGTAACCACTGACCTATTTGTTTTCTAGCTAACCTTTCCAAAGGATGGGAATTCATTCTATACATAGAAAAATATACAAACCAAAATTGCACCAAATTTGTATTGCTCCCTTAGTCCTCCTTATAGCTCCTAGGTTCTCATTGATTTGCTGCAATTATAATTCTGCAATATCATAAGTATGATCCTTTTTGACTAATTTGTAGCCAACATCTACTGTAATGCATGTACACTATTTAGTCTGCTGGATTGGTAAAATTTATGAGAAATGACTCTAAGAGAAAAGTCAACAAGAGGATCCTAAATTGTATCAATGTTCATGCCTCTCTTGTTCCATTTGGCTCCTATCTTTTTCTCAATGACTTCCTTAGATTCACTCCTAAGGGTCCTAGGCCGATCTAGGGTTTGATATCCTATTACTTTGTGAAAAATCCTCTTTGATATTTTGATTGGGCCATCTTCCAACCATAAACTTCCATCATGAATCCTACTTAGCACAATTCTGATCCATTCAGTTTTGAAAATAGTAGGGAATTCAAGAGCACAGGTTAAACCCTTCATTTCAACTATCTTATACTCATCCTTCAAAACCCCATTTTCATACAACCTATCATAAGCTTCTCTTATTTTCATGTCTCCAATGATTCCTATCTTGTAGTTATAGCATCTCCTAACATCCTGGACCATTACTACCTTAGGAGGAATTATAGATAGGGCTTTGGTTGGGTCATTTTTGTATGCCACTTTGGGGATAGGCTGAAAATCTGGTTGCTTAACTTTTTTTGACACTAATTGGACCTCAAAGGACTCTTTCTCCTAAGATTTCCTACAATTGGAGACCATTTATTCTTACCAGGGTTTAAATATGAAGAAAAATTGAAACTGCATAACTCAGCACTAGTATAAATACCTTGAAATTGATGAAATTGTGCTAAATCACTGTTGAAATTGGCTTAAATGCTAGATTCTCTGTTTGGAATTTTCTCTGCTCCCTTTTTCATCTTTTCTCTTTGATTGCAATGAAGAAAAATGATTCAAAATGCAATCATATACCCTTATTTTGTAGCATTTAATGCTTAGTGTTTACAACTGTCCACTTGGCTTCTTAAGCATTTCTACATTACTCGGCTTCCATTATCTTTCAACCACTTGAAATCCACTAAAGTTTCCCTCACTCAGCTTTAACTAAAATTTCCCTTTGCTCAACATCCACTACCAACTTGGCTTCTACTAACTTTGGAAAACAACTCGGCATCTGAAGGCAACTCGACAACACTTGTGAAAACTTGAAGTCTTAAATTTGCATCTCTATTCATGCTGATCTCTCCTTTTCAATACTTGGTTGTTTTAGAACTGATGTATGATAAAGCTTTGTATACCAGTCCCACATACCTTCTTTTTCTTAGTTGGATGAAGTGTGACCACTTGACCTTTTGGGTGAAGTAATCCCACCATTGGATGTACTGCCTCCATCTCTCCTCTTCCATGTTCTATTCATCTTTCCTTTGATGCGTTCAACATCAACTTTTGCTTTTCCTTTGTTGAACTCAGAGTTGGGTGCCTTGGACTTGGTTGGACAAAACTTGCTAATGTGTCTTGTCTTTAGACAACTGAAACATGTGGTTTGGCTCAACCACTATTGTAGTTGCCATTGAAATGTGTTCTAATGAAATTCTCAGGAATGTATCCATATTCTTGATAGTAGTGACAACTCTGCCTAGTATTGTAGTCCCAATTATAGTGATGTCCATGGATTTTGGTCTTTGCTAGTTGGTTTGGTGTCCACATAGGCTTTGATCTACACTCAAAAGCTCTATGACCATACTTCTTGCAATTGTAGCAGTGACCATCAAATCTTGGTGTCCTTATGGTTTTGGTCCTACAATCCTGTACTTGGTGTCCTTGCTTATTGCATTTGTGATAGTGACTCTTGTTCTTAGGTTTGTCATGTTGATTGGCATTCATACTCCTACATACATTAGAGATATGTCCCTTTTTACTATAGAAATGACAAATGGGTTTAGTGTTCTTACCTTTGCCACTTCTTTCTTCTGCAGTCTTTGATGACTCTCCTTCTTCAGTGCTAGTGTAACCTAGTCCTGAAGTGTCATTGTTGGATCTTGGTGATTTCAGTAGCTGTTCAAAGTGCTTAATTGCTTCACTAGATTTGTTAAAGCTCTCTGCAATCTCTTTCTCTCTTCTAAAGTCATTCTGTAGTTGTTCATTTTGCATTTTCAGTGTGGATATCTCAATATCCTTGAAATTTAGCTCATGTTGTGCATTCATCATTTGGCTTAGGGTGTCTAGCTGCATGTTGGAAACTCTTGCAAGCTCTATTGACTTCTCTTCCAATCTATTGGAAAGGTTTCATTTGTCATATTCAATCATAGCCTTATCTTCAATGGCTCTCTTCTTTTGTTTAGTCACTTCACAAAGCATCACGGCTTGTGAATCTTGCTCAATTTTGAGAAATCTGATCTTTTCTGCTTGAGCTCTATTCTTCTCCATCAAATTTTCTATTGCTGCATCAAACTCTTTGGTATCTCCATTGGAAAACACTTTTGTGGTGTCAATCTCCTTGTACTGTGTGTCATTTTCAGGTATGGTAATCTCTCTTCTTCTACTTAGACATTTCCTCAACTGTTCTCTAGCTTCTTCCAATTTGTAGACTTCCATCTCTAGATCTTTTTCTGCAAGCTGTAAGGCTTCTCCTTATGAGAACTTAGCTCTGATATCAATTGTTGGAATATACAAATAGGAATATTACTTCTTGGGGGGGGGGGGGGGGGGGGGGGTGGGTGAATCAGAAGTAACACACTTTAACCACAAATTTTTTTAGCTGAAATTAATTATATGCATGTAAATATATCAAAGAAACATAAAGTAAAGACATGCATGAAAACACATAACACAAGATTTTGGTCATCCAGAAACCCTCTAGAATGAGAAGGTAAAATTGGGGTGGGGATGACACCCACAAATGATCATTGTAGCAATATAAGTTTGACCACTTCCAATGGTCTGCCCTGTGAAAGGCTTGCCCTATTAAAGGCTTTACACTCTATTAAAAGTGACCTCTCTAAAGGATTCACAAACACATACTTGAAGTGTTACCCTGTCAAAGGATTTATCACCTTGTTGAAGGTTCTACAATATAGCTGTTAAGCCAACCTATCATCATAGGATTTTTCATTCCTAATACAATTGCTAGAGAGTATTAGAATGTGTTGAACTGATGACTTACAATCTTGAATTTCTGATTCTAGATCCTTGTTCTGTTCACTCTGTTCTGATCCTTCCTGATCTGATCTTTGTGCGAAACCATGATGTTCTATTCTGACCAACTAAATTCTATTATGCTATTCTTCCTTTTCTAAGTCTTTACAACCCTTTTAACTTTTCTAGCATTCTTCCATACATATTTCTTACACATGCAAATTATGGGGTATAAACCTCCTTATAAAGGCTTCGAAGACTTAGGGTTAGGTGTGAACCCACGATCTTCTTTTCCCGCTCAAATCTTTACACTTTTCCTATTGGTTGCATGCCTTCTCCATTTTTTTGATTAGCTGCATGATGATTACATAGGGAATGCAAAAGATTCAATCTTATCTTTAAGATTCATCTTGAGTTGGCTCAAAAATGATTTACAGATGCTTGACACATATAGAAATCTATCTCTCTTGACTCCTATAGTAACTCTTCTTTTCTTGGCATCTATTCTTTTCTTGACAACTGTAGTGGCTTGGCATCTATAGTGACTCAACATCACTTATCACTCGACACTTGATACTTGCTCGACACTTGAAGTTTACTCGACACTTGAAGTTCACTCAGCATCTATTGGATTTTTGGCTTAGCAAATACTATAGCTTGGCATGTATAGTGTACTCAGCATTAACTTGAAATTGGTTAAGTATGTTGACACTCAATTGTCAAAACCAATCTGAGACCAACATGTGTATAGCTTTGGAGTTCTTCTCCTTGAACTTTTGAGTGGGAAGCATCCAATTGATTTGAAATTCATAGAGAAAGGGATAAATATTGTTGGACAGGTATCTCTCTCTTTCTCTATCTATCTGTGTGTGTGCAATTGTGTTTGTTAGAGAATCGTCACATTTGGGAATAACAAATTCTAAAACAAAGGATTTCATTTGTGCTATGCACATATTTGCTATCTTAAATACCCCATGCCAATTCAACCTTAAAATTATTAAGATGTACAGTTTGGTGATGACCTACTTACAACTTAATGTATAAGATGACCATTGTGGGAACATGAGGACTTGTTTACTTTACCCTTTATATTTCATTCAAATTTGGTAACCCATAGGTCTTTCTAATTGACCTACAATAACTTGTTGTGAACTACCAAATTATGTCCAAAGATATGCAACATGATGTTTTATATGTTATAGTGGTTGATATGCCCTCTGCATCTATCAACCCTTGGATACACCCTACAAATTCAACCTGAAATTTTATGAAGGTCAAGATGTAGTTATCGTCTACCCATAACTTAGTGTATAAGTTCACCATATGTGGGAACATAGATTTGTGTACCTTACCTGTACATCTTTTTCAAATTTTGTATTCCATAAGTTTCGAACTTACGAAAATCTTAGTACTATCAAGGATAATTATGTCAATCAACTTACATCAGCAACACTTGTCTCCTTAGGGTCAATTCGCTTCTGAAAGTCATTCTACTTTTTAAAAGTGATATGTAGAATGTGTGTATCAAAAATTTGAAACACAAAGATAAAAATATGTGATGTAGGTAATGACATACAATATTTTGGGAACAAGAGCCATTGTTAATAAATCTAAATAAATAGATTACCTATAAGATAAGCCTCCAATAAGTGAGATTTCCCCTTTGTCCCCAACATCCAATCATTGAAGGACACCTCTTATCATGTCGAAACATTCTTTAGCTCCGAATTACCAGTCAGAGTCATATGGAAATAAAATTGTCTGAAGTGTCAATGCTCATGAATAATAGGTAGTTAAGAATTCTATATATTTTAAAACTTTTCTAGTAAACTTTATCTTAGTTTAATATATTTTTGGTAGGTCTAAACTTTGACTGGAGCTAGTGTAATTGTAGACTGTGTATGTTCTAAACTCTGACTTGCACAATTATAACCATATTCTTGGATATCTTTCTAAATATGAATTATCATGTCCATGTTCCTAGTAGATAAAAACATGTTAAGAAAGTTTTCATGAACCTGAAGGCTCAAGAAAAAATGTTGTTTTTGAAATGTTTTGATTAAGTAAAAGCAGGTTTTAAAGGACCCAAAACCTTTACAACAACAGAGTTCTAGAAACAAGAAAGAGAAAAGAACTACAGAGAAAAGAAACCAAGACCAAACATGAAACAAACCTCAGACAACAAAAAAAGGTCACAGGGGATAGTGCTGGAAAAAATAGCAAAAGTCCAGTAAAGGAATAGCAACCGACTAGCTAAGGAGTATTCATCAAATTCATAGCCTGGTCCACCAGAGAATGCATGGTTTCAACAATAGATTTAACCTCGTCTTTCCTACTAGTTTCCTCAATCTTCTTTGAATGGGCCCAGGTACACATACTTGGTCCTTAAGAATCAGCCCCCAATGGAGAGTCCTAGTCTTTACCTACCTCATTCTTCTTCAGGAAAGTAGTAACATTTTCCACCATCTGCTTAAGCTGTTTGTCCATATTGCCTAGTCTAGATTCAAGTTTTGATACCTTCCCCTCGATATTGCTAATATCCTTGTCCATAACCCTTTATTTAGCTTCCATCATAGGAATCTTATGCATCAAATTTTTAACTTCTTCAGCATTTCCTATGACCTTCGAGAGCTTGTCAATATGCTATCCTAAGGTTCTTTCTCCTCTAGTCATTTTGGATAATTGTTCCATGTCCTTGTTTAGCAAAAAAAATTTATGCTTTAAGATGCCAATGTCCTTCTGAATGGAGCCCAGGTTGCCAAATGTGCCTTTACAAAACCCTAAATCACTATCACCCCCATCAGATTTAGATTCTTGCTCATCATTATCAGCATTAGAATCATCTTTAACCTTCTGAGCATATTTATTGACCTGACGTCGCACATGCTTCCTTTTCCTCTCTAGGCATTGAGCTAAAGGCTCATCATCAGAGTGAAAAGAAACTCTCTCATCATGACAACCCTTGCCTTTATTGCCTCCCCTATTTTTGATGTGCTCATGAACAATTTCTTCAAAAAAATCACTTTCCCTCTCACGGTAAGAGTCCTCCTTCTCAATATTCTTCTTCTTTTTCTTGTTGCTACCACTTGAACCAATTTTTGGGCTAGCTAGACCTCCTTCAGCCTCATCTTGTGTATCAAAGTCATAGCCTTTATATTGAATACTCCCTTCAGTGTCTAGATCTTCCACTTTAAAATTCCTTGTTTTTAGGATTTTTTAAGATTTGAGCACACTCATGATCAAATCCATAAGCCCTTCATGGCATACATGTTCCCCAGTGGTGTCATGCTGAATGGCTTGGGTAGAAGTGGCAAGAGATTGCAATAGGTAGGAAGGAAAATTCACCCTAATATTATGTTGAAAATGGTTTGCAAGAACAAAGTGATAACCATACAACTTGGTATATCTACCATCCAAAGTTAAATATTCCATAATGACAAAGAAAACAAACTGCCACAGATAAGACACAAAAGTCAGATTAAAGTAAGAAGTACCTATCTTAACCAGATGGTTTCTTTCTTGTTCAATCTCAACAAAGTCATCAGTTGCCTTATCTGATATCTTCCTTTCCCTGTAGAAATTTATCCCGTCCAAATCCAACCCAGTAGCCTCCACAATGTTCTCTTCTGTAACCTCCATCCTCTAATTCCCAACCAAAATCATGCCATCCTTCCAATATTTCATAAACTAGTGCGTGATTCCAGGATTATTTTCTTCTAGTCTTTCCATGTAGTCGATAAAATTGCCACGCCTAAGGATATCCCAAACCTTTGGTTTATTCCTCCATTCCGCACAGTTGGGCGATTCGACCCATTTCTGCTTCCCCCCATAATCTCTACAATAGACATCCTAGTTTGCTCTAACTGAAAAGCCCCAAACTCTTTGTAAGAAGAAGCTCTGGTTGTTTTTGAAATGTTATTTTGGAACAATGTTGATGATAAGAATCTTCCTCCTTAACTATATGACTCCGACCAAATTAGGCCATCCAGAACAATGAAGAGAAAAAAATGTGAAAAGGAAAAAAGAGAAGAATATATATGAGTTAGAGTGGAGATTATTTTAGAATCATATCAACATTTGGAAAATCTAGAAGAGGAGGTTCTATGCTTGTCAATTTACTTGGCTTGTTCTCTACAAGAAAAACCATTGCCAATCCACAAGTTATATGGACATCGAGGTGACAATGCATCAACCAAGCTCCTGCCCATCCAAAATAAAAATATTCAGAGTTGCAAATATTATGAAATGATGATTACATTAATAAAATTGATGTAGAACATAGGGATATAATTTTATTTTAAAAAAAATATAGAATTCATTATTCATAAATATTAATCTAGCAAAAAATGTTTTTTTTATATAAAGGAAGAAAATAACATCCTTATTTTATTTTTATTTTATGGCGTTAAAAGCTCTCATGCCATCCTATAGTTATACTATGGTGTTGCTCATATTATCCCTCTATTTAAGTGTACCACCAAATACATTTTGTAGAGCATTCAACTACTTTCCAAGCTTCTTGCCAATGCCATCAATCGTCTCATTGTTGCAAATACCACCTCCATCTTTGCTAAACTGATTAAAGGAGCATTTTGCAAGCTTAGGGTGATTTTGGATTAGAGTATTTTCACAAGACAACATCTTTTCCTTGTCCAAAAAGATAGAGGTGGATGCCCCACTATGGTCTGCTCTCATGACTAAAGCATGAGCAAAAGCCACAAAAGCATCCATGCAACACGCTTCTGCTATCAGGCTCCCCCAACTTACATAGCTTTAGGTTTATACAAGTAGCTAGAAGAAGGTAAATATGGGCATGACTTGAAATCTAGGCTACATTCTTCAGTTTAGATTAAAATGGAAGAAATATTGTTAGTATTCACAAAGGATTAAAAGTAGAACATAAAAACTGCATAAGTATTATACTTTAGTAGAGAAGAGTTGATAAAAAGAAAGTGTTGAAATAGTTAAAATGGTTATAACTAGCAATAATTAAAATATTATAAGAGAAGGAATTGACTATAAAAATTTAACACTTTTTTCTAGAAGTCAGTTAGTCATTAGTGTATAATGCTTAAATCAATTGAGTATTAGATATAGTAGAAATATCATGAATTGCAAGAAAAATTTTTGCTGGCAATATTAGAAAGTTGTAGTTGTTTATAAGGGTATAAAAAAGTAATAAATCCTAAGAAAATGCAAAATATATACCCCTATTATTACAAGTATCAAAAGTTTTAAGTTGGACAGTTGAGTAGATGAGATTTTATCCCTTAAGGGCTCAAAGTTTGAGAATTTGTTTTAGCAATACAAAGTTGAAATGGAGTTGTAAGTGAAAGGTTAAATTTTTAGATATATACATGGAATCTAATTATACAATTAGAAAAGTGCTCGAGCATGAGTTAAAATAGTTTACCCAAATGACTATTTAACACTTTTAGCGCACGAAGTGTGATGTTTAAGCCACCCACAATGGGGGAGATGAATCTAACCATCTGTATACTATCACCAGCTACAAAAAAGAAACCATAAGTCTATCTTAACCTAACTAATAAAAAACAATAGACTATTATTATCAATCCTAAAGCCATAATTTATATTTACCTAGATTAAGACAATAAAATTAATAAACAGACAAATATCAATTTGACAATATCAGTAGAACTAACCAAGAACTTATACCAAAAAAATTTAAAACCTATAGTAAATCATTTGAGTTTAGTTATTATCATGTCTAATTATAGTACCATTATATATTATCCCTCTCACCACAACTGAAAGAAAAAACATTAAAAATGATCATATGCATACCTAGATTGTTTGCAACAAATCTGATGGCAGCCCAACCATTAACATGAACAACTACAGTATTCCACTATGGAGGGTCAACCAAATTTAACTTCAACTAATCCCTATGTGGATTATAATTCCTCCTAATCTTCCTCTAGAGATTCATACCTATACGATAGAGTATTATCCCATCATTTTAGACCTACAATGAATGAAATTGATTAATTAACGAAGGTATGTTAGTTTGAGCTTCACTTGGTTTTGAGAATACTTTAATATTTTCTACTTAATAAGGCCAACTATGTAAAGGTGGAAGCTCATCTGGCCTCACCCCCCTCCCCTTAACATCAATTTGAAATCCCCATTATCATCTAAAGACATACTTCATTCATTCATTCATCCATTTATGAACTATAACATTTAATCAATACAATCACATAACATTCATTAATATGATATAAGATTCATCAATACACAATACTAATTAAGACTTCATTAACACATAATAATATTCATTAACATGACATAACAATAAATATTAATACACAATATTCATAGATAATTACTTAAAACAACGTTCTTTCATTATCCAATAATTATCAAACAAGGTTTATCAAAGAGCATTTTAAAAAAATCATTTCTTCTTTTTGTTTTCTTAGCTTTCTTAGGGTAAATGCTGATAGGAGCATCAACATCTTCCTCATTATCCTCCTCCCATGGCACATGTAATGTCAAATCATGATCCCTCCTCCTATTTTGAGGAGCAAGATGCTGCTACACTAAAGGGGGCTCTATTGCAATAACAAGTAAATGGGTTAAATTGGCATACTCTTTTTCTTTTTTTAACTGTTACAAGTATTTCATTAACTGGTAGAACATAAAATGCATTTTTATTACCCAAAAATGCCACATCATGTACAATAACATTTTGATCCACCAACACCTCAGCATGTTGAACACTTCAAACATGCTCCACTTCTTCACCATGACATTCAACATGCTCTAAAATATTCAAAAAAAGGTTACACATCAAATTGTAATTGAAGATTTAAATTGCTTTCATAATTGTGTAATTGATTTCCAATAGAAAATTAATACCTCCACCACTATGATGAACATAATGGCCTTCATCACGTGCAGGTTTTGTGATAGGATTTGAAGGCTGCAGTGAAATTTTATGCACATTGTTACATTGTCAATTTATGTTGGAAAATAACACCAAATTTTTTCCTCAACTATTCAATTTGATTTAATTTACATTTGACCAATTTACCTGTGTCTCATTTGGTGCACCAGATTCTTGGGTATGGCTTTCATATTCTTGGTGTAGGCATGCAACCATGACTTTAGAGACTTCTTTCAAGGCAATATTATTATCTTAAGTTATGGGCTCTACATTGAATTCTGTGCCCTATAGTTTTTAATATGAAATTACATTGCTACTACTGACGAGTCAAGAGTGAAGATTCATCTAGACACCAGAGCCAAGTTTGTGTTGGCCAACCTTTTGTAGTCTCTCTTTTGTAGCCTTTGATATGTCCTATAGTCTATGAAAAGTTTGAAACATGTTAGATTATATAATTAAAAAGATCAATAATTAGTGCATGCTTACATTCTACTTAGTACCATCATGAGATACCTTCTTTTTCCCTTTTCTGGTTCATTTCCTTTTCCACATAGCCTTTTCTCTTTTGCATATTCTATTATTTCATTCCACTCCATCGGTGGAATCATAGGAGGATGGCCTTACTTTGGGTTATCCTTTAGACCCCTTATATATTGATATCTCAGGGTCTTTATATGTTTGGATACTCTTTTGAGAAGTAGGGTAGTGTCAAAATATTTTTTCCAAAAAGGTCCTCAAAACATGTAATGAGATAATTTTTTAATTCAGGACCCTGTTCATTCCACCTTTAAAATAAAATAAAATTTGTTAGATCAATAACTTTAATATAGTCCAATAAATGGAAGAAAAGAAAAATATTGTAGGGATGATGTGAAACTATATACCTTTTACATATGGTGGATCCAAATAGGTTCAATGTCATCTCAAAAAGGTGATAAAATAAAATGTCATTTCCTACAAAAATATCGTGGGTTTATCAATCCAAAATGAGTTAAGTATAAGTAAACTACAATTACACTGTAAATAATAACAATTTTAGAGCAGCTAGAAGATTTCATAATTTTAATAGAAACATAGTTTTCTTGTTCAACAATAATTTCTCTACAAATGAACCAATGGGCTGCTCTAGGAAATGGTTCAACTTCAGGAGTACTGGTCTCTATTGTTCTATCAATTGAAGGTCTATATATTAGTGCAAAAAATAGTTCCATGAGTATAATATCCACCAAACAAAAAAAACAATACATGATTAGCACATTACAAAATATAGAAAAATAAGGTCTTACTAGTTGTACTTGGCATAGTGAAAGATGTTTGCGAGCTCCTTGATGCCAACAATGTAGTTAGCAATATCAAAGTGACAACCGAAGGGTCACCTGAACTTCATCATGAGATGAAGAATACATTATTAGTAAAGACATTTGCAATGGATAAAGATCAAATGTGATACTAATTAGAAGCATCTGAAAATAAAAGTTAAGTGTTATAATGTTGATGAAAATAAACAATGTTGCACTAGTAGGCCACAATATTTTATTATTTCTCATACTGTTTCACATGTAGCTAGTGAAATTCATGTAGTGATTCTTTCATTTGAAGCAACAGATCCAACTCTCTCATCATATCAGTATGGAATGATTGGTTTCTATAGGAGAAATGGATAGCTTCTTATTGTGGTTGCATATATAGATGATATGTATGGAATGATGGCAGTTGTAGCTATGATTGGTTTCTATGCTTGGAAAGATATAATTCTCACATTGAATTTCTTGGCGCATTAGATTTAATTTTCATATTCATAGTAGGGTTATCTTTGTATAACTATAATAGTGCAGAAATTTGATGCAGGAATGTGGTGTACAACTGTTGCATTCTTTCTTCTCATAGGAGTAGTTTTATGGACTTTGGAGCATAAATCAAACTGCGATTTTCAAGGACATCCAAAGGAGCAAGCCACATTTTTATCAAGGACATTTGCAACATTATTTGATTTCATTTGCAATGGATAAAGATCAAAGTTAAGTGTTATAATTTTGTAAAGAGAAAGTTTTACTTACATGAAGATTGTGCACTACAACCGTCACCGCGTTGATCGCGTGATCTCGCAGATGTCACAAAATCCTGTAAGAAGAACACATAATATTTTAGAACATGATCCATAAGATACTATGAAATATAGACATATAGTGAAATTTTATTATTGCTTAAGATTAATTACTGATTACCTGCCAAGAATTGACTCTAAGTATCAGTTCTTCTTTCATCACATGTATCTCCTCAATTATGTTTCTCTCGAGGAAAAGGTTAATAATTTTATCACTATATTTTTTTATAAGTTTATGGGCCATGAATACGGGGTCAACGCTACAGGTGATGTCATTTACAAATGATGCTTGTGTTTTAGATCACATTTGATCTACTGTCATAATAAGTATCAAGTTTTGTCATCAATATCAATAAAATTCCATCAAAATAACTCTAAAACCATAAATAAAATAACATAATAATATGACATTTTTTTCTATTTAATTTATGCAATTACACTAATTAATGTTTACCTTCATTGAAGGTGTGTGAGTTGGTACATCCCTGCCTGTGCCTTGTGGTGTATCCATGTCACCCAAAAAGGTTACTAATTCTTAGCAATTAGTAGTGGAACGAAAATAATAGACTTACCAAAAAAAATTGTTAATAAAAAATTAGATGATATATTAGAGTCAATATTAATTAGAGGTAGTTGGTTTAAATGTTATACTTACCAGGCTCATGATATGAATTTTTTTTGTATCTACACGATTCAAATTGTAATCTATTAGAAGCTCTTCCCTTGCACTTATTGATTTTATCTCACATACAAAAACATGATTTCCTTCAGGTGCCTTGAATATAGAATTTGACCACTTATTAGTTGACATAGGTTGAGAACTATTTATAAATCTTATAATATTCCCTATTTCTTTTGGCCTTCCATCAATATACATAGCAAGCCTTTTAATTTGATCATTTTCTTTGCATTGTATATAATTTGGTGACAATGCATACATACGCATACTTTTTTTTTATATTGCACAATCTGCATCCAATTGTTGTAATTGTAACAAGGTCTTACATACTCCATCAATTCAACAAATTTATTGTAACTAAAATTTATGCCATCCATGGAAAATAGGCCCAAACCATGTAAAGAAGATGGAACTATGCGATTTATCCTTTCATTAACAAAAAAAAAATGTTAACTGAAGGGAGTTTCTTGGGTACCCATTCTTTCTGAAGATGTGTGTACCTTAAGGGAACCTTCCTATTGCCTTTGCTCTTATTATCATAAGAACATGACCCCCCATCAACAAGAAAAAATTACATTCATTTATTGAATTTTCTTCTAATATTTTGACCTCTAGTTGATCTCCCTATTTTAGACCTACCAGATGTCTCACTTTTGTCTTCTATTCCTGCATTTTCCTCACTCAAAGAAGACAGATCAGATAAAAACCTATTTGGTGATAACTGCAATCCATAAAATGAGATACATACTAGAACTAAAGTTAGTGTTGACGGTAAAGACAAGATATGCAAATAAAAAGATGTATCTATAGGGTATATTGAATTATACCTTTTGATCCATGTGACTGTGCAAGATCTTGGTCAAAGGCATTAAATAGCCTACATATGTAAATCATTTATCTTAAGTTAGCCAAAAATTATATGATATGTATGCTACAAATTACGTAGAAGACAAAAATTACATGATGCATTCATTGAAATAATTGTATATTTTTTAATTCCTTATCTCTACTTTATGTGTGGTAGCTATGCAATATTATTGTATATACTCCATGACAGTAGAGTTCAACACATAATAACTCAATTATAAAAGCATAAAATTCAAACAAATTTCTATAAATAAATCATGACCCAATCATAATTGACATTGATCATACATCGAAAGACATTTTATTAATCATCATCTTCATCTATGTTATCATCGTCATCATCATCATCATACTTGTCACTTTGATCATCATCATTACCACCACCATATTTATTTCCATCATCATCATCATCTTCATCACTATTATCATGACCATCATCGACTTGATCATCATTGTCTTCATCAACATCATCATGATTGTCATCATCATCACCATGATTGTCAACATCACTAGAATCATCATCATCTTCTTTTTCATCATTGTATAACAATCATCCATGATCATCATTTACTTCGTCTTCAGATTATTCAATATCTTCTTCTTCCATCACATTATACTTTACCGACCTTCCTCTTGGATCATGTCTAACAACAAATGACCAAACAGATTTATGTGGAATGCTAAACTTAAACACTTGCTTACATTGTCTTGGAAGAACATAGGGTTCATCTCCAACTGGCTCAAATGATCTTGTATTAATCATTGTAAATCCACTACCATGCTGAATAATAGGCCTATCAGAATCATTTCTATTCACCCATAGCTTGTACCATTTGATGAAAAATAGTACTAATTTGAATGAATTCAAGTCACACTCAAGTATATTATCCAAAATGCCATAGTATCAGTTTTTAGATTGTTGAGGATGTATGTCATTTCTAGATAAAATATTTGTGACCTCGAAGATTGCACTTACCTCAAAATCACAAGTTTTCTTCATTTCATCTAATTTTTTAAATGTGAAATTTATGACCATGGTAAGACATAGCTTTGCAATGTTTGATCTGCAATTATTCATACATGTCAAGATTATTTGCATCAATCTATGAGTTGATGTTAAACTTATGGGTCATGATTAGTAATCTTCTATGTACCTTTCTATCTCTTCAACCATATTCTAGATCAAGTAACATTGGCGTAACATTGGGATCTCCATTACGATGAACTTCTTTAACCAATAATGCAATGCTGTCCCATGTTAATGAGTGACCATTTTCTTGAAATTGTTGAATCCATACCATCATCCAATCAAGATTATTTTCAATATACAAATGTAGTGCATCCCACTCACAACCAACTATAAAGAAAATAACTAGACTAGTTAGAAAAAACTTATATTGATGATGGATAAGAATTAATTTACTATAATAATATCTTATAATTACCTCTCACTTTCCTCAATCTACCTTTCCCCATCAAGTACTTCCCTTCAAATTTGTTAATGGAGTTAGGATCCCAAATGCGATCTACATGGAGCTTTGATAAAAACTTGGGAAGATATTCACTAATGTACACCATGGTCTGGTATACTAGATATCCTTCTACCATAGAACACTCAGGATGTACTCTTTATCAAACCAAGCCCTTCATAAATTTCAAGTGCCTCTCAACCATCCACATTAAGTTAGTTTGTATAGGTCCACACAATTCAATCTCCTCAACTTGATGTATGAGGTAGTGTTCTTTAGCATTGAAAAAAGTTGAAGGTAGACACTTTTTCATTTCACACATAAGTTGCCGTATTTTTCTCTTTGAATTTTTTTTTATCAATTTCTTTAGATGATAACCATCTAAAAGAGATTCAACATGCAAGAACATATAAATGAGATTTCCTTGTAGAGTTACAATAGGTACATGTTTTAATTGTGGAAAGTTATGTTTTTGCTTCCCGGTGAATGTACTAATTAGGTGTTGGTGAATAGGATTAGCTTGAAGTAGGTTTGCTTTATTTTGTGCCTGCTAGTTACCCTAATCTATGGTTAGGGTTTTAACTGAAATGGAGTCTCCTTCCTAATTCCCTTAGCAGAAAACCCTAGTTTTTGGTATATAGAAGGGGTATATGATGGAGATGATTATTTTGCTTTTAATTTTACCACCACCCACATGCTTGGAGTATTCTGACAACATTTGAGCTAAGCATTTTTTCTAAGCAATGTAGAGGAAATAACTATTGCTTCTCACCCTGGTTACATCATAGATTGGTAGTACAATATCAATTTGACTACTCAAGATCTTGGATCTACATCTATTGCACTATCACCATAGTAGAAAAATATAGAAATCTTGTTGCCTTCTACATTGTCCTTACCTAAAAATGAAGATATGACTCCATCAGTGGTCAACTAGGCTTTATAAGATGACCAATGAATATTGAATTTTTTTTATTGATGTTTTTATAAGATCTAAGAATTAGAACCGAATGCTAATGTTCTGACCTCACATATTTAAATGTGATGTATTTGTAACCCGATTCACAAACTCCTATACAATAAATGCAATTTTGGGCTTTGCATGTTAATCTATTTGCCACTTATCTATGGAACCCATAAGTTGTTTGAAATCCGTTCATTTAGCTCCAATGATCCCACATCTCTAAAGTGATTATAATGCATGTTAATTTGCAAATTCAAGATTAGATGTATAATTACTAGTTTTTATGTTTCGCATTTTATTGTTTTGTTTGATATGTCAACATTTGTTGTATTATCATAACTTCACTAACAATATTAAATGTTTCAAAAGTATGGGTAAGAGCACAAAGTTGGGTCGCAATTTCGTGAAAGTCAAATCCGTAGAATTGGACCTCTCAGAAATGGGTACTCGATTTGCTTAGAATCGGGTACCTGTTTTTGAAATCTCACTTCGGGCACCTGATCCACATTTCAAAAATTGGGTGCCCAATTTTTGAATCATGGTTCGGGTGCCCGAACGTCTTTAGAAAAGGTACCCAATTTTGAACAAATTGGGTACTTGATTCTAAAAATATCGAGTACCTGATTTTGAAAAACTACAAATGCCCCATTTTTGGTATTTTTGGTGTCATTTTTATCATTTAGAAAATAGAAGCCTGATTTTAGAGCAATATGGGAGCCCATTTTTGACCTCTACTGAACCCCCCTGTTGTTATTTTTTGACATATCCAGGTATTTTATTTTGTTTTGTACTATTTTATTTAATTATTTTCTGTTTTATGTTTTATTTACTGTCAATTTATTGTTTTTTTTTTTCCAGTTTTAATAAACATAAAATTATAAATTTTCATTGTTAGTGAGTATTATCTTTAGATTATTGTATCTTTTAATTTAAATAATAATTTTGTAGATGTTCATTTAAAAATTATTATTTTAGATGTTTTGAAATGTATTTAATATGTAAATTACAATGTTGAATGATTAGATAGATGTAACTTCATTGTTTAAACATGTAATTACATTCAATATTTTATATTTATTTCAAATAAATAGTGATGAATTATAGATTAATTTGTAAACCATATAACGAAGAAAGTAAAACTAACTATATTCATGAGTCTTTAGCCTTGACCTAACTATAACTATACAATACAACCCTAAACATATAACTAAGTATTTAATCACGTAACACCTCGCCAAGGGATCCAAACAAAAAACTTAGTATTTAATGATTTTACATATTGTATTGTACTTTGTTTCATGGATAAAAAATGGATGATGTAAACTATTTTATAAATGTATATTCTTTCAACCTTTCCTACCCTGTGACATGTACAGTGGATGATTGTGCATTCCGAATTAATGCCAAGTGGCATTTAGAACAAATGTATATTATTTAAATGAATTGAACTTGTAGTTATTATTTCATGTGGATGTGTTATTTATTTTACTTCTACTACTTATAAATATTTAAAAATGAAATGTAAATGTGCTCATTAAGGAATGTAATCTCTTATGTTTCTTATGTAAATTATTGTACATGTTATTGGTTGCTTAGTAAAACTTTAGATTAGTTCTTTGGATCCCTTGGTTGGGCATTACATAATGTGCTCCCTTACTTTAAATCAAGGTTATTATTATGGTTAGAATTAGGGTTCAAGTATTAGGCATAGGATTTACACTAATAGTTTTGGATTAAGGGAAAATATTTAGGATTAACTATAATCCCAATTTTAACCAAAACTCTAATCATAACCCTTACTGTCATCCTAACCATAATCTTAATGCTAAAACCTACACCCTAATATAAATATTTACATAAGTATCCTAAGAACCAAGTACTAATTATAAATGTCAAACCATAATCCTAACATTAAATGATAAACTATTATCCTAAATGCTTAACCCTTATCTTAAATATTAATATTCCTAATCCTAACCCTCTCCCTAAATCCTAACCCTTATACAATCTCTAACTTTTATTAAAATGCTAACCCTAATCCTAAAATATTTACATAAATCTAAAGTATTAAATACTAAATATTAGATCCATACCTAAGCAATAACCCAAAGTTATAGTAAATGATAATTTAAAATGAAAAAATCTAAACTCTTCAAATACTAAACTATAGTTGGCAATGATATTATAATCTCATCCCTAATTATAAATGTTAAAATTATACTTTAAATGGTAAAACATGTGCCTAATGCAAAATATTAAACCTTGACATTAAGTTTTAAATTCTAATCTCAAGTCTAACCCTTATCCTAAACCTTTATCCTAAATTCTTAACCCTTAGCCTAACTAAGTTATCCTAAATGCTAAACCTTTATCCTAAAAAAATCATAAATACTAAGCCCCTCCTAATTCTAATTAAAAATATTAAGCTTTAATTGTTAAACCCTAATCTTGACCTGAGTTACCACAAGAAGTTGGGTCACAATTCTGCAGAAGTCAGATCCGTGGAATTGTACTTCTCAGAAACGGGTACCTAATTTTTAAAAAATCGGGTACCCATTTCTAAAATTAAGCTTCAGGCACCTAAGCCAAATTTTAAAAATTGGGTAACTGATATTGAAAATCGGATCGGGTGCCCGAGTCGCTCAAATATTGGGCGCCCGCATTTTTACAAATCGAGTACTCGATTTTTAAAAAATCGAATACCCGATTGCTTACAAATCGGGTACCTGATTTGTAAAAGTTTATTTAACTACTTTTTTGGCATTTTTGAGGTCATTTTCATGACCTCAAAAATGGGAGCCCGATTAGAGATGCATACGGGAGCCCGATTTTCAGCCCTACCGACTACCCCCTTGCTGCTAGTTTTCGATACACCAGGTATTTTAATATGTTTTATAATATTTTACTTTATTTTTTTCAATTTTCAATTTAATATGTATGTTAATTTATTGTTTTTTCACTTTAAATATACGTAAAATTGTAAATTTACATTGTTAATGAACTTAGATGTTAAAATTTTTGTATTTGTTAATTAAAATATAGTTTCGTAAATGTTTATTTAAAAAATTATTATTTTAGATGTTTTGAAATGTATTTAATTTATGTATTTATTACAGTGTTGAATGATTAGATTAGATGTAAATTCATTGTTTAAACATGTAATTTTACAAATAAATATAACCTTGACCTAAAACCATATAACCTCAACCTTGTTTTAACTATAACCTCAACCTAAATTCATTGTTTAAACTATAATCTCGACCTAACCATACAAATAAAACCTTAAACATATATAACTAAGTACTTAATCACATAACAACCCGCCAAGGGTTCCAAACAAAAAACTTATAGTATTTAAAATGATTTTACTTAAATTGTATTGTACTTTATTTCATGGATTGAAAATGGATGATGTAAACTATTTTATAAATGTATATTCTTTTAGCCTTTCATACCCTATGACATGTACAGTGGATGATTGTGCATTCTGAATTAATTTGTCAAGTGGCATTCAGAACAAATATATATAAATTATTTAAATGGATTGAACTGAAGTAGTTAATATTCTTTCATGTGGATGTGTTATTTATTTTACTTTTAGTAATTATAATTATTTAAAAATGAAATCTAAATGTGCTCATTAAGGAATGCAATCTCTTATGTTTTTTATAAATGTAAATTATTATATGTATGTTATTTCTTGCTTAGTAAAACTTTTGATTAGTTCTTTGGATCCCTTGGCTGGGCATCATTTAGGATTAACTATAATGTCAATTTATATTGAATTTAACTCTAATCATAACCCTTACTATCATCTTAACATTAATCTTAATTTGCTAAAACCTACACCAGGTAATATATAAATAATTAAATAACTTTCCTATCTTACCTTGAGTACTAATTATATAAATGTCAAACCCTAAGATTGAAAGGTAACCCTAGCCCTTAACTAATTAATATTATACTTATAAACCAAATTGAATTAAACCATGATCATAAACCTAATTATATATCCCAACTTAACAGTAGAAACCATGAATTTAACTTAAAAATCCTTTCCCCAACCATTAACCAAATTGAACCATTACCCTAGAAGATTGAACCAAGTTAAACATTGACCTTAAGACTAAACCAAATCACCCTAAACTAGAACTCAATAATATATTGAACACTTTAAAACAAAATTCAAACCTAATTTTTTTGAATTAATGTTGGTTTTTAATCTAAAAGCTCTAACTATAATTCTATATTTAAACCCAAATTTAACACTTTAAAACTTAATTCAATTTATTAACTCTTTTCTTAATTGAAACCTAAGCATGTAAACCTAATCAAACAATACAAACCAAATTGAACCCTAATCCTAAAACTAATTAAACGTTGATATCAAGGTCTCAAAATGATACATTATAAAAAAATTAGAAGAGACTTGAACGAATTAGGCATCTAATTAAGTAACCCTCCCTGACCATCAAGAGATGGAGGTGTCCACATCAGTGCAAGTAGGAGCCCAGACTACACCCTTGGATGCCTAAGAATATATCTAAAGAAGTGAATAATTTGTCTTTCCACTGGATGCCTAAGTCTTTATATCCTAAGTGAGTATTCATCATGTAATATCTAATTAGGAGGGTATTGAAGCACTCTAACACCCCAATCCGTAACTAGATAATTATGTTAGGGTGCACTAATTTCTATTTATCTTGGGTTGGAAGTGCCTAAAAGTTTTTTTGGAGACTGGAGATTCCCCTATTTGTTTCCTATTTTCCTGTATGGGTAGCCTAAATGTTTATTGCCTTTGCAGAATGGAAGGCCACATAACAAAATATTTCCTTATTCTATAAAAAGAAATACCCACCCCCTAGTGATATATATAGTAAGATCTTTTTCCTAATTTTATTATCAATTTTTTTAGTTAGAAGACGATTATAGTTCAAAATGGTTTAGAAGATAGGGATAAAATGAGAACCATCATTCCTAGAATGAAGATGCATTATTCCAAGTGATAAACCCATTTCTATCATAAATCAACTCCTCCATCCAAAAAATTAGTAATGAGAAATCCCTACGTCAAGTAATCAATGGAGGGCTCATAAAATTGATCAAGTGATCAATGGAGGGCTCATAAAATCCCTAAGTCAAGTAATCAAATTGGACCTCTTTTCTTTGTATCGGGTAGTAAGATTTATGTCTCTACATCTATCTTATTGGGGCTAAATATTGAGTCCCCTACCTTGTGTAGTAAATATGGTATTGGATGGAGATTTCATAATTAAGTGGTTAGGTACCTAGGGATTCCATTTGTAGTAAACCCTAACATATAAATGAAATGTGTCTTTATATCAACAAGAAAATCTTTGGAAAACTCAACAACTGGAACTCTAATTATCTCACTTTGGTTGGTAGAATTCAAGTATGTTAAAAGATTCTCTCCTTGAATATTGGGTGTAAGTTTCTCTTCTTCTTGCTCATTTTATTTAAATCAATTTGGTCTTCTATATAAATCTATTAGGAACATTTTGTGGATAGCCAAGGGATTACTCTGGCAATAAAATGGATAGCAAAAGCTTCATAAGGTAATGAATTAAGGATTATTATTAGAATTAGGATTATTATATGGTTAGGGATAGGTTTCACATGTATTAGTTCATTACCTGACATGATCTACAATTATAGTTTGCATTAAAAAGTGGATAATAGTTAGGATTCAAACTACAAGCATAAATATTTTTTAATCAAATTATAATTCTATCTCTAAGCTTTCATTAGATAATTGTAACCTTAACTCTTGTCTTAATGCCATCTATTATATATCCTATAAACAATAGGACCATAATAAATATCTGAAACCTAAATATAATTCTAACTAAAACCATAATCCTAGGTAAGTTCCCTAACATTAAAGGATCACAATAATTATAATAATCTTAAGCTTAGCCATCATGAAAACTATTAACATAACAAAATTATAAACTATAACCTTGTCATAATCTTAACTTTGTTTCATCCTGAGATGAACATGTATAATCCATAACATTTGAGTTCATACAATCCCCCCAGTGTCACAAAATAAGTGTACATGAAAGAAAAATTATCTTGTTGGATCCTATTTTAAGAAAAGAAACCTTGAACTAACCTAGATATATTTTTTTGGACTATTATTTTATGATTAGACTTAAAAATTTAGTATTTAATGTTTAATTTGACTTAAATGTTTAACTTTATTTATTTAATTGATATGATTTTAATAAAGATATGCACATTTATATAGATCTAGTTGATAAATTTTAGATTTAAATTTTATTAAATAGTAATTTTTTCATGTTTTATGTTGTGATGTATCTTTGTCATGTTTTATGTTTTATGTTGTTTAAACATATATGCAGATTATATTTGATGGACCCACCGCCACCCCCTCCCCCTCCCATACCCCCACCTCCGTCCCCTCCATCTCCATCTCCACCTCCACCTCCACCTCCACCCACACCTCCACCACCCACCGCAAATGAGCTCTGCGAGACCATGAGGCATAACCTCAATGACCTCATGAGTGATATAGAGGTTATCCGACGTGAGAGGCACCCCCCCCCCCCCCCCCCACCCCCTCACCTACTACGTCTTTTAGATAGCATGCAAGGCGTGGTTGACTCCATCCATCATTTTGATTTAGACATTGATTCATTTAGATCATGGAGGGAAAGCATGCATGCCTTCTACTCTGATGGCTTATCATACAGAGAGCTTTATAACCTGCATATAGGTAAAGGAAATTTTCAACATTATTTTGTAAACCCTAAGATAGGTGAACCAATTAGTGATAAGGAGCCTTGCATTTCCATTAGGTGGTGTACACATCCACACATAGCGGTACAGTTTTGGGAGTGGTGGTGGATGGTAGTTGACCATCCACCACACGCTAACCATGAGGTGCCCATGTACTTCCTTAGGAATTTATGGGCTGAGTTTGAGTTGGGTTTGAAACCTAACTATTTTGATATGAAAGCATTTCAGGGGGTTGGTAGAGGGATGCCTCAGGATAGGCCTAGGGAAAAGCTGAGTGATAGAACGAGAAACCGCAGGCGAGCTAAGCCCCTTGTACCTCTTCCTGCGCCTGTTGTGCCTGCTCCTCACCATCATCATGCAGTTTCATGTACTTTTACCCATTTGAGTGCCCTTTCAGGTAATTTAGTATAGTAGTGGATGTAGGTGGTACATGCTCCTCCACTTGGACATGTTTGTACTAGCTGTGAAGGCATATGCACAGTCCCCCAGAGCGATCCTAGTGCAGCACACGATGGCCATTATGCTGAGGGTGCAAATTTTGATGATGATGTATACGTTGCCCATGGTGATGGTAGTGACAAGATAGACGTATCATCATTTGTTGACCTCATGTACAGTAGGGAGAGCCTAGAGAGAGTCAAGAGCAGTAGGTAAAATTTTAATTTCAATATAAATATAAAGTGCACATAATTATTTACTTTCTACATACATGTGTAATTGTATTAACTATATTAATTTGTACTTTTCAAATAATAGAGGGTGGATGATACTGTTCCTCCTAGGAGGTAGTATAGTCTTTTTCTGAGACCTACAGACATTGGCGTCCCTTATACGGTATGCACTTTGAATTACACTATAAAAATGTAAATTCAAATTTGAATTTAATAACATGTGCTCATATGTTCTTTTTATTTGATTTTGTAGGGATTGTTTGCATCTACACATATTGATGTTAGTACAAGTCCTACTCCAGTTACTACTGAGGCACAACCTCAAATACATGCGGTATGAACTTTTGACTGAAGACAAATAATTTGTATTATTTTTATGTATGTACATTATTATTAACTTATAATCTAAAAAAATTTGACTCATATGTATATATATTTTATGTGTTTTGATTTTACGAACAGGAGCCATATCACACTCATCCATATAGGCCTCGGTATAGTCTATTTTTGACTCCATCTTATGATTATCGTGCTAGCATACTTGTAGACACATCTGCGACATTGGATACCACTCAGGTATGATATATAAATTATATATACATGTTAAATTTATAGTGTATAAAAAATGTAGTGTACAAATTATGTACTTTGTAATTATTCATGTATATTTAATTTTGACTAAACGTTTATGTATCCATAATTTTAGGACTACGTTAGCACGAGTGTTGCTGAGAGCACAGGACTTAGCTAGATGGAGGTACCTACATCATCATTTGAGTTCAGTATTGTGATTTATGTACATAATGTATAGTTCATTATGCTCTAAAATCAAATTTAAAAAATGTATGTATTGTAAATTATAGGACCTCACCACTGCTACATTTGGTAGTTTTGACAGTGTACCTCCTCCCATTACTGAGGGACACCCATCTCATGTGGTATAATTTATTTTATTATGTAGTGAATATTTAATTTATTTGCAAGCTAGATTTTGAGACCCATTTCAATTAAGCATGTACATGATGAGACGTACCTCATGTTACACAGGGTGATACATCTACCTCACAGGGTGTCCGACATGACGAGACGACTCATATTACACATGATGATCCATCTGAGTCCTCTTCGCGTGGAGCAAAGAGGACATTCAATCAGATAGATTAGGTCTTGTTGGCACCTATAGATTTTGTTTTTATGATGTACATATTATTTATGATGTATACACTTTGTGTTAGGATAGTTAAAACTGTATGTTAGACCATGTATTTTTTCACTTCATAGATCATGTTATGATGTACTATTTTTTTATGACTTCTTATCATGCTTGTGTATGTAGTACATATATTATTATGTTTCACCATGTTTTAAGTATATTCAAACCATTTTCTTTATTCTGACATATTTTATTCATGAACATATGACACATTTTGTAAGTATATATGCAAGATGAACAATAATTTTAACTATCTATAGAGAATTATTGGATAAATATCACATCAAATTTATGCATTGAGATTCATATAAATAAAATTGACCTACTAGATTAAAAAATGTATTGATAACGTACCTAACAATGTATCATAAGTGATCTTGATGTGTTGTTTGGTAATGTAAGACTCATTATCACCTAATAAGACCTATTATGTTGTAGTAAACATATGAATACCTATCATAACCTATAACAGACATAATGACCTATTAGGACTCCCATGTCCCCTTAAGACACACATGTATGGATAACGTACCTAACAATGTATCATAAGTGATCTTAATGTGTTGTTTGGTAATGTAAGATATAATCAATACAATGAATACAATGAGTAATGATCTAATATATAATCAATACAATGAGTAATGATCTTTAAATTATCATGTGCAAGTGACTTGTTTTTAATATTACAATCAATAGTAATTTGAAACTTCAAACACACATTAATTTAAACATGCTTGAATGTAAAAGTAATGGAACAAAATAGGAGGTCATTACTTAAATTGACAATTAATTTATAATTTATCAAGTGCACATACCTTTAACTTTCAAATAGAAGTAAACTCTCATTTTTGAATTAGTTTGTACAACATATTTCACAATATATGTAAGAAAATGTCAATGATATATTTATAGTTCAGTGAACTCATTTGAAACATAAAATTGGTTGAACACATCTCTTCAAATGAGGTCCTGTAAAATAAAAATGTAAAACAAAAACACACATGTTAATAAACACATAAATTAATATTCAAGGTATCTAAACTATGTAAATATATGTGTAATTTGTATGTACTTACTATGTGAAATTGCACAAGATGTTGATGTTCGATCCACTTTAACATTTAAATTTGCATAAATTGTAATTGAGACCTGAATAAGAGCTATATAAGTTCTCTAAATTGGTATTGACAACACAAACATACATGTAATTAAATTATATAAGTACATATATATAAAAATAATACAATAATGAAAAAACTTACATGTGTTTGATTTAAATGTAGTCATCCCACTGTACCATCTGCATCCTCTCTCTTTTGCAATGCATCTATGATTGTTTCATGCTCGTCCATTGAAATTGTCCATAATACCTTATTGGCGGGTCTCCCTTTGTATCTTTCTAATTCGATATTTGTTGCCACAACCAAATGATAATAGTGTAAAATCTTCTTTTCAGTTTGGTAGTCTTCAAATGCTGGCAAACCATTTCTTCTTGTTAGGTATCTACGTAGCCAGGTGCCAGCTACAACAACAGACCCAATTGGATACTCAAAACCATCATCATCTACTTGATGACATGTCAATTTTTTCTTAGGTTCCACACATCTAGCTAGCCAATACTCAGTCTGTTCATCATTATCACTAGGTGCAATAACAACATAAACATGTCCTACAAGATAAGATAAAGTATAGAAACACTTTAATCACATGTGTGTACATATGAAAATTATATAAATTGAAGCATGAGATCGCAAAAAAATCTAATTAAATTATGCATACCAGGTTCTATGAGGTCTGAAATATGATCATAGTCTTCTGATGCAAAAGTAACATTCTGGCCTTCATTTACTATATCATCTTCAAAATGCATGTCAATAGGTGCAAATGATCTTTTTTCCCAATCTTCAACCCATTCTGTATTCTCACATTCTTCCCATTCACCTGCAAGACAAAATTGACAAAAAAAAGCAACCTCCCTAATCCATATAGTCCAAGTGTTAGAATCTGAACTCCTAAATGAATGCCATTTAGCTGACCCACTAATTGTATCACAATCATATCTTGAAGGGATATTATTTTTTTCAACTAGGTAGAAGAAACGTTTGCTTGTAGAGTTTTGATTTGATCCGGTGTATAAATATTTGTTACACCATTCGACAATCTCACGTGCATTTTTGAATTTAGATTTTTCCTCAAATTTGAATTGCTCTCTAGTAAGGGCTCTCTTCACACATGCACCAGCACCATCATGTTCTCCTTTACCATGTCCATCCTCAAAATAACTCCACACATATTGGATGTTAGTTTGCTTATGTGTCCTACTCAACCAATAGAACATTCTAGCATTCTTGAATTGTCTTGTACAATTATCTGACCATATCCAATGTTGTGTCATTTGAATTTGTTTCTCTTTTAAATTATCATAAAAGACCTTGAAACAATATTGGACAAACTCAGATGAATGGAGTTTATTATCACTTAAATAAAAATAGTACTCTCTCAATATTTTTTGATCCTCCTCTGTACTATCAGGTGCATGCCTATAAACTATATGAACATAAATTGTTACTTGTACTGAATTGTAATATTGTGGTTGTATCTCTTCTTGTGGTGCAAGCATGTAGTTCTCTGCAAAGTCAACAACTGAAAGTATAGTACCAATTGGAAATGTATTCTTACATATGCGAAATTGTCCATCAAGCCATCTAGAATATTGAGAGTGTTTAACATATTATGGTATGATCATACTCTTAAACTCATCCATAAATGCATGACAACTAACTTTATCTATAACTAGATCACACCTTCTAATCTTCCCATCCTTCAATGGATATTCAATAGTTTTGAATCTTTTTACCTCAACTAATTGTTGTCCAAAAGTAGTCAAAGCATTTTCATGCAAACATTCATCTAACAAAGAAAGATTGCCGCACATATCACATGTACTAGAAAGACATGCATTGAAAAGAAAGTATTGATCATTAGGTGGCTTACAAAACAAACCCGATATGAAATCTTTTATAGTTTGAGGTGGTATTTTTATACCACATTCTTGCAACATTTCTTTACTATGCATGGTACCACGTATAGATCAAAATACATCATAATGGTAACGAAATTGAATATGAGTTTTACAACAACATGTGATTCTTTCCTTGCTAATCCTTACATACCATGGTTTACACTTTTCAAAAGATCTTTGACTAATGGTAATATTTAATACCTTACCATCTACAAATTTTTTAAACAATTCAGTTTGAGTCATGTCCAAAAGGTGTTTAGGATGTGGATCATGTATTTTTGACCCAATTCTCAATTTAAGAACATCTCTTGAATTAGGTGATACTCTTGTATGATCATGCCAAAATTTTTTAATCAAACTTTTGATTTTACTAGTAAGTTTCATATCACATCTCGGGAGTCTACCACTAGAAGTCCATAAAATATTTGCTGGATCACATTCAAAGTTAACC
Source organism: Cupressus sempervirens (assembly GCA_028749045.1). Taxonomy (NCBI): domain Eukaryota; kingdom Viridiplantae; phylum Streptophyta; class Pinopsida; order Cupressales; family Cupressaceae; genus Cupressus; species Cupressus sempervirens. The sequence continues at coordinate 766,341,308 of CM053789.1, read as the reverse complement.
CTTCTCTTTACAACTCTTTCTAAAGTCTTACGATTCATATTAAGATATCCACTTATGTTGGTAATCAATCTTTTGTCAGATGTTGATTTGTTAACTAAAGCTGTTGTTATTTCTCATCGTGCTGCATTCTTATCTTTAGACCAACTTCTCTTTCTGATAACATCAAAAGCACTAGCAATAGTGGATAAAACTTGTTTTAAAGACTCATTTTTATGCTTGGATTTTTCATACATTCCCAACCTTCTCATTAATTTTCACATTTTGGACATTTAATTAGTTGCAACATTAGCTGACATTGAAACCCAAATTTCTTATTATAAAAAAATTGCCTATACAATCTATTAGCATGTGTCCTAATTTGTCTCCATGAAACCAATCCCTCAAGATTATCTAACACATCATTAGGAATATGAAAATTATGTTCAGACACTTTACTATCATCCTGACATGTTTTTTCAGTAGTCGGTATTTCTATGTCTACATTCATGTAATTTTTATTTTTAGAAACTTTACTATTTTCACTGTTATTTGGGATTTCAATATCATTTTCAAATTTTCTTGGTGTTTCTTTCGGGGCAGGCATTTCAATTGGAGTATTTTGTGCATGATCATTTGACAATTGCTTCTCATGAAGAAAATCTAAATCATTTAAATCGTAATCTGCTTCTAAAAAATCACCAATTTCATCATGAGAGAAAATTCGAGGGTTTGGAGACACACCTGTATTGAACGCATGATAAGAATGTGCACCTGAATTTTTTTGTATTGGGTTCTCTTCTTTGACCTCTTCATCCATCGTGGTATCCTCAATGTCTTTCTCCTTTGAAACATTGTTCAAGTCTCTAATTCTCTGTCTTCTCTCTCATTGACGTTGTGCTTCATTCTCTTTATTTGCTGCAATCTCCTCATCTGTCAGAACTCTTGCTTTCTTCTTTCTTCGTTGTTTTGATCCCATGTTTGCACCAATTTTGAATTAGAATTAGTAGCTTGCAAATTGTATAAGAGGACAAGAAAATAGAATAAGCATGACGAAATTTGGTGTTGCAGATCGAAACTGTTGTTTAATCATTTCATTCATTGAAATTGGGTCAGTGGGGCAGCTTTTGGGGCCCAACAGGTACATTAGAAACGGGTACCCGATTGCTTAAAAATTGGGCACTCGATTCTTTAAAAATTGGGTACCCGTTTATAAATCGGGTACCTAATTTTTAAAAGAATCGGGTACCCGATTTTCAAAAAGTCAGGTACAATGGTTCAAAGCAATCAAGCACCCGATTTTTGAATTACAAATCGGGTGCCCAATTCTTGAGACATGAGTGGGAATTTGGTATGGCTCCCAACTTTTGCATGGGGTTTTGCCTTGGGGTAAGGCATGGCATAGGCTTGGTCCCACCAAGCCATGCCTTTATGATCCTTTTTTTTTCTAAGGCATTTAATTGACAATTTCTAATATTGTCATAAATTTTTTATAGTCATTCCCATTGAATTTTTTGACAAGACAAAAACCCATTATAGGTCTTACTGTTCTAATTTCAAAAATGTAAATTTTATAGTGTTATTAGTTTATTTTCTATTTTTCCATTATTTATTAATCAAAACTATCTCCTAAACGTTAAAAAGTTGACATTCTCTAAAACTTTAATAACTTTTTTATTTTATAATTTTTCTTAAATTAATTTATGTCATCAATCTACATACAATTCTTTTGATGTTAAAAAAAAAATTTGAAAAAAGTGAGATTTTGATCAAATTATGTGGTCTGTACATGAGAGGTTTTAAAATTTACCTTTATAGCCAATTAATAATTAATACAAATAAATTATTCAATAAAAAATTAAGAAAAAATATTTTCATCAATCTTAGGTGTATTAGGTAACTCCCTTTAAAAGGATTTGTGTCAAAGTATAGTGTCTGTACACGAGCATGGTATGCTCCTGAAATAGGCATTTTGAAAAAGTGGTTTTTAAAGATCCATACCAAAAAAATAATCTATCATATGGGTGCACAAATAAATTACATATTCAAAAATTAGATTCCGAACACTAAAAATTTTATTCTAGAGTTTTTTAATATTCAATCTCTAAATACCTCAAATTTTGACATCAATTGACAATAAATTTCAAAAACAGGAAAAACACTTTCACTTTTTGGCCAAAAGTGAGACCCAACTTCTTGCACTGACCCACCTTAACTATGATTTACATATAAGGTTAGGGTTTAATATTTAACATTTAAGATTAGGATCTAGTATTAGGATTTGTATTCAATTCTAGAATATAAATAGGATAAGTATTATAATTTAGATTTTATAATTAAGGTTTATATTTAGACTTATGATTAAGGTTTATAATTAAGATTTATTATTAAGGTTTATAATTAAGGTTTATATCTAGCAACTCATTAAATTTTTTAAAGAAAAATGATAATTTATGAAGTTGCTTCCACCTACAAATTAGAATTAGGAAAACATATTTTATTAATCATTGAAACTACTGAGGCTAATGTTTGGATGAGCCAAGAGTAGTTCGCAGGTGGAAGACAAGTAAGCATCCAAAAGTAATTATAAAAGATGTGATTAATATAATACAAATTTTTATAATAATAAAAAGACTTTGGTCATAATTAGAAAATGCAATTAATATAACACATTCCAACATAGAGATTTAGACGGAAGGAAAGTTCTATTACCAATTTTCATAACAATTTTTAAATGATAAGTTAATATTTAAATTACTAAAGAAGATATTGTAAGTTTAAGTATTATGATTAGAATTAGGATTATTATGGTTAGGGATAGGGTTCATGTATTAGAATTAGGATCTAGACTTATAGTTTGCATTAGCAGATAATATTTAGGATGAACTATAATCATAAATATAAATCAAATCATAATTCTATCTCTAAGCTTTCATTCTAATTGTAACCTTAATTCTCATCCTAATGCCATCTATTATATATCCTTTAAACAATAGCACCATAATAAATATCCAAAACCTAAATATAATTCTAACTAAAACCATAATCCTAGGTAAACCCTAACATTATTCATAATCATTATAATAATCTTAAGCTTAGCCATCATGAAAACCCTAAACATAACAAAATTCTAAACCATAACCTTTCCATAATCTTAACTTTGTTTGATCTTGAGATGAACATATAATCCATAATGAGAATACAATCCCCTAGTGTCACAAAATAAGTGTACATAAAAATTGATCTAGCTACTTGAAAATAGAAAAGGGAAACAATTTTGAGGCAAACAACCCTAGAACAAAAAATACATTAGAAGTTGCATTCTTAGTCCCCCTGCTAATTTCTTCATACTTTCCTTTCATAATCTTAATTATCCTCATTTTTATCTCATCTTATCCTTATATTTCTTAATGATTTTGTGCATTTCCTCACAAGTTTAGTAGGCCAAATAAATGCATAAATAGTGTTGAATAACAAATCTTATAGGAGTATCAAAATATATTTTCCCTTTCTATAAGGTCAATTAGGGGTTTAGGATAGAAACATATAGCTATAATATTTTTTCTACAAGACTTTAAAAACTAAATAGAATAGGAATATACCTACTCTAGCATTCAATGTAAAATATTAATAATAAACAAATCACTACAATATATTTCATAAAGTAATTCTATTTAGGATCTAGGTCATAATCTAACAAAACAATGGTTAAACTATTGGGCAGTCTCACATCCTTTTCCTTAATATCAAAAACATGTTCCCTTGAACTTGCATAGACAAAACAAGTTTGTATCTAACATTAAAACTAGATTTATATAGTTGATTTATTAATATAGTATTTTGGAGTATTATTTAATGATTAGACTTAAGTTCGGCATAATGTTCAATTAGCCTTAACATTAAAGTTTACTTAAGTGTTTAACTTTATTTATTTAATTGATATGGTTTTAAAGATCTGTGTTATATAATTGATATTTTAGATTTAACTTTTATTAAATAGTAATTTTGTCATTTTTAATTTTGTTTAAACATATATGTAGATTATATTCGATGGACTCACTGCTACCACCACCCCGTCCCCCTCCCCCACCCCCACCTCTACCCCCTCCACCTCCACCTCCACCCCCACCTCCATGACCACCTAGTCCTCCTCCACCATCCACCATAAATGATCTACGAGATAGCATGAGGCATAATCTTAACAACCTTATGTGAGATATTGAGGCTATCAGGCTCGAGGCCCACCCACTCTTCCCCCCCCACCTTGCAGATAGCATGCAAGGTGTAATTCACTCTATACAGAATTTGAATTGCGCTATTGATTCATTTAGATTATGGAGGGAAAACATGCATGCCTTCTATTCTGATGGCTTATCATATAGAGAGGTCCATAACCTCAAAATAGGTAAAGAAAATTTACAAGATATGTTGTAAACCCTAAGAAGGGTCTGGAGATTAATGAGAAGAAGCCTCATATTTCTATTAGATGGTGCACACATCCATGCATAGCAACACATTTTTGGGAGTGGTGTTGGATGGTATTTGACCATCCACCACATGCTAATCTTGAGGTGCCCATGTACTTCCTTAGGAAGCTATGGGATGAGTTTGAATTGGGTTTAAAACCCAATTATTTTGATATCAAATCATTTCAAGGGGTTAGTGGAGGGATGCCTCAGGATAGGCCTGGGGCAAAGCTGAGTGATAGAACGAGAAAATGCTTGTGACCTCAGCCCCTTGTACCTCTTCTTATGCCTGTTGTACCAACTCCACACCATCATCAAGTAGTTTCATTTTCTCTTACCTCTTTGAATGCGCTTTCAGGCAATTTAGTATAGCAATGGATGTAGGCGACACATGCTCGTTCACTTAGACATATTTGTACTAGTTGTGGAGGCATATACAGAGGCCCCCAAAGCGATGTTGATGGAGCACATGGTGACCATTATGCTAAGGGTGCTAATTTTGATGATGATGTATACACTGCCCATGGTGATGGTAGTGATGAGATTGATGTGTCATCATTTGTTGACCTCATGTAGGGAGAGCCCAGAGATAGTCAAGAGTAGCAGGTAAAATTTTAATTAAAATTTAAATATAAAGTACATAATTATTTAACTTCTACATACATGTGTAATTGTATTAATCATATTAATTTGCACTTTTGAAATAATAGAGGATGGATGAAACTGTTCCTCCTAGGAGGCAGTATAGTCTTTTTTCAAGACCTACAGACATTGGTGTCCCTCATATGGTATGCACTTTGAATTACACTATAAAAATGTACATTCGAAATCAAATTTAATAACATGTGCTCATATGTCCTTTTTATTTGATTTTGTAGGTATTGTTCGTTCCTACACAGTTTGATGTCAGTACAGGTCCTGATCTAGTTACCACTGAGGCACAACCTTAAATATATATGGTATGAACTTTTGATTGCAGACAAATAATTTGTACTATTTTTATGTATGTACATTGTTATTAACTTATAATCTAAACAATTTTGACTCATGTACATATTTTATGTGCTTTGATTTTATGAACAAGAGATGGATCACACTCATCCATACAGGCCTTGATATAGTTTATTTTCGATTCCATATTTTGATCAACATGCTAGCATACCTGTAGACACATCTGTGATATTGGCTACTACTTAGGTATGATATATATACATGTTTTTATAGTGTATAAAAAATGTAGTGTACAAATTATGTACTTTTTAGTTTACGTACTTTGTAATTATTCATGTATGTATAATTTTGACTCAATGTTTATGTATCCATAATTTTAGGACTATGTTGCCATGAGTTTTTCTGAGAGTACAAGACTTAGCCAGATGGAGGTACCTACATCATCCTTTGAGGTCAGTATTGTGATTTATGTACATACATAGTTCATTATGCTCTTTATCAAATTTTAAAAATTTATGTATTGTAAATTACAGGACCTCACCATTGCTGCATTTGGTATCTTTCATAGTGCACCTCCTCTCGTTACAGAGGGACACCCATCTCATGTGGTATTTATTTTATTATGTAGTGAATATTTAATTTATTTGCAAGCTAGATTGTGAAACCCATTTCAATTAAGCATGTACATGATGAGACGTGCCTCATGGTAGATAGGATGATCCATCTACCACATAGGGTGTCCCACATGATGAGACAACTCATATTACACAGGATGATCCATCTGAGTCCTCTTTGCGTGGAGTAAAGATGACATTCAATCAGATAGATTAGGTCTTGTTGGCACCTTTAGATTGTGTTTTTATGACACATATTGTTTATTTTGATACACTTTGTATTAGGACAGTTAACTGTATTATATGCATTTTTTGACTTCATAGATCATGTTATGACATGTTAGACCATGTACTATTTTTTTTATGACTTCTTATCATGCTAGTGTATGTAGTATATATTATTATTTTTCATCATGTTCTAAGTATTCAAACCATTTTCTTTATTGCGACATATTTTATTCATGAACATATGACACATTTTGTAAGTATACATGCTACATGAACAATAATTTTAACTATTTATAGAGCATTAGTACTGATATCAAAAAGGTTATTTGATAAATATCACATCAAATTTATGCATTGAGATTCATACAAATAAAATTGACCTACTATTATAAATATTTTTCATCTTAAAAATTCAAGTTTATAAAATTTAGGTAAAGATTGAAGATTTTTTTATTATGAAATGATGGATAATACCCTTCCTTTCACACATTTTCTCATCAAGGCTACGTACGTATGCATATGATTATGTACATAGGAAAGTCACATACCTAGATGGTTCCTTGTAACTTTGACTTAGGTTTTCTTACATCCCAAGTGTCGCTCTAGCTAGAATGCCTATTCTTCTAGACAAGACACTTAATGTCTTATCAAGTTGTTATATTTTCATAAATATATTTACCTATGTAATTAAATAACTGATTGAGGTAGTTTTAATGTGTCCTAATTGGTCCTAATATATTCTAAGGTTTTGTAATGGGTCCTAGGACCACTTACAATCCATTATGACCCCTTATGATACATTAGAATCATTAACATACCATTTGTGTGTCCTATTATAGTTAATGTATTCTAAGGGGTCCTAATAGGCCTTGAGATGTCCTAGGACCAATAAGAACCCATTATGACCCTTCATGATATATGAAGACCATAGTTTAAAATCCAAGAGGAAACATTAGGACTGATTACAACCACTTAGTAACTATTATAATGCCTTTGGACATAGTAGTGTATTGTATGATGGTGAATGTGTTCAGAGGGCTTATAATTGGTTCTTATGAATCCTAATGGCCCCTAATGGATTATAAGGGTTCCTAACGGGTCCTAAAATGTAATGGGATCACTTAAAACACATTAGAACCCCTTAAGACACATTAGGACCCATTAGGGCATATTATAACCCATTAGTGTGTCTTACGCCCCTTAAGATTATCTAAGAGGCATTAATGGATTTTAATATGTTTTAAATGGTCATAATGTGCACCCTAAATGATATTAATGGGTTTTCAAACCACATAGGACCAATCGTGATCCGTTGTGAGATATTAGGACCACTTAGGACACATTACTATGTCTTGCAATGGTTAATGTGTTATAAGAGGTTTTAATGGGGTTTAATGGGTCCTAATGTGTGCGAATGGACCCTAACGTGTCCTAATGAAGCCTAATGTGTACTAATGAATTCTAAAAATTCCTAATGTTCCCTTAGAACATATGACTAATTAAGGCACATTAGACCTCTAAAAAGTGTCCTACAATGACTAATATGCTATAAAGGCTCATAATGGGTCATAATGGTTCCTAGGAGGTTGTAATTAGTCTCAAGGATTCCTAGAACCACTTAGGACCCACTAAAACTCCTTAGGAAAAAATAGGATTGAATAGGACACATTACAACCCTAAAGTGTATCTATGATGATTAATGTGTTCTAAGGGTTCATAAAGTGTGTTAATGGTATGAATGGGTTCCAAGGAGTCATAATGGGTCCTAAGGTTTCTTATGACCACATATTACCCATCAAAACCTCTTGGAAACATTAGAATGTACTAGGACACATTAGAAAAGATTATTTTTAGGACTATAGTAATTTTTAGGACTATAATAACTAATGTGTTGTAAGGGGTCCTAAGAGGTGCTAATTTGTCCTAATGTGTCCTAATGGGTGCTAATGTGTCCTAAGGAGTCATAATGGGTCCAAAGGGATTGTAGGACCAACTAGAACCCATTATAACCCTTTTTGATAAATTACAAGCACTTATAACCATCCCCATATCCCTTCCTCTCTCTCTCTCTCTCTACCTCTCTTCCTCCTTCCCTCCCTCTCACTTAGCATGGTTAACATGGTTAAACATACATGTCAATTATCAACATAACAATAACATATAATCAATACAATGAGTAATGATCTTTAAATTATCATGTACAAGTGACTTGTTTAATATTACAATCAATAGTAATTTGAAACTTCAAACAAGCATTAATTTAAACATGCTTGAATGTAAAAGTAATGGAAAAAAAATAGGAGGTCATTACTTAAATTGACAATTAATTTATAATATCAAGTGCACACCTTTAACTTTCAAATAGAAATAAACTCCCATTTTAAAATTAGTTTGTATAACATATTTCACAATATATGTAAGACAATGTCAATGATATATTTATAGAAGTGAACTCAAAATATAAAATTGGTTCAACACATCTCTTCAAATGAGGTCCTATAAAATAAAATTGTAAAAGAAAAACACATGTTAATAAACACATAAATTAATATGAGGTATCTGAACTATGTAAATATATGTGTAATTTATATGTACTCACTATGTGGAATTGCACAAGATGTCGGTGTTTGATCTACTTTAACATTTAAATTTGCATAAATTGCAATTGAGAGCTGAATAAGAGGTATATATATATATAAGTTCTCTAATTTGGTATTGGCAACACAAACATACATGCAATTAATTTATATAAGTACATATATAAAAATAACACAATAAAGAAAAAATTGACATGTGTTTGATTTAAATGTAGTCATCCCACTATATCATCTGCATCCTCTCTCTTTTGCAATGCATCTATGATTGTCTCGTGCTCGTCCATTGAAATTGTCCATAATACCTTATTGGTGGGTCTCCCTTTGTATCTTCCTAATTTGATATTCATTGCCACAACCAAATGAGAATAGTGTAAAATCTTCTTTTCAGATTGTTAGTCTTCAAATGCTAGTAAAGCATTTCTTCTTGTTAGGTATCTACGTAGCTAGGTGCCAGCTACAACGATAGACCCAATTGGATAATCAAAACCATCATTGTCTACTTGATGACATATCAATTTTTTCTTAGGTTCCACATATCTAGCTAGCCAATACTTAGTCTATTCATCGTTATTACTAGGCGCAATAACAACATAAACATGTCCTACAAGATAAGATAAAGTACAGAAACACTTTAATCACATGAGTACATATGCATATTATATAAATTGAAGCATGAGATTACAATGAAATCTAATTAAATTGTGCATACCAGGTTGTATGAGGTCTGAAATACGACCATAGTCTTCTAATGAAAAAGTAACATTCTAGCCTTCATTTACTGTATCATCTTGGAAATGTGTGTTCCTATGTGCTAATGATTTTTATTGCCAATCTTCAACTCATTTTGTATTCTCACATTCTTCCCATTCAGCCGCAAGACAAAACTGAAAAAAACACATAAGCTCTCTAGTCCATATAGTCCAAGTGTTAATATCTAAACTCCTAAATGAATTCCATTTAGCTAACCCACTAATTGTATCACAATCATATCTTGAAAGGATATTCTTCTCTTCAATTAGGTAGAACAAATGTTTGATTGTAGAGTTTTCACTTGATCCTGTGTATAAATATTTGTTACACCATTTGACAATCTCATGTGCATTTTTGAATTTGGCTTTTTCCTCAAATTTTAATTGCTCTCTACTAAGGGCTCTCTTCACACATGCACCGACACCATCACGTTCTCCTTTACCATGTCCAGCCTCAAAAAAGCTCCATAAATGTTGGATATTAGTTTGCCTAATACTCAACCAATAGAATATTCTAGCATTCTTGAATTGTCCTGTACAATTATCTGACCATATCCAATGTTGTGTCATTTGAATTCGTCTCTCTTTTAAATTATCATAAAAGACTTTGAAAGAATATTGGAAAAACTTAGATGAATGAAGTTTATTATCACTCATATAGAAATGGTACTCTCTCAATATTTTTCGATCCTCCTCTATACTATCAGGTGCATGCCTATAAACTATATAAACATAAATTGTTACTTGCACTAAATTGTAATATTCTGGTTGTATCTTATCTTGCCATGCAAGTGTGTAGTTCTCTACAAAGTCAACAACTGAAAGTATAGCACCAATTGGAAATGTATTCTTACATATGTGAAATTGTCCATCAAGCCATCTAGCATATTGAGAGTGTTTAATAAATTTTGGTATCATCGCAATCTTAAACTCATCCATAAATGCATGACAACTAACTTTATCTATAACTAGATCACACCTTCTTCCAATCTTCTTATCTTTCAATGAATATTCAATAGTTTTGAATCTTTTTACATCAGCTAATTGTTGTCCAAAAGTAGTCAAAGCATTTTCATGCAAACATTCATCTAACAAAGAAAGATTGCCACACATATCACATGTATCAGAAAGACATGCATTGGAAAGAAAGTATTGATCATTAGGTGGCTTACAAAACAAACCTAATATGAAATCCTTTATAGTTTGAGGTGGTATTTTTATACCACATTCTTGCAACATTTCTTTACTATGCATGGTACCACGTATAGATTGAAATATATCATAATGGTAATGAAATTGAACATGAGTTTTACAACAACATGTGATTCTTTCTTTATTAATCCTTACATACCATGGTTTACACTTTTCAAAAGATCTTTGACTAATGGTAATAGTTAATACCTTACCATCTACAAATTTTCTAAACAATTTAGTTTGAGTCATGTCCAAAAGGTGTTTAGAATGTGGATCACGTATTTTTGATCCAACTCTCAATTTAAGAACATCTCTTGAATTGGGTAATACTCTTGTATTATCATGCCAAAATTTTTCAACCAAACTTTTGACTTCACTAGTAAGTTTCATATCACATCTCAGGAGTCTAGCACTAGAATTCCACAAAATATTTGCTGGATCACATTCAAAGTTAACCCTTCTCTTTAAATCTCTTTCTAAAGTCTTACAATTCACATTAAGATATCCACTTATGTTACTAATCAATCTTTTTTTCAGTTGTTGATTTGTTAACTAAAGCTATTATTATTACTCATCGTGCCACATTCTTATCTTTAGAGTGACTTCTCTTTTCGATAACATCAAAGGCACTAGCAACAATGGATACAACTTGTTTTAAAGACTCATTTTTATTTTTTGATTTTGCATACATTCCTAACCTTCTCATTACTTTTCACATTTTAGACATTTTAATTAGTTGCAACATCAACTAACATTGAAACCCAAATTTATTATTATAAAAAAAGTCTATATAATCTATTAGCATCTATCCTAATTTGTCTCCATGAAACCAATCCCTCAAGATTATCTACCACATCATTAGGAAAATAAAAATTATGTTCAGACACTTTATTATCATTCTGACATGTTTGTTCAGTAGTTGGTGTTTCTATGTCTACATTTGTGCAATTTTTATTTTCAATTGACATTTCATTTTCATTGTTATTTGGGATTTGAATCTCATTTTCAATTTTTCTTGGTATTTCTTTCAGGGCATGCATTTCCATTGGAGTTTGTTGTGCATGATCATTTGACAATTTATTCTCATGAAGAAAATGTAAATCGTTTAAATCGTAGCATACTTTTAAAAAATTACCAATTTTATCATGAGAAAAAAATTGAGGGTTTGGAGATACACCTGTATTGAATATTTGATTAGAATGTGCACCTAAATTTTTTTGCATTGGGTTTTCTTCTTTGGCCTCTTCATCCATCGTGGTATCCTCAATATCTTTCTCCTTTGAAATATTGTTCAAGTCTTTAATTCTTTGTCTTCTCTCTCGTTGATGTTGTGCTTCATTCTCTTTATTTGTTACAATATTCTTATCTTTCAGAACTTTTCTTTTCTTCTTTCTTCATTGTTTGGATCCCATGTTTGCACCAGTTTTGAATTTGAATCAATAGCTTACAAATTGTAGAAAAAAACAAGAAAATGGAATAAGTATGATAGAATTTGCTATTGCAGATCGAAACTATTATTAAATCATTTCAATCATTGAAAGTCGGCCTGTGGGGAAGCTTTTGGGGCCCAACAGGTACATTAGAATCGGGTATCCGATTTTTTAAAAATTGGGTACCCGATTCTTGCAATGATTAATTTGTAATCAAGCACCCGATTTTTGAATCACAAATCAGGTGCCCGATTCTTGAGACATGAGTAGGAATTTGGAATGATCATGACATTTGCATCGGGTTTTGCCTTGGGGAAAGGCATGGCATAGGCTTGGTCCCACCAAGCCATGCCTTTATGAACCATTTTTTCTAAGGCATTTAATCGACAATTTTATAGTTTGTCATAATTTTTATATGGTCATCCCCATTGAATTTTTTGATGAAACAAAAACCCATTATAGGTCTTATTGTTTTGATTTTAAAAATGCAAATTTTATAGTGTTATTATTTTATTTGCTATTTTTCCATTATTTATTAATCAAAACTATCTCTCAAACGTTAAAAAGTGACATTCACTAAAACTTTAATAACTTTTTTATTTAAATTTTATCTTAAATTAATTTATATGTCATCAATCTACATACAATTATTTTGAGGTAAAAAAAAAGATTTTAGAAAAGTAAAATTTTGATCAAATTATGGTGTTCGTACACAAGAGGTTTTAAAATTTACCTTTATACCCAATTAATAATTAATAAAAAAAAATTATTCAATTAAAAATTAAGAAAAAATATTGTCATCAATCTTAGGTTTATTAGGTAACTCTCTTTAAAAGGATTTACGAAAATTCATTTATTTGTATCAAATTTTGGTGTTTGTACACGAGCATGGTATGGACCTGAAACAGACATTTTGAAAAAGTGGTTTTTAAAGATCCATACCCAAAAAAAATCTATCATATGGATATACAAATAAGTTACATATTCAACAAGAAGATCCCAGGCACTACAATTTTTATTTTTGAAGTTTTTAAATATTTAATCTCTAAATGGCTCAAATTTTGGCATCAATTGACAAAATATTTCAAAAATAGGAAAATCACTTCCACTTTTTGGCCAAAAGTGAGACCCAACTTCTTGCACTGACCTGTATATGGAAAAAAAAAGATACATAGATTCTTGTGGTCATCTTTGAATGTATACCTGCATACTTCTAACTATTTGTCCATACTTCACTAACAATATTAAATATTCCAAAGATATCTTGGTAATAAAAAATTATAGATTTCCTCGAGATGAAATGAGGAATTTAGATTTTTTTGTCTAGATGATCATTTTCTAGAAAGACAATGCAGTTGTTCCAACGACATTCAATACTATCAAAATAGTTGAGAAGCTAGATATGATGATGCTAATGCTGAAAATAATCTACCTATCACTTGCAGATCACTATTGATGTTCCTGATATAAATGGTCGCAAAGACATTCTTAAGGTTCATGCAAGCAACAATAAGCTGGGCAAAGATATCTTACTTGATGTTGTTTCCATGAGAACCCCTAGGTTTACTAGTGCTGATCTTGCAAACCTCTTGAATGAAGAAGAAATTCTTGTTGGAAGATGAGGCAAACAATACATATCAAGTAAGCAAATAGATGATGCAATAGACATGATTGTGGATGGTATGGAGGGAACATCAATGACTGATGGAAAGAGTAAGATTTTGGTGTCTTACCATGAAGTTGGACATGCAATTTCTATGTAAGTACACAAAACTAAACATCTATTAGTACTTTATTGTATGATTTTATGTAGACCCTTCACATACATATTGACCACAAGTTGGAAGTCTAATTTGCAATGATAGACAATATAAATGTGTGTTGCAAAGGCAACTAAATATTGTTTTGGTAATTGTTACAAGGTCAACATGATGAATCCTAGAGATTCAACAATCCATGAATTATTAGAGTTGACCATTTAATTATATACAAAGAGAGATTATTTTGGTGAAGGGTGATTGTAAAAGATATGCATTGACAAAATCGAATATGATTCGAGTGTTGTTGGCCAGTTGGCAACAACTATTGGATTCTTCTGTGGGAGAAATCAAGAACATGGATATGCATGACCAATAATTCTTGTGTATCAGCATCTATTTTGACTCTCATACAACAAGTCATTCCTTCGAGATTTTAGAAATTTATCATTGCATATTATCATTTTTTAGAGATTCATGGACTAGTGGTGCAACTCATAACTCTTGCATTAAGCTTCATGTTCTCTTGGGAAATGCTAGACTATGACCTAGTAATTCTTCTAATCATCTTCCCTATTTGTATACCCAACACAAAATTGTTCCACTTCATGATGGAATTGAAATAGTGATATGACTTCCCATCTTTGATTCCCTTTCTTATTGTGCCCTCTCTATGCAAGGTAGAATAGGGTGACTTTGGGTAATGTCCCCTCTCACTCAAACTTTTTATACACATCCTTGAGATTCAAATTGAGGATTCTTTCCATGGTAGGAAGAAGTCTTTGAAATATCATGATCTCATATGAAAACATGTCTTATTGTACCCAAATCTAATTTTTTTTTGCAATTAGATCACATCTAATTAGAAAGTTGAATTAGAGGAAGAGATTTCCATTTTACCCTATGTAATCTGAAATTTTTCATACTTGAGTCTGAATGTGTGGAAGATAAAGAAAATGTGTTAAAAATAGTCCTTAAGTTTTCTACAAGGACCTTCTTTGCATGAAATCCTAGTACCCATCCTTCAACCCTAACAAAGATATCTTTACTTCTACTTTCCTCCGGCTTCATTTCTCCTATCTCCTTTTCAATTCTAGAAAATAAATTTTTGTAAGCTATTGGTAGTGGTATGAGAAGATATTATTGTACCTTAAAGGATACAATCAAGTATGCAAGCTCTAATTGTGCACTAATTTGTGTGTAGATGGACCTCTCTAATAATTTCTCATTTGATATTTTGTTTAAAGTGGAAAAGATAAATTGGTATCAATAATTTGATTATGAAAGGAAATATTTCAAATGCAGATTATGGTTTCTAGAAAAGCATTCCTCCTTGAAATGTCTAAAAGCAAAATAAAAATAAAAAATGAAATCAAGCTTCATTAGACCCTCACACTTGTTGGATCATCAAAGGACCTTATAAATTTATTATTCCTCTTAATGATTTGATAGACTCCATCTCTCCAGCAATCTATAATCACAAATGTAGACTGTAAAATCACTTTGTATTCTTTCAATTTTGAGTTGCATACCTCTTACAGAGTTTTAGGTGTTTCGAGCGCCTCTTCAAACAATCCTTGAGACTCAATAGCTTCCTTGTACACAAGTGTATCTTTAAAGTCTCTTGCACTAAAATTGTATGTCCTAACTACTACTCCACAAGAAACAATCCACAGAAAGAAGAGATGAATCTCATTTGTTATTGAACACACATTATAATCCCTAAGGAACCTTACTAGGAGGAGGTGTCCCTGATGAACTGTGAGTGCTAGAATCAATTTGAGACTCTGTAGAATGAGAGTTTTGTGTCTTCTTCTTCGTCCCTTAATGTAGGTGCATCCGATGACTGGAAATGTTTTGAAGATTCTTGATTATACATGGTTCATTTATATTGTAACATGTCTTGGTAAGAAATTTTTGTGTCTTATGGGTGTAATTGGGTGTGAGCCTTAGTTTCGGTTACATCTTAGTAGTTAAGTGTTAGTAGTCTAATCATCAATGACAAAACCCTCAAAGGTGCTCTTTCTTAGGGCCCATTTGGTTGCAGAAATAGGAATAGAGGATTAGGAATAGCTATTCTGGAATAGAAAATGGGGCTACGTATTCCTGTTCTCTGTTTGGTTCAGCCAATATTTGATGGGGAATTTGCAGACCCCAAAATTTATGTTTTCTAAAATAAATAAAAGTGGAATAGGAATACGTATTCCAATAACACCTATTTGGGTGGAATTGCAAAACCCCATTTTGAGCCAAAATTGGAATACATATTCCTATTTTACTTTGTATTTCAATTCCAATTTGGTGCATCCAAATGAAGAATTAAATTTTTTAAGAATTTACATATGCCTATTTTGCTTGTATTCTCGTTGCCAAACAGGCCCTTAGGAAGTTAATTTGATTACACACAATCATTATTTATTAGATGCAGATTAGGTGGAACAGAATCCCACATTAAATTTAGAATACACATGGTGCTCAATCCTTGGTAAGATTACATAATCTGCAGATCAAATGATGATAGCACCTGGTGAGTAATCAAAGAAAACAATGTAGAATGAAATACTTGTTTGATTAAAAGTGTTTGAAATGTACAATCTAATGGGATTATATTCATATAAGAAATGGATATGCCAGGACAATATTGAAACTAGAAGAAAGTGCTATAACAATCAAGAAGAAAGAATGCCTTTTTATTTTCCTTTATACTTATTTATAGAAATATGCAATTCATAACAACTGCCTATTAGGTATCCTCCTATCTAGCTTCCATCGTTAAGCATTCTGTCATGTTTTCTCACTAAAACTTAATCCATGGGCACATGATAGTCTTGTCAATGTGAAAATCCAAGGCCTAGAGGGAAGATAACAAGTTTCACTAGAAGCTTGCCTCATTTGCAAAAAGAGATTACAAGTTAAAAGATCCTAATTAGGGAGCAACATTCCCCTGTGAGATTTAGAAGATATCTTTTGACTGAATTAGAAGCAACCGCCATATCCCAAAGCCAAACAATTGCATAATATGCTAGGCATAAAATCTTTTCCATCTTGGACCATGATATGTTATCCTAGCAAAATTCATTGTTTGTCATCGAGAAGTCTAGAAGAATTTCATCCAGGTTAGGAATAGCTCAGGGAATCTTCAATATGATAAGTCTTTATTCACTGATAGCTTGTTTAGTTGACACTAAAGACATATCAATAAGAGCTTCTGGAAGAAAATTATGATTTTTATTTTCATCTTGATGATAGATCGTGGAACGTGATTTAAAATATTGATTTAAACAAAGATCACACAGTTCGTGGAATGTGATTTAAAATAGTGATGTAAACAAAGATCACACAGTTTTCTCCAGAAGTTATTACTTTCAATATAATGGAGTATGAAAATATTGTGTATATATTATTGTCGAACTAGACATCTGACGTCATTTTTCTCGTTTTGTATCTTTCTATTAAATGTTTCTAGCCCTAGATTCTGAGGCATGCCTGCCAGGGTTTGAAGCTGGAGTAGTGCTTTTTGTGTTTTTCTGTTTGTCATTTGTTTACTTTACATCTTCTTCATTGAATTCTGTGTTGAAGAGTAGATTGGATATGTAAAGAAAGGCATATGTTTTTGAATTTACCATACGAGTAAAGCAAAATACATTAAGATGCTTATGGATGTCATTCCTTGTGCTCTAAATAAAAGAGAATTTGCAGAAATAGAATGATGAGTAGCACGTTTATCATTCCTTGCAGGGCATAAGTTTATAATTTCATTGTTATTGAGCATTGAGAGCTTATGTTTTAAATAATTGGCTTTTGTTTAACTACCCTTATAGTAAGAACAATGTTGTTATGTTTTCTGCAGCCTGTGTTACACAAATTTCTACAGCCTAAGTTACCTGAATTTTCTGTAACATGTGTTATATCTGTTTTTGTTAAGGCAGGATTGCTGCAAATGTAATAACACAGACTGTAGTTACTGATGTTTTTGATATTCATATTGGATGAGGAGACAAGAACGTGGCCGCCTTCAGTTTCATCTCTGCTTTCAGTCGATCATTCGTTTTACTGTTAACATTTCATTCCTTGGGATTTTGTTTTTATTGGTGAGATCAAGAGAGAAAAATATGATTTAGGTGTATATGCAGGTACTTGATAGCGGGGAGTGCAATTGGTTTCTTGTACAATGTTTTACAAACGGGTCCTGCAATCTATCTCATTCTTACAAGGAAATTGTTGTTGTCTTACCCTTTCGAATTGAACTATTTTAGCATCCTTGCAGATCAGGTCTGTATTTTTCCTCCTTGTTCTTTCAAACTCATCAAGTTTTTTTAAATAGATCTCAGCATTACCATTATATATGATTAAACATTTTTTTCTATATTTAAGCTGATAGGCTTTTTATTGTGGCACACAATGGCCAAAAAATCGTCATTCCCTGGAAAATTCAACAATTGAAACACATTTTTTTATGTTTGCATAATAATAGATTGTGAAATCTAATTTTATATTTCACCAATAAAAGAGTAAATGAAAAACATTCAAAACACTCCAAGAAACAATTAGGAAGACAATTATTTCTCTTTAAAAGAAAACAACCACTCCTCCAACAAAGACGATGACATGCTAGGATCCTCGAGAATGATAGACTTTCTTATACAAAGAGAAACGATTATGGGAATGCCTTACGATCTCTCTTCCATTTATATTGAGGATGAGTCAGGGAGAGACATGTTGAAGGTAATTTTGGGTTTCAAGTTTTGTGCAGATTTCAAGCACGTGCATAAGAGTTTCACGTTCTAGTTTTCTTCACATCAATTTAAAAACGATTAAAACTACAATAATGTTAATCTCTGTTAAACTTTTCAAGGACAAATATAAGGTTATGGGCTAATTACAACCTGTCAAAAGAGTTGGTGCAATCCCTAAGGAACCTTACCTTCCCTTAGAATAGATTATAATTTTGGACCGGTTATGTTCAAATATTCTTTACTGAAGAAGAGATCATCTCTTCTCCTTGTTGAACCCTTTATAAATATTACCTTCCCTTAGGAAACGTCATTTCTTCGTTAGATCCCTTATTGAATGTATACTTCCCTTAAGGATAGATCCTTGGTAGATTGAACTAACATTATACACGTTCTATATAAACTTTCAATTCCAACTTTTGTGGAACTTTGTTTATGTGATATATAGTAAGACAATCTAACTAGGGTAGGTGATAATTTTTTAATTTTTTTTTCTCTTTTGGGAGATGTTTCTTTTATCTTTTCGTTGGATTTAATGAGGAATTAAGTTACTTAGGGCATGCTGTTTCCTTGTCTTCTTGACTTAGGTTGAAGAATAAATGATCTTGCTAAAGTGTGAGCTAAATGTTACATCCTAAAAAGTTAGAACCTATTCAATTGGAGAATATATGATGCATCAAACCTCATTTTAGTGATTTAAAAATCAAAGTGTATTTATTCATGATTTTTAGCATCTTTCATTTTCTCTTCTAAAGTTTTTCACGCCTTCCAAGCCTCAATTTTCTTTGTAATTAAACATACATGGGCCAAGACAATAAATGTCATCCCAATCCTCGTGGATTGATTTTAAACAATCTTTGAGCCCAGTGTGACGGTGTTTCATTTTAGGATCTTACTTGTAACTTTGGACTCACAATATTGAATCATGAAATTAGTTAAAAAAGGTGATCAAATCCTCTCATTTTGATATCCATCTATTGTGAAATCTATCCATAATTTATGAGACATCCATTTTAATCAAGAAACTATTGGCACTTCGAGAGAAAATGAAATCAAGCTAATTGAGGATTTGGATTCAATATCTAAAGGAAACCATCCTTCTTAAGCTCTCCAAGTCTCCCATTATTCAAGATCTATTCAAGTAGAGAAAATATACTCTCATTGATGGAAGTTACTTTCTCCCATGGTGAACAAGAAGAGAAGTTCACAAGTAAGAAAGAAGATCCACATCTATTATTATCTCTCATTCTCCATTGAAATGATCAAGCATACATTCAATCTAGATATAAGATTAAGCCAATGTAGATCGATGTATTTGGGAGGGCATCCTTGATTCTCAAACACATAGAAAGTTAGAATAAAATCATCTTCATGGGTCAATTAGATCCTAACATCCACTCACGAGGGTTTCTCATGCAAGGTGAATACTTAAATTTATCTTGTTTACATGCAAGCTTTATTTTATTTCAAGTCTAGTTCCTAGCAAGGGCTTGATCAAATAAATACCTTCACCACCAATAATTTTCCCTTTTTCTTATGTGTAGGAATATGTGTCACATATTTGGATCTATATATTTAGAGTTTTAGAACCAATGAACTGATTTCCATAGAGTTCATCAACCTTTATGCCTCCAAGACAAGGTTTATTTTCTTGGACAAGGTCAAATTTGGTCGACATTTCCTTGAAAATCTAATTTTTGTATAGTTGGGAGTTACATGCCTTAGAGTTTAGAATCCAAAACAGTTTCTATTTTTTAAGTTTTACGACAATCAAATCTAGACATGAAGTTCATTCCTCTTCTTCTAGCTTTAAGGTGATTTCTTTATTTCCACTTTTATCTAGTATTTAATTTTATACATAAGATCTAATATCACATCTTGCTACTAATCATTTAATTTATAATAACATAAATATGTTTCACACATTTTTATATCACAATAACATTCTATCCATATAGGTATATCCAAATCCACCTTTTCCTAGTTCTTACATTATCACCCCTTCATTTTTTTTGGGCTTTGCTAATCAAATTTATCTAAAGGAGGTTTTTTCTTACAATGCATAATAAGAAAAAATCTCCTCAAAATTAGTGAACAATCTATTTGTTAGCATGAATGTTGATGATATTCCTATGGGGGAGTATATTAACATTGCTGGAGACATGATTCAGAGCTTATGTGTTGCATCCATGACTATGTTTGTCATTGATGTCAACATACTAGTTATTTTATGAAGATTAACAGAGTTATAGAGGTAGGCATTCGACACAGTTCAATAATTGAAGATAAGCTTATGCACACTAGAGGTTATGTTTTACAGTATGTTTAGACACTACAACTAAGAGTGCATATAAAACTATGAAGATTGGACAAAGTTATTAAGATTTGAGTGAAGGCATCTTTCAAACATTATTTTTGAAAATAGGTACTATTGTTTTGGTTCTATCTCCACATAGGGATGGAACTAGCTTAAGATGATTGAGACAAAGGTTGAAAACATGTTAGAGATGCCTTGGTTCAGAGGTCATAATTTGAAGATCATCGAGTAAAAAGTTATGAATATTGTGAGTCGATAGTTTGTTTGTAGTCTTGGATAAAGTGTAATATTTTAACATAACATGTATTGCAATATCTTAAGATGGCCCTATGTTATTATTGTGAATTGAGAAAGTCTTAGAGCTGACTCAATAACTTGTTTAGGACTTGGTTTACAAGAAATTATATGTTTTCCTTAGATGTAATATATGGTATGTGGTCATATCTTTGTAATATGTATTGTGCGAGCTTGATATGTGAACTTGTGAAGATTAGAGTAGAGTTTGGTGTGATTGAGGCACAATGAGCTTACAAGGAATTATAATTGGCAAGACAAGTTGTTGGTTGGACAGTTGTTATTTCACATTGTAAATTATTTAGAAGGAATAGTGATGAGGCTATTTGGACAGTGGGTTCAGTTGTACTCCTTTCAACTCCTTTAGGGTTGGCACAACTCCTAACAAGGTTGAAATCTCCTAAGAATGATTCAAAGTCTCCTAACATGGACTGACAGTACTTATTGCATTTCATTGACTCCTAATTGGGTCTATCCTCTAACAAGGAAATTTTATATTAGTACTTCATTTTGTGGGTACCATCCCCACCAGGGTTTTCCCTTTGATCAAGGGTAAATCACTAGTTAACATATAGGGTGTTATTGTGCATGGTTATCTTTCTGTGGTTGTTGCATATACTATTACATGTTTTAGAATTAACAATGATATTGAAAGTTGTTTTAAGAGTATAAGTGATTCATCCCCCTCCCCTCTCCCCCCTCAGTTATCTTGGTGGACTTTACTTTCTAACACTATCCCCTTTAGCATTTCTCACCATTTCTTATTATAAACTATGCAATATGTATTTAAGGAATATAAAGATAACATTTAAAGAAATAAAATGAAACATCTTAACTTATTTGGAATATAAATAATTTTATGGCTAGAAATATTAGGAGATCTTCATTTAGCATTTAGGTATTGGTTTTGTAAAAAATATTGCAAAACATGTAAACTTAATGAGGTTGAAGAATAAACTTAAGTTGTTTGATATTAACAACATGAATTGAGGAGCCACAAGAGATTTTCAACCTCCAATCTCTGAAATCCAAGTCTTAGGGATGTTATCATTAAAATAAAGTTCAATTATTTAATATGTGCACACACAAAAAATACATATTCTATGTTTTACATACCACAAACATAATTCTTTTGAATCCTAGGACTAGCAACTAATCCTTTGCCATTTCCATGCACTTAACCCAATGTTACATTAGGGATTTATAACCCTTTTATATATTGATTTGATGTTTGGTAGTGTTCTATTATCTTCTTCAATTATTTAGTTATGATAGTTTTTAATTTTTCCCCATGAAATATTCTTAAGAAAAAAAATTCTATTTGAAATGGGATTTGACTACTTTTTGAGGCATTTGAGAAATTTAATCTCAATCTATATAGAACTATGAGTACCTATGCCCTTATTCTACACCAGTCATAACAACACACAAAATGATAAAGTTATGCCCTATCTAACAATTGTTGAGAATTTACTAGATCTGTAGAGCTCTTGTAAGAATAAATCTATCATAGTCTAAAAAGAAAGTTGTATATATTAAAATGTAAATTTTGAGTTATATACATTTTGAACAATTGTAGAGATGAAATCCAAATCTTGAAGTCTAAAGTATTAATCACAAAGTCCAAATCCTACATTTGATGTTGTCCATTTTTAATGTGGTAAGAGGTTTTAAATAAAATCTAAATGTCGAGAAATGACAATCTTAGATTATCTTTCTTCCCTATTTTGCTTAATTTCCAAGTCAGAATTAACATTTGAACCTTGAGAAGTGTTTTTGAGAAAGGATTAGAATTTCACCCTTGATTTGTAGCTATATTGCATCTTGTAGCCCAAACTCTAAAGTTTGAGACAATGTGACTTAGATGCTGAACTCCTATGGGTGGGTCAATTTATTTTTAACCCAAATCTTATGCAAATGTGAGAACATACTCCAATTTTTTAGCTATGCACTTTGTTTTTAATCCTGAGTCTAAATCGAAAGGGATTGTTCCAATTTTTTTCTTCCTTTTGGGACACTTGAGGAGTGACTTATTGCTTGTTTTAGTTGCACTGTTAAGACTATGTCATAGTTAGCCTTCCAATTATATCAATATACTTAGGATATTGGTAAGCTTATTAAATAGATCATTATATTATACCATCTCATGTTATAGATAAGTGATACAACAAGACAAACTTTATCACATTCGTATTAGAACAAAATATTTATCTAATTTTATCCTTGATGTGTGAAATGAAAACTTAAGACATTGCAATTTGAACTTAATCAAAATCTAAAACTTTACAATAGATTCAAAAGGTGCTTCCTAAAATGACAATGTTCCCTACCTTGAATATACATTAGATAAATATGATTTAGAACTATGAAAAATTAATTTTCTTTATAAGAAAAACTCTTACCGTCGTCGTGATTAAATTAACTCATTTAAACTGCATGTTATTGTCCATCAAAGACTTCTCTTCTCTCTTGAAAAGTATAGTTGCAATGAATATTATATGGAAGACTTTTCATGCGCAAATTTCTATTTATAAATTTCCACACGTAGTTTGACGTCGTGTGTTTTACTCCCTCCTAGTCAGCTCACAATTATATCTATTTGCGTGTTGGAAACGACAGATTCATATATTTCCACCTTCCTCTGCACGATAGTTTGACAATTATCATCTAATCATTCATGTGAAGATACCAGGCAATGCAATATGTAGCCATGATATTAAATATAATATAGATCAGCCTTATTTTTTATTCTCTTTAAATCTGCATCTCTGCAATATTATATATATATATATATATATATATATATATATATATATATATATGTATGGGATATTCAGTTTGATCTATTAGTTAAATCTTTATAAAATTATAAATACTGTTGAGTCAATTTTGTCCTTATATGAATATAATTTACATCTAAATTTGAGTGCTTTTGATTTCAATAAAATTATAAATATCACTATGAATTATTTTTATCTTTGAATTGATACAATTTACATTAACTTTGTATCTTTTTGATGAATAGTGGTTTCTAGGTAAGAGAAAGTCTTTCATAATTGTATCAAAATAAAACTTGGTTATAAATGGAGTTTTAAGAAGATAAATGAATTAATATTAGAAATGAATTTATATGTGTAGATCTATCATTTTGGTATCATACTAATGGCATGAAGGTATTAGGTTATGCATTGAACAATGATGTGAAAATATCATTGGCTAAGAATCTAGTACAATATGCTAAGTCAATGTGTTGACACGTTTCAAAATTCTATCCAAAATTAAACAAAAAATATAAATTGTTTTTACTTTTAAAACAAATACTTTAAAAAGTAGTGAGAATGAAAGAAAGTCAATCCTTCATGTAATTAGGAGAAAAGGAGGAAAAAAAACCTACAATTTGAAGTGAGGAAAAAGGGAGTGACCCTTTGTGATGAAAAATCAATTGAAACCTTTTTTGCTCTTTTGATCTTCATTAGTAGTCATTTCAAAATGAGGACAAAAGATTTGTGCACTTAATCTTCATTTTTCTAGGACTAAAAAAATAAAAAGAGAATAAATAATTTTGTAAGGAATTAATTTCTAGTGCAAAGAGAAGTAACCTAGTGTGCATGGAAACATAAAGATGTTTCGTTTAACAATTCCAAAGGATACTAAAATTGACAAGAATACAAAATAGTAAAGGAAAAGATGAAAAATCACATAAATTGGTCTTTAATATGAGAAATAAGGATGATCCTTAGGCTAAGGTGTAGAAGAATATTAGGATGTCATAATATACCATAGAGTTACAAATTCCCCCCCTCTTGGAAAGCTAAATGATGCACGAGTAAGTGATGATCCTAAATATTTGAAGAATAAGATGGAAGTCTACATTCAAAATGCAAAGGTGATGATAAGATTATAAAATGTTTAGGAA
This sequence comes from Cupressus sempervirens, assembly GCA_028749045.1. Classification (NCBI taxonomy): domain Eukaryota; kingdom Viridiplantae; phylum Streptophyta; class Pinopsida; order Cupressales; family Cupressaceae; genus Cupressus; species Cupressus sempervirens. The sequence goes on along the minus strand of CM053789.1, from coordinate 766,316,086 downwards.
ATGATAGTTATATAAGAAATTTTGAAGGTTAAAAGAACACAAATAGATACAAGCTACACGTTGTATGACTAAATATTCGAAGGATAAAAGAGCATAGAATAACGTGCGACCCTAGTTAACAAGTAAAATAGACTTCATATGATAAGAACAAAACATAAAACTTGCAGAAAACTAATAACAACAAATGCATAACAACACAATAATAACTTTAGAATTCAGCAACAAGATGTAACAAGAATAATAATGTTAATCTTCCAAATATTTTAATTGTAAATTATGTATTAACCTTTTTTAAAATAATAATTAAACACATTTCATCAAAAATAAAAAAATAAAAAAACATAAATATGTACGTTTTATCATATACAAGATGCCATGTAAACTACGCTTCCTACGTCAAGATAAATCTTCTCTAATAATTATTAGCTTAGGCATTGACGAGCTAATTATCAGGAAAGGAGGTACTTCTTTCCCCTCTTCAAAGTCGTTTGATATGAATGCACCATTCTTTTTCCCATCCAAGTCACGATTGCCGTGTTAAATTCACTTTCCCCTGTCCACCGTCATGTTGACTTGTTCTGCTTCACTCATTTCATGCCGTCTCCTGCTTATTTAATCTCAGTTTCCCTTCCTCACTACTCACTCTTCTTACCATTGTTCAAGCTATATGCTTTAAACCTTTGGTAGCTACATTCTTTTCTCTTTGTTGTTTTTCTATTTTTATTTCCAATAGTAAATATTTTTTTAATTTGGTTCAATTTTGATTGTTGTGATCTCTAATCAAAACTATTGTTGTTGCAGATGAAATAATCTGAATTCTTGCCATGGATCGTTCCTCCGTTGTCATATGCTCATGTTTTATCGCATTCTCATGCTATTCGCTGATGATAAATGGCAATACCATGTGCCTGCCACACGAAAGAGATGCTCTTCTTGCTGTCGAAAGCCAGTTACATCCTTCACGTTTATTGCATTCATGGCAAGGCTTTAACTGCTGTGAATGGAGGGGAGTGGAATGTAGCTCCATCAGCTCAAATGTTATCAAACTCCGTCTTGCATATCATGTGGAGAATGTGGATGATTATTGGGGCAGCCCATTTAATAGCAGACTTGCTAGAGATTTGTTCCATTTAGAACAGTTGGAGCATCTAGATCTAAGCTTCAATTATTTGAGGGGTGTTCTACCTAAAGGTATGTTTAACGGAACAATCTTTCAGATTTTCTGTTTTAAGCTGCTTTCCCTTAGTTTAATTTGAGTAGATTTTTGTTGTTGTTTAACATGTAGGTCTATTTGCCCTGAAAGAATTGAGACATCTGGATTTGAGCTTCAATTTTTTTGAAGGTGAAATACCAAATCAGTTTGCCTCCTTGAACAACTTAGCTTATCTTGACTTGTGCAACAACTGGTTCAATGGTACAATTCCAAAAGGTATTTTTTACGAAGCAGCCTGTCATGTTTCACCATTTAAGTTTCATCTTATAGAAATTTGAGTGGTTATCATTGTTGTTTACATGTGTAGGTTTATTTTCCCTGCAAGAATTGAGACACCTAGATTTGAGCTTGAATGTGTTCGAAGGTGAAATATCAGAGGGTTTTGCTTCCTTGCATAGTTTAGAGTATCTCAACTTGTCCAGCACCGGGCTCAATGGTACAATTCCCTACCAATTGGGGAACCTCTCTCAGCTGGAAGTTTTGGACCTGTCAGTGGCAGTGGTGGATGATTTTGGAACAGATGTATATGTTGGTGATTGGGAAGTATGGAGTACCGGTTTAGTGTGGACGGAAAAGTTGCAGAAATTGAAATATTTGTCCCTTAGTGGAGTAGTGCTGAATATGACAGGAAAGCAATTGGAAGCACCCCTTTCTCATCTGCCTAATCTCCAGCAACTACACCTTTTAGATTGCATGCTTTCAGGGCACATCCCCAATGCTATCCAAAACCTATCATTCCTTACCCACCTCCACTTGAGTTCCAACAACTTTGAAGGACCAGTTCCGTTGTGGTTAGGAAATCTGACTACTTTGGTTTCACTTTGGTTGTATGAAAGTCCATTACTAAGTGGTTCATTTCCCTTGAGTCTCTCTTGCCTGCCTGCTCTAAAAGAGCTTGTGTTTGGGGGAGAAAACTTAATTAGTGGTAATCTAAGTCAAATATTATGTGGGGAATGGTCTCAGCTTAATGTCCTTTTTCTTTCAGGGTCTAATATAAAAGGAAGTATGCCACCTTGCATTGGAAATATCACCTCTCTCATCGATCTTAGATTGGCAAATATGGAAAATATGGAAGGTCCTATTCCTCCTTCCATTGGAAATCTCTCCACCCTGCAAAATTTGTTTTTAGATGACAACTTGTTGAATGGAGAGATTCCACCATCACTTGGTCAAATTCCATCTTTGATTACTTTAGACCTCGTTGGAAATATGTTGGGTGGAAATATACCTTCTGAGTTAGGTAATCTTTCCTCTTTGGTAAATTTAGACCTATCCTCCAATGTTCTAAGTGGAAATATACCTTATAAGTTGGGAAGTCTTTCCTCCTTGGTGTATCTAGATCTTTCCTTTAATCAATTAAATGGTAGCATTCCCACTTCAATTGCAAGTCCTCCTGGTCTCAGGTTCATTGTCCTATCTTCAAACAATCTTCAAGGAAAGATTTCTCTTAGTTTTTTTAACAAAATGACTAGCCTTTATGAACTTGATCTATCCTACAACGAAATGGCTATCACGATTGAACCAGAATGGATACCCACAATTTACCTTGGTTCCTTAAATTTAGCCTCATGTAATATCGAGGGCATAATTCCACCATTCATTTCTACACAATATAGATTGAATGATTTGGATCTCTCCAATAATAGTCTACATGGAAATATTCCAGATTGGTTAGGGGTGCTTCCTAAGTTGGAATATCTCAACTTGTCATACAATAACTTGCAAGGACATGTTCCCTCAAGCTTGATTGCAAAAGGCTTTTATAGTGTTGATTTTCATAGTAATATGCTCCAAGGTCCTCTCCCTTTTTCTTCAGTGCCAACATCAAACATGGAGTTGTTGGACTTGTCTCAGAATAGATTCATAGGATTTATTCCAGCAGATATTGGCAATCTTCTACCACACATTCAATTTTTGTCACTTTCAACAAATGATCTAAGTGGTGATATACCTTCTTCAATTGGTCTTCTACAATATGTGAGGGTTTTAGATCTCTCGAACAATAAATTTTTTGGTAAAATACCATCAAGCATAATTAATTGTTCTAGTTTAACAAGATTAAACTTAGCAAGGACTGGATTAATGGGAGAGATACCATATCATATGGGAATGCTAAGTGAACTGAGTTCACTTCACCTCAGGGACAATATGTTAAAGGGAAACTTGCCATCAAGCCTTACAAATTGTTCTAGCTTGCAAATTTTAGATTTAGCCAATAATCATTTTTCTGGGAACATACCATCTTGGTTGGGTCAGTTCTCTGAATTGATGATACTTGTTTTGAGGTCTAACAAGTTTGAAGGAAACATTCCACATCAATTAAGCAATCTATCAAGTCTCCATGTTTTGGATATTTCACAAAATTATTTGATAGGTCTTATCCCACAACAATTAGCAACATTGAAAAGTATGAGGAATTCTACAATGGGAAACTCACATGATAATGATGGTGGATCCTACTATTACAAAGAAGAGATCCAAGTGTTCAACAAAGGATTAGAAATGGTGTACGTTAGTTCAGTGCTGTTACTTATAACTTGCATTGATCTATCTGTAAATAATCTATCAGGCAACATTCCTTCAATAATGGGGACTCTTAAAAGTCTTCACACATTGAACTTATCAGATAATAGTCTTACAGGAGAGATTCCAAGAAGTTTTGGATCACTTGCAGAGTTAGAGTCACTTGATCTTTCAAATAATAAACTAAAAGGAAGGATTCCAAATGAAATGTTACAAGTTTCCTATTTAAGTTTTTTCATTGTAGCCAACAATAGTCTTTGTGGAAGAATACCAGAAGGAAGACAATTCAATACATTCAATTCCACTTTTTTCACTGGGAACCATGATCTTTGTGGATTCCCAGTTAACAACAAATCATGTAGATGTGGAGAGATGCCAAATTATAGCATACAAACCCCTCTTCTTGAGAACGGGGATAATGAGGGAGGAGAAATTCCATGGCACTGGTATGTAGAGTGGATGACAAGTGTTTCTATTGGATTTTGGGGAGTTTTTGGAATCTTGGCTACAAAAAGGCATTGGAGGAGAAGATTCATTCATGCATTAGATGAGATGGCAATAAGTTTATTGAGTGGATTGACAAATAGGTAATGATCTAGTAAAAAATTGTAAAATCATTATCTTCCAATATCCTCATTGTAATGAGATTATGTTTTAATTTTATTATAACTAGACAAATTTGATGCTTATACACTAGTAAATAAATTCTAAGCTAATTCATTACTTTTATTATAATTTTATGAGCAGGTCATCAATAAAATACAAGTAGAGTTTTTATGGTTTGAAATTTTAAATTACATTATCAAGTATTTGTATTCAACATAGAAGTACAAATATTAAATTTAATATTTCCATGAATATGTTTTTATAGTAATATTTTGCTTAAGTAAAATAAAATTTTTGACCGATTCATAGAATATGCATTCAATAAGTAAATTGTATAAATATTTGAATTCAATTTTTTGTATTATTGAAGAATATATGCGTGTTAGTGAGAATCAAAGATATCCTTATAGAACAAAACCAAATGTTGCACATGCCTTAAAGCCAAGATAAAAAAATATTGGCATTATGCTTTAAAAAAAAATAGTAGAAATTATTTGTTGTAATTATGTTTACATATATTAATACTAAAAGTATATGGGAGTATCTCTAAAGTTATTTAATCATAAATTATTATCAAAATAACATATCATATATATAATAAATATTAATATTATAATCCTATTACCAATATATATATATATATATATATATTTTGATCGGTAAACGGCCAAGGCCTTGATCTATATTATTAATTTAAAAGTAATTACAAAGCATATCTCCGTTCAAACGGGCACTGGTAGGAAAAAACGGAGAAGAAAACCTCCAGTCTTGCCCGGGATAAATGTCCTAAATTATTACAACTTTAAAAGGGGCATACCCTAGTGAAATTGTTTTCCTAGTAATTACATGTAATTTGGGGGATACCCCTGATAATTTACAACTTAAGAAATCCATAATTTCTGCCGAGTGATGCTAGGATAGCGATCAAGGGATTGATTATAATCTCTCATTTTACTTCCTACATTCAACCATTTTTTATGGTAGATATTCGAACAAAGGGTTAGTCGTTAATGAGAAAAAGAAAAACACATAGATACCTATCAACATAAAGAGCTAAAACATGTACATTGACTGAAAATAGTTAAGAAGGAAAGAAGAGAAACAAAGGCATCAAACTAAACTATAAGAGGAATAGCAGTTAACTCTGCTAGACCATAATGAAAAAATCTGAATGTATTCATAATCATCAACAATATGAGCCAAATTCCACATCATAAAAAGTTTATGAAAGGAGTCCCGAGCCATGATTGCTTTACTAAAATCAAAGAAAATTCTGACTTAACCAACTATAACAGAGAAGAGCCTTTTCTATGAGATTGCCCAACTAACGCTTATAGAGGAGGTTTTCTAAACTAATTAATAGATTTAAAGGGCCCATAATGAGAGGCTACATGCTAACCAACCATTACTAGAGTTGGCACTAGTGGCCAAAGTGAGGAGAAAGGTTTATCAATAAATTAGTCGGGCAAAACCGGCTGGCTTAAAATTAGTCTTGATTGGGAAACAGAGTTCGACCCATATTGCAGATTTAATACTTACTACTGAATTACATAGAATTCCAAGCAATGATACTACACCCAGGATGCAATTTGAAGAGTTTCCTAACGATGGAAAATGATACGCAATTTTGAGGAAGCTAAAAAGTTACCAAGAACTAGATCTATGTAATCTCTAAATACAAATCACCATTTGGTTCATGATATCCTCATAAGAATTGTCACGAACTATAGCTAAAACTAAAGCTATTATTAAACATTTATTAAAGCTCTGAGTGTATCATTTCTGGGAATTTCATGGATTATTCGTACGATAGAATATCGCATATACAGCTGAGAAAGTTATTAACTAAATAGAAACAGAGAACATTGGGCCTCACACTGCCCTATATTAACTTGAATCACAAGTAATGAATTAAATCCATCTCTATTTAGATAGGATCCTAACAACATTTTAAGATTAATAAACACACAAAACTTCATCTGAATAACCTTATATCATATTTCATAATGTATTATCACATCATTTGTAGCAAAGAACTTATCACCAAATTATAGACCCACATTTTATATGTAGCATACCGATTTACAGACTAAACATTTTTGCTAAAAATCGAAGGACACTCAACTAAGCTATATTAAGCGTAATAACAAAATCGCTGTCATACTACACGCTAAAGATATCTATAGGGCTAAATATGACCAAAAACTTGAATCTAACTAACCGGGCCTTTTCCTTCCTTCCAAAAAACAATGATCACATCCGCCATGTCATTTGGATGCTCCACTCGGAAATTGCGAGGAAACACGTAGTCATGCTTCACCCTACTTGATTTCTCTGCATTTGGGGTACTGAACACGAGATCATCCAGATTGTCGAAAGACACCCCCGGCTTGATATAGGAATTGAATTGGTGAAGATAGTCAAGGAGCCAATCTTTGTTTTCTTCTAAAATGATCCCTCACCAACGAAGGAGAAAATGCAGACTGGCCTCCATTTTGGGCCATTCTCTATAGAAGGCTAGGTTATCCCAGATGATCAAGGACTAGCGGTGAGGAGCGGTAATTAAGTCTGGATGCCCTACAGGGAGACTCATATACCTTTTCAGGAGGGGAATCCTCCATTTTCATCGATGCTAAACATGGCTTCTTCCAGACCCTTTCTCCATGATGGGACAAATAGGTCACGATAGAGCTTGACAATGTCATTCGCTTCTACTTTAGCTCTTACCAAGCATCCGATAAAGGACCCGATAATGTCACTATTGGTTCTCCAGGTATATTGATAGTCAAACACTTCCTCTCCTAGATCTCTGTAGATAGAAAAATGCGTCATTTCATCCCCTGGATATAATATACGGTTCCACCTTTCTGGTTTCACCAATCCACAGAACGCCATAGTTCGACTTTCATGGGTGTGGAATAGATAAATGTTGGATTCCATGTTTAAACCGAGAAATTGGGGATGGATATCTCAAAGGAGTTCTCTTATGGATATCAAAGGGAAACTTCTAGACACAAACTAGAGGGATACCTAAATGAAATAACCAACGCTGGCCTAAGCTAAGTACTTAAGGCGCATAATGTCATCTAAGAGGGAAATCATTAAACAAGATTGCAATCTTACTACAAACTGTGGATTACGAAATAATGATGTGGAAAGTACCTAAAACCTGCAGACTATATACTTCACACACTCGAAAAAACTCATGAAAATCTACCGAGAGAATATAATTAAAGGACGATGAGGCCAGAACTTCTTATTTAGTGAAGTCACTAAATAAGAAGATAACTATATCCTACTTGGACGATATAATTAAACTAAACATACTAAAGAAAATACTTAGTTTGATTAGTTATTAAAATGAGTTAGAGAATTATTATTGACTAGGAGAGAGTTGACTCCGTTTGCTCCTAAATTTGCTAGTTTATCCGCCAATGTATTACCTTCCCTGAATATATGATAGATCCTATAATCTTCCAGCTTATCCACAAGGGAGGGAATCTCTTCTAAATGTGATTTTAGGACCCAGTTGGGGGTGGATCTTTTTCTAATGACGTTAAGGATAATTTGAGAGTCGCCTTCAATGCTAACTTTGGATAAATTAAGCTTAAGGCATAACTAAATCCCTTGATGAAGGGCCTCTAGTTCTGCTATGTTATTTGAGGTAGGTTGGATAGACATTGATTTTTTAGCTATCCAAGATCCTGCCTCATTTTTTATGATACAACCAATACCCGCTACACCTGGGTTACCTCGCACGGCTCCATCGAAATTCATTTTGACCCATCCAAATGGCGGTGGCTCCCATTTGTAGATTTTCCTAGCCTCTATATTTTTCTTCATATAGATAAGAGGAGGGTTGATCAGGTTGGACCAGCATTTTTTCATAAGGCCATCCCAATTTGAAAAGGAACCTTCTTCTAACCTAAATTTATTTAAGTGGGAGTTGACCAGTTCTACAATACTAGCTTCAATTTTGATCATGAGCTCTGCCGGTTTGAGTTCGAAGCTCTGGAATATACGTCGATTCCTTTCTTTCCAGATTTCCCAAATAATGATAGAAGGGGAGATGTTCCACAGCTTACTATAGACACCCTTAACTATTTTCGTAGGCCAGCCAAAAAGCAGCTCAGTCAATGATTTTGGGAAAGGTGTAGACTAGCCCTACATCTATCTGAGCCATTTCCAATAGCTTTGAGAATAGGAGCAGTTAAACAAAATATTATCAACATTTTCAATATTGCAGTGACATAGGGTACACCTAGAGGGACCCTGAAAACCAAGGATGTGTAATCTATCCATATTTAGGATCCTCTTTTGAATGGCTAGCCAAAGAAAGAAGCCAACTTTTGGGAGACAAGAGGAATCCCAACATAGTTGTGATGGGATATCCACAAACTCTGTTTGCTGAGCTTTGACAATAGCCCTATAGCCATTGCTGACCGAATATTGCCCATCATTGGAAGCCACCCAAATTAGAGTATCCTCTCTATTAGTTTGTTTAACTTTTCTACCATCCAACAACTTATCAAATTTTTCACTTATCTCTTTTTCAAAACCTAGTCCTTTGAGTGATTTCCAAGACCATTTTGGAGAACCTTCTCTATTTGACAGAGTCTTGTAATCTTTAACCTTATTACCCCAAAGGGTCGTTAATTTTTTTATTAGGGTTGGGTTATCAAAATGGAGAGAGAGAGAGGAGGATTACCATCCTAGGAATCCTCCCAGAAAAGGGCTTTATCACCCGAGCCTACATCCCAGGTTAGAAATTTACAAATCAGACTACGACATTTGATCATGAAGTTCCAACATTCTGATCCTTTGGGAGGAGAGATAATTCTAAAAATTGAAAGCTGATCCTCTGCGATGAGATATTTATTATAGAGTATCTTTGCCCATTTACGATTAAATTCATTGTAGAGATGCCAAATAAGTTTTGCTCCTAAAGCTTCATTTTGCCATTGAAGATTCTTAACCCCTAATCCCCCTAAATCTTTTGGTTTACTGATGTGCTTCCACTTGATGAGAGCCCACTTGTTATCTCCATCCCTATCGTTCCAAAGAAAATTTCTCATCTTAGTTTCAAATTTCTTAAGATTCTGCTTAGAAAGAGGGAGGCAAGAAAGCGGGTAGGTAGGGATGGCTGATAGTACTGCTCTAATTTTAGTACATTTGCTTGCCTTAGCCATCTGTCCTTCCACGAACTTAACTTGGAATCTAACTTCCTTAGAGAATCATCCCAGACTTTGCCTGACTTAGTACCTTTTTTTAAGGCTATACCAAGATATTTGCAGGGGAAGGTTCCTCTTTTAAAACCCATGAACCTACAAATTTGTTCCTCAATTTCTCTCTTGGTATTAATAAAGAAAATTTTGGATTTGAGATTGTTGACCTTTTGTCCTAAGGCTTCCATATATAGGTTAATAATGCTTTTAAGAGATCGAGCTTCTGCAATTGTACTTTTCTCGGGTAGTATAGTGTCATCAACAAACTGTTGGTGGGTTATATTAGGTAAATTTTTAGAGACTGTGATGCCTGAGATCCACTGATTGTAGTATGTGTCCTAAACCGCTCTTCCAAATGCTTCCGCCATAATAATGAACAATGAGGGGGATAGAGGGTCCCCTTGTCTAATTCCTCTAGAAATATCAAAGAAACCTTCTGGAGTTCCGTTGATGAGCACCAAAATTTTAGGAGTTGAAATAAACTTGAATATTAGATTAATCCACTAGTGTGAGAACCCAAAGGCTTCTAGTGTTTTACATAAAAACCTCCAGTCTACCATATCATATGCTTTCTGAATATCTAGTTTCATGAGCATACATGCATCCTTATTGAGCCTTACAGAGTGAATAGTTTCTTAAATAGTGATGATACTGTCTAGAATGGATCTACCCGACATGAAACTAGTTTTTTCTTCCAAAATAATCTTAGGGAGGATCTTTTTGAGTCTGTTTGCTATAATTTTGGAGAAAATTTTATAGACTGTTGCATAAAGCTATTGGTCTATAACCTCCTGGAGAATCAGGATCAGACTTCTTAGGGATCAAAGTAATGAAGGAGTAATTAATTTTAGCAAGGAGAGAGCCTCCATTTCTGGATGCCTCAATTACTTTCCAAAGGTCAACACCTATGATGTCCCAACATTTTTGGAAAAAGAATGCCTGGAATCCATCAGGACCCAGGGATTTATCTGGGTTCATATTGAAGACCACATTCTTAACTTCTTCTAAGGTTATAGGTTTGATCAGATTAATGTTATCCTAGCGATCCACAATTTTAGGAATGACTTTCAAAAGACTTGTTTGCGCTGAGTAATTTGAACCTTTATGATTATTAAATAAAATTTTGAAATGACTAACAAAGATGTCCGCAATTTCTCCTGGTTTTTCTATTGAGATTCCTTGTTGATCTTTGACCCTTGTGATTCTGTTCTTTGCTCTATTATATATGGTGGAGTTATGAAAGAATTTAGTATTGTGGTCACCTTCTGCCAACCATCTTTCTCTTGATTTTTGCCTCCAATATATCTCTTCTTTAGATAGAATATCTTCTTGTTTGGCTAGCAGTTCTTTTTCGAGGAGATAGCTCTTATTATCCATACCTTTGCTGATCACTTCCGAGTTAAGATTTTTAAGTTGGTTTTCTATTTCCAATTTTTCTTTGAAAATGTTGTTAAAATGTTCTTTGTTCCACCTAAGGATATTATCTTTAAGCATTTTTAATTTGTTGACGAAGACAAACATTTTAGACGCTGTAAAGCTCTCTTGGTCCCACCAAGATCTTACATTGCTGAGAAAGTTTGGATCTAGGAACCACATTTTCTCACACTTGAAAGGGTTTCTGGCCGGTTTAAGGGGCTCTATGAATTCAAATTTAATCAAGAAATGATCTGAACCAGCTATGGGTAAAATTGAGGACTGAATGTCAAGATTGATGGAATCTAGCTCCCCTTTAATCATAAATCTATCGAGTTTCTCTGCTATGTAGTAAAAGTCCTTTCTTCTATTGTTCCATGTATAAGTTCCATTATTAGTGGGAATGTCAATTAGATTATGAATGGAACACCATTCTCTAAATGTTTTAGATGCTTGCGATAGCATCTGAATACCACCAATTTTTTCGTTGAGGTTAAGGATGGTATTAAAGTCTCCTCCTCATAGGAAGAATTCATTATCATAACTATTCAAAAAGTGACCTAATTCTTCCCAGATTAGTTTTTTTTCCGTATTAGTAATCGGACCATACACATTAATGATAATGAAATTGAGGTTTGATTTTAAACTTTGAACCTTACCACTCATCCAATTATAAGAACTATTGAGGGTACTGAAACTAACCTTTCTTGGGTCCTAGAGGATTCCTAATCCCCCTGATGCCCCTGAAGATTCCTGAAACATGGACCGCCATACTCCAAGCATCCTACTTAACTTATCTATTTCTATAGAATTTAATTTAGATTCTTGAATTAGGACAATATTAGAGTTAAAAACATTTAGATTATTTTTTAATAACCTTTTTTTGCTAGGGGTGTTAAGACCCCTAGCATTCCAAGTAGTGATCTTCATACCTGATCGGGAAGGCACTTCCCCTTCCCATTGTAGAATATTTGGTCAATCTTCTGCTATTCCTTGCTGAGGCCCTCTGCTTCTCTGAGTATCTTTAGATATTTTCTCCCTCTTTTTCTTTTTACTTTGCCGCAATTTGGAAATTTTGGTCCTTCTTGAGACATGTAAATACCTAGCTGATCTAGGTTATCTTCCACTATTTTCACACTATCATTTTTTCCTGATTGAGACTGGTCCTGGTCCTTTAGCTCCACTTCTGACAGAATCTGTTTAGCTAGCCCTGATTGATAAGAGAGTGCTTAAGCTATATCTTCACTTTGAATTTTTAATATATCTTTTCGAAGATCTTCACCTGAGTAGTTTTCCCCTCCTAATTTGATAACCCTCTTTATGAGTTCTTCCTTTCGGTTCATTGAGGATTCCTCAATAATGTCTGGACTGAATACTTGGGCTAGTTCCTCAGCAAGTTGTTCCAATTCCGAATTTTCTATCTCTTCTGTAACTGGTTCGACATTTGCAGGTTTTGTAAAGTAGTCCTTGTTCAAGAATTCTTGAAATTCCTTGACTGGGGGTTCAACTGCTGATACACTGACTATGTCTTCCTGGTGAAGACTATTGCCTGGAGTGAAAGGAGAACTGCTAATGGCTGCTGGAGTCTGCCAAATTTTTTTAGATTTACCAAGGGACACTACTTTATTGTCTTTTTCCCAATGCAGATTTGATTGTGGCGATGATGGATCCTTATGCAACTGTATATTGCTATTTATCTCACATGTGGTGAATAACATCAAATTTTCAAGCTCCTCTAATTGACTTCCTTGATAATCCTTTGGGGAATCTATTTGTTGCAAGAATGAGTTAGGATCATTAATTTTTAAGCACTCTAGGCCCTTTTCATGGCCAGAATCTATAATCCTCTTTTGGACTATGGGATTGTCCTCTGGCATATCTAACCTATTTTCAGAATGCTCCTGGCCCCGAATGATCTGTCTTTGTATTTCTTAATCTTATTTGATCTTCTTTTCTTCTTTTTTTCCTAGCTATCCATAATGGTGCTCAATAACCTGGGCTTGATGAAAGAATTGACATACTGATTACTCTTGTTATTAATTTCCTTGATAGTCGTTTCTTGGAGGAATTCATCCTTGTTGCTGATTAAATTCTTATCCGAAGAAGGGAAGTTGTCTTCTATATATTTTAAACTCTTTACTCTATCTTTGTGACACTTTTCCCTTTGCTTTTCGTTGTGATATTCCTTGAAGGGAGACGAATCAAGCCAGTCTGATCCAGCTCTTGTAAAGCATTCCTCATCTGATAGATCTTCTTGGAGCATTTTCTGTTTTCTTCTTCTAAGTAAAGGAAGGGACTTACTAAGATTAGTTGTTACATCCATCATGTTGAAAGATTGATATCTTTCATCATCCAATTTGATGATATCCAGAATTTTCCCTTCATACTTAATAAACTCTAAATCGTATTTAGATCTGTTTGTGATAATTTTTAACTGTTTTGTCTTAAAGTCATTGACCTTGCCACTAATTAGAAATTTCACGTTATTACTAGTTTCATATGCTAGACCTATTAGATTTCCTATAGGTCTGCCCATTTTTTTTAAAGTATTGATATTCTTTAATTCTGGAGGTAATGAATAAACAACATACCATGAAGGTATTGCGAAATCTAGATTCTTTTCATTACAATTAGGGATCCATTCAAAAAAATGAACTACATGGCCTTTGAACATACATTCAGGGCTGTTAATAAAATATTTCTTAATTAAGTCATCATAACAGCTAAGGAAGAACATATTATCAAAAAATTTAGAGATACATACTTGGGAGCCACAGTAATCCTCAAGCCATTCGATCAATTTATAAATATCCGAAGTAGGGCCATTCCAATAGGCGAATAGTCCTACCTCTTGGCATTCCATCCATTGTTCTTCACTAATTTGATCGCTGATGATGAGAACCCTGTCATTAAAGTTAGTTGTGGGTTGAAAGATAGGAGAGGAAAACTTAGGGTTAGGATGGTGGTTATCCTTTTCTCTTCAGTGCGGCAGAATGTAGGGTGGAGACATGGTTGGAGAGGAGTTGGGCATTAAAGGAGATTGCCAAGTTGTAATATGAGGGAGGGGCAGATCCTCAATCCCTCGGCAAAGTAGGTAGCAGCTTGCCCTGGCGTATTTTGTAGAGTTGAAAATTTTGATTTGCTTGTCTAGACTTGTAATGAAGAAGATTTTGTTCTAGATAAGACATGGTTTCCCTGTCGATATTTTTGTCTCCTCCAATTGCCTTTCTGCCAGAGGTGAATATAAATTAGAAGTAGGGATCGTCTCTGAATTATGAGTTTCGAGGGTTCCTTCCTTGCTCTGGTCATGAGGGAAGCGCGGAGCCGAGCCAAACCCATCTGAATATTGCTGACGGAACCCTAAGTTTTTTAGTGCTTTGTTCAAATGGATGGGCTTAGGGTTTTTTGTCGAGATTCTGCTATTCGCTGGTTTCACTATTCGCTTTCTGCTCGCCATTTTTATATTTAAAAATACCAATTTATATTTTTGATATATGTAAATATGTGATAAAAAAGTTAAATATATATACTTTCTTAAAATAAAAAATAAGTCAATTTAAGTAATAGAAATTTAAATTTCAATCTTCAAAATATTTCCAAGTTTTATGTTTAAATTACTCTTAAATTTAATTTGAGAGTGTCAAACCAGCCTTTTCAAATTAAATCATTAACATTAGTCTTTGTATATTTTTGTTACCTCATTTTTTTACGATCATTTTTAAAAATAGTTTGTTCGACACTCTTAAGAATTTCACAATATAATGTATTATTCATTATAATTTTATTGGGTTAGTATAATTTTTTTCTATATGCATAAAATTTTATTAATAAAAGCATATATTCAATTATGAAATCACTCATCATTCCTCAAATTTAAAATGTAAACAATTGTAAGAAAAGATCATAAATAATTATTTTCTTAAAAATATTTTTCCACATTTACTCATATTTCCTTAATTGTGTATATAAAGATTTTAAAGATAACCTAGACTCAAGATGCTAAAAATAATAATGTATGCTTTGAATTTTTAAAAAAAGTTGATAGCATTTTATTGAAATATCTTATAATAATATTAAATTTTTAAAGAAATTTACTATTAACTTTTCTCAAATTATGTAAACAATTCGTTCAATATCTACTTGACATTATTTAAGTCAAAGTTTATAATTTTCATTATCAATTTGAATAATTATTTGGCTTATCATAATCTCACATTTCCCTATATACTAAGGTTTCTAAGGATGGGTTCCTATGGGGTCTTGAACTTCTTATTTTTAGGAGAAGGAGGTCCTATGAGGTCCTACAATGATAAATGGTAATTCTATGAGCTACATGAAAGAGATGCTCTTGTTTTTTAATTAGTTGATAGTAGCCAAAAAGATGGGGGGCTAACCCCAGAGTACAAATAGGTTGAGAATCAGCCGGAGGTTACCTCCCAGTTGTCTATCCTATACTAACTTTAAATATCAAAAACCATTAAAATTTTAGAGCTGAATTTTCATTAACCACAATCCTTAAACTACTATGCATAAGAAACTAAATAATAAACCAAGAACATTTAAAGACATTGATACTATTGGTCCACTTAATGGACATAGTTCAAAAAACCCTGTGGGGTGTAAAGTTTAGAGTCATAATCATAAAAATAGAAATAAAAAACAATAGAACCCAGGCTAGATACCCTTTGCCTTCTCTTGGTTACCATTCTTCTGCTCCTTAGTAGCTTCCCCCACTACATCCTCCTCCTCCACTTTCACTAGTTTGTCTAGGATGGTTTTTAGCCAATCCCCTCCCAAGAACCCATAAATGGATTAGGTTGTCTCAATATTCTTTCCCAGATTTTTGTTCCTCTTTGTTAGCCTATAGGAAGTAGAGGGTAGTGGCCGTGGAGTGCATAACCTTGGTGGAGAACTCTACCAAGGCTTCAAACCTATGGCAGATAGTGGTATGGTTATTCGCCAGGTTCCTCATAGCCTTCTCAAGCCTTTCCAAGCACATCTTTGTGTGGCTATGTTTTCCTTTCTTCCCAGTAACCTTGGGGTTAGCCTTCTTAGGAGAAGTGATGTCTTCCCCCCCACTACAAGCTGGGGTAGCCTCCAAGGTATTAGAGACATGGGATGGGCTGATAGAGCTGGGGCTAGGTTTGATGTCTTGGTGGAGTCTTTTGTTTTTTGCAGGTTTCTCCTCACTATCAAAGGAGGGTGATCCCACAATAATGGGTTCCACTTTTTGACCAATTTTGACATTGAAATCAATATTTTTGCAACAAACATCACGTTCAAGTGACTATATCTCCAAAACTATAAATAATTTCAAGATGACATAAACTAGTGATTTTGAGTACTTTGTTCCTACTTTGTAACCATATTTTTTAATCTAAAAAAATAAAATTATTTATGTCAAATTTTTTTTATCTCCTTTGAAAAGTGGTACATAATAAAATTCAATATTTTAAAATGTGACAGTCCGTTTGACACACATAACTTTTTTTTCTAGAAATGATAATGAAGTAATTCTTTCAACGTTAGATTTGTAACATCAATATCTAGAGGATGCATTTGGTTTGATTTATTTTGGTTGAATATTCTATAGTTTATGAAGTTTTGAAGTGACATGAACCGTAATTTAGACATACTTTCCATTTGACACAGATAATTTGAAGTCAATTTATCATAAACCTTTTTTTTTTTTAATAGAAAGGTATCTCAATAAGCTAGTTCCTACATATTTTTCAAATTTTTTTGACCTAATTTACTAATTTTCCTGAGGTGTCAAAGTCGGTTGATGTTCAATTGGAAATGAACCCATAATGAGTTAAACTCATATTTGAAAGTCTTAATGATTAAAATATGTATTAAAATTATAGTCATTGGAAAGCTTGCTTCGAGCAGCACATTTTGGCATTTTTTATTTTATAGTAGGAGATCATTCTCCTGCAATTATGGAATTAAAAAGAGCAAAAACAAAGAAAAAGAAAAAAAGGTGAAATTTTTTCTAATTTTGCATGTTCGCACGAACATACCCCCCAAATTTTTCGGCCGCCGAAAAAATTTAGTCGTATGTTCGGGCGAAAACGGCTGATGTCAATGTGTTTGTGCGAACAGTCTAAAAAATTTGAAAAAGTTGCCATTTGTAAAGCTATTTGCCATCAACCTGACCAATAGTGCATTGTCTATCTTTGCAATTTCGTTCACAAAATCGAAGGCATCAATTTGGTAAAAAAATTGTACATCTAAATTATTTATTTATTTCTTTCATTAGTGAAGTTGTTTAACGAATGTATTGAAGTTAAATTAAAAATTAGTAACACATTAATGGTGTTAAGAAATGTATATTCTTATTGTGTTACTAATGGTCTCCTTGCAACATGTGGCAATCGTGGGATGAAGACATGATCATAATAAACTACTAATGCTTGCTTTGCAGGATGTTGTCGAAGACCATTGTGTGTTTGTCAAAACTATGTGTGTGAATTTATTAGATTAAATAACACTTTGTTTGGTGCTTAAAATGAACTTTTTATTTTTTGTCTGGTGTGTATACATTGTTTAAATCCCTAAGAGTTGCATTGGATGTATCCTCTCCCCTCGTCATTCGTGGATCTTGGGTGTAAGAAAAATCCATGTAACTTCTATAGGAGGCCTGCCTTGGACCAAGATACTTGATATTGGGTATGCCAGGGGATGACCTCAGAGCGGTAACGGGCCAAAAGCCAGGTCAAAGTTCTAGCCGCTATATAAAACTTGATTACGGTGAAAGCCGTGTTGGTAGTATTGTTGAGTGATAGCTCTCCTCCAGTACCCTTATGGTGTGTCAAACCCTGGTTCTCAGGGCTAGGAGACCTTATGAGGAAGTTTATCACTCACTTGCTAAACGAAATGCCCTTACTAAAAACCATGTTTTAGTGGCCAAAATCCTTTCTATCCACTGGCTCAAGGGGTCACCCATGCCCATGTCCTATGACTAGATGTCTTTTAGACCCCTCAATAGATACATGTTTAGTAAGGATAGATCACTCTTTTATTTTCAATCCCTATGGAACCTTACCTTCCATTAGAATAGATTGTAATTTTGGACCACTTAAAAACTATTCTTTACTTAAGGAGAGATCTCCTCTTCTCCTTGTCAACCCTATTATAAATCTTACCTTCCCTTAGGACAAGTCATTTCTTTGCTAGATCCCTTATTGGATACACTTTCCTTAAGGATAGATCCTTGGTAGATTGAACTAGCATTACACAAGTTGTAATTTGAATTCCATCTTTTGTGGCACCTTGTTTGTTTGGTATATAGTAAGACACAGTCTTATTGGGGTAGGTGATAATTATTTTATTTCTCTCCCTCTCTCTTTTGGGAGATGTGTCTCTTATCTTTTTGTTGGATTTAATGAGGAATTAAATTAATTAGGGCATGATGTTTCCTTGTCTCATTGACATTGATGATATCATATTATGCATTTGATATACTTTACCATGAGCATGACCTCACCTCATACTCTTGCTAAAGTGGGAGCTAAATGTTCCATCCTAAAGAGTTAGAACCTATTTAGTTGGAGGATATAGGACATATTAGACCTCATTTTAGTGATTTAAAAATGCAAGTGTATTTATTCTTATTTTAAGCATTTTTCATTTTGTCTTCTAGAGCTTTTCACACTTTCCTCAATTTTCTTTGTAATTAACCCTATGTTGACTAGGCCAAATAAAGTCATCCAAATACTTTGGGATTGATTTTAAGCAATCTTTGGGCCTAGTGTGAGAGTGTTTCATTTTAGGATCTTAATTATAGTTGGACTAACAATATTGAATCATGAAATTAGTAAAAAGGTTGATCAAATCCTCTCATTTTGATTTCCATCTATTGTGGAAATTATTTAAAAGTTACAAGTAATCCATTTTTATCAAGAAACTTTGGTGTTTTCAAGAGAAAATACAATCAGACTAATTGAGGATTTGGATTCAAGATTTGAAGGAAATCACCCATCTCAAGCTCTCCAAGTCTCCCATTCTTCAAGATCTATTCAAGAAAAGGAAATATACTCTTATTGATGGAAGTTTATATTTCCCATGGTGACCAAGAAGATAAGTTCACAAGTAAGAGAGAAGATACACATATATTATTGTCTCTCCTTATTCATTGAAGTGATCAAGCATAAATCCATTCTACATATATGATTAAGCTAGTGTAGATCCATGTATTTGGGAGGACATCCTCAACTCTTAATTACATCTCAAGTTAGAATAAAAGAATCTCCATGGGTTAATCAGATCCTAAAATCCACTTGAAAAGGTTTCTCATGCTAGATGAATACTTAAATTTATCTTACTTACATGCACATTTTATTTGATTTCAAGTCTAGTTCCTAGAAAGGGCTTGATCAATTAAATACCTTCACCACCAATAATTTTCCCTTTTTATTGTGTGTTAGAATATATATCACATATATGGATCCATATAGTTAGAGTTTTAGAACCAATGATTGGATTTCTATAGAGTTCATCAATTTATATGCCTCAAGAACAAGGTTATTCTTGGACAAGGTCAAATTTGGTCAACATTTTCTTGGAAATCTATTTTTTTTATAGTTGGGAGTTACATGTCTTAGATTTTTGAATCCAAAATAGTTTCTATTTTTTGTTAGTTTTTCGACAACCAAATCTAGATATGAAGTTCATTCTTCTTCTTCTACCTTTAAGGTGAGTTCTTTGTTTCCACTTTTCTTTGGTATTTACTTTTATAGATAAGATCTAATATCATGTCTTGTTAGTATCATTTAATTTATCAAAAGATAAATGTATATTTCATACATTTTTATATCACAATCACATTCTATCCATATTGGGATATACAAATCTACCTTTTCCTAGCTCTTACATTATCACCCCTTCATCCTGTTTGGGTATTACTAATCAAATTTTTCTAAAGGAGGGTTTTATTTCAATGCATATTAAGAAAAAAGCTTCTTAAAATTAGTGAATGATCTATTTGTTAACATTAATGCCAATGATATTCCTATGGGGGAGTCTATTAGCATTGCTAGAGACATGATTCAAAGATTATGTGTTGCATTCATGACTATGTTTGTCATTAATGCCAACATATTAGTTATTTTGTGAAGACTAAAAAAAGTCACACAAGTAGAAGCATCTAGAATGGTTCAAGGATTGAAGATCAACTTATTCACACTTGAGGTTATGTTTTACATCATGTTTGGACAATACAACTAAGAATGTCTACAAAAATATGTACACTAGACAAAGTTATGAAGATTTGAGTGAAGGCATATTTTAGACATTATTTTTGAAAATGGTTACTATTGTTTTGATTATATCTCCTCACATGGATGGAACTAGCTTAAGAGGACTGAGAAAAAGGTTGAAAACATGTTAGAGATGTCTTGGTTTAGAGGGCATAATTTGAAGATCATCAAGTAAAAATTTATGAAGACTGTGAGCGAACAATTTTTTTGTATTCTTTGATAAAGTATAATATTCTAATGTAACACGTATTGTAATATCTTAAGATGGTCCTATTTTATTATTGTACATTGGTAAAGTCTCAAGGCCAACTTAATAACTTGTTTAGGACTTGGTATAGAAGAAAGATGTTTTCCTTAGATGTAATGTATGGTATGTAGTCATATCTTTGTAATATGTATTGTGCAAGATTGATATGTGAACTTGTGAAGATTGAAGTAGAGTTTGGCATGATTGAGATATGGTGAGATTACAAGGAAATGTATTTGGAAATACAAGTTGCTAGTTGGATAGATGTTATTTAACATTGTATTATTTAGATTGAATAGTATTGAAGCTTTTTGGACAGTAGGTTCAGTTGTCCCCCTTTCATCTCCTAACAATGTTGGAATCTCTTAACAGGGATTCAAAGTCTCCTAATGGGGACTCATATATACTAATTGCATTTCATTGACTCCTAACTAGGTCTATCCTCTAACAAGGGAATTTCATATTAGGACATCATTTTGTGGGTACCATCTCCACCGAGGTTTTCTCTCTGATCAAGGGTAAATTGCCAATTAACATATCTAGTGTTATTGTGGATGGTTATCTTTGTGTCGTTGTTGCATCTACTAGTTACATATTTTAGATTTAATAAAGATATTAAAAGTTTATTTAAGAGTGTTTGAGGAATAAAGTATTTTCCTATTGATTAAATCTTATTGATTTAATTATTAAGTAGCTTGTTATCTCTAGTTTACTTAAGCTAAACTTTGGGCATATAACAATTAATTTTTAAAAAAAATTGTTATCATGCAACCTATGTTCTACCTTTTAGGGTTTTAATCTCCTTTATAAGGATTGATCTCTTTGAATTCATTCATTTACTTTTGATAATAGGAATTTATCTTTATGCTCAACATGAATGTTTCATGTATGGATCAAGGAATTCTAGCATCCATAGAGTTTGCTTCTCTCTTTCTATGATAGGTGTTTGCATGCAGGTAATTCTTGGGAGCTGTGAGGTTGATCTTTCATCAATATCAACATGGTATTAGAGCTCTAGATCTTCATGCCCCTACTCTATATATGAAAGATTTAGCTTGGCTTTCAGATCTGTGTTTTCTCTTTCAAAGGATTTCATTTATAAGAGTTCTTTTTTTGTATTGGATCTAAGGGGTTGGGGTAACTTTGATCCTAAATAAACCTCACCGTTGAGCTCAAAATGCCCTAGAACTCCTATTTTCATATAAAATTTGTCTAATTTGGATTTAGTTTGAATCAGAGGAAAAAACATATTACTCCTAATTAGGCAGGTTTCCCAAATTTTTTTTTTTGTATTTTTAACATGAAAATCAAGATTTGTTTGCTCAAAATTGATGTTTTTAGCATAGAAATCAAGATTTTTTCTCAGGAATTGAGATTTTTCAACATGAAATTGAGATTTTTTCTTAGGAATTGAGATTTTTCTATAGTCAAAGTTAGAGGTTCTATTTAGTACTCTAGGAGACATATCTTGAGACATTCTATTTTCTAGGTTCTACTTTAGGCACATCCCATTCATTTTTATTTTTTTACATCTTGGTGGATATCTTGCTTGTTTCAGGTCCAAAAATTGATTTTTTTTCTCTAGATGATTTTTCATGGGTTTTACTATCTCATGTATCAACCTTATATGTCTTTTGATCTTTGTTGACATTCTTTTGTAGTATTTTTACAAATGCATTAAGATAAAGTGCCACTCTATCGCATTTTAGGATCTTGCACATCTTTATGTTTTGTTGTACTCACACTACATTATAGAGTGCCTTGGGGGTGGGGGGGGGGTGGTGTGGGTGGGGAAGGGGGTTCATTTTGGCCATATTCACCATCTTCCTTTGTCAAGTAAGTATTCCTTCTATGGCATTAGCATCATGATATGTAGATGACACATGCCATCATAGGTGTTTGTACTTCTTTTGCACTCTTGATATTCTTTGTTCTTCTTTCTACAAGAGATAGTGCCTTCAGTTTCAATGTTTACCTCTTAGCATTATAGGGGGTAGTGTTGG
The DNA here is from genome assembly GCA_028749045.1 of Cupressus sempervirens. Classification (NCBI taxonomy): domain Eukaryota; kingdom Viridiplantae; phylum Streptophyta; class Pinopsida; order Cupressales; family Cupressaceae; genus Cupressus; species Cupressus sempervirens. The sequence goes on along the minus strand of CM053789.1, from coordinate 766,293,596 downwards.
TTCTATTGGTTTCATGTTTTCATGGAGTGAACTATGTATTCAATATTTGATATTATGTACCAAGCAATTCCAGTGGCTATATACATATGCATTTTAGTGAGATGGATCATTTACCATATAGACATTCTTTCATTCTTGTATTTGGAGGCCATAAAGATACCTTTAATCTTTAGTTAATTAGCTCTTCAGAATTAGTCTTCTCTACCTAGTCATGTTCTATATAGTAGAGGTTCTTTAGATCAACAATTTGGTAGTGTTTGTAGCTTCATGCTTTTGTGGTGTTCTTCATGATCATCTTTTTATCCTATCTTTTGGTACATTCCCTATTTTTGAGGCTTCTTTAGTCCTTCATTAGTTCTTTCAATGTTATTTGCATTTCTTTTGTTTTAGGGTTTTTCTCATGTAGTTTTCTCTATTTCTCCTCTTTTAAGAGCTTTGGTTGTTCTTGGGTACCTCATTAGACATTATTGTCGAGACCTAAATTTACTTTCGGTAGTAGTTTCTAGGTTTTTAGCTACTCCCTAAGTTTATGTTGGTGGGGGGGGGGGGGGGGGTGCTAGAGTAATAAAGTATTTCCTTGTTAATAAAATCATATTGATTTAATTATTAAGTTGCTTATTATCTCTAGTTTACTTAAGCTAAACTTTGGGCATATAATAATTAATTCTTTTATTAATTATTATCATGCAACCTAGGTTTTACCTTTTATGGAACTTTGATCTCCTTTATAAGGATTGATCTTTTTGTATTCATTCATTCACTTTTGATCATAGGAATTTATATTTTTGCTCATCAAGAATGTCTCATTTGTGGATCTGCGAATTCTAGCCTCCATAGATTTTGCTTCTCTAGTTCTGTGATAGGTGTTTGCATGCAAGTGATCCTTGGGAGTTGTGAGGTTGATATTTCATTAACTTCAACAAAGAGCATACGTGATTCACCACCTTAGTTATCTTGGCAGACTTTACTTTCTAGCAGTACTCCCTTTAGTATTCCTTAGCATTTTTTATTATATAATATAAAATATATATTTAAGGAATATAAAGAGAATTTTCAAAGAAATAAAATAAAATGTCTTAACTTATTTGGAATATAAATAGTTTTATGCCTAGAAAGATTAGGAGATCTTCATTTAGTGTTTAGGTATTGGTTTTGTAAAAAATATTGTAAAGCATGTAAATTTAATGAGGTTGAAGAATAAATTTAAGTTGTTTTATATTAACAACATGAATTAAGGGGCCACAAGAGATATTCAACATCCAATCTTTGAAATCCACGTATTAGGGATGTTATCATTAAAATAAAGTTCAATTACTTAATATGTGCGCACAAAAAGAAAAGAAAAGATATTTTATGTTTTAGATACCACACACATACCTTTATAAAACCTTAAGGCTAGCAACTAATTCTTCTAAATTTTCATGCACTTATCTCAATGTTACATTAGGGATTTATAACCCTTTTATATATTAATTTGATATTTGGTAGTGTTCTATTATCTTATTCAATTATTCCCTTATGATAGTTTTAAATATTTCCCACGAAATGTTATTAAGAAAAATAATTCTATTTGGAAGGCAATCTGACTACTTTTTGAGGCATTTGAGAAATTATTCTCGGTTTATATAGAGCTATGAGTGCCTATGTACTTATTCTAAACCATTTTATAACAACACACAAAATGACATAATTATGACCCATGAAACAATTGTTAATAATTTACTATAAGAAAAATCTATAATAGTCTAAAAGGCAAGTTGCACATATTAAAATGTAAATTTTGAATTATATACATGTTGACCAAACTTATCTACACATTTTATTGTTGTAGAGCTGAAATCCAAACCTTGAAGCCTAAAATATTAATCACAAAGTCCAAATCCTACATTTGATGTAGTCCTTTTTCAATTTGGCAAGAGGTCAAATAAAATCTAAATGTTGAGGTGTTAACTTGATAGTCTTAGATTATTTCTCTTCCCCATTTTGCCTAATTTCCAAATTAGAATTAAAATTTGAGCCATAAGAATTGTTGTTACGAAAGGATTATAATTTCACTCTTGATTTGTATATTGCATCTTCTAGGCCAAACCCAAAATTTTGAGACAATGTGACTTAGATGCTAAACTTCTAGGGGTGGGTCAATTTACTTTAAACCCAAATCCTATCCAAGTATGAGAACATAATCCAATTTTTTAGCTACGCACTTTGTTTTTAGCAACATGAGTTTTGTGTATTTTCATCCCAAGTCTATATCGAGAGGAGTTGTTCCATTTTTTTCTTCCTTTTAGTATACTTGAAGAGTGACTCATTACTTGTTTTATTTGCACCATTAAGACTATGGCATAGTTAGTCTTCCAATTATATCAATATGCCTAGGATATTAATAGATCATTATATTATACCATATCATGTTATAGATACATGATACAATAAGACAAACTTATAAGACAAACTTTAACACATCTGTATTAGAAAAACATGTTTATCTAATTTTATCCTTAATGTACCAAATGAAAACTTTAAGAAATTGCAACTTAATTTAAGCTTAATCAAATCTAAAACTTTTTATAGATCTAAAACTTTACAATAGATTCAAAAGGTGCTTCCTAAAATAACAATGTTCCTACCTTGAATGTACAAATATAAATATTTAATTTTTTTAATAAGGCAAACTTTTACTGTCGTGATTAAATTAAGTCATTTACACCGCATGTTATTGTCCATGAAAGACTTCTCTTCGTTCTTTGAAAGGTGTAGTTGCAATGAATATAATATTGGAAGACTTTTCACGAGCAAAGATTTTGGAGTTGTGTGGTCACAATTATTTCTAATCATAAATTTCCACACGCAGTTTGACGTCGTGTGTTTTACTCCCTATCTGCGTGTTGGAAACCATAGATTTCCACCTTCCTCTGCACGACAGTTTCACAATCATCATCTCTGTCTATTCGAAGGAAATTCATGACCTCCTATCCGTATTGAAAAAAAGATAATACAAATTGTCGTTTCTAATCATTCATTTGATTTGTCCCGCTTCATTCATTTTCTTATCATCTCTCATTGTTTCCGCGCTGTTTCAAAACCACATAAAATAATAACATGAGAGGAAGGGAAAACTACATACAATCCCATCTTCATTGATTGCACTCCTACGTATAATGAAATTAGTTGCAAATACCATCAAGAGAAGGTGTGAAGATACCAGGCAATGCAATATGTAGCCATGATATTGAATATAATAATATAGATCAACCTTGTTTTTAATTCTCTTTAAATCTGCATCTTTGAGGGAATATTCGGTTTGATCTATTAGTTCAAATCTTATAAGTCAATTTTGTAGTTATTAATATAATTTATGTGTGCTTCTGATTTCAATAAAATTATAAATATCATTATCAATTATTTTTATCATTATATTATATAATTTACATCTAACTTTGTATCTTTTTGATGAATAGTGGTTTCTAAGTATGGGAAAGCCTTTTATAATTGTATCAAAATAAAGCTTGATCATAAGTGGTGTTTCAAGTAGATAGATGAGTTAATACTAGAAATGAATTAATATATGTAGATCTATCATTTTGGTACCATACTAATGACATGAAGGCATGAGGTTATGCATTGAAAAATGATGTGGAAAGATCATTGGTTAAGAATTTAGTACAATATGCTAAGTCAACATACAAGATACACCAAAATTAAACAAAAATATAAATTGTTTTAATTTTAAAACAAATACTTCAAAAAACAATGAGAAGAGAAGAAAGTCAATCCTTAAAGTAATTAGAAGGAAAAAAAACCTACAATTTGAGGAGATGAGAAAGAGAGTGTGACCCTTTGTGATGACAAATCAATTGAAACCTTTTTTGCTCTTTTGATCTCCATTAGCTGTAATTTGAAAATGAGCAAAAAAGAGTGTGTGCACTTAGTCTTCACTTTTCTTGGAATAAAAAGAGAATAAATAATTTTGTAAGGAATTAATTCCTAGTGCAAAAGAGAAGTAACCTAGTATGAATGGTAAGAGAAAGTTGTTTAACTCCACAATTCCAAAGGATACTAAGTTAACAAGAATACAAAACAACAAAGGAACAAATGAAAAAAAACATAAACTGATCTTTAATACAAGAAACAAGGATGATGCCTAGGCTAAGATGTAGAAGAATTGTAGGATGTCATAATATACCATAGAAGGTTACCAAATGCTATTTTTCTCCCTTGGATAGCTAAATAATTCGTGCTAGTAAGTGATGATTCTAGATATTTGAAGAATACAATGAATATCTATATTCAAAATGCAAAGGTGATGATAGGACTTCCAAAAATTTGGAAATTGATGGCTACATAAGAAATTTTGAAGTTTAAGAAATCACAAATAGATATAAACTAGATGTTGTACAACTAAATTATCGAAGGGTAAGAGTTTGTTGAATGACGTCCACACACACGACACTAGCTAGGAGTAAAATACTTAAGAGACTTCATACAATGGGTATAAAACATAAAACTTAAAGAAGCTTAATGATAGCAAATGCAAAACAACATCAATATCACTAAGATTGAACAACAAGATACAAATAGAATAAAATAATACTAATCTTCCAAAAAAATTGTTTTAAAATTATTTATTAATCTTTTAAAATTAATTTAAAGCATATCTTTTAAAAATAAAATAAAATTAGAAAACATTAATATCATGTCCATTTCATCATATATAAGATGAGAACATCAATTTTTTAAAGATGCACTTTGTTTTTAATCCTGAGTCTAAATTGAGAGGGATTGTTCCAAATTTTTTTTTTCCTATTGGGATACTTGAGGAGTGACTCACTGCTTGTTTTAGTTGCACGGTTAAGACTATGACATAGTTAGTCTTGTAGTTATATAAATATACTTAGGGTATTGATAAGCTTATTAAATAAATCATTATATTATACCATCTCATGTTATAGATATATGTTACAACAAGATAAACTTTATCAGATTTGTATTAGAAAAATAGATATTTATCTAATCTTATCCTTAATGTATGAAATGAAAACTTAAGACATGACAATTTAAACTTAATCTAATCTAAAAGTTTACAATAGATTCAAAGTGCTTCCTAAAATGACAATGTTACCTACCTTGAATATACATCAAAGTGCTTCCTAAAATGACAATGTTACCTACCTTGAATATACATCAGAAAAATATGATTGAGAAGTATGAAAAATTAATTTTCTTTATACGACAAACTCTTACTGTCGTCGTGATTAAATGAAGTCATTTAAACTGCATGTTATTGTCCATCAAAGCCTTCTCTACGCTCTTGAAAAGTATAGTTGCAATGAATATTATACGGAAGATTTCGGACTAGTGTGGTCACAATTGTTTCTATTTCTAAATCTTCACACGCAGTTTGACGTCGTGTGCTTCGCTCATTCCTAGTCACTCTCTCACCCTTCTCAAATATCTATCAATATTTGCATGTTGGAAACGATAGATTCATATATTTCCACCTTCCTCTGCACGATAGTTTGACAATTATCATCTCTCTCTATTCGAAGGAAATACATGACCTCATCCGTATTGAAAATATGGTAGAAATTGTCGTTCCTAATAATTCATGTGAAGGTACCAGGCAGTGCAATATGTAGCCATGATATTAAATATAATATAGATCAGCCTTATTTTTTATTCTCTTTAAATCTACATCTCTGCAATTAAATAAATTTTTTTTTGGGATATCCAGTTTGATCTATTAGTTAAATCTTTATAAAATCATAAATAATGTTGAGTCAATTTTGTCATTATATGAATATAATTTACATCTAAATTTGAGTGCTTTTGACTTCTATAAAATTATAAATATCACTATTAATTATTTTTATCTTTGAATTGATACAATTTACATCTAACTTTGTATCTTTTTGATGAATAGTAGTTTCTAGGTAAGAGGAAGTCTTTCATAATTGTATCAAAATAAAACTTGGTCATAAATGGAGTTTTAAGAAGGTAGATGAGTTAATATTAGAAATGAATTTATATATGTAGATCTATCATTTTGGTGTCATACTAATGGCATGAAGGTATTAGGTTATGCATTGAAAAATCATTGGCTAAGAATCTAGTACAATATGCTAAGTCAATGTGTTGACATGTTTCAAAATTCTATCCAAAATTGAGAAATAAATATAAAGTGTTTTTACTTTTAAAACAAATACTTTAAAAAGTAGTGAGAATGGAAGAAAGTCAATCCTTCATGTATTTAGGAGAAAAGGAGGACAAAAAACCTACAATTTGAAGTGAGGAAAAAGGGAGTGACCCTTTGTGATGACAAATCAATTGAAACCTTTTTTGCTCTTTTGATCTCCTTTAGTAGTCATTTCAAAATGAGGACAAAAGAGTGAGTGCACTTAATCTTCATTTTTCTAGGACTAAAAAAATAAAAAGAGAATAAATAATTTTGTAAGGAATTAATTTCTATTACAAAGAGAAGTAACCTAGTGTGCATGGAAACATAAAGATGTTTCATTTAACAATTCCAAAGGATACTAAAATTGACAAGAATACAAAATAGTAAAGGAAAAGATGAAAAATCACATAAATTGGTCTTTAATATGAGAAATAAGGATGATCCTTAGGCTAAGGTGTAGAAGAATATTAGGATGTCATAATATACCACAGAGTGTTACAAATTCCCCCACTCTTGGAGAGCTAAATGATGCACGAGTAAGCGATGATCCTAAATATTTGAAGAATAAGATGGAAGTCTACATTCAAAATGCAAAGGTGATGATAAGACTATAAAATGTTTAGGAAATGATAGTTATATAAGAAATTTTGAAGGTTAAAAGAACACAAATAGATACAAGCTACATGTTGTATAACTAAATATTTGAAGGATAAAAGTGCATTGATAAATGTGTGACCCTAGTTAACAAGCAAACTAGATTTTATATGATAAGAACAAAACATAAAACTTAAAGAAAACTAATAACAACAAATGCATAACAACACAATAATAACTTTAGAATTGAGCAACAAGATATAACTAGGATAATAATGCTAATCTTCCAAATATTTTAATTGTAAATTATGTATTAACCTTTTTTAAATTAATATTTAAATAAATTTCATCAAAAATAAATTTAAATAAAAACATAAATATGTACGTTTTATCATATACAAGATGCCATGTAAACTACGCTTCGTACGTCAAGATAAAACTTCTCTAATAATTATTAGCTTAGGCATTGACGAGCTAATTACAAGGAAACGAGGTACTTCTTTCCCCTCTTCAAAGTCATTTGATTTGATTGAACCATTCATTTTCGTATCCATGTCATGCCGTGTTAAATTCACTTTCCCGTGTCCACCGTCATCTTGACTTGTTCTGCTTCACTCATTTCGTGCCGTCTCCTCCTTATTTAATCTCAGTTTCCCTTCCTCACTAATCAAACATTAATGCCAAAATAACATATCATATATTTAAGAAATATTAAAATTAAAATCCTATTACTAATATATTTTTGATATATGTAAGTATGTGATAAAAAAGTTAAATATATATACTTTCTTCAAATAAAAAATAAGTCAATTTAAGTAATAGATATTTATTTCTATCTTCTAAATATTACTAAGTTTTATGTTTAAATTACACTAAAATTTAATTCGAGAGTGTCAAACCAACCCTTCTAATTCAATAATAAACACAAGTCTTTGTATATTTTTGTTACCTCAATTTTTATGATGACTTTTTTGAAAATAGTTTGTTTAGGTCACTCTTAAGACTTTAACAATATAATATATTATTTGTTATAATTTTATTTGGTCAATATAGTTTTTTCTATATGCATACAATTTTGTTAATAAAAGCATATATTCAATTATGAAATCACTCATCATTCCTCACATTTAAAATGTAATGTTCAATTGTAAGAAAAAATCATAAATAATTATTTTCTTAAAAACATTTTTCCACATTTCCCATATTTCCTTAATGTATATCAAGATTTTAAAGATAACCTAGACTCAAGATACTAAAAATAATAATGCATGCTTTTGATTTTTTTAAAGTTAATTGCATTTTATTGAAATATCTTATAATTATATTAAATTTTCTAAGAAATTAACTATTACCTTTTCTCAAATTATGTAAACAATTCATTCAATATCTACTTGACATTACTTAAAAGTCAAAGGTTACAATTTTCATTGTCAGTTTGAATAATTATTTGGCTCATCATAATCTCAAACTTCGCTACATACTAAGGTTGGGTTCCTATGGGGTCTTGAACTTCTCATTTTTAGGAGAAGGAGGTCATATGAGGTCTTAACATGATAAATGGTAATACTATGCTACATGAAAGAGATACTCTTGTTTCTTTTAAGAACCACTTACAATTGTTGGAAATATAGGAGTAACTGGGCGGGGGGGGGGAGTGGGGGTGGATTAGTTACCACTAAAATAAATCTTAGATCCCTTAGATGTCAACAATAAACTTTAGACAGAGAAAACTGATTACTGCTGATGCTCGATAAACAAATAGAAAATGTTGTAACTAAGTAATGTAGAGTGTGAATTACTTTTAGTAGATCTTAAAACATTAATAGTAATTAACTTGCAAGAATGAGAAAAATAACATGAATGCATGAGACACCGGGATTTAACGTGGAAACCCAATTTGAAAAAAACCACCAATGTAACTAGTTACTATTTTTCACTCTTCTGAAGTAAGCCCTATTAGGAGCCAACCCTGTTAAAGGTTACAACACACACTGTTAGGTGTGATCCTGTTAGGGAATTTAATCACCCTGCTAGGAGTTTCCTTGCTAGAGGTCTTAAAACAGTTCAATGGAATTGCCACCTTGTTAGAGGATTTACAATTGGCTATTAAACCAACTTTGTTAAAAGATTTTAGATCACTACTACAATGGTTAGAGAGTAACAATGAAATGACCTGATTGTGATGCAACTAAATTGCTGAATCCATATCTCTTTTTTTCTTATACTTGATCCTTCCTGATCAAATGTTACTTTTCTGCTCCACAAGGATACGTGCTTATCCTTCAAGTTTGCTCCCTCTCTTTTTCTTTTAATCCAATCAACACACTTGCACACACACTAGAAATCTCAACTTGACCTTTTATTTATACCTTTCAGATTGTCAAGTCGGCTCAAATCCAAATTACAATAACCAATATTCATCATTATAGTTAGCTATAATCAATACATAAAGTAATTAAGCTTCATATGCCAAAACAAGAAAAATCCTTTGAAAGTAAACCCTACTCGGTAGAAATTGACTTTGGAATGATTCTCTGTGTTAACCAACAAAAGCTTGATTAACACTGAGAACTTGCAAAAATCCTTTGGCAACCAAGTGAACTTGGTGAATACTAACTTTGTCCAACTTTCCCTTTGTTAACTGAGTGAGCTTAGTTAACACTCTTTTCTACCTAAATTCCTTCGATGCCTGAGTGAGCTTGGTAGACATTATCATCTGTTCAAAGTAAACCTGTGAATGCTCGGTAGACAAGGAAAACTATCTTCACTGACCAAGTGAGGTCAGTAAGTACTGTCTATCAATTGATATGACATTTGTGTAACATCAAAGATAACACACAATTAATCAATTGTATCCAACAATCTCCCTCTTTGGCATTGATGGAAAAATAACATGTCATAGCACAATGAAATTTTGAGAACACTAGTGCAATTAACATATCAAAGAACCCAATAATGCATTCCAAAACAAAGCACATTGCTATAAAATATTACTTTATTAGAGAACTGGTGTAGGACAAAGAAATTAGATTAGAATATGTCCATACAAAAGAACAAATTATAGACATATTTACCAAACCATTACCTAAGGATGCATTCTTGTATCTAAGAGGTAAGCTAGGGGTCATTCCCCTATCTGAAGCTCACTAAATAAAGTTTAGTGATGCATCAACCAGAACCAAGTTAAAGATCAATTAGTTGATGCAACATAATCAAGAGAATATTGCATATGAAGCAATACTCAAGGTACAATAATACAAATTTGGCATGTGTTTTCAAAGAGGGAGAAGTTTACTGTCATGTCTTTATCTTTTTGAAATTTTGTAGAGGGAAAAGTTTGAAAAGAAGGTATGCAAAGGGAGAATATGTAACATAAAGAAGAAGTTCTTGTGTAAAATCAAAGAGGGAGAAACTTTCTATCAAAGGGAGTCTTATTTTCAAAATTTCAATATGTTAAACAATTTACATCTAACTTTGTATATTTTTGATGAATAGTGGTTTCTAGATAAGAGAAAGCCTTTCATAGTTGTATCAAAATAAAACTTGGTCATAAATGGAGTTTTGAGGAGATAGATGAGTTAATATTAGAAATGAATTTTATATATGTAGATTTATCATTTTGGTATCATACTAATGGCATGAAGGTATTAGGTTATGCATTGAAAAATGATGTGAAAATATCATTGACTAAGAATCTAGTACAATATGCTAAGTCAATGTGTTGACACGTTTCAAAATTCTATCCAAAATTAAACAAAAAATATAAATTTTTTACTTTTAAAATAAATACTTTAAATAATAGTGAGAATAGAAGAAAGTCAATCCTTCATGTAATTAGGAGAAAAGGAGAAAAAAAACCTACAAATTGAGGAGAGGAAAAAGGGAGTGACCCTTTGTGATGACAAATCAATTGAAACCTTTTTTGCTCTTTTGACCTTTATTAGTAGTCATTCAAAATGAGGACAAAAGAGTGTATACAATTAATCTTCATTTTTCTAGGACTAAAAAATAAAAAGAGAATAAATAATTTTGTAAGGAATTAATTTCTAGTGCAAAGAGAAGTAACCTAGTGTGCATGGAAACATAAAGGTGTTTAGTTTAACAATTCCAAAGGATACTAAAGTTGACAAGAATACAAAATAGTCAAGGAAAAGATGAAAAATCACATAAATTGGTCTTTAATATGAGAAATAAGGATGATCCTTAGTCTAAGGTGTAGAATAATATTAGGATGTCATAATATACCATAGAGAGTTACAAATTCTCCCCCTCTTGGAGAGTTAAATGATGCACAAGTAAGTGATGATCCTAAATATTTGAAGAATAAGATGGAAGTCTACATTCAAAATGTAAAGCTGATGATAAGACTATAAAATGTTTCGGCAATGATAATTATATAAGAAATTTTGAAGGTTAAAAGAACACAAGCTACACGTTGTATGACTAAATATTCGAAGGATAAAAGAGCATTGAATAATGTGCGACCCTAGTTAACAGGTAAAATAGATTTCATATGATAAGAACAAAACATAAAACTTAGGGCCTGTTTGGCAACGCGAATACAAGCGGAATAGGCATATGTAAATTCTTAAAATTTTGAATTCTTCGTTTGGATGCACCAAATCAAAATTGGAATACAAAGTAAAATAGGAATACATATTCCAATTTTGGCCCAAAAATGGGGTTTTGCAATTCCACCCAAATAGGTGTTATTGGAATACGTATTCCTATTCCACTTTTATTTATTTTAGAAACCATAAATTTTGGGGTCCATGAATTCCCCATCAAATATTGGCTGAACCAAACAAAGAAAGGAATATGTAGCCCCATTTTCTATTCCATAATAGCTATTCCTATTCCCACAGCCAAACGTGCCCTTAAAAAAAACTAATAACAACAAATGCATAACAACACAATAATAACTTTAGAATTAAGAAAAAAAAATATAACTAGAATAATGATGCTAATCTTCCAAAAATTTTAATTGTGAATTATGTATTAACCTTTTTTAAATTAATAATTAAACACATTTTGTCAAAAAATAAATAAATTAAAAAAATACATTTTATCATATACAAGATGCCATGTAAACTACGCTTCCTACATCAAGATAAAACTTCTCTGATAATTATTAGCTTAGGCATTCATGAACTAATTATAAGGAAAGGAGGTAATTCTCTTCAAAGTCATTTGATTTGATTGCATCATTCATTTTTGCATCCATGTCATGCCGTGTTCAATTCACTTTCCCGTATCCACCATCATCTTGACTTGTTCTGGTTCACTTAATCTCAGTTTTCCTTCCTCATTACTCACTCTTCTTACCATTGTTCAAGCTATATGCTTTAAACCTTTGGTAGCTACCTTATTTTCTCTTTGTTGTTTTTCTATTTTTATTTCTAGTGGTAGACATTTTTTTAAATTTGGTTCACTTTTGATTGTTGTGATCTCTAATCAAAACTATTGTTGATGTAGATGAAATAATCTGAATTCTTGCCATGGATCATTCCTCCGTTGTGATATGCTCATGTTTAATCGCATTCTCATGCTATTCGCTGATGATAAATGGCAATACCATGTGCCTGCCACATGAAAGAAATGCTCTTCTTGCTTTCAAGAGCCAGTTATATCTTTCACCTTTATTGCATTCATGGCAAGGCTTTAATTGCTATGAATGGAGGGGAGTAGAATGTAGCTCCATCAACTCAAATTTTGTCAAACTCCATCTTGCCAATCATGTGGAGAATGTGGATGATTGGAATAGGCCATTTAATGGAAGACTTGCTAGAGATTTGTTCCATTTAAAACAGTTCGGGCATCTAGATCTAAGCTTCAATTATTTGAGGGGTGTTCTACCTAAAGGTATGTTTAACGAAACAATCTTTCATATTTTCTATTTTAAGTTGTTTTGCCTTACTTTAATTTGAGTAGATTTTTTTTGGTTTAAAATGTAGGTTTATTTTCCCTGCAGGAATTGAGACATCTGGATTTGAGCTTCAATTGGTTTGAAGGTGAAATATCAGAGGGTTTTTCTTCCTTGAACATTTTAGAGTATCTCAACTTGTCTAGTGCCTGGTTAAATGTTATAATTCCCTACCAATTGGGGAATCTCTCTCAGTTTGAAGTTTTGGACCTATAAGTGGTAGATTTATATGTTAGTGGTCGAGAAGTATGGAGTGCTGGTTTAGTGTGGACAGAAAAGTTGCAAAAATTGAAATATTTGTCCCTTAGTGGAGTAGTGCTGAATATGACAGGAAAGCAATTAGAAGCACCCCTTTCTCATCTGCGTAATCTCCAACAGCTCCACTTTTTGGAATGCAAGCTTTCAGGGCACATTCCCAATGCTATCCAAAACTTATCATTCCTTACCCACCTCCACTTGGGTTACAAAAACTTTGAAGGACCAGTTCTATTGTGATTAGGAAATATGACTACTTTGGTTTCACTTTGGTTGTCTGAAAGTCCATTATTAAGTGGTTCATTTCCCTTGAGTCTCTCTCACTTGTCTTCTCTAAAAGAGTTTATATTAGAGGGAGGAAACTTAAGTAGTGGAAATCTAAGTCAAATATTATGTGGTGAATGGTCTCAACTCAATGTACTTTTTCTTTTAGGGTCTAATATAAAAGAAAGTATGCCACCTTGTATTGGAAATATCACCTCTATTATCTATCTTAAATGGACATATATGGAAAATATGGAAGGTCCTATTCCTTTTTCCATTAGAAATCTCTTAGCCCTACAACATTTTTCTTTTTTTGACAGCTCATTGAATGGAGAGATTCCACCATCACTTGGTCAAATTCTATCTTTGACTACTTTATACCTCATTGGAAATATGTTGGGTAGAAATATACCATTTGAGTTAGGTAATATTTCCTCTTTGGTAGAATTAGACCTATCCTCCAATGTTCTAAGTGGAAATATACCTTATAAGTTGGGAAGTCTTTCCTCCTTGGAGTATCTAGATCTTTCCTTTAATCAACTAAATGGTTTCATTTCCACTTCAATTACAAGTCTTCCTGGTCTCATGTCCATTGCCCTATCTTCAAACAATCTTCAAGGAAATATTTCTCTTAGTTTTTTAACAAAATGACCAACCTTCTTGAACTTCATCTATCCTATAATGAAATGTCTATCATGATTGAACCAGATTGGATACCCAAAATTTACCTTGGTTCCTTAAAGTTAGCCTCATGTAATATCAAGGGCATAATTCCACCATTCATTTTCACATAATATGGATTGTATGATTTGGATCTCTCCAATAATAGTCTGTATGGAAATATTCTAGATTGGTTAGGGGTGCTTCCTTTAGAATATCTTAACTTGTCATACAATAAATTGTAAGGACATGTTACCTCAAGCTTGATTGCAAAAGGTTTTCAGAGTGTTGATTTGCATAGTAATATGTTACAATGTCCTCTTCCTTTTTCTTCAATGCCAACATCAATCATGAAGCTATTAGATTTGTCTCAGAATAGATTCATAGGATTTATTCCAATGGATATTGGCAATCTTATACCATACATTCCATTTTTGCCTCTTTCAAAAAATGATCTAGGTGGTGATATACCTTCTTGAATTGGCCTTCTAAAATCTATGGAGGTTTTAGATCTCTCAAACAATAAATTATTTGGTAAAATACCATCAAGCATAATTAATTATTCTAGTTTAACAAGATTAAATTGAGCAAGTAATAGATTAGTTGGAGAGATACCATATCATATGGGAATGCTAAGTGGACTTAGTTCACTTCACCTCAACGACAATATGTTAAAGGGAAACTTTCCATCAAGCCTTAAGAACTATTCTAGCTTGCAAATTTTAGATTTGGCCAACAATACTTTTTCTGGAAACATACCATCTTGGTTGGGTCAGTTCTCTGAATTGATTATACTAGTTATGAGGTCTAACAAGTTTGAAGGAAACATTTCACATCAATTAGGCAATCTATCAAGTTTCCATGTTTTGGATATTTCACAATTTTTTTGATAGGTTCTATCCCATAATAATTAGCAACATTGAAAAGTATGAGGAATTGTACAATGAGAAACTCACATGACAATGACGGTGGCTCTTACTATTACAAAGAACAGATCCAAGTGTTCAACAAAGGATTAGAAATGGTGTATGTTAGTTTAGTGATGTTACTTATAACTTGTATTGATCTATCTATAAATAATCTATCAGACAACATTCCTTCAATAATGGGGAATCTTAAAAGTTTTCACACATTGAACTTATTAGATAATAGTCTTATAAGAGAGATTCCAAGCAGTTTTGGATTACTTGCAGAGTTAGAGTCACTTGATCTTTCAAATAATAAACTAAAAGGAAGGATTCCAAATGAAATGTTACAAGTTTCCTATTTAAGTTTTTTCAGTGTAGCCAACAATAGTCTTTGTGGAAGAATACCAAAAGGAAGACAATTCAATACATTCAGTTACATTATTTTTTTGCAAACCCTGGTCTTTGTGGATTCTTAGTTAACAAGAAATCTTGTGGATGTGGAGAGATGTCAAATTATAGCATGCAAACCCCTCTTCTTCAGAAAGAGAATGATAGGGAAGGAGAAATTCCATGGCACTGGTATGTAGAGTGGATGGCAAGTGTTTCTATTGGATTTTGGGGAGTATTTGGAATCTTGGCTGCAAAAAGGCATTGGAGGAGAAGATTCATTTTTGCATTAGATGAGATGGTAATAAGTTTATTGAGTGGATTGATAAATAGATAACAATCTAGTAAAAAATTGTACAATCATTATCCTCAAATATTGTAATTGCAATGAGATAACAATGTAGTTTTGTTATAACTACAAAAAAATGATGTCTTATACAATAGTAAATAAATTCTAAGTTAATTCATTACTTTTATTATAATCTTATGAGTAGGTCATCAATAAACTACAAGTACAATTTTTATGGTTAAAAATTTTAAATTAAAATGTCAGGTATTTGTATTCAACATAGAAGTACAAATATTCAATTTAATATTTTCATGAATATGTTTTTATAGTAATTTTTGTATTTAAGTAAAATAAAATTGTCTACCTTTTCTTAGAATATGCATTCAATAAGTGAATTGTTTAAATATTTCAATCAATATTTTGTATTATTCAAGAATATGTGTGTTAATGAGGATTAAAGATATCACAATAAAACAAAACCATATGTTGCACATACCTTGAAGACAAGATAAAATAATAATGACGTTATGATTTTAAAATAAAATTAGTAGAAGTTATTTGTTGTAATTATGTTTGCAAATATTAATACTAAAAGAATATGAGAGTATTTCTAAAGTTATTTAATCAAACATTATTACCAAAATAACATATCATATATTTAAGAAATATTAATCTTATAATCCTATTATTAATATATTTTTAATATATATGTAAACATGTGATAAAAATGTTAAATATATATACTTTCTTCAAATAAAAAAAAAGTCAATTTAACTAATAGATATTTATTTCTATCTTCTAAATATTTTGAAGTTTTATGTTTAAATTAATCTAAAATTTAATTTGAGAGTGTCAAATCAACCCTTTCTAATTAATCATTAACACGAGTCTTTGTATATTTTTGTTACCTCATTTTTTATGATGAAATTTTTGAAAATAGTTTGTTCAGGTCACTCTTAAGACTTTCACAATATAATGTATTATTCGTTATAATTTTATTCGGTTAGTATAATTTTTCCTATATGCATAAAATTTTATTAATAAAATCATATAATCAATTATGAAATCACTCATCATTCCTCACATTTTAAATGTAAAAAATTGTAAGAAAAGATCATAAATAATTATTTTCTTAAAAATAGTTTTCCACATTTACTCATATTTCCTTAATGTATATCAAGATTTTAAAGATAATGTAGACTCAAGATACTAAAAATAATAATGATGCTTTCAATTTTTTTAAAATTTTATTGAAATATCTTATAATTATATTTAATTTTCTAAGTAATTTACTATTAACTTTTCTCAAATTATGTAAACAATTCATTCAACATCTACTTGACATTACTTAAAAGTCAAAGTTTGTAATTTTCATTGTGAGTTTGAATAATTATTTGGATCATCATAATATCATGTTTCCCTACATACTAAGGTTTCTAAGGATGGGTTCCTATGGGGTCTTGAACTTCTCATTTTTAGGAGAAGGAGGTCATGTGAGGTCTTAGAATGATAAATGGTAATACTATGCTACATGAAAGAGATGCTCTTTTTTCTTCCAAGAACCACTTGCAATATCTTATGCACCTCTATTGTGTTCATGTCAAGGCTTTAAGCATTATGAATTAGGGTGTGTGTGTGAGAGAGAGGAATGCAACTCTATCAACTCAAAATGTTTCCAATATTCATCTTGCCAATCATGGGGATAATAAGGAAGATTATTGGGGTAGAATATTTAATGGTATATTTTCTAGAGACTTGTTTCAATCAAAAAATTTGGAGCATTTTAAGCTTCAATTATTTGAGTGTTTTTCTACCCAAATGTGGATTGAAAAATGAAACCTTATATCTATTAGCCATATGATACAATCAATCATAAAGAAAAGATATAGCAACAACAAGTAAAATAAGAATAAATACCGTGTATTTATTTATCAAACAATGCTTTGCAAATATATCTTATTATTGCTACAAAAAGGAATTACAAAGAGATTTATATGAAGAAAACACAACCGTAGAAAAAAAGCAAGATGCACATGTACCTAGATAGATATTTATTTTCATATGTTAAAAAAGCAAACATAATGAACAATTAATTTTCTGTAGACATTTATATCCACAACCTCCCCCTCATATTCTAAAATTTCTCCTACATTCACATTTAATGAAGAGATAACTTTCCTAAACTTCTTTGTGCTAAGGTTATTACTAGATGTAAACACTAAAATAATTGTATCCAACATCTTATGACTCTTCCTCTTTTCATGTATCACAGATATCATGACCACTCTAAGAATAAGTATAAAGTTTTATATTACAAAATCCAACAACTTATTGATAATGATATTTTTTGTATATCATCTTGTAACGAGCTATTTTCAATAGTAAATTTTTGAATTAATATATAAGCCTCTAATATGTTGGTCCAGACTATGTAACATTGTTTTCCTACTCGTTGAGGGATCTTTATTATGCACAGTGTGGTACAATTTGTGAGTAGTATAATAAGTCCCCTTTATCCTTGTTTCTACACTTGGGGGGAAATATTATTATTTTAATCTCTCTCATTGTCTTCAAGGATCCACTTTTCCATTTGTTAAGTGGGTTTTGATTCTTAGATGAGATCCAATCGTACATATAAATGTTGGTTTACATTAAGGATATGCATCCTTGATCATAACTCTTTTCATTATTTGCTATTGTATTTACATGTAAGATAAATACTTACCTTGGAGACCAAAAAATGTGTCATCCTATTAGATACAAAGATCTATGTTATATTTTTTGCATGGTATTTATTGACATTTATCCCTTACATGATCTCATAGGAGTTGTGACATCTTTGCTTTGGAATGGAAACTGATTGTGGATATTGTCTTGGCTTTAAAAGTTCTTCATCACTATTCTTCTTTTCCTTAAGATGAAAAAATGATACTTATTTTTTCATCTTAAGCGGAGGGGACAGACATAGAGCCTCTCTTCCACATTCTTATGTATAATAAAATAATTTTCCATTGCGTAAGAGATCCATATCCATCCATGGGATGCACATATACAAACAAACCCCATGATATAAGATATTTGGATCCATCCATTAGGTTTACATTAAAAGACAATCTTAATGGTATAAGATGAGTGTGTGCACCAAGTTTGTAGATATAAAAGTGGACACCTCCTAAAAAATCATAAACTTTCAATAATCTAATTGAGTTATGAAAGATTTCAGAAAGGGGCTAGGCTTGATAATTAAGCCTGGCCCAAAAACATATAAAATAAAATCCAATTACATTTTGAAGTTCACCAAAACTCAATCGATTTTAAAGAACTAAATAGTTCTCCAAAACCCTATCAGGTTTTAAAGAACATGAGTGTTCTTATAATATATTTTGAATGGTCATAGAGATAATTTTAATTTTTTTTCTCCCTTTCTCTTTTATCTTTTGTTGGATTTGATGAGGACTTAAGTTACTTAGGGCCATGATGTTTCCTTGTATCCTTGACCTTGATGATATCATATTATGAAGTTGATCTACTTTACCACGAGGATGAGATTGTCTCATACTCTTGCTAAAGTGAGAGCTAAATGTTGCATCCTAAAAAGTTAGTACCAATTTAATTGGAGGACATAAGAATTGTTAGACCTAATTTTAGTGACTTTAAGATTCAAGCTATTTATTCTTTATTTCTCAATTTTTTTCTCTCCTAAATATTTTTACACTTTTCAAGCATGGACTAGGTCAGTCAAGGTCAACCCTATCCTTGGGGATTAATCTTAAGAAAACTTCAAGCCCAATGTGAGGGTATTTCATTTTTGGATCTTACTTGTAGTTTGGATGATAATATTGAATCATGAAATGAGTATAAGAGGGGATCAAATCCTCTCATTTTTACATCCATCTATTGTGAAATCTATCCAACATTCATGAGCAATCCATTTTTATCAAGAAATTATTGGTGGTTTTAAGAGAAAGTGAAATCTAAATAATTAAGGATTTGGACTCAAGATTTTAAAGATTTTATCCATCTCAAGGTCTCCAAGTCTTCCATTCTTCAATATCTATTAAATAAAAGGAAATCCTCTCTCAATGAGTAAAAGATTCTCTCTCCCATGATGGCTAGGTAGTGAAGTTCACAAGAAATCAAGAAAATCCACATCCATTCTTCTCTCTGCTTCTGCATTGAAGTGATCAAGCATATATTTATTTAAGATATAACATTAAGCAAGTGTATATCCATGTATTTGTAAGAAAATCTTCGATTCTAAAACACATCTCAGGTTAGAATACAAGTATCTTCATGGGTTTATTGGACCTTAACATCCATCCACGAGGGTTTCTCATGAAAGGTGAACACTTACATTTATCTTGTCTACATGAAACATCTATTTTATTTCAAGTCTAATTCATATCAAGTTCTTGATCAAATAAACACCTTTACCACCAATAATTTCTCATTTTTATTGTATGTAGGAATATGTAACACATATTTGGATCCAAATTATTTAAGTTTTAGAAACAATGATGGGTTTTCTATAGAGTTCATTAGTTTTAATGTTCTAGGACAAGGTTGATTTTCTTAGACAAGGCCAAATTTGGTCAACATTTCCTTGGGAATCTACATTTTTTACAACCAAGAGTTACATGTCTTAGGGTTCTAAATCCATAATATTTTATATTTTTTGTTAGTTTTTCAACAATCATATCTAGATATGTAGTTCATTCCTTCTCTTCTAGCTTCAAAAGAGTTCTTTATTTCCATTTCCCTATATCATTTAATTTTATGCATAAGATCTAATATCACATCTTTTTACTAATCATTTAATTTATCATAAGATAAGTGTCTTTTATAGAATTATATATCACAATAATATTCTTTCATATAGGAAAAATATAGATCTCCTTTTTCCCAATTCTTACATTAGCACCCGTTCATCCTTTTTGGGTTTTGCTAATCAAATTTTGTCTAGAGGAGGGTTTGTATTCCAATGTATAATTAGAAAACAAATCCCTTAAATTTGTGAACGATCTATCCCCTTTCGCACTTATCACCATTTCTAATTATACAATATGTAATATTTATTTAAGGAATATAAAGAGAGTGTTCAAAGAAATAAAATAAAATATCTTAACTTATTTGGAATATAAAGAATCTTATGCTAGAAAGATGAGAAGATCTTCATTTAGGTATTAGTTTTTTTATATTAATTTATTGCAAAACATGTAAAATTAATGAGGTTGAAGACTTAATTTAAGTTATTTTGTATTAAAAGCATGAAATAAGAAGCCACATGTGTTCAACCTTCATGCTCTAAAATTGAAGTCTTAAGGGATGCTATCATTGAAAGAAAGTTCAATTATTTAATATGTACATTCACAAAAAATACATATGTTATGGTTTACATGAACATACTTCTTTGAAATCTTAGGGCTAGCAATTAATTCTTCTATTTTTTCATGCACTTAACCCATTTTTTTTAATAAAAGAAGCAACAAGAGGGTGATGATCCATGGTATAAGCAATCCAAAGGGTAGTCACTAGATATAGTTAAAAGTATATTAACATCACCTAGTGAAAATCATCAAGGAACCACATCTATAAAAAAAAAGACCCAAAAGTGACTAAAACCATAGTTAATATTGATAGAGATTAAATTGGAATAAGTCACCCAAAAATTATAAACTTTAACCAAAAGAAAAAACAAAGGGCCCAGTTGATCCCTTTAAAACAAGTCCAACATACACCCTATCATAGGTTGACAAGAAATACAAATAAGGAGAAACTTTTATCACCATAAGACCTGATATTTACAAACTCAAGTAAAAAACTACTTGTCCATTCTTCTCTCTTAGAAACAAAGATCCATAACCATCTAGACCTCCCGTTTGGGCCAACAATCTCAAAGATCTTCGAACCCACTACATTCTCCTTTCCCACCTCAATAGTGAAAGGGTTCACCTCAATAGAAATAGGGGAAAGAAAGATCATAATCTCATTAAACCTCCCCTTCAATAGCAGTCTCCTCTTCTTCCAAAACCACACACCTAATCTCCACCTTGATAGGAGATTGCTTCACATCCATAGAAGTCATACACGAAGAAGCAAAAACATAGATCCAAGCCCTACACATACATAACAATAATTTTATAATAACTAGAGGGTTTTGGATATCCCTCACAAAAAGGAAAAAACCACCCAATAAAGGGGGAAACCAAGCTTGATCAATATGCATAGAGACACAAAAATCCAAGAAACAAAACAATACCTAAATACAACAAAATGTTGGGAAATTTAACATAACTTAACCTCTCATTAGGGATTTACAAACTAAATCAGAGCTCCAATGAGATACCCAAAAAGAAAGACCTCAAACTAGAGATCTCAGCCACCAAATGCATAAGGGCAACAATCAACCCTGGAAACATAAGTTGACAGAGCATAGGATAAACAAGTAGGAACTACCTCTACAACCAAAGGTTATCACAAGGATAGTAGCCCAAAACAACATCCAACATAGAGACAGGGGGAGGAACAACCCCAACCAATAAATTTCTTCTTAAAAACCATTAAAAATCCAAAGATCAACCATGTTCCCAACAAGAGAAGAGGAGAACATAGGATTCTTCAGACTTGAATCAAAACCATACCATGCAAAGTCAAGTTGGGCCAGGTAGATGAAGAGTCATGGACCAAGCACATGTAAAATAAAACAAACCCTCCATTTTCATATTACCAGAACAAATAGCTACAGATCTAGGAAAAAATCTCTCCTACCACATGCACACAAGGGTAGAGCCTGTTGCCATGAAAGCTAGATGGTAACCTGTAAGAGAGAAAATCCTCCAATATAGAGAGACATTTGGGAGAAAACAATTAACAATGCTATCACCTGATTCATCAATGGAGGAGACATGACCCTGTCCATTGCAAATCCCTCCTCTTCTATATTGACCACAACCAAAATAATACCCACACAAATCAAAAAAACCCCAAACAAACCTGTGCCTCATCAACACAAGACAATGCAACCATATGACCAATGCATCTAGATCCAAAAAAAAAGAACACAAGACTCTAAGAATACCTAATCCAAGAGGGATAAGGGCCCCAAACTCCCCACAAAGAGCTCAAGCACCTCAGTGTGAGAAACCATATCAATGTCCAAGTTGAATAAAGCCAAATACAGGAAAGAGAGATCCCCCACACACAAAAAAAAAACTTCTCTATAGGATATTGCATGATCATCCTTATTGTCTTCATTATCCTCCTCCTCATTATTTTGGGACACCCCTATAATATGCCTCTAGCTGTAAGAAACCCTAGGCTTCAAACCTGTACTATCACTCCCTCTCTTGCCCATCTGTAACAATATATTTCTAAATTTTTAATACCATGTTATACCCAATGTTATAATAGGGATTTATACCCTTTAATATATTTATTTGATGTTTTATGGTGGTCTATTTTCTTCTTCAATTATTTCCTTATTATTTTTCCTATGAAATGTTCTTAAAAAAAAAGATTTCATTTGGAAGGGGATCTGACAAATTTTTGAGGTATTTGAGAAATTTATTCTTGGTCTACATAGAACTAGGCGTGCTTATGCAATTATTCTAAACCATTTTATAAAAACACAAAAACGGATAGAGTTATGCCCTATCTTACAATTGCTAAGAACTACATTTAGATCTATAGATTGTAAGAAATTTTTACAATAGTGCAAAACACAAGTTGCACAGATTGAAACCTAAATTTAGAGTTACATACATGTTGTTGACCAAAATTATCTTCAAATTTAATTGTTGTTGGGGTGAATTCCAAACCTTGAAGTATAAAGTATTAATTTTTTGGCATAACTAATTTATAAGTTGCTGATAGGATAAGAAAAGTTGTGTATTGTATTATTCATTAGTTATACAATTTGTCATTGATGTCAAATGATTGACATATTACTTTAAGTTGTTAGTGTATCTTTAGGAAGCCCATTGGTGGGAGCACCATGAAACCAAGAAGAAAATAAGGAAATCACCTTATTGGGTAACAACTATAATGATAAATGGAAACATAAATTAAGGCTTATCGGTGAAGTTATCTTTTATCAGTGAAGAGGGAAAGTCAAGCCAAATTTTTTGGTTAAGTAATGAAAAATTGTTTGAGAAGTTTTGACACAAATAAATAGATGTATTTGTAATTTTAAGATCTAGGTTTAGGGTTTGTGAGGTATAAGAGAGAAAAAAATAAGGAAAGAGAGAGAGAGGAGAGTAGAAATTGCAATTGAAGAAAAGCTATTGTAGCATAGAAAGGAAATAAGAGAAATGGTGAATGACATGTTTTTATATTGAAGACCTTCATTGGATCTGATATAACAAGGCAATGCAAATCACATATCACTTTATTTCCATTACTTTCTTATCATTGTAGTAGTCAAAATCCCTTAGAAGGGTGATCTTAATCGGTTTATTGTAAAGCCTCTAACAAAGTGATATTCTTAGAATAGAGTGTTAAAATCCTTTTAGAAGGTTACTCCTAGTAGATTAGAGATCCTAATAGATCTAGATGAAATCCTTTAACAAAGTTACACTTAACAATGTTTTGTAACCCTTAATCAATGAAGCTGCTAAATATGTGTATTATAAAAGAGTATTGTAGTTGTGAGCATCATTCTCACATTGTGGTCTTTACCCTAATCAAGTTTCTATGAGATCAATTATGGTGTGGATGATTGCACTTTTTATTTAAGTTTAATGTGCACATAACTAATAATAACACTATAGGTATAATTGGATCTCATTGGTAAAATATTTGAAAGTTAAGAATATAAAATAAATTGTTAAACTGATCACTACTGATTCATCCCCCCTCTCTTAGTAATCAATCCTATACCTATAATTGGTATCAGAATTTTTTTCCCTAAACTAAAAGCTTAACTGCTTTGGGAAAAGATATCAAGATGTATAGGAAGGAAGCACCAAAGTTTAACAAGTATGAGTATGAATCTGGAATGTGGGAAAGCTAGATGAAACTATATTTATCAGGACTTGGAGACAATGCTGAGGAATTTTTTGCCATAGAATATACAGGACCTACAAGACTACTTGATGTTTAGAAGAAGATAATGATATTACACAAAATAGTAATGATATAACTGGTTAGTGGTTTAAAGAACTCCAAGTATGTTGATATCTAGGGTCTCATGATATCTAAACATATATGAGATAAATTGTTACAAGTACATTGTTGAGATACTCATGTTGTGGAAACCAAAGTAGAAGGACTGAAAGGAAAATTTAATGCAATGAAAATGGATGAGAATGAGACTATTGTACAATTGGAACAAAAATCAAAGAAATTATTGTTGCAAACAAAGGAGATGGAGAAACTTTGAAGAAAGTGAAGTTGTAAGTAAGACGTTGAGAAATTTACCTAATTGATATATAATTATAGTTTTGGCTATACAAGAATTGAGAACTATGGACAAAAGAAAGATTACCATTGATTCCCTTTTTGTTAGGCTAACAATGTTATAGCTAAGAAACTATGATAAAAATAAACTAACTCATGACATTGCACTTCAAACTTTAGCAAGTGAGGACACATATCAATGAAGAAGATATAGAGATGATGGAGAATATGAATGTCTAGTAGTAGAAGAAAAATGCTAGAAAAATTGGAAGCCTTGAAGGTCTACTAGTAGAAGAAAAATGCTAGAAGAATTGGAAGCCCTGATCGCAAAAAGATTCCTTAAAGAAAAAGGTATATACAAAGGAAAGAGTCCTATTGCATGCTAGACTTGTAGAAAAATTGGTCATTTTTCACACAAATGTCCTAACAAATTGGAGAAGGAGAAAATCTAAGAAAAGTTGAACTAGTAAAAGAAAAACAAACACTTTAGATAGAAGGAGAAGAAAGCATGTTATATAGTTGAGGATTAAGACAATGAAGATGATGTAGATGGAGATTGTGAGGAGATAGTTTTTGTACATTGTAAAAGAAGAACCAATTGCCAACAAAGAAATAATTAGAGAACATAAGTCATTAATCTCATGAACGGACAAAAATAATGAATGAATCATTAACAGTTAATGCACACACACTTGATTGGAGACAAAGACAAATTTTCAACCATGGAACTATGTGATGGAGGATTAGTGAAATTTGGTAATAAAACACCCTCCACAATTAGAGGAAAATGTATAATTAATCTAACTAATGATATTGTATGTGATGAAGTTTATCATGCTGATGGTTTACAATAAAATATTTTAATTATTTTACAACTAATTACAAAGGATTTAAGTTTGATTTTTATAATGGGAATGCAAAATGTTTGAAAATAATAGAATATTTATTTTTAGTGGTGAACACACAGAAGGTAATATTTCCAAGTTGCATACATCACTAGGTCATACCCTATTTGTACAAATCAAAGAAAGTTGGCTATGGCACAAGAGATTATGTCATATAAACTTTGACAATCTAGAAAAAGTTAGCAAGAGGAAAAGTGTCAAAGGAATGCTGATAGTAAAGAAACTAGAGAATACTATATGTAAGGAATGCCAGTTTGGAAAAATTACTTGTTCAAGATTTTCAACAAAAGAATACTTAGTACAAAACCTATTAGATCTAGTTAACATAGCTCTATGTGACCCTATTGGACCTGAGAACTATCATGGAGATAAATGTTGGAATTCCTTAGAATAGCTAAGAGGGGGGGTGAATTAGTTATCCAAGGTCTAGATGTACAATTAAAACATTTCACAGCTTAGTGAACCCATAAAACATTTTTATCATGCATGCATCCATTAGATTATGCAATCACTTGAACTTGTAGGTTACTGTCAAATCAATTTATAGAAATGTAAACATGAAACATAACAAATTCAATGACACATTTGACACAATGATTTAATGTGGAAACCCAATTTGGGAAAAACCACCAATAACATGCTACTCATTCTCACTCTTATAAAGTGATGCCCTATGAAAGGTCAACCCTATTAAAGATTACAATACACACTATTAAATGTGACCTGGTTAAAGGATTTCAATCACCTTGTTAGGAGTGAGCCTTGTTAGAGGACTTTAGATCATTCACTTGGAATATCACCTAGTTAAAGGATTTAAAAATGACTATTAGGTCAACCTTAATCCAAAGGATTTACCCTAGATTGATACAATGATAAGAAAGTAATAGTAAGGCTTGACCTGATAACAACTTAAAGCTCCATTTGCAGATTACAGATGTCTATTTCAGTCCTCCATTCTCCTTGGCTTTCACACACTTCAAATTTGATAGCTTGTTCACCCTTCAAGCATTCATACCCTTAAGATTTCTTACTTTTATTGCCAATGCAAACTCTTCTCTTAGGTCACTGAATAAAGCAATACCCTAGACTCCATGTCTTCCTTAGGTTCTCGCACATGACAACCATTGCTTTTGACCAACCATTTCTATAAATAAAGATTTAAGATATTTTGTCATTCATCCTCCATCGTCCATGTTAGGGTTAGGTTAGATTAGGTAGGATTCAATGAATCTACCCCTTATTTCATTTCATTCCATTCTAGAAACTTCTCCTTTAATCCTTTTCAAATTTTCCTTTTAACAGTTTATCATGAATTATGTGCTACCAACCCATCAATTTTATCTTCCATACGGTTCACACAATCCAAGAAATTAAACTATCAGCTAAAATTCATCAAATTCTCAATCTTTCTCACAATGCTGACACTTGACATTGATTGGCTTTTGATGCTCAACACATACTACGTTGCTCGACATCCACTGTCAAATCACTCAACACAAACTAAAGTTTGCTGGTGCTTGACATCAACTAAAATTTACTCAACTTACACTATTTCACTTGGCTTACACTAAAATTGACTTTTCTTGGCTCCAATTGATTTTTTTCTTGGCTTCCACTAAATTTTCCTGGCACCTACTATGCAAATTGTCAAGCTTGGTAGAAAAATTTTGTTTAACTTGTTCTTTTGAACTTATCATTATAACCAACCTTTGCAACCTTAAGTAGATTATCGATGCACTATAATATTACTATCTTAACTGATTCTTGTACTCCTTTTCCATATCATAACTCAACCTTTCCACTAGGTGCTATTGTTACCTCATTTGATCAAATCCTTTTCATCAATCAAACAAATGATGGTACTTAAATCATATAAGAAATTATCTTACTAGCAAGTAGCAGCTTTGAAATTAGGGACAAAACAATGATTGAAACATATATTCATACTTGTATCAATCTATTTTCAACAATCTCCCTATTTTGCATTGATAGCAAACAAAACTGACTAGATTTAATTAGTATGAACAACAAAATACCAAAAGAGAAAATAATTTGTTGCATTGAAATCTCTCCCTCTGTTAGCAACTTTCATCTTCTGAATAGGTTACAAAATTCTATTATGATCAATAGAAAATCAACTCATCCTTATGACTCCTTGATCACTTCTTATATATTCCTCTACATTATCTCCCTCTTACTAGGTAGATGTAATCAACAGGTACACTTTCTCCCTCAACAATTAGGATTAGGTAGATTAGGATTTCTCCTTAATCTCCCTTAGCTTTCATGAAACTTGGTACATTGTTCTTCCTCTTAATCTCTTATTTCAATTCCTTTATCTCCCTCTTTGAGAACAATGCCAAATACTTGTCATCTTAATATTTAGATATGAACATTTTTAGTTTCTCCCTCGTTCACCTTGCTTGTGAATGATTTGTAGTTCCAAAGCTTTGATTACTTTAAGAAGCTCCTAAAGTAAGATCCAATACATCAGTGTGTAACATATATCAATCAAATTGTTTAATGCAGGGTACTCCTTATGTTTCTTAGATAGCCTTTGATATGGATATCTCCCCTAGTTTACCTCTTAGATACTCATAAGCATCCTTGGGCAATGCTTTTGTGAAGATATCAACTATTTTCTCTTTTGTGTTAACATATTCCATCTTCACCTCTTTATCTTTAACTAATTCTCTCAAGTAATGATACTTGATTGCAATGTGCTTAGTCTTTGTATGCATCACATGATTCTTTGATATATTTATAACACTTGTATTATCACAATAAAGTATCACAGGTTCAGTGATTTCTTCCTTCATACATTTGAGTAGTTGTTTGATCCATACAATATTTGTATAATTCATTGCAACAACAACATATATAGCTTTAACAGTAGATTGAGAAATGCAATTTTGTTTCTTGCTAGTCCATGTGACCAAAATTTTGCCTAAGGAATTTTCTCCTTCATTGGTGCTCTTTCTATCATCAATATTTCCAGCCTAGTTAGCATCTGTATGGGCTCTTAGTTCTAATTTCTCAATTTTTTTTGTAGTATTGACCATAGTCCTCTGTTCCTTTCAAATATCTCATTATTTTCTTTACAACCATCAAATGATTTTCTCTAGAATTAGTAGAGAATCTTGCAACTATTCCTATAGATAATGCAATATCAAGTCTGCCATGTACTATATATTGTAATTTTTCAATCATAGACCTATATAATGTTTGATTCACCTAAGCTAAATCATCATTCTTTGACATTTTATGTCCTATCACCATAGGTGTACTTACTGTGTAATGCCTTGCCAAGGGATCCAAAAAAAATAGCCTAAAGTTTTACTAATTTTTGCCAACATTTTTTTTTTGAACAAGAAGAATAACATACACATCAAACACATAGTAGTGGAAGCAATAACATACAATCAACTAAAAGCATATATAATAGGTTACATTTCTTAAGGATCCCATGATGTTGAATCACATTTAAATTTAATTAATACTAAGTCCATCAAATACCACATCCATATGAAAGAATACTTTAAAATGTCCAATGTCCATTTAAATTATATACATTTGTTTCGAAAGCCTCTTGGCAAATAAAATTTGGAATGCTCAATCATCCACTGTACATGTCACAGGGTATGAAAGGCTAAAAGAATATACATATGTAGAAATAGAAATACATCATCCTCTGTGGATCCATGATACAAGTACACTAAAGTAATGAAACCATCCACCATACATGATATATCCATCCATCATAAAAGATATAAAAATCCATCATAAAATACAACCATCCATCATAATGATACATAGATAGAATGAAAGGTAATGCAAACAAAGAATGCTCTAGCCACAGTGACTATGGTCAGATCTCAATGGTAAAAGTAAAAAGCACTACCACCCAACCGCGTAAAACCTAAATGGTCCACTCCCACTATGCTGAGGAGACAGTCTCAAGTCCCAAACAAGATATCAAACCAAATATCAAACATACTCTCTATGTCCAAGAAAGTCTCAAGTCCTAAACAAGATATCAAACCAAATATCAAACATACTCTCTATGTCCAAGAAATCCTAAAAGTATTCTAACTCAAGGGTTTCAAGATAGGTTGACATCTATACGCAAAGGCACACAAGACATGTAGGAAACCTACTATGTAAGCATGAAAGTGTAATCGCATGAATCATGCAAGAGTTACCTTGGCAGTCTCTTAGGACCCCGACCCCTTAGTGATCCCTATGCGGCCACTAGTATCCTGTTGTACTGACAAGGCACACTATGGATGCAAGATGACAACCAAGCAGTCTCTCTACTTAATCCTAGTCTATTCCAACACTCGAGGTATGGGTGAGAACATACAAAGACTCTTGTTAGGTTCATTTTACTCTCATTTAGTGTAGTATTTTCGCTTATTAAAAAACTTACAATGAGTTACCCTGGCAGCCACTTAGGGCCCCAACCCACATTGCAAGCCACTTCTCGACATTACATATAGATAACCTACCCTAGGCTCATGAAATCACAAATCAAAGAATCATAGTAAAACACCTTAGTCCTATACAAGTGACTAGAAAGCATCAAAAGATAAATCACAATACCCATCGGTTCTCAAAAAGCAACCAGAAAGCATCCTAATAATATTGATCAACAACTCAAAAATGGTTAGGTCAGATATCTCATAGCATAAATCTCACCATCCTACAAAGGCACTGAAAATAGTAATCAATAATATAAACATAGAGCATATCAAGACATTACCATGGTTCAGTAAACATAATCAAGATCGAGTCAACATACTTTCACACTCACAGAACTCCCAAGCCTTTGGTAGACGTCCTAGAATTGGTCAACAATCTAGTCAACCCCCAACCCCAAACATAGACATCACACAGAAAACAAGGTGCAAGTTTCATGTTTTAGTTCATTTTTTGAAACATATGGTTAAGTTAGATATAAGGTTCCAGTTTCTGTTTTAGAGTTTGTTATCAAGTAAAGAAATATTCTCCATTCTCCCTATAATTAACCCATGTATTTGTTTAAATAAAACAAAGACTTACCCCGATATTTTTTGAAATCAATTTCCTAAAATATTCTAAGGGTAAATTATATATTCGTTTAAGTTTGCTAAGAAAATTCTTATTGCTTTTCGAGAAAATAATTATAATTCTACTAGAGTCAAAATTTAAATAATCTTCAACAAACTTAAAAAGATCTACCAACTAATGCTCATAATAAATTAAATTAAATTTATTTTAAATAAACTTTTATCTATTTATATAACATTTAATTAATTATTATAATTTATTTTAAATAAATTAATAACTTTTTAAATTACATTAATTAATTATTATAAATTAAAAACTTTTAATAAATTTTATTAATAAAATAATATTTAATTTTTTTTTATAATAAATAAATTTTAAAAATTTAATTAAATTAAATTTTAATAAAATTAAAAACTTAAAAAAAAACATTTAATAAGCATTTATAGCTCGCTGACTGTAAAATGAAGGGTCACGACCCACTACACTTGTTGTAGGCCTATGGCTGTGACAGTACGCAGTACTTTCGCTATCGCAATCCTGCGACAATGGTAGTGGTCGTGCACAAAAGGTAGGGGGAGGTGGGGTTAAAAACCCATCCTCAATTTTTTAAATTTTTTTAATTTTATATAATGTTTTTACTTAAGAAAAATGTTTCCGAATAAAATTTGATAAACATCAAAATTTATTAAAACAATCCCCTTTTCTTTGAAAAAAAAATTATATTATTTCTTTATTTATTTATTATTCAAAATCCAACATTAAATCTGATAGAGTAAATACCAAGAAACCTCAATTTCTTTTAAAGGAATAATTTCTCTTTGACTTTCAACCCTTCCTAGCGTATTTTCTTAATACAAAATCCTAGCTTTGATTTGATAGAGGTAAAATGACCAATCAGTCAAATTTTCAAATGAAATCTTCAAATTTATTGCATAACCCTACCACGTTCTTTTGTTTCCAATTTCAAAATCTATGGAAAGAAATATTATATTGATCATTTAAAACTTCCCATGCACAAAAGATTTAACATAAGTACTAGAAAATCATAATATGGTAAATTCATCATAGGAATTATCCAGACATCCATTTAACAAGCATGATGAAGATAGGAAAGAAAAGAGAATATTTAAAATATGCAAAAAATTGCAAGTGTCTACCTAGACATTGATGCTAATTGCTACGCCCAATAAAATTGTTGAGAAATTCCTTCGCTCAGAACCTTCTCCTTTTTGAAAATTCCTTCCTCCAAAATTTGCAGTACTTTGAAAATGAACCCCAAAATTATGATATGGAGTTCTCTCCCTAAAATTGGGGCACTAATTGTGCGTTCACCCGAGAGAACTCCTTGCTCACCAGACTTCAACTCTAAATCAACTTTTCTTTATCTTTTCTTTTTTTCTTTTTCCATGCATAGTCATTGAATTATTAAATAACTTTGTTTAATTTTTACTTGGCTTCTTTTTAGATTAATTTATTAAATTTAATCTCATGCACGTATCATGCAATCATGAATTTTTTAACAAATTAATTTCTTTTCCCACTTCTAAAATTATTTTCGAACGTTAAATTTGATAACTATTTATTAACTTAAATAATAATGTTATTTAGCATTTATTTAAAAATAAACTCTAAATATATTATTATTAAATTAAATAAATATTGTCACATTCCAAATTTATACTTATAACTTTTATCCTCAAATTTAATTCTTTTTTTATTTAATTAATTTCCTAATAATTAAATATTAAAATATCTTAATAATTTTTCATTAAATTAAACCATTAATTTAATCTTTTAATTGGACTTAATTAATAGAAAATTTCACCAAAGACTCATAAAATACAATACAAAAAACCCATCATAGCAAAACATATAAAAAATCAAACTAAAGGGTTATAATCATGAATTAACGTCATTTGATGCATTCAGAGGGTGCACAACTTAGATGCTTGTCCTAATTTTTTAGGACAAATAGCTTAAAGGTTTAGGATTTGGACTTAAGCATTTATCTCCCCTCTCTTACCATTGAGATAATGCGATAGGGTATGCTCATCCTAGCAATTCAGGGAAGTCAATACTCGGTAGGTACTGCAACCTGCATAAAATCTATGAATGTACACAGACAATATTCTAAGTTAAATAGGAAACGACAGGAAGTGGTGCATCATGTAGATCCTAACTAGTAGGTGACTATGAATCCCTTCCTTAACCACATCAAAAATGCCATACATAAAGAAAACAAACACACACACCATACACATGTATTATGGGGTGAGTATCCATAAGAAAACACATATGATAATCCATCTAATTAATCATGATTAATAACTGAAAACACTGTAATAATCATCATGCACACATGAAGTATAGTGTACCAAGTAATCTCATCATATATCAACTAAATCTGAAACAATATCTAATAATCTCAAAATAATACTACTAATCATCAAACATAAAACTGGCCTAAAAGTGTTTGACAATGATAGCAAAAATGTAAACTAGGAAAAAATATAAACTAGGGGCAGGCACTATGTCCACCTCCACTAGAATTAGGCTTACTCCTGGAAGCCTATAAAAAATTAGGGATATAAATCTTGTAATCTAGATGCATCCTCCCAAGTAGCTGAAGAGTTGCTAGTAGGGTACCATTGGACCCTTACCTGCTCTATAGTTTGACCCCTAAGGGTCAACTCCTGCTGCTCCAGAATGCAAACTATCTTGAAAGCTAGCTGCCCATCCTCTACTTGCAACACATTCTAATCAAGAACATGTAACACATCAAGAATATACTGCCTAAGTACTGAAACATGGAAAACATCATGAATGCAAGCTAGGCTAGGCAATAAAGCAAGATGATAGGCAATTGGACCAATCCTCTCAAGTATCTCAAATGGTCCCACAAAGCGAGGTGCTAGCTTTGAGCCCTTTCCATAATAGATCAAAATATTCTATAGACACACTCTCAAGGAAAACTTCTCTCCCACAAAAAACTATTCATCTATCATATGTGCATCAGCATACTTTTGTTGCCTATCCTGTGTTGTAGTCAAGTGCTCTCAAATACACACTACCTGTAGCTCCATATCTCAAACCATCTCAGGACCCAATAGAATGTGATCCTCAAGGCTATCCCAACTCAAAGGTGTACAACAAGGATTACCATATAAAGCCTAGAAAGGTGCCATGCCAATAGAACTATGATATCCATTGTTGTAGGAAAACTCCACCAGATAGAGATAGTCCTCCCAATGAGTCTGCCTATCCATCACATACATCCTCAACATATCTTCCAAAAATTGGTTCACTCTCTCTATCTGGCCATTTATCTCTTGGTGATATGCTAAACTAAAATTCAATTATGCTCCAAAATCATGCTGCAATGATGTCCAAAAGGTAGAAGTTAATACAAGATCCCTATCCATAATGATCTTGCAGGGAATGTCATGTAGTCTCATGATGTCACACATGAAGACATTAGCTACAAAATTTGCAGTGTAGGAAAACCTTATTAGTGAAAAATGTACCACCTTAGTCAACCGATCAATGGTTACCATGATAGAATCATGATGATGAGTAGTCATAGGTAATCCTACTATGAAGTCCATAGAGATGATGTCCCATTTCCATGAAGGAATGAGATTTGGTTGTAAAAGTCCTGCTGGATGCTGGTGTTTTGCTTTGACTCTCTAACACTCAAGGCACCTAGCCACAAAATTAGCAATGTCACACTTCATCCCTATCCAATAGAATAAACGTCACAAGTCTGCATGCATCTTCTTGACACCTAGATGTGCTGAGTAAGGTACATGATGGGCCTCTAATAGGATCAATGTATGAAGCTCATCTATTAGCAATACATAGATCCTTCCTGAATGTCTCAAAAGGACATTTGACTCAAGAACATAGTCTAAAAACTTACCCTCCAATGGTCTCCCTAAATCTATCTCTTTGCACACCTCTTGATACCAAGTATCAGTAGGGAGTGCCTAAAGTATCTGACTCCTCAAATCAATAGTAAGAGTCATAGATGATATCACATGTCTCTTGTGACTCAAAGCATCTATTGCCACATTCTCTTTCCCCTGAATATACTTCACCTCGAAGTCATACTCACATAGAAACTCCATCCATCACCTTTGTCGAGCATTTAGATTAGGCTATGTGAAAAATGTACTAGAGACTACGATGGTCACTATGAAGTTCAAACCTACGCCCCAACAAGAAATGTCTCCATCTCATCAAGCCATGAACTACTATTGGTAACTCAAGATCATGTGTAGGATAATTCAACTCATGATCCTTAAGCTTGTGTGATTCATATGCAATCACCCATCCATTCTACATCATAACTACTCCGATTCTCTCAAGGGAAGTATTTGTACACACCATGAAATCACCTGCTAGATCAGGTAATGCTAAGATCGTTGCACTAGACAAAAGCTCCTTGAGCATTTGAAATGCTTCCTTGCATTTCTCTATCCACAAAAAATTCTTTCCTTTCCACTGAAGGGAGGTGATAAGAGATGTGCTATTCTGGAGAAGTTTTGGATGAATCTATGATAATAACTAGCTAGACCCATGAAACTAAAGATTTCTGACATAGTAGTGGGTGTAGGCCAATCTATTATTACCAGGATCTTCGCAGGGTCTATAGAGATACCCTCACCTGATATGACGTACCCTAACTACTGTATCTCTAATTGAAAGAAATCACACTTCATCACATTGGCATAAAGTTGATTATCTCTCAAACACTGCAAACCAAATGTAGATGCTCCTCATGCTCCTTCTGGGACTTAGAATATATCAGTATATCATCAAGGAACTTGAGTACAAATTTGTCAAGATAGGAATGGAAAACTCCATTCATCAGACACATGAAAACTAATGGAGCATTCATTAGCCCAAAAGGTACCATTGTGAACTTGTAGTGCTCGTAGTGAGTTTGGAAGGCAATCTAATGAATGCCAGTTTCCTTGATGTGAAGCTGATGGTATCTTGACTTAAGGTCAATCTTGGAGAACATTGTAGATCCCTTGATTTGATCAAATAAATCATTGATCCTTGGTAGAGGATACCTATTCTTTATTGTCACCTTGTTTAGCTATCTATAATCAATGTAAAGGTGCAAAGAACCATCCTTCTTCTTCACAAAGAGCACTGGAGCTCCCCATGGTGATACACTAGGTCAGATATTACCCTTGGCCAAAAGTTCCTCTAGCTGTAGGCACCACTCATTCAATTCTTGAGTGGTCATATGATAAGGATCTCTAGAGAAAGGCTCTTCTCATGGAGTGAGGTCAATGCTGAAATCAATATCTCTCTTCGGGGGCATGCCCGGAATCTCACTTAGAAAGACATTAGCATACTCCTATAGAATAGGGTGGTCCAAAGTTTTTCTTGCAGGATCTTCTTCATCTAGCTCACTCACTATAATAGCAAATACTTGACATCCCTTATGAAATATTTTCTTCAATTGCATAGCAGATATCATTCGTAGTGATATAGGTCTTAGTATCCCCACAATCTCCACCTCCTTCCCTTGATCATCCTAACACATAATGGTCTTCTTCTTGTAGTCTATACTAGCTCTATGAGAGCCAAGCCAATCCATACCTAAGACCACATCATAGGAGCCAAGAGGAATAACCTGAAGGTCAACTGATGTCACAAACCCTCCTATGCCAAGCTCACACTTATGAACTACATAATCTATGGAAACCTTTGCACTTGAGGCTAGTTCCACTTGCCAACCTTGATCTTGCTTAACCGCTTCTAGCTTACACTTAGCAACTAATGATGGTGAAATAAAAGAATCTATGCCACTTGAATCGAACAATATAGAGAGAGGGCTACCTTAGAAAGCTCTTGTAGTCTCAACCATGGTCCCCTGGTGGTCTGCTTGATGGTGATCAACTATCGCAAAGACCCTATGAGCTCTACTTGCATCTCCAACTGTGGGATTAGATGTTGCTAGCCTAGGACCTGAATACTGAGGTGCTCATTATGGATAGTGGACTGCATTGTGTCCAACCTGCCCACATGTATAACATCCTGTGCCTTTACTAGATCCTCTCCCTATAGGAGGTGCATTCAACTGCTAGTGGTTATCCCTACTAGCAAAAGACTAGCTGCTCTATGTAGGTTGAGTGTACTAGTTTTTCGTATTGCACTGTCCATTGTAGTTGTTCTTGGAGTTAGAACCACCCTGAGGGTATGATCCCTTCTACTACTATGACTACTGCTAATTCTAATTTCCCTTAGGAAAAGAAGGCTTCCTATTTCCACCTGAGTTGTGGTTTCCCTTAGATCCTAATGCTTTAGGCACTCCCACAAAAACCCCCATGCCCAAGGTTGACACTCTACTCTACAAGGATGGCTTGATGTAATGCATCTTTGAGGGTTTTGGGCTCAAACACATTAACACCCCCAACTATATGGTTTTTCAAGTCTCCCATGAAATGTTGTGCCAACTGTGCTAGGTTGTCAATGAATCTCAAAAAGGGCATGAACTCATAGAACTTGTAGTCATACTCTACAATGGTCATAGTGTACTGTCTCAGTTTATGGAAGTCATCTACTCTATGCTACTTCCATTCCTCTGGTAGGTATCACTCATGAAAGTTCTCCAAGAATATCTCCCATATAACACTGTTCATGTCTATGCCTAGCTTCTTTTCCTTGATAGTCCACCAAGTGGCTCCAAAATTTTCTAGGTTGGTAATAGAAAACCTTTCTTTGACATGACTATCAAAGTCTTGCACAGTGAAAACCTTGTCAAGAGCAATAAGCCATTGCTTGGCTACATATCCTGAACCATGCCCATTAAAGGGCTTAACCTTGGACCTCATAAGGTCCTTCATCTGAGCATATACTATGGATCTATGACGATACCTCCAAGCACTCCTAGACCTAGGTCTATGCTCATGTCCTGCTTAATGTGCTTTATCTTGATCATGTATAGGAGGTAGGTGATTAATGATGGTCCACATCATTTGCCTTAGATCCACCTCCTTAGAGTAAACATGTTTCTCTCTATGGCTCTCTTCCTGATGCTCATTCATATGCTCTTCCCTATTCTCTTCCTGAATGGGGCTTTTGTGGATAGACTCATGTACACTGATAGCTCTGCCTCATCCACAACCTCTACCATGGCCAAGGCTACAACCTCTAATAGAAGATCTCATCCTAAATATCATTCTACAATAATATCCAAGATGCAAGATACTAAAACAACCATAAACCATACTACTATAAGCATATATATAAAAGAAACATGGGTTTGAAAACAAAATAAGTTTCAATTTTCAGTTTGCCTATATTTAGGTTTAAGTATAATTTTCAGTTTCAAAGTCTAAGTGTTGAAGTATAAAAAATATACAACTAAAAGTTTAAGTTTAAGTTTGAAAAGGATATACATAATAGTTTAAAGTTTTTGTTTTTGTTCAACTAGTTAACACTAGTGGCATTCCAATAAACCCAGAGCTCCCAATGTAGAAACTTGGCTCTGATACCAGATGTAACACCCGCCAAGGGATCCAAAAGAAATAACCTAAAGTTTTACTAAGTTTGCCAACAATTTTTTTTTGAAAAAGAAGAATAACATACACATCAAACAAAGAGTAGTAGAAGCAATAACATACAATCAACTAAAAGCATATACAATACGTTACATTCTTTAAGGATCCCATGACATTGACTCACATTTAAATTTAATTAATACTAAGTCCATCAAATACCACATCCATATGAAAGAATAATTTAAAAAGTCGAATTTCCATTTAAATTATATACATTTTTTCTAAATGCCTCTTGGAAAATGAAATTTGGAATGCTCAATCATCCACTGTACATGTCATAGGGTATGAAAGGCTAAAAGAATATACTTATGTAGAAATAGAAATACA
The DNA here is from genome assembly GCA_028749045.1 of Cupressus sempervirens. NCBI lineage: Eukaryota > Viridiplantae > Streptophyta > Pinopsida > Cupressales > Cupressaceae > Cupressus > Cupressus sempervirens. Next base: position 766,254,884 of record CM053789.1, on the reverse strand, counting down.
TCATCCTCCATGGATCCATGATACATGTATAATAAAGTAATGAAACTATCCACCATACATGATATATCCATCCATCATAAAAGATATAAGCATCCATCATAAAATACAACCATCCATCATAATGATACATAGATAGAATGAAAGGAAATGCAGACAAAGAATGCTTCAACCACGGTGACTACAGGCAGATCTCAATGGTAAAGTAAAAAGCACTACCACCTGACCATGTGGAACCTAAATGGCCCACTCCCACCATGCCAAGGAGATAGTCTCAAGTCCCAAATAGGATATTAAACCAAAAATCAAAAATATTCTCTAAGTCCAAGAAATCCTAAAAGTATTCTAACTCAAGGGTTCCAAGATAGGTCAACATATATACCCAAAGGCACACAAGACATGTAGGAAACCTACTATGTAAGAAGGAAAGTGTCATCACACGAATCATGCTAGAGTTACCCTGGTAGTCTCTTAGGACCCCAACCCCTTAGTGATCCCTACGCGACCACTAGTATCCTCTCGTACTGAGAAGGCATACTACAAATGTAAGGTCACAACCAAGCATTCTTTTTACTCCCATCCTAGTCTGTACTAGCACTTGAGGCATGGGCGAGAGCATACAAAGACTCTTGTTAGGTTCATTTTACTCTCATTTAGTGTAGTGTTTTTTCTTATTAAACAATTTACAATGAGTTATCTTGGCAACCACTTAGGGCCTCGACCCCCATTGCAAGCCAATTCCTGATATTACATATAGATAACCTACCCTAAGCTCATGAAATCACAAATCAAAGAATTAGAGTAAAACACCTTAGTCCTATACAAGTGACTAGAAAGGATGAAAAGATAAATCGAAATACCCATCAGTTCTCAACGAGCAACTGGAAAGTATCCTAATAATATTGATCAACAACTCAAAAATGGTTAAGTTAGATATCTCATAGCATAAATCTCACCATCCCACAAAGACATTGAAAATAGTAATCAACAATATAAACACACTCAACATAGAGCATATCAACACATTACCATGGTTTAGTAAACATAATCAAGATCGAGTCAACATACTTTCACACTCATAGAACTCCCAAGCCTCTAGTAGATGTCCTAGAACTAGTCAACAATCTAGTCAACCCCCAACCCCAAACATAGACATCACACAAAAACCAAGGTGTAAGTTTCATGTTTTGGTTTGTTTTTTGAAACACATGGTTAAGTAATATATAAGGTTCTAGTTTTCGTTTCAGAGTTTTTTATCAAGTAAAGAAATATTCTCCATTTTCCCTATAATTAACCCATGTATTTGTTTAAATAAAACAAAGATTTAGCCTCATGATTTTTGAAATCAATTTCCTAAAATATTCTAAGAGTAAATTATATATTTTTTTAAGTTTGCTAAGAAAATTCTTAGTTCTTTCCAAGAAAATAATTGTAATTCTACTAAAGTTGGTATTTAAATAATCTTCAACAAATTAAAAAGGATCTCCTAACTAATGCCCATAATAAATTAAATTAATTTTTTTAAAAATAAACTATCATCTATTTATATAACATTTAATTAATTATTATAAATTATTTTAAATAAATTAATATTTTTAAATTATATTATTTAATTATTATAAATTAAAATTTTTTAATAAATTTTATTAATAAAATAATATTAAAAATAAAATTATAATAAATAATTTTTAAAACTTTAATTAAATTAAATTTTAATAAAATTTAAAACTTTTAAACAAACATTTAATAAGTGTTTATAGCCTGTCGGCTATAAAATGAAGGGTTGCAACCCACTACGCCTGTCGTAGGCCCGTGGCCACGATAATACGCAACTGCAGTCTTATGATAGCAGTAGTGGCCATACACGAAAGGTAGGGGAGGTGGAGTTAAAAACCCATCCTCAATTTTTAACTTTTTTTTATATAATGTTTTTACTTAAAAAAAATGTTTCTAAATAAAATTTGATAAACATCAAAATTTATTAAAACAATCCCTTTTTGTCAAATATAAATAAATAAATAAATAAATAAATAAATATATATATATATATATATATATAGAATTTATTTACTTATTTTTAAAAATTTTTTAATTCAAAATTTAACATTAAATCTGATAGAGTAAATACCAAGAAACCTCAAAATTTTTTTTAAGGAATAATTTCTCTTTGACTTTCAACCCTTCCTAGCTTTTTTTTTAAATACAAAATCCCAACTTTGATCTGATAGAGGTAACACAACCAATCGGTCAAATTTTTGAATGAAACCTTCAAATTTATTGCACAACCCTACCCCGTTCATTTTTTTTCAATTTTAAAATCTATGGAAAGAAATATTATATCGATCATTTAAAACTTCCCATGCACAAAAGATTTAACATACGTACCAAAAAATCATAATATGATAAATTCGTCACAGGAATTATCTAGACATCCGTTTAACATGCACGATGAAGATAGGAAAGAAAAAAGCATATTTAAAATACGTGAAAATCACAAGTGTCTACCTAGACACTGATGCTAATCGCTATGCCCAAGAAAATTGTTGGGAAATTCCTCCTCTTAGAACCTTTTCCTTTCCGAAAATTCTTTCCTTCTCCAAAATTCGCAGTACTTCAAAAATGAACCTTCAAATTATGATATGGAGTTCTCTCCCTAAAATTGGGGCACTAATTGTGCATTCACCTGAGAGAACTCTTTGCTCACCAGATTTCAACCCTAAATCAACTTTTCTTTATATTTTATTTTTTTCTTTTTCCATGCACATTCATTAAATTATTAAATAACTTTATTTAATTTTTACTTGAATTCTTTTTAAATTAATTTATTAAATTTAATCTCATGCAAGTATCATGCAATCATGAAATTTTTAATAAATTAATTTCTTTTCCCACTTCTAAAATTATTTTCGAATGTTAAATTTGATAACTATTTATTAACTTAAATAATAATATTATTTAGCATTTATTTAAAAATGAACTCTAAATATATTATTATTAAATTAAATAAATATTTTCACGTTCCAAATTTATACTTATAACTTTTATCCTCAAATTTAATTCTTTTTTTATTTAATTAATTTCGTAATTAATTAAATATAATTAAATATTAAAATATCTTAATAATTTTCCATTAAATTAAACCATTAATTTAATCTTTTAATTAGACTTAATTAATAGAAAATTTCACCAAAGACTCATAAAATAAAATACGAAAACCCATAATAGAAAAACACATACAAAATCAAACTAAAAGGTTATAATCATGAATTAATGTCATTTGATGCATTCAGAGGGTGCACAACTCAGATACTTGTCCTAATTTTCTAGGACAAATGGCTTAAAGGTTTAGGATTTGGACTTAAGAATTTATCTCCCCTCTCTTACCATTGAGATAATGTGATAGGGTTCGCTAATCCTAGCAATTCAGGGAAGTTGATACCTAGTACCTATAACTTGCATAAAATCCATGCATGTACAAACACAATATTCTAAGCTAAATAGGCAATGGCAGGAAGTGGTGCATTGTGTAGATCCTGACTAGTAGGTGACTACGACTCCCTTCCTTAACCACATCAGAAACACCATACATAAAGAAAAAAAACACACACACCATATATATGCAGTATGGGGTAAGTATCCATAAGAAAACACATATGATAATCTGTCTAATTAATCATCATCAATAACTGAAAACACTGTAATAATCATCATGCACAATTGAAGTATAGAGTACCAAGTAATCTCATCATATATCAATTGAATCTGAAACAATATTTGATAGTCTCAAAATAATAGTACTAATCATCAAACATAAAACTGGCCTAAAAGTGTTTGGCAATGATAACAAAAATGTAAACTAGGGGTAGACACTACATACTGGCTTGGAATCCTCTAATCCAAAAGTTTTCATTATCTCCTTAACATACTTTGATTGAGTGATGTATATATCATATTTCATCTGATATACTTGCAAACCAATATAGAACTTGTTCTCTCTAAACATAGACATTTGAAATTCTTGCTTCATTTGATTTGCAAAATCCTTACATAAAGTATCTTGACCTCCAACTATGGTATTATCAACAAAAATTTCAGATAATAAAATACCTTTTCCTTTCTCTATCTTTAAGTATAGATTACTTTATCATCAATTCTCTCAAATCCAATCTTCATAAGATAATTATGAAGCCTCTGATACCATGATCTTGGTGCTTTTTTCAAACCATATAAAGCTTTGTGTAGTCTACATACCATGATTTTTTTGTTAGCATCAACAAATCCTTCTAGCTGTTCTATATAAACCTCTTCCTCCAACATACTATTCATAAATTTAGACTTAACATCCATTTTGTAAACTTTGAAACCTTTGTATGCAGAGCAAGTAAGCAGAGTTCTTACTCCTTCTAGTCTCACAACATGGGAAAATATTTCTCCATAGTCAATCCCTTCTTGTGGATATCCTTTACAAAACAATTTTGCCTTGTTCCTTGTGACTTCACCATTTTCATCTAGCTTGTTTTTGTATACCCACTTGGTACCAACCATATTTTTGTCTTTTGGTCTAGGAACTAGAGTGCATGTTTTATTTTTCTCAATTTGGTTAATCTCTTCTTTCATGGCTTTACTCCAGTCCACATCTTCTAAGACATCTTTCACTATTTTGGGAACTTGCATGCTTAGCAAACATGTATTTCTCAACTTCTTTCTTGTCATTGGTCTAGCATCTTTATTTGCAATGATTTGTGTAGTAGGGTGATGTCTCTTGACATACTTAGACAATCTTGATTCTACTTTAGCTTCTACATTTGGTCTCTCAACTTCTGAATCACTATATACATCTCTGTTAGGTAGTTCAACATCTCTTTCAGTTACACTAATCTCATAATCAAAATGTGCCTCAATTTTATTCTATAACGTGGCACTTGAATATATCTCAATTCTTGAATACAACTCAACATTCATAGTATGTGACTTGACAATCACTGAAACTTCTTGTTGGTTTGCAACTTGATTTGCATCTTCTTCTTTAGTAGGGATACCTTCATAAAACTATACAAATGATTTATATTCTTTTGGTTTCTTTATAGGTTCAACCTAATATACTTTTGTATATTCATCAAATTTCACATTTTCACTTTCCACAACTTTGTTAGTGTTAGTATATAAACACTTATAAGCTTTACTTCTTGTGGAATAACCAAGAAATATACCTTCTTTAATTTTTGCATCTAGTTTACCATTCCTAAAATCTTTGAGAACATAACACTTGCTTCCAAATACCTTAAAATATTTTACATTGGGTGAGTATCCATACCATAGTTCAAAAGATGTTGAATGAGTACCTTTTTGTACTTGTACACGGTTCAAGGTATAGACAACTATACTTACAAATTCTCTTTAGTATTTCAAAGCAACACTTTTCTCCATCATGAATGTCCTAGCACATTCCATTACATACCTATTCCTCCTTTAAGCAATTCCATCTTGTGGAGGGATTCTAGGAACAAATGTCTATGTTTTGATTCCTCTGTCATTACAAAACATCCCAAACACATTTGATGTAAATTCTCCTCCTTTGTCAGATCTCAAACATTTTAGACTTTTACCTATTTCCTTCTCAACTCTTGTTAAGTACCACTTAAACATTTGGAAAGCATCAGCTTTCTATTTCAAAAACATAACTATCATCATTCTAAAATAATCATCAACAAGAAACATAATGTACTTATCTCCTTTATAGCTTTTCACTTCAATTGGCCCACACAAGCCAGTATGAACAATCTCTAGTATTTCTTTATAGGTATTAGTTTTACTATTAAAACTTGAATTTTATATTTTTACTAACTGACATTGCTTGAAAATTATATCATCAGGCATCTTCAACTTAGGCAAACCTCTAACTCTTCTCATGTTACTGATACTAACCAAGTTATCAAAATTAACATGACATAACCTCTTGTACCATATCCATACACCATCAAATTCTACAATTAAACAAGTAGAATTCCTCTATATCAAGGTAGATTAGATTACCTCTAGTTTGATCACCTTTTTCAATCAATTTTCCATTAGTATCATATATGTTAGCAATCCTATTTTCAAACTCAACCTTACATCCTGAATTATTCAGTTGTGACACACTCAATATATTATAGTTAAGTCCTTCAACATAGTAAGTATTGTCACATAAAATAATTTCTATGAGTTTGATAGAACCTTTTCCTTTTATTAGATATGGTGCATCATTACTAAACCTTACACTATTTCCATCATAACAATTCAAGGTAATGAACTTACTTTTATCTCCAGTCATGTGATGTGAACACCCATTGCCAATGATCTATTTATCACTCTTGCTCATACAAGACACAAGTGTTGTTGCCTCATCCTTATCAGATTCATACTTCATTTCAACATATACCACTTCATCATCATGATTATCAAATCCATCTTTTCTTCTTCTTAAGCAATATAGCAAGAATTCTTGCCTTTATCTTTGTAATCTTTGTTGTCTTCATCTCTTCTACTTTTGTACTTGTCACCACCTTTGTAGTTCTTCTTGTCTAGACATCTAGCAACAATGTGACCAACCTCATTGCAATTGAAACACATGATAGGTAACTTACCTTTGAAATTTCCTTTACCTCTATGAAATCTCCTTGCTAGCAGTTCTTCAAGTTGGTCTACATCTTCCTCATCTATATCACTATTACTGGAAAATATTTTGTCTTTTTCTTCTTCTTCTCATTGGTTCCTTCAATGATATCTTAGCTTTGAAAGAAGATTCAATATTTTTAGGTTTGTAATTATCAAAATTAGATAGCTCAAAAGAAGTGAGCCTACCAACTAGAACTTCAAGAGTTAGATCATGCCTCATCATACATCTCAGTTCTTGTATTACAGAAACTCTAATAACATAGATAGGTAGTAGTGTTCTCAAAAATTTTCTTAGTACAATATCATCATCTATTTTACTAGTAGCTCCTCTTATTTTACTAACAACATCTTTTATCCTAGATCAATATTGAACAATATTCTCAATTTCTTGCATTCTCATATCATCGAACTTACCTCTAAGACTTTCAGCTTTGGCTCTTAGAAGATTCTTGTCACATTTTATTTGCAATGAAATACCCTTTGATATCATCAAACTCGGGATAGGTTAGGGTAGAGGTAATCTCCAACATTGCATGATTGTGTTCTTTCTTCTTTTTTAGATCTTCAGTAGTTAAGACTCTAGTAGGATCAACATGCTCAACAACAATGGTAGATTATGCACGATCTCCAAGTCCTCCAAGGTCTAGCTTCATCAAAATTTTTCATGGAAGAAAGTTATCTCTATTAAGCTTGGGTACCTCTCTTTTTGACATCTTGATCTTTGTGCTTCTAGTACCTTCAAACTAGTCCTCTTAAGAAGATGGCTCTAATACCAATTGTTGGAATTATTTAGAATAATTGAGAGGGGGGTCAATCAAATATCCAAGGTCTAGATGTAGAATTAAAAATTTCATAGCTTAGTGAACACATAAAACATTTTCATCATGCATGCATCCATTAGATTATGCAATCACTTAAACTTGTAGGTTATTGTCAAATCAATTTGCAAAAATGTAAACATGAAACATAATAGATTTAATAACACATTTGACACAATGATTTAACATGGAAACCCAATTTGGGAAAAACCACCAGCAACATGCTACTCATTTCCACTCTTCTGAAGTGATGTCTTGTGAAAGGCCAACCCTGTTAAAGGTTACAATACACACTATTAAATGTGACCCGGTTAAAGGATTTCAATCACCTTGTTAGGAGTAAGCCTTGTTAAAGGACTTTAGATCATTCATTTGGAATGTCACCTGGTGATGCAGGAGCATCTTGTGTGTAAGAGCAATCTTGCATCACCCAAAAATATTTTCTTTTCAGTATTTTTCTATTTTAATAAGGGCTAGTAGACATGATGGTTACTATTTATGTGAACTTGTTATATTTAGTAAGTTTATCATATGAGCTCAAAATTCTCTCATTTTCTATAGGACAGTCCATTTTAGAGTTATAAGCCTACCATAAAAATCTCATTGCTCCAGCTTAAGTATTAAAGAAGTTATTACAGATTTTTGGTGGAAATATTTGCAGAAAAATCTTTAGGCTCATTGTTGGAGGCCTTAGAGTGCCTAAATGAGGTCCAAAAAATCAATGGAAGGGCGCTTGCACTATTCCAAGACTATAGATCAAGAGTCAATATTTCTAAAAAGTGGTTTTAATAGCTAATTAGAACAACAGTTCGAGAGTTATTGCCTTCCAAAGTTGGGTTGCCAAAATTTAAAAAAAAACTTGTCAAAAATGTATTTAGTTGACTCTATATGTATTGTTAGGGTCTATTGGCCCTAGGAATTAAGTTTGAGCATCTAGAACCTTCCCAAGTGCCATAGAATTTCTTATTTAAGAAAGGCTCAAACATTGTCTAGGACAACTCTGGGTGATAGTTCACAGATTGTCTTGCAAATTATTGTAATGAAGGCACCCATGTGGGTTAGCATATTATACTTGTGAATTCTATAATTCTTCATTTGTGGTGCAAATAAGAAGTCCATATTTAATATTCACATTTGCATTGTTTCTTTGTTTTCTATTATAGTTTATGGTATTAAGGGGAGTACCCTTCATCAAGTGGTATCAGAGCTAGAGTTCTTGAGTGTGTAGATAGATTGCTGACTGTGAAGTAGTTCACACCAGTACTGTGGTTTGGGCTTATTGTGTAGATAAATCACCAACTATGAGGAAGTTTGCACTAGGGTTTCAATAGAAGCACAAAAATGCCTACATGAAGAGAGCATGGTAGAAGATCTATAGGTGTTACACATGAGCATTTTCAAGCCCTCCAAAGACAAATGCAAGTATTGGAAGAACAAATGGGAAGAGGAATAAATCTTCCCATAAGAGATGAAAGTGAGGATAAGGATGAAGTAGAAGAAAATGTCAAAGAAAAGGTAGTTCTAAACCTAGAGGAAGAAATATTTTTTAGGGCCATCTAGTTAAAAGACCTAAGTTTAAGGTTCCCACATTTTTGGGAAATCTTAACCCAGAAGAGCTGATTGATTGGATCAATGAACTAGAGGAGTACTTTGAGTATGAAGATATTGAGGATCCAAATTGGGTCAAGTTTGTGAAGGTAAAACTAAAGGGACATGCAAATATTTGGTGGCAGGAGGTTTAGTTGGAGTGAAATAGAAAGGGAAAGGACAAAATCACTAGATCGGATAAGATGATAGCTAAAATAAAGTCTCAATTCATTCTTGTGGATTATGATCTTGATTTGTTGAAGAAGATGCAAGGGATGAAGTAAGTGGGAAAATCTGTTCAAGAGTATATCGAAGAGTTCTACTAAGCTCTAATTAGAACAAGTCACGAAGAAGCTAATAATGAGAAAATCACCCTTAATAAAAATGGGTTATGATGAGATGAGTCTGTTCAAGTGACTAGTATTGAAGAGGCATACCATTTTTCCTAAGGGTTGAAGAGAAACTAAGAAAGAAGTTTGATAACAAGAATAGTGGAAGAGGTTGCAGTGGAAGATCTGGCGGATGATCTTATGGAGGTTGTAATGATGATTAGAAGAATAAGGATGAGGCTGGAAGTAGCAATTAGAACTAGAGGGGAAACAATTCCAATCATTTCTATGACTAGAACAATAGATATCAGAGTGGAAGAGGCAAAGGATAGGGATTTGGAAGAGAAGGCTTCTGTGGAAAATGTTTCCACTATGGAGAAGAAGGGCATAGAGCATTTGAATATTCCTAGCTACAAGGAAGGACAGATTGAAGAACAGAAGGCTAGGCCAGAGTTGCACATGTTGATGAAGATGCCATATCTTCAAATTTTGAAGATGCTAAAGGAGGAGAAGTCCTAGTTAATAGAAGAGTCCTACTAAGTGATGAGAATGAACCTGTCAAATAAGGAGCCTATTTCACACAAGGTGTAGATGTGAAGATAAGTATTGTGATGTGATCATTGATGGTGGAAGTACTGACAATCTGGTGTCAAAAATGATGGTGACCAAGTTGAAGTTGAAGAGGTAGAAACAACCGCATCCATACCATATTGCTTGGGTGCAAGATGACCACAAAATCATGGTCAATAAGTAGTGCTCAGTGAAGTTCAAGATTGGAAGCTACTAGGATGAGGTACTTTGTGATATCATACCTATGGACATATGACATATGTTTCTAGGTAGGCCCTAGCAATTTGACAGGCATGCTGTACATAATGGGTGAACAAATACCTACACTTTGACCAAGGATGGAGTGAAACATAAGTTGAAGCCATTGAAGGAGAAAGAAGAAAATGTAAGTAATTCTTCCATAATATGTTTCATTGATGGAAAAGAGTTTCTCAAAGGTATGAAGCATGAGCATATGTGTTTTTCTATAACTCCAAAAGATTGTAAACAAAAAGTAGACGAGGTACCTACAAAAGTTACAGATATGTTGGGAGAATTTTTTCTATTGTATCAAATAATGTACCTAATGGATTACACCCAATGGGGAAGATTAGTCACCATATGAATTTGGTTCCAAGAGCTAGTTTTTCAAACAAGGTAGCGCATAAAATGACATTGATAGAAAGTGAAGAGTTAAGCAAACAAGTTCATGAGTTGTTCTAGAAGGGGTTGTTTCGAGGGAGTTTGAGTCCATGTACTATACCAATAGTATTAGCACCAAAGAAGAATATAGAATGGAGGATATGCATAGATTCTTGCAGTATCAACAAGATCACAATCAAGTAAAAATTTTTATTGCCAAGGATGGATGCTATTATGGACTATTTGAGTGGAGTTGAGTATTTCACAAAGATAGATCTGAAGAGTGGGTACCATCAGATTTGTATCAGAGAAGGTGATGAGTGGAAGACTTCTTTCAATACCAAAGAAGGACTGTATGATTGGTTAGTCATGCCTTTTGGACTAACCAATGCATCAAGCACTTTTATGATGCTCATGAATGAGGTACTGAAGGAGTTTCTGGGTAAGTTTGTTATTGTTTACCTAGATGATATTTCAATCTTTAGTAAGACATTGGACGAGTATTTGATCCATATTTGTAAGGTGTTTGATAAGTTGAAGGAAGAAGAGTTGCTAATAAACTTGAAGAAGTGTAGTTTTTTGAAGGATTTGGTGTACCTGGGATTTGCAGTCTTAGTAGAAGGTCTAAAAATGGACCCAGAGAAAGTGAAGGCTATCCTTGAATGCTACTCCAAGGAGTAGGATAGAGGTAAGGCTATCCTTGAGTGCTACTCCAAAGAATATAGTTTTAGATCAAGATACCAAATTTGTTGGGAATTTATGGCATACATTGTGGAAGAAATTGAAGATGGAGTTGAAGTTCAGTTCATCACATCATCCACAGACTGATGGACAGACAAAATTTGTGAATCACAGTTTGAAAAACTTGCTGAGATGTTTGGTTGGAGACAAGCCAAAAGGATGGGATCTGATTTTACCACAGGTTGAATTTTCATATAATAATTTTGTGAACAAGAGTACTTGTAAATCACCATTCCAAATTGTATATGGGAGTAGTCCTAAATTTTTTTCTAAATTATGATAGTTGGATAAAGGAGAGATAAGTAGTGCTGAAGTAGAAGAATTTGCTAAACATTTGAAGAACATCCATGAGGAGGTGAGGAAACACATCATAAAGATGAATACACAATACAAGACTAAGGCAGATGTGAAAATGAGGTATAAAGAATTTTAGGTTGGAGATTCAGTCATGGTTCATTTGAGAAAGGAGCATTTTCTAGTGGGTACATATAATAAGCTAAAGATGAAGAAGTTTGGATCGTGCAAGATAGTGAAAAGGCATAATTTTGGAAATGCTTATGAAGTGGCATTGGCTGCTGAATTGAATATTTCATCAATATTTTATATTTTAGGTTTGACAGAGTATTATGAAGGAGGTGATGAAGATGAAGTTGTAGAAGCATAGTGGAGTATTCCACTAGCTAGGTTGATTACAAAGGAGATTGAGGAGATACTGGACAATCATGTTGGAAAAAGTATAAGGAACATAACTTATGAAGAATATTTGGTCAAATGGAAAGGGAGGCCAGTAGAGGATTCATCATGGTTAGCAAGGGAGGAGGTTAACCATCTTGGTTTTCCTCTAAACACCTAAGATGTGACAAAGTCAATTGTCAAATTACCCTAGGTGTCTAATGCCAGAGTATCTTGGGTGTAAGAGCAATCTTGCATCATCCAAAAATATTTTCTTTTTAGTCTTTTCTATTTTAATAAGGACTAGTAGATAGGGTAGTTACTATTTATAGGAACTTACTATTTTTAGTAAGTTTTTCATATGAGCTTAGAATGTTCTCATTTTGTATAAGAAGGTTCATTTTAGAGTTATAAGCCTACTATAAAAATCCCATTGCTCCAGCTTAAGTATCAGGGAAGTTATTGCAGATTTTTGGTGGAAATATTTGTAGAAAAATCTCCAAGCTCATCGTTAGAGGCCTTAGAGTTCTCGAATGAGGTTAAAAAACTCGATGTAAGAGTGCTTTCACTATTCCAAGCCTGTAGATTAGGAGTTGTTGTTTCTGAAAAGTGGTTATAATAGCCAATCAGATGAACGGTTTGAGAGTTATGGCCTTCCAAAGCTGGGCTACCAAAATTTCTAAAATAATTGTCAAAAATGTATTTAGCTAACTCTATATGTATTGTTAGGGTTTGTCAGCCCTAGGTACTAAGTTTGAGCATCTAGAACCTTCTTGGGCGGCATAAAATTGCCTATTTAAGAAAGGCGTAAACATTGTCTAGGACAACTTTAGGTGATAGTTCGTAGCTTGTCTTGCAAATTGTTGTAATGAAGGCGCCCATGTGGGTTAGCATATTGTACTTGTGAAGTCTGTAATTTCATATTTGCAGCACAAATAAGATGTCCATATTTTGTTCTTACATTTGTGTTGTTTCTTTGTTTTTTGTTATGGTTTATGGTATTAAGGGGAACACCATTTATCACCTGGTTAAAGGATCTACAAATGACAGTTAGCTCAACCTTAATCTAAAGGATTTACCCTAGATTAATATAATGATTAGAAAGTAACAATAATGCTTAATCTAATAACAACTTACAACTCTATTTGCAGATTACATATCTCTGTTTCAATCCTCCATTCTGCTTGGCTTTCACACACTTCAACTCTGATAGCTTGTTCACCCTTCAAGCATTCATACCCTTAAGCCTTCTTGCAGGTCACTAAATGAAGCAATACTGTAGACTCCTTGTCTTTGTTAGGTTCTCACACATGACAACCCTTACTTTTGACTAGCCATCTCTATAAATAGAGAATTAAGATTTTTTTAAATTTATCCTCCATTTCCATGTTAAGGTTAGGTCAGATTAGGTAGGATTCAATGAATCTACCCCTTATTTCATTTCATTTCATTTCATTTCATTCCATTCCCTTCTAGAAAATTCTCCTTCAATCCTTTTTGAAATAATTTATCATGAATTTCGTGCCACCATCTCATCAATCTTATCTTCCACATAGATCACAAAATCCAAGAAATCAAACTTGTTGGCTCAAATTCATCAAATTCTTGATCTTTCTCATAATTTTGACACTCGATACATACTACGTTGCTCAACATCTACTGTCAAATCACTTAGCATGAACTAAAGTTTATTGGTGCTTGACATCAACCAAAATTTACTCGACTTACACTGTTTCACTCATCTTACACTATTTCACTCAGCTTACATTGAAATTGACTTTTCTCAGCTCCAACTAATTTTCTTCTCTGCTTGTACTAACTTTTCTCAGCACCTATCATGCAAATTGTCAAGCTTGGCAGACAAAATTCATTTAATTTATTCTTCTGAACATAATCAGTGTAAACAACCTTTGCAACCTTAAGTAGATCATCAATGCACTATAATAGCACTGTCTTAACTAATTCTTGTACTCCTTTTCCATATCATAACTCAACCTTTCCTCTAGGTGCTATTGTTACCTCATTTGATCAAATCCTCTTCATCAATCAAACAAATAATAGTACTTAAATCATATAAGCAATTGTCTTACCAACAAGTAGTAGGTTTGACATTAGTGACCAAAAAATGATTGAAACATATATTCATACTTGTATCAATCTATTTTCAATAATAAATTCTTTATACAATTTGTTGATGACTATTCAAGGATGATGTCAGTCATGTTTTTGAAAGAAAAGTCAAAAGCATTTGATATGTTCAGAAAGTACAAAGCTAGAGTAGAAAAAGAAACTGGAAGAATTTTTAAGTGTCTTAGATTAGATAGAGGAGGCAAGTTCACATCAAATAAATTCAATTAGTATTGTGAAGAAAATAGAATAAAAAAAAATCTAACAACACTGAGAACACCTTAAAAAAATGATATTGTAGAAAGAAGAAGCATATCCATAGTTGAATGTGCAAGAACATTGCTAAGTCAAAATAATGTATCACACAAATTTTGGAGAGAAGCTATTAGCACAACATTCTATTACTCTTAATTGAGTAAAATTGGGTTACTCTACTAAAAGAAAAGCATAAAAGTGTTTGAATTTGAAAAAAAACAAAATTATTGAAACTGCAAATATGAAGATAGATTAATTATCTAAATAAATGAGGAATAGAGTAGAAGAAAACTAGAAGAATACAATGAGTTGATAGATTTTTAACCTAAGAGAGAAAGAACACAAACGAAAACTATAGGAACCAATTTAATACTCTATTGAAAACACCTCAACAAGATCAAACTGAGGATAAATATTGGAATGCATAACCTATTACATCAAAGAGGATGAGGATTAATCATAGGCTGTTAGACATAATTAGAGACATAAATGAAGGAGTAGTGACTAGGAGTAAGCTATAATAGATGAGTTCTAAATGTTTGATGTTGGAGATAGAATCTAAAATGGTGAAAGATGCTTTGAAAGATGAATATTAGAAATAAGCTATAAAAGAATAACTTGATCAAATTGAGAAAAAAAAACAACTTCATCACCAATTCCTAGACCCAAGGAGAAGAATGTTACTAGACTTAACTGGATATTTAGGAATGAGTCAAATGAAACTGGAGAAGTGATAAGAAACAAAGCAAGGCTAGTTTGTAAAGGATATGCGCATGAAGAAGGGCTAGATTGTGGAGAGAGATTTTTCCTAGTAGTTAGACTTGAAGAAGTAAGTATACCACTGGCATATGTAGCATATAAAGGATTTAAAGTTTATTAAGTGAATATGAAATTAACATGCCTAAATGGAGTATTAGAGGAGGAGTTCTATATTGAACAACCTGAGGGGTTTTCTATAGGAAAAGGAATAGGTTTGGTATGTAGATTGCACAAAGATTTATATGGACTAAAGAAGATACTAAAAAAATGGTATAAAAGGTTATACTAATATGATCAGAATAAGGTTTTTCAAAACAAGTGACAACTACAATATGTATCTTAAGATTGAAAGTTGAGATAAAGTTCTAATTATTGAAATCTTTGTGGATGACATGATATTTGGAGAAGATGATGCATTAAGTAGGTGATTTGTGGATGGTATGAGGAATGAATTTGAAAAATCCATGATTGGAGAAATAAATTTATTCATCAAACTCCATGTACAATAGATTAAAAAAGGTAGTTACATTAGTTAGTTGAAATACATAAAAGAAATATTATAGACATTTGGGATGGAGGAATCTAAACCTATCAGTACACTAATGGTTATCGATTCTAAATTATCTAAAGAAGATGAATTCAAAGAAGTGAATGAAACATTATACATATCTATGATAGGGAAGATACAATATGTTGTTCCCAATAGACTAGACATAGCTCAAGCTATAGGAATTATTGCAAGATTTTGATTATAACCTAAGGAATCACATTTAACAATAATCAAACAGGTATTCCAATATCTCAAAGGTACTCAAGATTTTAGTTTATGCTATGAAAAGAAATGAGACTTTGATTTGAAAGTCTACATAGATGAAAACTAGGGAGGTAATATTGACGATACAATATGTTGTTCACAACAGACTAGACATAGCTCAAGCTATAGGAATTATTGTGAGATTTTCATTATAGCCTAAGGAATCACATTTAACAATAATCAAACATATATTCCAATATCGCAAAGGTACTCAAGATTCTAGTTTATGCTATGAAAAGAAATGAGACTTTGATTTGAAAGTCTACATAGATGTGAACTAGGGAGGTAATATTGATGATAGAAAGAGAAAAAGTGGCATTGTATTTTTCTTGGCAAAATGACTAGTTGCATAGATTAGTAAGAAGTAGAATTGTATACCACAATCAACTGCAAAAGCATAATTAATTTACAAGTTGATGATGGGATAAGAAAAGTTTTGTATTGTATTATTAATCAACTATAATATTTCTCATTAATGCCAAATGACTAACATATTATTTCATTTTTTTACTATATCTTTAGAAACTCTATTGGCCAAAGCATTAAGGAATTGAGGAGAAAATAAGGAAAGCACCTTATCAGGTAACAACTAGAATGATAAATGGAAATGATTTTAAGTGATCTAGATTATCTAATCTAGTTATAAGAGATTAAGGCTTATCAATGAATTTATCTTTAATCAAAAAAAAGGGAAAGTCAAGTCAAGTTTTTAGGTTAATTAATGAAAGATTGTGTTGAGCAGTCATTTAAACAATACAAACAATAATTTCTCTTGCGAATTTCTCTCATGAAAAGCTAATCAAATTGGCCAACTCCAAGGTTCTAGATGGTTTTTTTTCAACCTACTAGATAGCTCAATTGAAGATAAATATGAATGTTCACAAGGAGGCCTTTGCTGGTACTTTAATTGCACAATTCTTGAGAGAATGTAGTCCACAAAAGAATGTGCTTTTTTGTATTTTTTGATTTATTGATGAATGCAAATTCTAATAATGCAACTATATGAATTTCTATTTTAACTAAGTATTTCAAAAATTAATAATAGAGTTAGGGTAACAAGAAAGCAAAAGAAATTTCTAAAAATGAAATTCCTAATGGACATAAGTCAAAGTAACAACACTTCTTTGAATTAAACCTTCACAAGGATTGAGTATGAAACTAATGAATTTAGGAGCAATTCTTCCTCAACTCCATTGATGCAATTATCAAAGGGAATAAATCAAAACTATAAGATGTTTAATAATTCATCATATCATGTAGCCACAAAAAGTGTACGCACATGAGACAAATCACTATGTAGGAACTTGAAGGTGATCCTTTCTCCAATTCGTAATAACATAAGGAATTTTTTAACATATGAAAACCACCAGAACTAATAGATCATACAAGAATTAAGATACAATAAAACCATTGGAACCATTTATATTCATGAACATGAAATTCATAAATTAATACATATTTCAACAAGAAATACTACACACAGAATGAGAGCACCAATAACATACTTTATTAAATTAAAATACCAGCCTTGAGTAAATATTACATCTTTGTATTTATAAGAAACCCTCTCCTTATTTTATGTTAGGATTCAAATCTATTTTAATGAACACACTATGCTAAAAATAATAAAAAAATTCTGATTATATACAAATTGACTCTCTTGATGGTGCTAAGTATGCCTCCACCCTTGTTTATATCAATTAAAAAGTGCATGAGCCTTTACATTACTTAAAACAATAAAAGAAGAAGATGAGAAAAGAGAAGCCTTTAGTTGATTTTTAAGTCATTGGAGCTTCAATATAAGTAAGCTCAACTTTCTTTGGTTATTGCTAGGAGTTAAACTGCCATCAAAATGCACTTCTATTGCATGGAAGGCTCAAAAATAGGATTGACACTTAATTGTCGGAGCACCACATTTGCTTCAAAAGAATTGGCACACCTATTGATTTGGTGCACCTTGTCATAAGTGAACCTATATGTTTGGTGCACCTTATGGTAGGCACATGTTTGTGAAAATTTCACCTTCTAATAGTGGACAAAACAAAAAATGATAGTATTTTCCCAAGTGTCAAAACTCAATTTCTAGCATCTGGGTTTTCTTCCCCTTGGACCAAAATGATGTCTCAATGCTTCATTCTAAAATTTTAGATGATTTTGATGATATCCTAATTATCATCAAATCTAAGGACTCATACTTATTGTGCACCACTTAGAATCTAACTCAAGTAGTGCTTCTTTAGTCTTAAAGATTTGTGTAATATCATCTTTAGAGGAAGCTATCTAAAATAGTGCTCTGAATGGTTATACTACTATTTCAACTAAAGAAAGTTGAGTTCTTGACTTATCCCCAAAAATCTCGAGGCTGACAACACTGTAGTACTTATCTGCCTCAAAAAATGCTTTTGAGCTTCATTTTTCATATCCTGAATATCCTCATATAATCCTATCATGACTTTATTTCCGAATGATACCTTCTCAACCCAACCATTTATTTTATCTAATTCTTCCACCATATATACATCCATCAACATTTGATACTTCTAACCTTTTGTGGTCTTCAATGCTTCTAGATTGTTGGTCTAGGTATGCTCTTCATCCATTAGCCCAAAATATTGGTCTATTACCATGGCCAAATTTGTTGGCATTATTCTGAATGCTTTGTAGAAGGTTCAAATTAACTTTAATTATTCATATTCCTCTACCTTCAAAGCTATGATGCCACCTTTTGCATGCATCCAAAAATGAATCACTGTTGCAATCTTTCCTTGCTCTTTCTTCTCAAGAGAAGCCCCTAAAGAAATCTCTAGATGGTTAGGGTCAATCAGGCCCACTATATTATTAACATATCCTCTTAGCACTTCATTCTACTTTCTTAACACCATAATTTATGACTTACCTTGATCCAAGTGTGTAAATACTTGCTTGAGGCCCATGGTGATCAGATTCTTTGCCACATAAACTATGGGCCTTTCCAACACTCTCTTCTTCATCTGATAGTCTTTTGAAGAAATATCTTTAGTATCCATATGGTGAGGAGGGATGGAAATGTGTTCCAATAGATCTTTGTTCTGGTTCTTCATGACAAAGGTCAATCTCTTAGCATCACCTTTAATAGGTATTTTGACCACCTTTATCAACTCCATCATTACCCTTTGCTTCTGTGTACTTCATATATCTCTTTTGGCAAGTTAAAAAATCTTTTTAAAACTATGTCAGAGTAGTTCCCATGGGAGACATGTACTGGTTTGATGATAATATTGTTGAAGCTGGCCCTTTCTCCTTATTATTCCATTCTAAAGTGCTCTCTTGTCTTGGGGGCACTACTGCTTGAGTCACTGCTTTTGCCCATGACAAGGATCTTGTCTCTTGTCTAGGAGGAATATGTTTTCTTTCTTCAAAAATCTATCCTTCTTATAATACCTTATCTATATGCAATTGGATATAATCAAATCCCTCCATGGTTTGGCTCTCCAACTCTATCACTAGGGTATCTATTATTGTTGTTTCTTATTCTACCCCAGGAGAATGCATAGATGGTGGGTTCACTAATGGTGGAGGAGGTATATCTAGTGGCCCTTTAGACAAGGGAGGTGACTAACTCCAGTCCTCTCCTAGTGATTCATTTCATGGGGTATCCCTTATCATTTCCCTTACCATCTGTGTGCCTATTTTCATGAAGTCAAAGTTGGAGACATCAAAGATATCCATCCCCTCCTAGCTCTTCAGTCCATCCTTCCTTTTCTTGATTAGAGGATTCTACTTGAATCAACTATTTTGGGATGGAAAGTGGTGTTTGCGTTAGGATCTTCCTCCTCTCCTCCTCCACAACTCTTCTGAACAAGGTTCTTCTATTGAGTGGGATATATTCAATTTCCTCCCCTTCTTCCTCATCTCGAACCTCGGGTATGGTCTTTGGAACCTAAGAAGACAGAGTACTTTTCATCTTCAAGTTCCTCCTTTTCTCTCCCACCACCATTTTCTTATTTTGAGCTCTCTTCGATGCTAAAGAGGTGGCTTATGTTTAGGCTACTGAGGCATCCTCTTCTTAGGCTTCTACTTACTCAAGATGAGCCTATTCTAGTTGTGATTTTTCTAGTTGAGCCCATTCTAGCTGAGCCTCTTCCTGTTAGGCACTTTCTTGAGTAGTCCTCTTTCTCTTCTTTCTCTTTTCCCTCTCATCCTAGAAGTCCACCACTTCTCTCTCAAATTGGTGCATTGTCTCATGCCTCACTATCGACTTTATTAAATATGTAGGAACTATGACTTTTATTCCTTTACCCTTCTTGGATAGAGCAGTTTCATGCATAGTTGGAGCGTTGGGAACTGCATCCAAGAGAAAAGGTTTGATGATCCATTCCTTGGTCAATCGTATAACATGTTGGGCTCTATAATAGATATCATTGTTCTTCTCTTGACTGATCTCTACATTCATAATGGGTTGCTCATAGATCTTATCCTTATTGTATAGTGGGTCCAACACATCAGTGGTATCTTTGTCCCACACCTTTAGTGATATATCCAAATTAAGTGCCCTTTTTGCTAGCTACAAACTCTTCCTATAATAGTCCCTAATATGAACATTGTAGTCATCTACATAGTTCATCCAATGATCTTCAGTTTCTACATCTGGTATGCACCCTTTCCCTACAAGATGTTGTACCATCCCAATATTGTCGAAGTAGAGGTGAGGTGCCAAATAATCCTCCAAGGGGTTTGGATCTCATTCATAATCAAAAGTGGTTATGCCCTATTTCTACTTGACCTTGAAGGTCCCAATGGTAATTGACCATATCTATGGGACCATGTCTTCTTATGTTGTTTTTGTACTCTATCATAAGCTAAGGCTAGTTGCCTCACTATCTCCAATAGTATTAGTCTATCTAAAGGATAATGAGGAAGCTTCTTTGGGCACAATATGATACTAGCTACCTAGATATAGGTGAAAGTGTTGAATTGTATATTATAAGCACCCATTTGTGCTATTCGAGCTATTTCTTCTACTGACATTCTTTTAGCATTGTCTCTTTCGATAATTTGAATGATGGTATAAATAAATCCATCATTCACCAATCTATATTTGGGGCTCTTAAAGGGGATATTATTCTTTATGAGATGATGGTAGACTATGTGTGGCCAAGCGTTCACATCTTACATGCTCCCTCTCTTGACCAAACCTAGGTAATCAGTTGGCCTTGAGGCTAAGAGGTACATGAAATAAGAGGTCATGTAGAATTGCAGATCACTCTTCACTGAGATGAGCTCCTTATCTAGATATTTACTGAGAATTGTAGCCCAATCAATTGGCATTATTCCCATTATGATGGTTTCTATGAATTCACCATCTAAATATCTAGGTGACTTGCTACTAGGAGGTCCATGACTCTACTCAAAAGGACTATAGAGTAGTCAATATCATCAATCATGTATCCCTAGGTCATGCCAACCTTTACACCTCTTCAATTCAATGGTGTCCTAGTGATGATGTATTTTCCTTGTACTAGCTCCCTTTCCTTTGGTTCATTCTCCCTATAGCACTGGTCTGCTATGTCATAAGTGATTTGAAAGTATTGATCTACCCTTGGTAGATGGAAGACCTTATCAATGTTTCATGGCCTCTTATCCAACACAATTTCTCCTCTCATGCTCTTAACCACCTTCTCTATAGGTATGTAATGATGAGCTAGATTCATTATCAGCTCAGAGGATTGGACAAATACTGGATGGGAAGTCACATTCACTAGCCTTCTCCTGATCAATGCTGCCACCATTGCTAATCTTTCCTTGGGTTTATTGCACGATACTAGGAACACATTCCAATTGATATTACCCAAATTTAGTGTCATGGATCTCTGAGCGTTTATCTCTAAATTTGGATGTCTTTGGTGCTCCTTGATATATGAAAGCCACCAACTTAGTAGTGATCTTTGTAGCCATGGAGGATGAAGATGACTCCATTTAATTTGCAAAAAATATGAATGTTAGTATATCATCAATAGGAGACTAAAATAAACTCTAACAGATTCAATCAAACTAACAAAAGCTAACAAACCTGAAGAAATTGATACAACACATAAAAACATCCCTAAGAGTGCACTAGCACAACTGCATTGGTTCATAATGTATGCTCAATGGGCTTTGTGGATTATGTCAAATGTACACACCATACACACATGGTGCACATGTGCATGCAACTCTATGTTGCTCATGTTTTATCTTTGATATGAAGGGTACACATGGCACACCTTGTATACATGCACAAGTACACATCTATAGTTGAGTTCCTACCTTGAACTCTAAAGATGAAGAATGTACAACTATAGATGTGCAAAGGTGCGGTCACTAGGACTCAATAAATATACATGACTTACTAGAGGGGGGTCTTCTATTTATAGGTGCACACCCTAGATAGTTGCGCATGTAGCACACCCCTTAGGGTGTGTAAGGTGTGTTGGTGCACCAGTGCTCCCTTAGGGATTTAAGGAAAAGTGCACACTTTTTACACCTCATAAAGGTGTGCACATGCACCTAGTGCACTGGTGCACACTTCTAGGATTTAGTGCATAATTCAACTTCCTAGATAACATGATTCTGAATGATGATGATTGATATGACTCTAATGATAGACTACATGAGCCCCATTCTCTAAGGCACATAGGTTGTTGCTGTGTTCTAGAGAACTTGTTTTCCTAATTGCAATTGAAAAGGGGGTCCGTATTTTTAAATTTGAAAATGGGGCATGTGTTGTGAAGCTACAATAGATTGTTTAATAAGTTTCTACATAAATGGAGAGATGTCTTTGTAATTGTAAGATCTAGGTATACGATTTGTGATGTATAAGAGGAAAAAAAAAAAGGAAAAAGAGGGAGGAGAGTAGAGACTAAAATTGAAGCAAAGCTATTAGAGCATAAAAAGGAAAGAAGATGAACATTAAATGGTATGTTGTTATATTGAAGAACTTGATTGGATTTGATATAGAAAGGAAGTGCAAATCACATATCACTTTATTTTTGTTACTTTCTTATTATTGTAGCAATCAAAATCCCTTAGAAAAGGTGACATTCTTAGATTAGATTGTTAAAATCCTTTCACAAGGTTACTCCTAGTAGAGTAAAGATACTAATAGATCTAGAGGAAATCCTTTAACAAAGTACACTTAAGAATTTTTTGTAACCCTTAATCGAGAAAGCTCCTTATAGAGTATATTCTAGAAGAGTACTACATTTGTGAGCACCATTCTTACATTGTGGTTTTGACCCGAATAAGGTTTTCATGAGAAAAATCTTAGTGTTATTATTGTGGAGATGATTACAGTATTTTTATATTAAGATTCTTTACATATCCAATGCTTCTTAAGAACAAAAATTACAATTTATTCAAGCTACTTTCGAGAAATCACACTAGAAACAATAATTGGAAGACCAAGAGTCACAATTTCGAATCCACTTCTTACAAATGAGACAAATAGAACCAATAGAAGACCAAGAGTCACAACTTAGAATTCCACAAAGATGTTCCTCTTGGGATTTGAACTAGGGTGTCCACAATGAGAACTCATTGCTTCAACCAACTAAGCTAAACCCCTTGGACTATGATTACACTATTTATTTAAGTTTAATGGTTAGATAACCGATAACACTACTATAGTTATAATTGGATCTTATTGATAAAATATTTGAAAGTTAAGAATATGAAAGAAACTATTAAATTGGTGATTATCGATTCATCCCCCCTCATAATCAATGCTATACCTACATAATATCACTGTAAAGTCCAAATTCTACTTTTGATGCAGTCAATTTTAATGTGGTAAGAGGTCAAATGAAATCTAAATGTTGTGGTATTAATTTGGTAGTCTTCGATTATTTCTCTTCCCTATTGTGCTTAATTGGCAATTTAGAATTCAAAATCTAAACCTTGAGAAGTGTTCTTAAAAAGGGGTTACAATTTTACCCTTGATTTGTAGATTGCATCTTGTAGCCCAAACTCTAAAGTTTGAGACAATGTGACTTAGATGCTAAACTCCTAGGGGTAGGTCAATTTACTTTTAGCCCAAATCTATGCAAATGTGAGAACATACTCCAATTTTTTAGCTATGAACTTTGTTTTAGTAATATGAGTTTTGTGTACTTTCATCCCAACTCTAAACCAAGAGGAATTGTTCCAAATTTTATGCCTTTTAAGATACTCGAGGAGTGGATCATTGCTTGTTTTAGTTACACTATTAAGGCTATGCTATAGTTAGTCTTCCACTTGTATCAATATGTTTACGGTATTGATAATCATGTTAGATGGGTCATTATATTATGCCATCTCGTCTTATAGATATAAAAGTATAACAAAAAAAACTTGGTTTTACATTTGTATTAGGAATTTTTTTAAATCAAATTTTATCTCCAACATGTTAAATGAAAACTTAAGACACTATAACTTAATCAAATCTAAAATTTCCCAATAGATTTAGAGGGTGCTTCAATGTTTTCATACCTTGAATATACATCAGATAAATGCGATTTTAAAGTATCAATAATTAATTAATTTTTGTATAAGACAAGCTCTTACTCTCGTGATTTAAATTCCATGTTATTGTCCAGCAAAGACTTCCTCTTCGTTCTTGAAAGGTATAGTTGCAATGAATATTATATGGAAGACTTTTCACGTGAAATGATTTTGGAGAAGTGTGGTCACAATTATTTCTATTTCTAAATTTTCACACGCAATTTGACATCGTGTGTTTCACTCACTCCCGGTCAGCTCAACATCAAGTCTCTCTCAAATATCTACCAATATTTGCGTGTTGGAAACGATAGATTCATATATTTCCACCATCCTCTGCACGACAGTTTGACAATTATCATGGAAATACATGACCTCCACTCCCTATTGTAAAGCTAATACAAATTGTCGTTTCTAATCCTTCATTATTGGTTCTGCTTCATTCTTTTTCTTATCATCTCTCACTATTGCCATGTTTGAAAACCACCTAAAATTAAATAATTAAATGGGAGGTAGGAAAAAATACCATATACAAATTAATCCCATCTTCATTGATTGTAGTCCTACGGATAATGTGTTAACGCCTACAGAAAACATGAAATTAGTTTGAAATATTATCAAGAGATGGTGGGAAGATATGGGGCAATGAAATATGTAGTACTGATATTAAATATACTAGCAATTATATTTCAACAAGGTGCAATGATTATTTTGATAGGAAGATATAATTCCAAAAATGTTAGCATAAAAGAGAAAAAGAAATCTTATCATATCATTCAAATTCATTCATTTTTCCAAATACAAATTTGAGAGTTCAAATTTCAAAATTTAAAATAAACACCAAGATATTCTATCTAACTGTAAGTTTTTAATTCTTTCCCAAAATCTAATGTACAGTTATAGATTAGTTCTACTGAATTTTCACAACCATAACTTCAAAACTTTTAGTTTCAAATTACATTTTCAATCAAAAGACAATTAACCTATTCTGACATCAAAACTTTTCAAATCAAGTCCTCCTTGCAGATGTTCAAATAAAACATCAAAGTAACAACAAAAAAAAATAAAAAATAAAAAATTTAAAATAATTCACCGATTATTTTAATGTATAAGTTTGACTCCAAAATCTGCTTGAATCTTGTGGTAAAATTATAACTAGTGCTTGCATGCTTGAAAAGTGCAAGGATTAAGCTGACAGTCTTTTATACCTTTGATGATGTTCTTAGATAGTTATTTTTAATCTAGATTATAACAAAATATTAAATATGTCCTAAGATTTTATGGAAATCAATGCCTTACGAAGTAGTTCTAAATAGTTATAGTTGTGATCAAGATGCAAAACTCATCTTACTAATGAAGCAAGTAGATATTTGATACCAATATAGATTTTGTCTTTGCTACTCCTCTTCCAACATTTCCATATTTGCAATAGTGAGCCATATAAAGTCAACCATGATAAATTTATTTCTCTCACTCCTCTTTCAAAATGACCCATATAGTTACAATGGTAAGTAATATGCTAAAACTCAAAAGGAAGAAAACACATTTTGAGGACCTATGTAGATTGTCTTTCCCACTATTAGAAAAGTATTTTAACCATCTCTTCTAAAATGATCCTCCCCAAAATTGAAAAGTGGAAGACTAATTGATTTACCAAATCCAACTCATTCATAGATCAAAAAACTCCTCTTCTTCTTATAATATTTCTTTTTTCCCCCCTCTTATCCATCTTATCCTTTGTAATCTTTCTTTTATCTTGTAACTTTTTTAATTGAAAAACTCACTATAATCCATCAACAACCTATTGGAAGGGAAATTGCTTGTTGCATCTTCAATTACATATTTTGTATCTATGTAAATACCAATGGATTTTCTATTAAGTGCAACAAAAGACAATCTGTGGGTAACAATGTGGCAAGTAAGTTTTAGTGAGACAATATCAAACAATAACTAATTCTTGTATTAAAAAGTTTATGAATGAACTATGTATATGACAAAAATATCAATTGCAAAAGATGTGAATAAATGAATAATTTAAAGCATGTAATTTCTTCTTAAAATTTTATAATATTAATCTCTAAATAAAAATTGAAAATACTAATAAAATACTAAATAAAAAATCAAATATTTTAAAAAAAAATTCACATTTAACAAATTGTCTCCAAAGTCAATAAATCAAGATATATATATATATATATATATATATATATATATATATATATATATATAATATTTTGTTAACATATAATATAGTTTACATTTATATTAACACTTATTATTATTATTTATAAAATTAACAAAACTATGGTGCACATACAACTAACTTTTTATCAAAGTCATCAAACCATATTTCTTTTCAATCTTAATTCATTTATACAACTCCAGTTGTCTCACACTCTTGTTATATGATACGTCTCATTATAGATTCATAATTATTATCTTTAGATCATATCATTTGATTGAAATAATCACTCTCATAAACTATTCAATTATTGAATATCTATTTAACTTAGATTAAAAAATAATATTTAAAACACAATTATTATTATTCCCAAAAAAATATTATTAAATTAATTTATAATGTCGATAGGCATTCTTCTATGGAAAAATGAGTGGAGTGGAAGGTGTGATTTTGTTAATTTTAACATTTATTTTCTACGTTAAATTTGACAACCATCTACATGTCAAAATCTTAATATTTATTTTAAATATACTATATTTTAAAAAAATTTAATAAATGTTACATAAAATATATGCTAAAATTATAAAATTAAGAGATATAAATAATAATTTAAAAAAAATTAAAATTAAAAACTTCTATGAAAAACATAATTGAAATAAAAAAAACTTAAGAAAGTGCAAAAAGAATGGAAATAAAAATATTTTTAGATGTAGTAAATTAAATTTTAATTATTTTTATAATAGGTATCTTTTGGCATTTCTTTAGATAGATTTATTTAAGATATGCATACTAGTTCTATTTTATTCAAAAGAAAACTATAATTTTGTAGAGTTTAGAATTTAATTATTTTTATCATATAAAGAAATGAAATGATAGAATGTATATGTACTTATAAAATATAGTAAATTTTAAAATGATTCCAATCCCAAGTAGAATTTCTCTAATTTTACTAAAGAAAGATGCCTTAAATTAATAATAAACATTCTATGGCAGGAGGAGATAGTGTCAGTGCATGCAAAAGGGTACTTCGTTCAATGAGTAAGAGATAGTTATTGTGATCTAGCTTATCCACCAGATGCTTGCGTAGTAGCACCACTTGCACCCCTGCATTAGGCTAGGTAAAATTCTATGGGCCTAATGACACTATAGTTCCATCAATCTAGCTTTTTCCACTACAACACTAATTCCCCTAGTATGTGAAACCACAATAGCAGGTTAAACTTTTTTAGAGGAACAAAATTCTCCAAAATTGTGAAAGACGGATTTTTGGCCCAAATAATTTCTATAGAAAGTAATCATATAGTTTCAGTAGAAACTATTAAATTTTTGATTGAAACTACTTTTGAAGGTAGTTTTGATTGAAATTATTTAAACAAAAAAAAAAAAGAGATCCTAAATAGTTTCGATAGAAACTAAGTAAACACAAAAAAATGGCCTAAATAGTTTCTATCAAAACTAAATAAAAATAGTTTCTATCGAAACTATTAAAAAACTTTCAATAGAGAGTTAGTTTCTATTGAAACTAGCAAACTAGATGGCTTTTACAAAGTCTATAATATTTTTAGTTATTTTCATGGCTTCTAGGCTTAATTGGTAGGTTTAGATGGAGCATTGAATACATGTCACTTTGTATAACACAAGTACTTGGAATGAGATTTCTAATGAATATGGATTCAATTCATTTTGAATTTTTTAAGTATACAATTTTTTTTTACATTAACTAAATAGAGGTTTGTTATAAAGAATAAACCTATTTATTGAATTCTCATGGAAATATAGTAACTAAGAGAACACAATTTTTAAAAAATAACTACAACCTCTATATTTGAGTCCTCTTTTAATCAAAAAAAGGAAAGTGGGTAAATATATAATAAGTTACAAATGTCAAAACACATATATGTCCAAATTAATGTTAGGTCAACTTTAAACTTTGATAAAATATGAAAATCACCTCCACGGTTTTGGTATGAATGTTAACAAACTAAATTCAAAAGAATCACATTGATATCTATTGTAGAAAAAAAGTTATGTATGTCAAAAATAGTGTCACTTTTTAAAAATTAGGTTTTTGATAACATACTAGTTTTTGTGGGAGAAAAATTAATTCAATCAAATAAATTCAAAAATAAAATTAAAAGATATATTTAGAATCTACACAGAAAATGCTAAAAGACTCTAATTTACTTTATCTTCAAATTCCTAACTATTAAATGGAAATTTGCATCTAAATGTGAAAGCTTTCTTGAAAATTCACAACTTAGTGTCAGTTTAGGAAAAAAAGTGTAAGCATTATTTTGGGTATCAATTCTATGGGTTGACCTACAACACTAAATTTTTGTAGGTTACATAGGATCCTACATATGCATACTTTCGATAATTGTTTACTAATATTGTATATACTATTCCTTCATGTAATAAACAACAAACATATTGTTTTTACCCCCAACAAATTCATTATTCCACTATTCAAACAAGCACACCATTTATGGGTGGACATGACTGCCATCCCCCTATTTCTTAAAAAATATCAATGGCTTTCCAAGAAATAGGAATGAAAAGAGAAGAAGAAATTAAAAAAAATAAAAATTATTTAATGGGCACAACGCAGGCAAGAAAAAAATGTTGTCCATCAAAGGAGACTTCCCTCCCAAAAATATTGGAATTATTGTCGGGCAAATATGTATTTCTTTTACAAAATACCTAATTTTTTCATTATTAGAGAGAAGAAAGAGTTGTGTCAAGCCCTAATGAGGAGGAATTGGAATGATAAATTCTCCATCAATTTGTGTTTTTCTTGGCAATTTTTTGGGCTGATTAGTGATTCTCATGTGAATAAAGAAGAGTGACATTTCCCACACCTATTTAATATTTAGGCTCAAGGGCCATGAACCTATCACCAGTTGAGATGTCATACCTTATATATATATATATCTTAGATAAATAAGTTGCCCATGGACCCCATTTTTCTTCTTGAACAGTTCTCAATTGGCATTATTCATGGACTACGCTCATGCCACATGTAGTTATTCACTAGAGAAACACATTAAGGAGTGCCACGTACATGCACAGTTGAAGGGTTGACCCAGTGGTTCCCTGCCATTTCAACTTTTTGTTATCTTACTTATTCCTATCCCTCGATGAAGTAGTGAGATGAAGCAAACTGTGGTGATGGTTTTCTTTTTTTTGTCATTTGATGACACCGGATTGTCATAACAATTGGACAAAAAGATTGATAGGAATAAGCCTATCAACTAAATTATTCTTTATATCTATGATCTTGAATGAAAAAATAGACTAAATGAATCCTATGAAATATCATAATTATTCTTTGTATCTATTACCCTTAATTCCATTTTGAAATATAAATAGATTCATTAATAAAAATTTAAATATAAGTTATTTTATAATTTATAAAAATAAGATCACACTTTTCAAAATTGTAGTTACATAAATAAGTGCCACGTAGTGGCTTGTATTTTCCATATAGTTTAATTAAATAGAGTAGTTAAAATAAAAAAGTAAATAGTCATGACAACTCAAAAAAATTAATAGTTATAAGAGAAAAATTATCTATATATTGTAATTTGTTGAAACTATTTGATGTGGTGATTTTATGGATGACATCATTTATCTAATAGGCTTAGTGTGGGAGCTTTGCTTAGGGAGAATTTAGTTTTTTGATGGAAAAGTTGTAAGACCACTTAGTTGTATGATTTTTGGATCATGTAAAAAAAATCAAATATTAGAAATTTAACTTTTCTTTCTTTATGATGTGAAAAACCTATTATAGATTTAACTTTCCTTTTACTATTTGTCAATCCTACTGGAAAGTTTCCCATTTTCCTTTCTATTGAATAAGTTTCTAATTTTTTCACTATTTCTATAAAATATTTAAAATAATTTATATTAAAATTATATCAAATCTAAAAACCTTGTAGTTTTTAGAACAACAAGAATTGTCTCTAGATCTTTTAGTTTGCAGGATCACTAAAAGACCTCTTAACTTGGAGAATGATATTCTCTTATTCAAATAGTTAGAATCCAAGAAGGTTGTAATTAAATTTCCTTTATTATTCTTCAATAATATAGGTTTAGTTTTCAATCAAATGAGTTTTCTTTACTGTTAGAGGATAGAGGGCTGAGGATGAAGACTTGAAGGGACATGTATTAATTGCATGCAAAATACAATGGGTCAAATGTTTGATAATTCTAGTTTGAATTTAAATGATTGTTACACATGATTATATAACTTTAGCATGAATTTCATTGTGAAGGTTAAATGCATGTTTATTTGTCTTTGCAAAGTTATCTGTAAGTTTATGTAATTGTAGTTAGATATTTTATTTTTAAAATTCAATGTATATTTTATATAATTTTAATTTCAAAGTCAAATATATGTTAATCATAATATTGTTCTTGAAATTTTGTGAAATTTGAAGAAAATATATTTATATAATTTTAATGTGATTTATCATTTGTGAAATTCTACTTATATTATATATAATTTATATATAGTCAATTTTTATTTACAAGTTAAATGCATGTTAATCATTTTTCTTTCTCACTAGATGAAAACTCAAGGAACATTGAGTAATTGCATGTAAAATAGTAAGGGGTCAATGATTTGATAATTTTTTTTTGAAGTTAAATAAATGCTACATATCATTTGAGATTTTATATATATTAAAAGTATGTTAAATGCATGCTATATTTAAATTTAGATTGATTTTTCCTTTTTTTTTAAAAAATCAGTAAGAACTCAAAGCCAAATTCATTATTATTATGTGATGTGATTAATTATTATTATTTATAAAGCTTGCATGTATAGTTGAACCCAAGACCTCTCAACTAAGAAGCTCACAATTTACCATTTTCTTGTAGGCTCTTGCTTGATTTTTCCTTTTTCTCAAGTTAAATATATCTCTATTTAATTTTATAGTATATTTATTTAATTTTGGTTTGATTTTTTAAAAGTTATCTCAAATTTTATATAATTATGGTTTTATTTTTCATTTCTAAAATTCAATGCATGTTTTATATAATTCTAATTTGATTTTTATCTGGAAGTCAAATATATGTTTTGATTAAGTAAAAACAAGTTTTGAAAGGACTTGAAACCTTGTACAAAGAGAAAAGAAAGATATAATAATGAAGGATCTAAATACAGTTGTGGAACACCACTCGAAAAACTAGAGGGACACACCAAAGTCCCCTCAAGAGGGTTAAAAACAAGCCCAAAAAAATAGAAGACCATCAAAATTTACATTTTGGTCTAGTCTTTTGAGAATGTAAAGACATATCGAACAAAGATTTGGAGGATTTTACTTTTTCTCCTATAACTAATGCCCATTCATTGTCCACCTTTTTAGAAGCCATCTACCAACCTAGAGATAAACCTTAAGAACCAGGGAAGACCACAAGATTATCCAAAGGAGGGAAAAGGGTAGCACCACTACTAGCCCCCAAAACCCCTGTAGAAGATTCATGGGTCTCAATACCTACAACAACAAGTGATAGGAAAACTGAATCAACACAAACAACAATGTTCTGGATAGAGTTAACAACAAAAGAAGAGATGTATCATCAATATTCTAAATCAAAGTTGCCTTAGAGACAACATCTGTATCATCAAATAAAACAACAAAATCATATGCCAAAGAAATATCATTTTGAGATGAACAATCCACCCCATCCTCATCATTGGAAATTTCTAAACCATATAGTGGTGGTCCAAAACTGCCAACTACCAAGAAGGTGATTTATTCAATCTAACCTTATCAGAGGAACACCGTGCAGTAAGATGACCAGTCTTATGATTTCCTACACCTAAAGGGAATACCCTCATAATCAATAATCTAGGTCCAAGAACTATTCACAGAAGCCAAAGCAATTTGTTTAGGGAGACCCTTGGAGACATTAATCTCCACAAGAATGTGAACATATGTCATCTTATACACATTAGTAGACTCTAAATCAACCAACTAGAAATTCGTAATGGCCTCCCCCACAGCCTCCAAGACTAAATCCAACCAAAAGTGGAGGGGAAGATTTGACAATCTTACCCATAAAAGTATCTTATTTAAGGATTCAATAGTCTGATCAAAACCCTAATACCAAGGTTTGGCCATTAGGGGGAACTTCTCCTCCTAAGAGAAATAATGACACGTAATAAATTTCCTATCTACAACATTTGCAAATTTCAGAATAAAAAAAACCCCTTGCCACAGGGTAAATTTGAACTAAATTCGATATGATTGGTTTCAAATGTTTGGAAATCCAAGCATGTAAATTTGGAAGAGAAGGCCAGAAACCCCTAAAATGAAAAAATAGCAGTAGTATCTAACAATAATTCTCCACATATTTGGATATCTCATCAATAGTTTTTGAATCTAGATTAATAAAAATGGGGTTACTTATAGAGACAAACACAACTCAACAAAGTCCCCATCTACCAACCACGGTAGGACCACCAAGGCCTACCTCAAAAGCAACCACATCCACATACAATATTATAGATCTCCCCATAGCAACCCAAGACCTAGAGAGGGTCGTTTGAGATGTCCTAGAGGACCCACTATGAGATGTGGCTGAATGGGTAGAGGGCCTCTCACGAACAGTAGGAGGAGGACAATGAGTAGTAGCCAGAGAATGATGGGCGAGAGCATCCGCAGTTGCAGTAGCAACACAATGGATAGGAAAAGCCATAACAACTATAGTAGGATGGTGGGTAGGAATATCTGTTGTTTGAAATGCAACATGAGCATGGTAAGAAGGAGCCATGGGGAATCTCATGAAAGGGCTATATCCTAGCTTTTTTCTTGAGTTTTTCTTTTTTCAAATTTAAAGAAAATATATTTATATAAATTTAATATGATTTATCTTTTGTGAAATTCAATTTATGTAATAAATAATTTTTATTTAGAATTTAAATGCATTAATGATAAATTTTTTCTTAGTAGATTAAAACTAGAATGAACATGTATTAATTGCATACAATATAGTGCAGGATAAAAGATTGATAATTAAGTTTTGAAGTTAAATTCATGTTACATTTGATTTAAGATTTTTATATGTAAAATCTATTAAATGCATGTTATATTTAAGTTTATTTTATTTTTCCTTTGTAAAGTTAAAATGCATATAATTTTAGAGTGTTTAAATGCATGTTTATCTAATTTTGGTTTGATTTTTCTTTGTAAAGTTATTGCAATTATATCTAAGTTTTAGTTTCCAATTTATCAAATTTAAAGAAAACATATTTATATAATTTTAATATGATTTATCTTTTGTGAATTCAATTTATGTTATATTATAATTTTAATTAGATTTTTTTTGAGAAGTTAAATGCATTTTAATCATTATTTTTCTTTTATGTACATGTTGATTTGTATTGAATTTAAAAAGAAAACATGTTTATATAATTTAGTATGATTTATCTTTTATAAAATTCAATGTATGGTTTATATAACTTTTAATATTTTTTAAAAGTTAAAAGCATGTGAATCATAACTTTTTTCTTCATGTGTATATGTTAATTTCTATTTAATTAAAAATAAAATCTATATTTAATATATTAAAGAAATTTCTATTTGTATATAAGTAAAAAATCAAAGCAAAACAGATTTTAGAAATAGTAATATACAATATTGTATTGTTTACATATTTCCAATTACTACATAAATTAAGATAAACTATGGATTATTTACATGAGAATTATCAAATTTCATTGAGCTAACTTAAAATGATTTTAAAGTTCTTTTATAGATTACTATATACCACTTTCGACATACAATTTTTGACACTACTTGTAATGCCACGCTAAGCATAACCGAAAGAATTGTAAAACAAAGAACAAATACCATAAACACAATAATTTTTTTTTTTAATCATCTTAATACAAATACAAATACATAGATTGAACCATTCTCAATCTGAAATCCTCAATAAGAAATATAATATCATTCAAATATGTTTCCATAATGATGCTGAAACAAATCGAGTTCAATACAATAATGTAGTACAACATCATTTCTAAACACCTATGTCCAACATAGGGACTCTAATGCTGTTTCAAATAGTAACTTCAACAGTCATCTTTGGTTACTTGCTAAACAATCTTGAAGCACCTGGAAAACACACAAAAATGCAACACAACACAACAGGTGGCTCAGTACACACTAAGTTGAAAAGTGTTATCCACCTGCATACATGTTAGAATGAACATATACACAACCATAATGCAGATATTTGAGACACTTAACATAGTGCAATTCCAAAATTAATATGCAAGAAGTAAACATTTACTAAATCATGCAAAATTAGACTCACACTAAGAATAACTCGTAAATGAAGCATATATATATTGAGGTGTCATCGTCATGGCACTAAGATTCTGCATCCATGTATGGTATGCTCATAGTCAACACATAACAGTATTCTCTATTATACTTGTCAATGACAGAATAGAGATATGCCTTGTTCTTCGTACTTAACCATATATGTTTAAGTCATAGGTAAGGCCAATTATCTTTCATATGTAATTAACCCACCCAATTTATTTTAAAATTATCACTGAATTAATTAACTGAAAATGATAAACCAAATTCAGCCACCTCGATATACATTCATCACAGCTATTCTTAACATACACATCAAACAGATTTACAAAAGAATGTACATACAACAGATATGAAATCAATATACAACATGATACTACATCCTTTAATCCATTTGTAACACATCTTATTCTGCCAAGTTCAAAGGTAAATATAGATAATTAAAAACAACAGAATCTAAACCTATAATATCAAGATTACGTAAATACAATTGAACTATTGTCACAGCTCAATGATACTTACTAAATCTTCATACTATACATCTAGTTTCCTGCTAACCAAACCATCTATACTTAACTCCAACATGACCAAGATTCAAATCAAAATGCATATAATATTCTTGTTTAAATGACATATCATCAAACAAATATCAATCTCTGTCTCAAATCTTGAAACAACTTACATTACAATTATAAACTGATATTCATCTCTAAAATAAAATATTTCTAATTTATAAAACTTTAATTTCCAAAACAACATATCAATGGTCATCGGAAAGCTTCATAACTCATTCAACTGATTTAATCATAACTGGCAGACTTCTCCAGGTCTAGTCTTAATTAAAGTTTTATACAAAAGAACATTAATAATGAAATCATATATTTAACATTATTTCCAATATCCAATTGCAAGCTCTACTCTCGGACAACACATAAGCTAATACAAATTTAGAATTTACACTAACTATTAGACAATATGCTACTGCCCATAACTAAAATCTTACAAACATACAAAACTGTGATTCAGAAATCATACCATTATGCTATTTACACCGGTACTATAAAACTTTTAGCTTACCAAAACCCGTAATTAACTAGAATGAAAAATTACTATGTTTTAAGATGCACACATACTGTTCCTCATCATTTTCATTTTAAGCATCGAGTAACATCAGTTATGTATTTTAACTATCACAAGAATACATTATACAAATGTAAATGAAATAAGATCATATGCATAAATCAACAAAACAACAGTTATTATATTAAGATACTTTTTAACACCTTTTAATGACTTAATGAGATATTATGCTATCACTGTAATGCAACTACTATTTTCAAGTTTCTTCTTATCTATATGAAAAAAAGACTACCCTGAGTTTCATACAGATATACAACAGTTCATAAACCCCCAATTAGTTATTAACAAGTATCGACCAATTTAATTCTCATATTAATACAATGTTGATAAATGTTTAATTCAACATCCGTAATTTTCCTAATTTCATATGTTTACCAATAGTTAATAATCAACTCGAACCACAAAACACTTCAATAGTAATCGGTTATCAATAACGTATAAAACTCAATCACACCATATTGATATTCGCTAGTACAGCATTGTCTATGTTTCAAACTAACTGTTTGACGTATTGTCAGCCCATAGTTTCATTTAGATATTCAAAAATCATCTATGTTTTCAATTTCAAACATCTCAAACACCAAATATGACTTCTAATTCCTGTGTTTTTAAAATATACACAGTGGGTTAAGCTTACAATGCCCCTGTATCCATATTTCATAAGTCAAATCCGGGTTTCACACCTTCAAACTCAAACATACTGAATAATAATGGCAGAGCCCTATCATCCTAAAAGTTTATTCCATATAATAACTATACTTATGGTCCATGAAAAATTATAAAAATGTAAGCACAATTCCTTACGGATTCAACTCAGTAATAGTCATGTTAATACAAACAATCGACACAAGTAATTGTATAAACTATTTTTACAAAATATCCGAGCCCAAACTATAACTTATTTCATAGCGTAACTGTGATCCACGTTGCAAGCCATATATATGACAGAATGTCAATATAATACATGAAGTTGAAAAACACAAGATCTCGTTTTACTAAATATCATAGCTAAACTCCAAAGCAAACAACAATACATAAAACAAAGATATATATATATATATAAAGATATATATATATATATATATATATATATATATATATATATATATATATATATATATATATATATAAAACCCATATCCAAATATGGATATAAACAGAACTTGACACTTTTGCCCAACCCTGTTTACACACATACTTGGGTATCAACTAGTATATTTTATAACTATAGCCTCTACAATTCCTTCAAGCAAAATTAACACCCAAAAATAGTAAAGGAATAGGTTAGGAAATGCCCCCCCTACCTCCAAATTTTAGAAGATGGAAAACTCAATACGATGCCCAGCAACCAAATTCGTTGCCAAAACCCCAATGCAAAGAAATCCAAACCACACTTCTAAAACTGGAAATACCGATATGCAAAAGAGATAAAGATTGATGAAGCAATACCCAACAATGCTCGGCCCCAAAAGTATAAATGCCTTTTAACAATATCCTCCATGATGCCGATTCAAAGCAACGTGCATCACATATGCATACAGAACAGAGCATTGCGGCCAAATATCTAGCCCATTTCAACAAGAAAACCCAATTCACATATAGAAAAAGTAGTCCAAACTTCACTGATATTATTCTTCATTAATATGCATTTAATACAACTGAACCATTTTCACCATGCTGAGTACAATGGCATTCAACATTGCCACTGCCATATATGGCTTACGAAACAATGTACATAATAACTTTTCAAAGCAGTCGAAACCTAATTAGGGTTATATGTATTGTTTAAGAATATTAAACCTTTTAAAAAAAAATTCTTTCCAATATATAATAAAACACAGAATGCAGTTTTCGTCCAATCTGAAACATAACAAACATGACAATTACCCAAACAACGTGCAATTATAGTTTCAAATCATAACATTCTAAGAAACCTTCAAAGCTAACAAATAGTTCTAAACAGGAATTACGTCCATCATAAGTCTCAAGTACCATATGACACAAAATATAACCACGTTCTGCAAAGAAAGACAACATATCAAATGAAACTAACACTAAACAGTAAAGTCTTAAAATACTATTAAAGAGAAGTAGTGGTCAGGCATGACACTACTAACTACAACACTTAACCAAATTTACACTCTTTACTATTATGTTTTAGTTCATTTTTTCTATGGAAATTTAGCATTACAGACATAAAAACCATCAGAAGGTTTTGATCAGGGCTTATTTATTATTCTTTGTGAGGGCTTTCTATGTCTATCAATACACTCTCTACTGCTAAAACACTAGTCCTCCATAATTGCTCTTATTATGAGCTCAAGCCATCCCTTTAGGCATGTGAAAAGAAATTGAAAATTTTGAGTGAAGAGGATTTCAATGACTGGAACCACAATTTTCCTACAACACAACACTATTCCATCGATTCAAAAGGTATTTAACTTGTGCCAAGTTACATTGTTTTGAGTTTGCAAACCCTAGTTAGAGAAACATTGAAGTAGAGACAGATCCGTTCATGTGTAACATTAGAGCTAGAGAAGCTCTACTATCAACTCTTCTAGAGAATGTATACAATC
Source organism: Cupressus sempervirens (assembly GCA_028749045.1). NCBI lineage: Eukaryota > Viridiplantae > Streptophyta > Pinopsida > Cupressales > Cupressaceae > Cupressus > Cupressus sempervirens. The sequence goes on along the minus strand of CM053789.1, from coordinate 766,216,210 downwards.
AAGTAAAGTCACTTAAAACATCTCATAAAATTTGGAAAGCATTAGAATCATCCATTCCTAGGGATGTACCTATGACCTATTCTATCTGGGTATGGGTCCTTTCTGGGTACCCCCCACCCCTCCAGTGTATCTGAGATTGGTTTCAACCCAGACATGTATCAAAAATAGACAAGTTGATAAGAGGAGGATTACTATCAAGTAATAAAAGAAGCATTAATCAAGCATCAAGATAACAATAAATGTTAACTACTGATGATCAATCATCATATGTTTGTAACATTAATTAATCAAATAGAAAAATCTAGCCAAGCACTTCTCCAAGCACTAAAAATTATGGGAAATTCAATTAGTAATAATCTAAAAGCACAACCTTCTAATATAAGAGACACTAGCTCATCTTAGGTGCAATATGTAACCACAAATGATCACATGTTTGGAATATGCAAGGGCCATATCTGACTTGCTCACAAGCAGAAAAGAAAAGAAAAAAGACAAAACACCTGCTAAGCGCATGAAACTATGAACTGATGAAACATTAGTGGGTGTTGGCCAATCTACTATAGCCTAGATCTTTGTGGGATCCACAAAGATACCATCTCCTAAAATAATATGCCGTAAATACTAAACCTTAGATTGGAATAAATCACACTTTTCCACATTAGAAAATAGCTGACATCCCTTTTGCATGCACTTCCTAAGATGCATAGTGGAAATCATACGAAGAGATATGAGTCTGTACACCTTGAAGACTAGAGATTAGCCATTGGCTCATCCCAATAGGTGTATTAGTCAAATCCTTTAATAGGGTAGACTTAACAGTATTTTGCTAAATCTTCTAACTGAGTGCATACTTCATTGTATGTTTGTAAATCCTTTAACAAGGTGGACCTCACAGTCCTTATTGCTCCTAATAGGGAAGATCACCATAAGTAGTCAATTGTAAGACTTAATAGGTTAACTTTGTACTACAATACTAAAGCTTGTGGGTATCATCCCCACACCAATTTTACATTCTAATTCATGAAGTAGTGGTCACCATTTTGTTCTAAGGTTTCTAGCATGAATTTTTGGTAATGGTCACCTTTAAAAAAGTTTAGGATCTCCTCTTTAGTAATTTCAAGATTCAAGTTATTTCCATGTTGAATACCATGTGAGGCATGCCTATTTAGGGTATCATGTTAATTGAATATGATATAGTTAACCTTTTTGTGAACCCAAAAACTAGTAAAAGGGTAGATCACAAAAATCCCTATCCAAATGATCTCTGTATTATTCCTTGTAGAATGATAAAATTGAAACGTACTTCCTTCGTCTTTCTCTTTCCTATCAACTAGACCTATGCTTCTTCTAATCTTGTAACCAGATCACAAATCTCACATCCAATCTTCACATGTTCAATTTCTATAACTTTGTGAGTAGATAGATTCAAACATTTGTATGCTTTGCTCTTATCGGAGTATTGATGTTCAAAAACTTACAAGTACTCAACTTGATATGATAAATGAACTATTAATTACAAATTAGGAAGTAATCCTTTTTTCTTCCTTAGCAATAATCTTTTCTTCCTTAGCTTTCTTCTTTTTCTTAGTCACATCACATAACCTTATTGAACCTCCTATGCCTAGCCTTGAATTAAAAATTGGTGATTTCAAAGGGAAAGAGTTAGATCCTATATTGGAACAGGCTAGCCACGATTTCTTTTCAGATGACAACTTTGTGAGAATAAGAGCTTTTTACCAGTTTGCCTAGAGGACAAATATTGAGAATTTTGAAGAAAGATGTAGTAAAAGGAAAGCTAAGCAACCAAAGAAAGAGGATTTAATTATACAAGATGAGATAAAGGCTAGAAAAATGCAATAATTTAGTAGTCTAACTCCTGTGAGCTCAAAATCCAATTTTTTTATACATGTGAAATGGTTTTAGTTATGGAAACATATAATTAAATTTTATTTACTAAAAGATCCATGTAGGGAATCATACAAGGAAAATTTAAGACTAGTTCTATAACCTAAGGATGAACTCATAAGTCATTTATGACTAGGGGACGTGAAATATGGATTATTGATAAGAGCAACAACATTCAATGCATTCATTGATGATGATTAGAATTTGTGTAACCAAGAAGTGATATAGGCTAGTAAGAAGTTTATTACTCGTAAAAAAAATAACATTTTCATCTTGTGTGGTATATCATGTACCATCTTAAAATGGATGCAGTTTCCTTTTAAGATTTCTAATTGTACTTATCAAATAAGATATTTACAATTTGAAGAATACTTTATCTTTCAAATATATGTCTAATATAAGTTCAATTGCCAATAGATTTTAAGTACAATAAATGAAACTTATTGAAACAAATATTGATTAAAAATATTATATTTCTTTGCTATTCTTTCTCAACTTATTTAGTTGGCAAGTTATGTATGTTCTCTCTTAAACATTATACTAAATCGTCACATTGCACACAATGGTTTATAATCAATGAGTATCTTTGTTTACTTGTAATATTTCTTATTTTTTTTACTTTAAATATTTCTAAATATGTCAACTCAACACAATATATTAGATTTACATTACTATACTTATCATTTAAGATTAAATTGATACCTCTTCTCCATAGCAACATAAAACCTATTCTTTTCCTTGTATTCAATTATAAAAATCTCTCCTATTGGCTAATTGTTTTATGTACATAAATGTGCAACTACTAGTATAGAGTTTGTAAGAAAATCCCTAATATTTAAGAACAACAAAACATAAATATGTCAATAAGAATATTGAATAAGCATATTAAATATAAGAAATTTTATTTACAAAATCATATGACTGCATATAATAACCATAGTTAATCAATGCTATTATTAATAAAAAGATTATATTGGGATTAATAGTGTACAGTAACATGCAGACATTTTCATTGCAAAATGCCATGAATTTTGAAATTATCATGCCGCCTTTTGTTATTTTCAAATAGAATGGTTGTAATATTTTGAAAACATGAGTGTTGAACGAGAAAAAAATGCTTCACATCATAATAATGAGTCCATAGAAATTAGCTACAACTTTCACAATACTATTTTGAAGCGATTCTTTCTTATATAATGTTTTGGCTTTTGTCATTTTCTTTAGTATAGTTATATAGTGTAATAAGATGTTATGGTCTATTTCCTCATTATGTAGTGCATTACTTCGGAAGAGTACTTTGAAAACATAGATTTAATAGAAAATTTAATTGAAAAATGATTTATTCTAGATTACCATTCTTCTTTTATAACAAAAGATATTTGTATGATTTAAGTAAATATTCAGTTTCATATTGCTGAAAATATACCGATAGCACTATCAAAATATAAATGGAATATCTAGTCACCAATTTGGGGATTGATATAATATTGTACATACCTTTAGAAATTGAGCAAGTTTTTTTTTTTTTTTGATGGAGGGTTGAGACTAGTGAAGCAACCTAGCGAGGCATGAGGCCTACAAGCTACCAACTAGCAGAGGCCACTACTTGAATATTTAGGAACCTGATAAGGGCCTGCACGTGCCTAAAACCTCTTTGGTTTAGAGCCAAGGACTAAGGGGCATCCATGCCATAAAAATCGCCCAGGGCATGATCTCGATCTCATCCCTTATTATGTCAGAGCCTTGCACTTAGCAAGACTTGATCCCTAGTGGGTTCTTTGTGAGCCATTCATCTTCACCAATAGACCAAGGGCCCATTGACAACATGAATTATTTTATAAAATAGATCATTATTTAATTTTATCATCTTATTAAATAAGAAACATTTGATACAACAATCTCTCACTATGAAATAATTCACAATGTCAAAAGACAATTAGTAATCACTTTGGCAGACTAAACAAAGGAAGGAGGAACAGGGGCCAACAAGAAAAAATTTCAAAGCTAAGTATTGAGAGGCAAAAAGAAATTCATAAAGTGGCCAACTCAACATAGAAAAAAAATAGGAGTCAACCTCTATGATTCACATAGAGACAAATCAATAATAATATTTATATACAATGTGAGAGGAAAGGACATAAAATATTAAGAAGTAATATATAATAAAAAATCATAGAGATAGTATTGGAATATTAGAAAGAACATGAGAGATGCAATACAAGGTACTCCTAAACCAAAGGTGTAGTAAAATTTAATATTGCTAGAAGAAGGAGAATATAATCGAGCGATTTAGAAATGTAGTTGCAAGTATAAAAAAAAAAAGTTTAAATCAATTGTAATGACAAAATCTTATATTATAATATATAATTAATATTTCATTCGTATTTTAATTAATATTTTCATATAAAAAATTTACACATTTTTTTATAAGATTAAAAATTTATCAGTTTTATAAAAGTATATAAATATATATAAATATTTGAAAAATAATATTTTCATATACAAATATTTTTAATTCAAAATAATTTCTAATTTGTGAAGTTACTATTAAAAATTAGTTTTATCTTAGTATATCAATTATTAAAAATAATTTAATATTTTTCATATGTATTCTAAAATATTGCCCAAGAATAGGGATAATGCTTCCTTGAAATCCACTCCTATAAGACCCAAGTAAATGAACCAATCAAGTTAACGTAAAATAATTTTAATGAATTTTAAACTGAAGTCATTGTCCAAAAGGCCTTAGTACTATCATTCACAGAATAATATAATTAATTATCTATCCAGTGCAATTTCTTTTCCAAATACAATCTCTCTATCACCTCTCTATGCCTTATCCACACTAGACACTTCTCTGCTCTTAATATTAGGCTCATTGGATGTTACGTCAAACTTCACATAATTAGATCACATAGAATCCCTTAGATTGCTTACTCACTTTCTTCACTTAACCACAAGTTCAAAAATCCACACTTGATACACAATCTCCTACCTCCACAACAAAGGAAAAAATCTTTCCTTTAATCTTGTCCCCTATATCAATGTACCATGAGATGTTTTTCATGTACATCTTCTCCCCCATTGACATCAACAAAAAAAGCATCATTATGTCAATCTACTAAAAAATATCTTTAACAAGACCAAGTGTCCAAAGACACTATTAAAAACCAGTTACCAAGAGTCCTTCATAACTCAACTCAATCACAGATACTCCCCTTTAGATGAAGCATCAAGTACAGAGTCTAGATAAAAAATAGTGCTCTATATTGCTGCACTAATGCAATCTCTACATCAACTATTCAGAAGTAGATAGGGGCATAACCCAAAGAATACCTCTTAAGTACTCAAACATATCATTCATAAAAGTTTTTGTAAATATATTTTCTATCCTCTCCTTTCTACTAATATACTCTTGTCTAATCTCTTTCACTCCAAATTTCACTCTCAAAACATGATACTTGATAGATATGTACTCTATCTGTGAATGTGACACAAGATGCAAGCACATTGCTCATTTTTCTTTTAGATGTCCTAAGAGTGAATCAAAGGATAAACCTAGAAAACCTTACAAATCAAAGATTCCAAAGGAATGGACCTACATGTGAGAGATGATGAGATTGAACTTAAATATATTAATTTTCTAGATAGTGATGATGAAAATGAAATTGGATATGCTTCTATTAAGGAAGAGAGTCCTGTTAAGGAAGAAAATGCACTTGTATCACATGTTGAGAATAAAAAATTCATTAGATAATAGATAATTAACACTCACATCACAAGATAGGTGACAAAGATGAGTTTGTTGAATTTATAATATATGACATAGGTGTAGTGAGAATTGGCAACAATGAACCTTTTCCTATCAAGGGAAAGTGATCCATTTTTCTTGATGGTAAGACTAACACAAATGATGTATACTTTGTTGATGTGTTGAAACACAAATTGTTGAGTGTTAGGAAACTTTTTGACAATAGATATTACCTACAATTCACTGAGAAGACATGTATAATAAAGGATAATCATGGAAAACTTATTGACATAGGCACAAGAACTACAGGTAATGTATTTCAATTAAATCATATGGAGACAATTGTTTGGTTGTAAAAGTGATGATAGTTGGTCATGGAATAGAAGATTTTTTCACATAATTTTTGTTAAAATAGTGAAGATGAGTAACTCTAATGCTGAAAGTGATCTATGAAAGATTGTGAAACCTTCTGTATCATGTGTAAGGAATGTATAATGACTATAAAAAAAAGATTACTATTCCTAGCAAGACATTTAGTATTTTAAAAAATTTGAAAATGATTCATACATATTTATGTGGTCCTACAAAGACTAAAACTTTCTATGGTGATAGGTACTTCATTCTTTTCATTAATGACTAGACCAAAATAATGTAGGTTACATTTTTAAGGGAGAAATATGAATCTTTTGACAATTTTATGTTATAAAAGGCTAAATTTAAAAATGAGTATGGTTTTAAAATGAAATGTCTAAGGTTTGACAGAGGCAGAGAATATACTTCTAACCAATTCAATGCTTTTTGTAAGGATAATAGAATTTGTAGGCAAGTTTCAACACCTAATACACCACAATAGAATGATATAGAAGATATATTCACTAAACCATTGTCTAAGGGTGCCTTTGAGTAATATCCTCCCTATTATAGAGTAATTGACATAGCATTGCAATTAAGTATAGGTGTAAATTTGTCTACTAATTTAGTCAAATGAATGAGAAGGAAAGGTGGAAGGTCAAAGGCATTGACAAAAAGGATCAAGGAAGGTTAAATTTTTTTTTTTCCATTAATGAAAAAGGGGGAGATTGTTGGACTTAAAAGTTTCATTGGCATAAACATTGGATATTGGTGATGTTAACTCTTAGCACACCAATGTGTTGCCATTGATTGGATACCAATGAATAAGGTGAATAAAGATACGATGTACTGATAGACTCTCACACCAATAAGATCAAGTAAGGGATAAGGGTAAGAAAAAAAATACACATAGGCTAAGTGATAAGATAAAAATATTATGTTGAGTCATTATCAATGTTACATAATAGAGGGATACACACGACACCTTGATGTGACAACCCTAGAGTCAAAGCAATGAAAGGATGTAAGGAAAAAGACTAGATTTATAACTTGGAAACTTCTTTGTTGGAAGTGTTCATTGTTCCTTCCATTATTGTTGAATTTATTAGAAGAAAGTAGAGAGCTAAGAAAAGAGGATAGATGAGAAGTTGTGGGTTGGTGAACTATAGATAAAGTTGTGTAGATAGGAAGAAAGGTGATGTTACATAGATCACTAAGGAAGCCAATAAAGTGAGCAAAGAACCAAGTATCTTAAGGATATTCACTCGACTAGGCAAGGTGTGCCATTAGATTAGATTAACCATTTTGATTGATCTATTTTCATTGTAACCATTTGTAAGCTCTTGACCATGCATGCTTCAATACTAAGCATATTATAAATCATATAACTAGATACCTCCTAGAAAGGTGTGTTCTAAATCCTCTAAAAAGTGGTAGCTTTGAAAGGATTTTGTAATCCTAATAGTTTTATATCATTCATAATTGGATGATTTCTTAGAAGTAACAACTATAGCTTCTAACTAGGAAACCTTTTATATGAAGTAAAAGGCTAGTGGGTATATTACTCCCACCATGTTTTTTATCCTTTAATTGAGGGTCTCCATGTACAAAAATTTGTGTGTTATTAATGTATGCATTTTTGTGTAAACTTTTATGCTTCTATGTTACCACTTTCATTATTGTTTTAATAGTTTTGAAACTAGTCTATCAAATATTTGGTGTGATTACATAGTAGACTGGTTGGATAATTTGTATTGATTCACCCCTCTCTCAATACCGGCTAGGACAAACATAATTTGCATGGTGGATTTGATAACTAAAGAACACATTTTTACTAATTAGTTATGAGATTATTTTTTATGATAAATCAGATGTATTGATTGAAAATTGAAATGGTTTCCTTTATCTTTTCCATGGTTCCATTCATTTCTTGGTCAAATTACTGTTTAAAAATCAGATACTACCATTCTTGTCATTTCAAATTTTGATCAAACCAGTGGTTTCTCCTATTAAAAAAGTGTTAAATTTTTATACAAGAAAGAAATTATGTCTCTTAACCATGCTCTTTATCAACCTATTATAAGTTGAGACTTGGATGACCTTGATTTCTTTCATAATTCTATGCCTCAACCAACTCACAATATGTTCTAACTATCTCTTTCGATCATATCAATCCTACAAGGTTCACAATAATTGTGAGCTTAGAAAACCTAAGGATGATCCTAGATGTGGAGTATTTCATACACAACCTATACCTCTTATATATTCTTATCTTCTACCTCTTATTGCTTATATGCATCCTCTTCTGGTCATCTCTCAACATAGTGTAATTCCTTGCCTTCTTCCTCAAGAAGAAGAAAATGAACTAATATTGATTAATCCCATCCAAAACCAAATCTCTAGAAAAAATAAATGTAACTATCACAATTGTGATTTTCATTTTAAGAATCAAGTTAGAGTCCATCAATGTGATTCTCAAAATAGTTCTTTACCACATACACCTCCTTATTCTTATCTTACCTTTGACCAATCCATTCTTGAGCCTATGAAAGAAGTAAATTTAAATGAAATAAATATGAAAAAACATGATAATACTATTCATATATTAGATTCTATACAATTAATCTAGATGATAAAGATACTCTTAATGATGATATTCTTGATTCTATCAAACATATTCATGATAGTGATTCTGATGACATGTATGAGACTATTGATATTGAGCATGATTTACCATATATTATTTCAAAACAATAATTTATTACTCCTAGTGAAAAATAAAGTGACCTATCTTCATAGTAGTGTCTGTATTTGGAACTGGCTATTGCTTAATCTATGGCGCTTAATATTGCTCATCTTGCAAGTTGCCTACCTTTCTAAACACTATGGACCTAAATAGGGTTACACGTGATATTCTTGACTAGATACTCTTATGTAGTGGATTCCATGTGTTTTCCTTTTCTTATGTGCTTCCATTGTGATGTGCTACATGTTGTTTATTTTATTTAGATTTATTTAAAATAATTTAAAATGTCATGTACTTTCTTCTTTCTGTATCTCTTTTCCTCTATATGTTGTTACATGTTATGTTGTGCATGTATCACAATTCATAATTTTTTATTTTTATTTTTGTTATTTTCTTAGGATAATTAAATATGTTAGCTACCTATTCTTTTTGGTCTCTGTCATGTAAACCCATAAAGACTCTTCTTTGTAAATCTTACATGTGTTTCCTCCATTATAATTGTAGTTCTATTGAATTTGGGAGATGATGATACTTAATTTTGACATAATAATATACATATTATAATATGATCATACTGACCCCTGAGTTGGTTGATCCCTTCACACTCAATTTTTTCTATGTGTTTACTTACCTTGATTTGTCCTTTCTTGGGGTTATTTAACATTGGAAATATTTCTCATGGGTGAATGTATGCTTTGTTAAAGTAATTTCTCTAGTTAAGGCATTTGTAATAGATTTAATATGGGGTTATACAAGCCATTTAAATTTTTCACACATGTACTATCACTTTGTATTTGGTCCTATGACTAGATGCCTTTTAGATCCCTTAATAGATGCACTTTCATAAAGGATAGATCCTTATTTTCTTTTCAATCCCTAAGGAACCTTAGCTTCCCTTAGAATAGATTTTAATTTTGGACCAGCTTAGCAAATATTCTTTACATAAGGAGAGATCATATCTTCTCCTTGTTGACCCCTCTATAAATATTACCTTCCCTTAGGATAGGTCATTTCTTTGCTAGGTCCCTTATTGGATGTATATTTTCATTAACGATAGATCCTTGGTATATTGAACTAGCATTACACTTGTTCTATATAAACTTTCAATTCCATCTTTTGTGGCACCTTTTTTGTGTGGTACATAGTAAGACACAATATTACTAGGGTAGGTGATAAATGTTTTATTTATCTCCCTCTCTCTTTTGGGAGATGTCTCTTTTATCTTTTTGTTGGATTTAACAAGGACTTAAGTTAGTTAGGGGCATCATGTTTCCTTTTTTTCTTGGCCTTGATGATACCATATTATGTATTTGATCTACTTTACCATGAGCATGAGCTCACTGTTGGAAATACAATAAGGAAAGTAAACTGGGGGGGTGGGGGTGGGGGTGTGAATCAGAACATAAAAATTTTGACCACAAAATCATTCACCTCACATCCATCTCATAATTCAATAAGTAAACTGAAATACCAAATCAAGCATATATATCTTAAAGAATGTAAGAATGTAAACATCCACACACATGTATGACACAAGATATGATTTTTTGAAAATAATTGGTTAATTGTGTATTGTCTTTGATGGTATACAAAATTTCATATCATTGTCAGATAGTGAATGCCAAGCTCACTCGGGCAATAAAGATAGTTTCCTATGTCTGTTGAGCATTCCAAAGTATGTCTAGTTTAGAGGATAATATGTCTACCTAGCTCACTCGATCATCAAAGGAAAGATCATACAAATTGAGTGTTAACTGAGCTCACTCAACTAATAAAGGAAATGTTGGATGGAACCAGTGTTAACAAAGCTCAATTAGTTACCAAAGAAAATTTGTATATATTCAATTTTAACCGAGTTCACTTGGTTAATATAGGAAAATCATTTATGAGTTAGTGTCTACTGAGTAGGCTCAGCTCACAAAGGATTTTCTTGTTTTGGAATATTGAGTTTAATCTATTGGTTTGTTGGTTCTAGTCGACTGAGAAAATGAATATTAATTATTCTAAGATGTATTCAAGCAAACTTGATAATATGTAGAGATATAAGTATAAGGTCAAGTTATGGATTGAAGGAACATGCATGAAGATATGAAATTGAAGATCAAAAGATGAAGAGAGAAAGTGAATTAGAAGGATAAGAAGAATAACCTTGTTGAGCTACAAAGAAGTATACAAGCCAAAATTGGAATATGTTATCAACAATTTAGTTACATAAAAAATTAGGTCATCTCATTGTTAGTTATTAATCATTGTAGCAGTGATCTAAATCTCTTAATCGAGTTGTCTTAACAACTATTTGTAAGTCCTCTAACAAGGTGGAATTTCTAGATTGAAGTGTCTAAAAACCTCTAACAAGGCCACTCCTAACAAGGTGAATAAATCCTCTAACATGGTCACACCTAACACTGTGTTTTGTAACCTTTAATAGGGTTGGCTCCTAATAGGGCTTACTTCAGAATAATGAAAATAGTAACTATTTGAAATTGATGGTTGGTATCAGAGCTTCTTGGTGGTTGCAGAGAGGGTTACAAGGACCTATTATAAAGATTAAGTTGTCTTAGAGAAGAGAGATTCCCAAGCTAAGTAGAGATAACTTTTCTGCATGGAAGGAACTTATAAAGTTGTACTTGGTAACCATCAGTGATTCAGGTTTGAAGAATATAGAAAATGCCTACAAATCACCTACTAGAACATTAATTGTGGAACATATTGTTGAAAAGAAAAATCATAACATTATGATGATTGGTATTGCACTAGCCCTCAAGTATGCTAAATTTGATGAAGTCAAAGGATGTGCTACTACTCATGAAATGTGGACCATACTAAAGGATATTTATGAAAGTGCACATGTAAGAATCGGCGAGTTTATAGAAAACAGTGAAGAAGAAAGTAACAAAGAACCTATAGATTACAAAAGATTTGTGTATTATGAACCTAATACAGTACCAAATCAAATAGGAAGTTAGGAGGCTTCACTTCCTGGGTCCCCAAAATCTTCAAGAGCTCTCGAGTTGCGATCAATGCAACTTGAGTCATAGTCTAAAAAGATACTAAGCTATTGCAAGAGAAAATCAAGTCAGATGGACCTGAGTAATAGATAATGATACTTGAGCTTGATATAAAAGATCATGATGAGATCAAAGGAATGAGCTCCAAATCCAAAGTGCATGTATGAGCAAGATATTTTAGAAAGTATCATGCACCTTATTAGATCATTGGAAACAAGTTTGATTGTACAATAACAATGAACAAACTAAAGGCTTGCTTGCTAAATTTGAACCTACAAAAATGAAAGATGCTATGAATAATGAAAGTTGGATTGAGGCTATGAATGAAGAAATAGATTAGATAGAGAGGAATAAGACTTAGACTCTTGCTCCTAGACCTAAGGATAAAAATGTAATTGGTACTAAATGAGTTTTCAGAAATAAGTTGAATGGAGATGGAGAAGTGTCCAAAAAAAAAAAAGCAAGGTTAGTATGCAAAGGCTATTCTGAAGAAGAAGGAATTGATTATAGTGAAGCTTTTTCTCCTTTTGAAAGATTAGAAGGTGTTAGAACTTTACTAGCTTATGCTACACATAAAGGTTTTAAAGTTTATCAAATGGATATAAAATATTCATTCTTGAATGGAATTGTTGAAGAAGAAGTTGACACAAAACAAATAGAAGGTTTTGTAGATCCTAACAAAGGAGATATGGTCTATAAATTGCACAAAGAATTGTATGATCTCAAGAAAGTTCCCAGAGTTTGGTATGAAAGACTTCACAACTACTTGATAAAGATTGCTTTTCAAAGAACAAATGACAACAACAATAGTCTGTATATCAAAGGACCAAACACACAAATTGTTTTGGTAGAAATTTTTGTGGATGACTCTTTATTTATAGGAAATGATGACTTATGTAAGGGATTTTTAGAAGAAATGAGTAAAGAATTTGAGATTTCCATGTTTAAAGAGATAAAATTCTTTGTTGGATTACTGATCCAACAAAAGAAGGATGGTGTCTATATTACTCAATCCAAATATATCAAGGAGATACTCAAGAAATTTGGAATGGAAGAATCAAGATTAGTTGGAATACCTATGTCTACTAGACATAAGGTTTCCAAAAATTATGATTTCAAGGAGGTAGATCAGACCACATATAGATCAATGATTGGAAAATTACAATATGTAGTGCACACAAAGCTTGATATTACATTAGCATTTGATATGATGGCAAGATTCTTAGCAAATTCAAAAGAAAATCACATGATGACAATCAAAAGAATCATGAGATATCTAAAAGGTACTGAAGAATATGAATTATGGTATAAAAATAGAGGTAATTTGGACTTGAAGGCCTTCATAGATGTTGATTGGGTAGGAAGTGTTGATGACAAGAAGAGCACTAGTGATGTAGCATTATTTCTTGGTAAAAGACTAGTGTCTTGGACAAGCAAGAATACAAATTGTATCTCTTAGTCTACAACAAAGACAAAATATGTGGCAGTAGTAGTTAATTATTCCATTATTGTTTGGATCAAAAACCTATTGGTAGGTATGACGATAGAAATCGAGGATCCAGTGGTTATCTTCTATGATAACACTAGTACAATTAATATATCTAAGAATCCTGTAATGCATACCAAAACCAAGCACATTTTTATAAAATATCATTTTTTGAGAGAAAGTGTACAACAAAAAGAGGTAATATTGGAATATGTGAATACTAAAGAGAAAATTGTAGATATATTCACTAAGCTATTACCTAAGGATACATTTTTGTATCTAAAGGTAAGTTAGGGGTCACTCCCCTATCTGAAGCTCACTAAATAAAGTTTAGTAATGCATCAACCAAAGTGTGTTGAAGATCAGCTAGTTGATGTAGTATTGAAAAGAGGATATTGCATATGAATCAGTACAAAAGATAAACTGATATTCTCTAAAAATTGTCTTTGGCATAAGATGTTAAAGAGGGAGAGTTTACTATCATACCATAAAAGAAATTATGAGAACTAATATCAAAGAGGGAGATTTTACTATCGGTAAAAGATGATGAAGAGGTAGAGCTTGCTAAAAGAGGGAGAAACTAAACATAGAGGGAGTTCACACTTATAGAGGGGGTTCCCATGAATGAGAATAAAATTGAAACTATGGATATGTTCCTTACTTTATTCTTGCTCTAAAAATTTCATTGTATTATGACATGTTGTGTTGCCATCAATGCCAAAGAGGGATATTGTTGAAAGTAATTGGTTAATTGTGTATTGTCTCGGATGGTACAAAAATGTCATATCATTGTTAGATAGTGAATGTTGAGCTCACTCAGGAAATGAAGATAGTTTCCTATGTTTACCAAGCATTCTAGAGTATGCCTAGTTCATAAGACAATGTCTACTAAGATCACTCAATCATCAAAGGAAAGATCATAGAAGTTGATTGTTAACTAAGCTCACTCGGCTAATAAAGGAAATGTTGGATAGAACTAGTGTTAACTGAGCTCACTTAGTTACCAAAGGAACTCTATATATATGCAGTGTTAACTAAGTTTGCTTGTTTAACATAGGAAAATTATTTTTGATTTAGTGTTTACTTAGTAGGGTCAACTAATGAAGGATTTTCTTATTTTGGGATATTGATTTTAATTGATTGGTTTCTTGGTTCTAGCTGACTAAGGAAATAAATATTAATTATTCTAAGATGTATTCAAGCTAACTTGACAATATGTAAAGATATAAGTATAAGGTCAAGTTATGGATTTAAAGAATATGCACGAGGATATGAAATTGAAGATTAGAAGATGAAAAGAGGAAGAAAATTGGAAGGATAAGAAGATTATCCTTTTTGAGCTACAAAGATACATTTGATAAAAAATGATAAAGTATACAAGCCAAAATTGAGATCTATAATCAAAAATTTAGTTGCATAAAAAATTAGGTCATCTCATTGTTATTCTCTAACCATTGTAGCAGTGATCTAAATCTCTTAACTACGTTGGCTTAATAGCTATTTGTAAATTGTTTAACAAAATGGCATTTCCAGATTGAAGTGTCTGAAGACCTCTAACAAGGCCACTCCTAACAAGATGATTAAATCCTCTAACAAGGTCACACCTAATAGTGTGTTTTTTAACCTTTAATAGGGTTCGCTCTTAATTGGGATCACTTTAGAAGAGTGAAAATTATAACTAGTTGCAATTGGTGGTTTTTACCAAATTGGGTTTCCACATTAAATCTTGGTGTCACTTGTGTTCATCATATTTCTTTTATGTGTATGCAATTAAATTAAAATTAAGATTAATCATAGGAATATTAGTATAGTCAGTTAGTACCAAGTTATAATTGATTCTCAATGTGTGTCAAGTTACAATATTTTACTAGTGTTAGCCAAGTGCCTGTTGCTAAGTAACATTAGAATACAGTTTAATTAGAGTTTATGTTTTGACATCTAAGGGATTTGGGATTTATTTTAGTAGTAACTGATTCAACCCTCCCCTCTAAATTACTCTTCTTATATTTCCAACAATAATTATCCATAAACTCTCCAAGGAGAAGGTAAAACTAGGGTGGGGATGGCACCCACAAATCTTCACTACTATAGTAATAAAGTGTATCCAAATGAATGGTTACAATGTTTGACCATGAAACATGATATGCCTTATGAAAGGTATACCCTATTAGAGGCTTACAAAGACTATTAGGTCTCACCCTATTAAAGGATTTTAACTTACAATAAAGTAAGCACCTTGCTAAAGGATTTACAAAAGCCTTTTAAAACTACTCTTTTAAGAAATTTAACTAATTTACCTGCTAGAATGTATGAGTAACAATCCTTTGATCAACACTCTATTGCTTGATGAAAGATCACCTCTTTCTTGATGTGTACTTGATCCTTACTGATCAAATGTATCTCTGATGTCCTCTAACTCCTTCACTTTGTTCTCCTCTAACTGATTCTACATCAATGAATTTCAAATCATAACTCCTTAGCCACCACGATTCCTCTACAACTTCACTCTTTTTCTCCTTCCTCACTCACACAAGTTAAGGGTTTGTCCTCCTTAAGAAGAACTAGGTGACTTAGGGTTAGGTATAAATCAACGATTGTGATTCACCCATATTGATGCTTAATTCCTCCCTTTTTTGATTGGCTAAATTTAATGCATAGGGATTCACAATAAAGATTTTTTCTTATCATATATGATCATAAAACAATCCTTTGGCTCAAAAATGTTTTACACAATAGTTTGTGCCATTACGAACAATTATGTCAAAATTGTATAAATCAGCATCTAAAGTCCCTAATGCTTGACATAAACTACAATTTCAATGATGTCACTTGACATCTAAATAACTCAACATATACTATCTTCTTAGCACTTGATTGACTCGACATGCACTACTTACTCGACACTTCACTGACTCATGACATACTATTGCTTGACACTTGAGTGACTCGGCATGCACTATTTGACATGTTATGCTCATCATGCATTACTTGTTTGGCATGAACTAAGTACATAATAAATGATTTAAGTGTATAGAAACCCATTTCTCAAAACTAATCTAAGATCAACAATCTCTCACTTTGACAAGAGTGACAAAAACACTTGGTCATGCATGAATGATCTTCACTTATGAGGATAACTCAGATATTCAATATATCTGTTTAGTTTATAGACAAAATTTCAAAATTTTGCAAAACATGACTTATCAACCATACCTCAAATTCTTATAACTCCCTGTGAGTTAATTGTGTTGTTCTATATTTGAACCAAAATTATTCCTCCTACTAAGTAGATTGGCATTTTCTATGCTCTATTTTTGTGTTTGACTCCCCCTTTCTTAAAAATAGTAGCTCTCCCAAAAACTAATTACTCCCCCTTTTTGACACTTATTTCAAAGGGTTATACACCTATAGTGTGTTTTTCCAAATTTTTTTTATGGATCTGAAGAATAATTTTCAATGTAAGATTTCAATTGTCATAGGCTATGTCCAATGACTTGATTTGGATAACCAAGTTGATAGTAAGGTGTATTAAGACTTCATTAGTAGAAAGATGCAAATATTTCTTCATGAGTGTTTCAACAAAGGCTAGTTCCTTGTGCAATATCTCCATATGTAGAGTCAGCATAGATTAGATGCTAATTAGTTTAGACTTTATGTTTTTTTCTTGTGCATGTATTACTACTAACTGACTCTAGGAATTCAGGTGGTTCCTAGAATGTTTCTCACTCTGGGCTAGAGACCTTGGTAGAGTTCTACTAGATGACTACATATGACTTTCCAAACTTATTATGTGGCTCCTTGTTTCCTATGTGAAGAGTGTCAGATTGCACAATTGGTGTATAACAAGAAAATGTTCTCAAGTACCATCTTCACACTCTCAATTTTGGTTGCTAACTCAACTTGTGATAGTGGGACAAAAATTGATATCTTTTCATTAAATTTATTATGGAACTTTATTTCAAACCATTCAAGTAATTTATCATTTGAATCTAGGTCTGTATCATTAAGCTTCTCAACTAAGCTCGATAACTGTTCTATGATGGGCTTTGTTTCTTTTGGTGCTGGCAGGCTAAATGCATCAAGACAAATTTCCTCGATATCTAGAAAAGAAAATCTTGCTTCTTTCATTGCTCCCTTCTGAGTAGTTCTTGGTTCTTCTTCTTTGTAAAAAATCCTCTAGTATGTTCATCTATTCAATAGTAATGGTTGCAAGATCAAACTTTGGCAACTCAATCACTTCATCCATGTTAACATGAGAAAATGATGTACCTTCATCTACCTTGGATATTCTTAAACTTGACCTAGATTATTACATTGGTACAACTTCGATACTTGACCTTTGAAGTGCTTGGTTGGGAGGAATAACAGTTACTGGTAAGGTGACTAGTGTTTGTATTTCCAATTGCTCCTCAAACTTTGTAGTCAAGACTAATTCTTTAGTCTTCTTCTCTTCTTTTTCCTCAATCTAAATTACACCTTGAACTTGTGCTATAGGTGCTTGTGTTGCATCTTGTGTTTGAGTGGCAACCTTTGGTACTAACAAATTGTGCACCATTTTGCTAATATCTGCCATTGTTGTCTCCTTTCTTTGATGCACTATAAGGGGTAATTTAGTTTGTACCATTATGGATTGAGGAGGGGCTGTATATGTTTTGTGTGTCTAAATTTTCTCCCAGATTGATGCCTTGTCTACCTTCTTAATCTCATCAACACTTACCAGTATAGGACTTCCACAAAGTTTTTCCTGGGTAGTGGATTCTATCAGCATTTTCTTCAAGTCTCCATCTATAAGGGGGTTGACATTCTAAGTGATAGAATTAGAAACATCCTTAATGTTTATAGTATCAATATCTACATTTAATTCATGTTGAGGACTGGCACTCGACACTACTATATCTAGTACACTCTATTCTATTTACTGCTCAACTTCAGTTGATGCTTGTGTCTATGTTCATTTTAGTGCCTCCCACAACTGTATCATTTTTAGTGTCTTCTTTTGTAACCTTAGTTACTTGTTGTTATTCTCCTTTGTACTCACCTAACTCAATAGGTGTCTACTCTATTTCCTTGTGTGTTGAACCATATAAGGATTTCCACAACTAGGTGGTCTTTTGTACAACATCCTCAATATTGTTTTGCAAAATGCTATATGCCCTATATTTAGGTGAAAATTTCCATGCATGATTCTTTATTTCCTTTGTCATTAATGCCTTATCCAATTCTAGCATCACTTGTGCAAGTCCAGTCTCTTTGATTTGTCTCTCTGTATTGAGACTATATTGCCACTTTTTCTCTACTTTCTCATATAGATATTTTGGAAATGAGTTGTAAATCTCAATTGGAGTTTGTTTGAAGATTTCCATCATGGCATATATTGAATTCTCTAGTTGGTTCATCTCAATCTTTTCAATTTTAACAAACTCAATATGTGTGAAACCATATAAATTAGTGCTAGTGCTATTATTCCTTATGTTTTCACATATATTGTCTAAATCTAGGGATAGATTATGGCTTACTACTTTGTATTGGTTGTTGTCATCATACCCTGTCCTCTCTTCATAAGATTTAGCTGAAGCTATAAACTTTCTCCTAGGTCTCCTCTTAGATTCTTCTTCTTTGCTAGTTGATCTAGCTCTCTTCTCTTTTGGTTTTCTTACTTATTGATCCTTTTTAGTAGTGGCCCTTGTGTTTTCCCTAGTAGTAGGGACTATAGGCTTAAGTTGTGTATGTTTTACAACCCTCTTTTTCTTGCTTGCTGATGGAATATTAACTTTCCTCTTATTCTTCTCACTGGTTGTTGGTGCTTCCTTATGGAAACCTAAGGTTTGCAATATTTGAAACTATGTAGCTCAACACATGATAAATACCTTTTAAATTTTAGTGAGATGGTGTCAAGAAACTATTTAATCCTAATTGCAAATGCTTGGAATGATCTTTTTAATTCACCTTTATCTCTTTGTGCTTACTATATTATTGAATGATGCCAAATGAGTCAAAAATTGATCATATAGACCTTTAAACCTTGCAATTAATGTTTAGTGCTTACACAACTATAAGCTCAAAATGAATAGAAATTTAAACTCACTCAACTTCCATGAAGTTTCCTTTATGTTTAGCAACCACTACAAGCTTGGTCAACACTATCACTAATGATAGCTCAATAGTAACTAACATTTCACTTGATAGCTAAAGTGAAACTCTTCATGCTCAACAGTAACATGAAAAAATATCAAAGATTAAAAATTTCTTGTAGGTTATAATCAACACTTTGCATCTTTCTTCATGCATATATAATCTTTTCAAAACTAAATCCTTGGAACTGATGTATAGTGTATCTTTTAAGTATCAATCCCACACATACCTCTTGATTGATTAATTGGAGATGGTGTGATCACTTGAACCATTGGGTGAAGTGATCCCATCTACATTTGCTACACTATAATATTCTCTTTTCTTCCATGTCTTGTTCATTTGACTTCTGACCTCTTCAATATCTAACTTTCCTTTGCCCTTGTTGAATTCACTACTAGGTTCCTTTGACCTTGTTGGACAATTCCTGCTTATGTGACCATTCTTTAAACAACTAAAACATTTAGTTTGTCTCAACCATATTTTTTTATCACTTCTAAAATGTTTCCTTTTGCAATTCTCAAGAACATGTCCATACCCTTGACAATAGTGACAACTATACCTAGTATTATAATCCTAATTATAAGAGTTTATTGTGCTTTACCTTTGTCTACTTGTTTGATGACCATTTAGGCTTGGATTTGCACTTTTATGTCCATACTTCTTATATTTATAGTAGTATCCTTCAAATCTTTGTGTGCTAATGGTATTTGTTCTCCATTCATGTGCTCAATGTCCTTGTTTATTGCATTTGTGATAGTGACCCATGAACTTAGGATTTTGATTTTCAGTCTTTCTCCTACAAACATTAATAGTATAACCTATCTTGCCAAAATTATGACAAGTAGGTTTGGAGTTCTTACCATCGGCATTCCTTTGTTCACCACTTTTAGATGATTCTCTTTCTTCAGTACTAGTATAACCTAATTAGTAGTATCAACATTAGATCTAAGAGACCTCATCAATTACTCAAAATATTTGATGGCTTCACTTGGTTTATTGAAACTTTTAGAAATTTTTTTTTCCCTTTTTAGATCACTATTTACCCATTCATTTTGCAATTCTAGTGTTGAGATCTTGGTGTCTTTACTATTTATTTCATGATTGTAGTCATGACTTGATTTATTGTCTCTAATTGCATTTGATAAATCCTATTTACCTCTGACGATTTCTCTTCCAATCTATTGATCAATATCCTTTTGTCATCTTCAATCATGACTTTGTCTTTGACAACTTTCTCCTTTTTCTCTGTCACCTCACATAGCATTATGACTTGTGGTTCTTGCTCCATCTTTGTATTTCTAACTTCATTAGTTAGGGTTGCATTCTTTTCCATCATATCTATGATTGCTGCATCAAACTCACTTGTGTTACCTTTAGTAAATACTCAGTAGTGTTAATCTCTTGATAATGTGTCATTTTCTTAAATAGCTATATTTTTCCTTCTCTTTAGTGAATGCTTGAGATTATCTCATGCTTCATTTAGCTGATGTAGGGTAAAATGTATCTCAATATTTTGGTTCTCAATAGTCCTTCCCAATTTGTAGACTTGCATTTCCAAGATCTTTCCCCAAAGCTATAAGCTTTACTTTCTAGAGAACACAAATCTAATACCAATTGTTGGAAATACAATAAGGAAAGTAAACTTTGAGAGTGGCATGGGGGGGAGGTGAATCAACACTTCAACATTTTAATCACATAATGATTCACATCATATCCATCTCATAATTCAATAAGTAAACTAAAATACTAGATCAAGTATATACATCTTAAAGCATGTAACTAAACATTCACACATATGTATGATACAAGATATGATTACCCAGAACCCCTCCAAGGATAAGGTAAAACTAGGGTGGGGATGACACCCACAAATATTCACTAATGTAGTACTAAAGTGTATCCAAATGAATGGTTACAATGTTTGTGTTGGTGTAAATAAGTATTTACTTATTACACTTAAGTTTACTTAGGTTAATGCATTATTTTATTATTTATTTAGGTGAGACACTTAGGAGTTTTTGTACTCTCATAGAAGTATGAAACTCTAATTATGCACATGGTGTCTACAACATGAGAGTTTGCATCATTTACTGAGTTTATTCACACTCCTTATTTAGCTCATGTTGTCTACACCACTGATTTGCATGCTACACCATTGTAGGCTTATCCTCACATCATCACACTTAATTCTGTGCTTAATGGAGGATAACCCATATCTGGTGGACATGTGCCTAGTTGTATGACTTATCATGATGCTAACTTTTATACATTTTAGAAGCTCTCTTGAGGCAATTATAGACAGGCACTCCTAGTGTACTCTTGATATGTATGTATAGCATATTGAATGAATCTATTGTCATTCTAATCATACTCTTTATTTTTGGTCTACTCTGTGTGTGTGTTTGAGTTCCTTAGTTTGGGGTGAATTTTGGCCTAGGCCAAATTCTTACATGGTATCAAACCTGAGGGAGATTCTCTACAAATAGCCATTTGAGACATTTCATGCTTCAACACCTCGACCTGAATCTAGAGAATCCATAGAAATTGGGAGCATCTAGAGCCAAATTTTACCTCACCGTTGCATTTGGAGCGTCGATTCGGTGAAGATCAACTATAAATTTTCCTATGCTAGGTGAAAGTCGATTGTGAGGAAAAATTATTTTGCAAATCGAAACTCAGAGGCCCCGATTTGTAGTTCAAGTATGATTATTTTTGGATCTAATTAATTAATTTTTTAGATGTTTAGGCAGAGAAATTTTTTTAGCTGAATAGGGTAGTGACACCTCGGCTCAACTCTATAATTTTGGTAAAATTTTTGTATTTATTGCACAATCTTCATTATTTATTGTGAAGGGCATATCATATCATTTTTGACCTTTACAAATCACTGGCCATACTATGCATATAAGCCAGATTGTTCATTAAAATTCTAGTGGCTACCTCCTAGTCGAGCAATCCCTTCACCAGTAGCCCATCATCTAGCAGGGGCTCTCTTCAATTTAACCTTGTGGGAGTTTTTCTTTTAAATAGCATAGTGTTATCCTTCCCCACGCATGTGGGATAACTCCAACAAAAGGTGGTGACTGACTTTGTGAAATCTGATGCCACTTAAACCATAATCTGGCATATGCAATAAAACTTGGTAGAATATACTTCAAATTCTAGCATCATTGAACATAACCCTCAGCACATATTCCATCTAAGAAAATATTCCTATCACCCATAGTGAAAAGGCCTCCATGCAAATAGTTGCCAAGATATGCGGCAATGCCTAGGCCATGGTGGATGCCACTCATCCATACACAGCTGCCATGATAGATATCAGCCACTAGAAAGTAGACCACCATGTGACAAATTTTTGTTCAGTAGACAGTACATGTTAACCCTACCATTGAGAGGTCTACGCATAGTTAGCATAGCCAATGAAAGTCTGACACATAGAACACTTGCCAAGTTAGCAAATCATCCACATCACCATGTACAATCAATCTAGTTAGTGCCTAATCAACAGCCTTTTCATCATGCACGTCATCTATCCATATAGTACAATTTTTGACATGTCACCCATTCATACATTTTTGTATGGCTAACATCATCGTTGACATCATCAAAAGTGGAGTGTGTGCTGATGTCATCATTTTACTACCTTAAAATTCAAGGCCATCTAACCATCATACCAGGGCCAAATTGAACTACTACAATGGCTATATGACCATCAAATTTACCCCCTCATTTGCTAATGCAACCTCTCTCTAGATTGATTTTGGTTTTTGCAGTCTGACTTCAGGAGAACATATCTCAGTCATTCAGACTCCAAATCAGGTGCAATTTTTTTTGAAATTGGGTAGAATTTCCTAACCTTTTTAGAAATACAATTTTTTTCTTAGTTTTGGTGCATGGATTTGTCAAAATTTCATTTTTTGGTGACTGTACCTGCATAATCTTTCATTTTTCAACTTCAAACACTCCATACGAGTACATCTGGAGTCGAAAATTGGTTTCATTTTTTTTGAAAGTGTGTTATTTTTCATCTATTTTGTAGATCTACTATCAGATTGTAGGGTTGTTTAGACACAAGTGTTGGTTTTTAGTGATAGAGTTTTTCTTTGCTTTGTATTGCTTCAGAATTGTAGCACATTGTAAAGTTTTAGATTTGTACTTCATATAGAGGTTGTAACAAGAAAAATCAAAAGTCCAAAAAGGCCAAAATTGGCAAGTGGCCCATTGTAATTGCACTATTGATAAAGTGCCCAATGCATCTATTTTGGGGGGGTTTCTTGATTTAGTGAGAGGGGGGGGGGTGTGTTCTTGGTGTTGTGTTCTCTCTATTCTGCACTTTTCTTTCATTTTCTACATTATGGGCAACTTTAAGTTTCCTAAATTAACTCCTCATAACTATGTTACATATTTCATTAAAATGTGGTATCACTTAATGCATAATGGAGTTTCACAATATGTAGATGGTACTCTTCCTAAACCAGTAGGTGATAATGTATCAACAAGTGATATTTTGGCTTGGGTAGCAATGGATAGGAAAGCCCTAGGTGATATATGTTTGGGGGTAGATGATAAGATCGTGTATCAAATCAAGAAATGTTCTACATCCAAGGAAGCTTGGGATACCCTGGAAAACCTTTACGGTAAAGAGTCTAAAGAGGATGTGTTCAAAATTGAAGATGAGCTTGTCTCCTTAGATCGTAAATCATATGACTCAATACACGATTTCATCATCAAGGTGAATGAACTAAGGACAAAGCTTACTGATTGTGGGAGTTCTATCAAAGATGACAGATTGATCTATCTCATGTTAGAGTAATTATTTGTTCTAACTTATTAATTAAATCACTTTGATTTAATTAATTAAGTTGCCTATTACTCTAGTTTGCTTAAGCTATCTTGTAGGTGCATATAATTAATATTTTATTAATTATATTTTGCAACCCTAGCCTTTTTTAGGATTTATTTTCCCTTTTCGGGTTTCGTGATTCCTTTATAAGGATTCACCTCTTTGTATTTTAATGATTCACTTATTGGATTATATGAGATATGGCTTTTTGCATGTCCATAAGATGAATCTGGCATTTTGGCCTCCATAATTTTTTCTTGCTTTTTTTTTTTGCTTCATCCACGTGACAGGGTTATGCATGCAGGTGTTCTTGGGAGATTAGTTTTTCACCTAATCTAACATGGTATTAGAGCAAGCTTGCTGCTCGTTGTTCGTGGTTTTTTGAAGCATTTCAAAAGTTGCATTTTTCAAGGGTTTCAGAAGCTTTTTATGTGGATTTAGGGGGGACCCTTTTTTCTTGTCACTTTGGGCTCAAACAGACATCACCGTTACGCTCAGAGCGCCCAAAAACCCTAGAATCCATATAAAATTTGTCCATTTTGGACACCGTTGGTTTGGGAGGCAAATTTTTTTTGTTCGACAAGGTCGTACGGCCCCCTGTACACAGTACAAGGCATCAAAAATCAAAAAAATTGCAAAAAAAATTATTTTTCGGCTATTTTAGCCGCTGCGGTTAATAAACCATAGCGGAGCCGCTAGCGGTCATCGCAGCAGCTCCGCCCGCGGCCCGCAGCGGCTCTGCCGGCGGTGTCTGTTGCGGCACCACTACAGCCCTGCCCAGTGGCAGCTCTCCGCCCTCCCTCCTCTCGGCTGCCACTCCACTGGCGGTGTGGGGGGGGGGGGTGTTTTTTTGTTTTTTAAATTATTTTTTTATTAAAAAAAAATATTTTTTCATGCATTCTAGAGGCCCTGGTGGTTTTTTCTCTATAACTTGAGCGTACGGACGTATTTTTTTAGTCTGAAAAATGCGTCGAAAAGCTGGTTCCGAGATAGAGATGCTAGTATAGGGATTTTTGGGTTTTGATGCAGTTTGGTTGCTTGTTTTGATAGTCAAAGCTAGATGTTTTATTTTGCACTCCAGGAGGCGTATCTTGAGCTTTCGATCTCCAATTTTGGACTTCTTTATATCACTGGAAAGATCTTTCTGTGCTCTTTCTAGTGATGCTAGTTGTTGTTCTAGATTCTATTCTAGGCACATCTTATTCAATCTTTTTCATTTTAGCATTCTGGTGGATATCCTATTTATTTCAGGTCTGGAGATCGATTTTGTTGCTTCAGTTGCTTCATTTTGGGATCTACCTTCTATTGTTTTGGCCTTATGTTTTTCCTAATCATTTTTGATATTCATTGTAAGCATCTTTATGCAATGCACTGAGATAAAGTGCCACTCTTGCGTTTCGGGATCCTTTTCATCATTGTGATTCATTGTACTTGCACTATTTTATAAAGTGCCATGGGGGGGGGGATAGTTGTTTGCCACTTATAGGCCCTCTTTCTCTATTTTCTCATGCAGTGTCGATGACATGTGCCTTTATTGGTGTTTGTACCTCAATCTCGATGTGTTTGGCTCCTGTGTTGTAGGAGATTTTTGGCCCATCTTTTCAGCTGCCTGTTACCTCACCTGCCTTAAGGGGAGGCTATATTATTGTTCTATGCTTCTTTGGTTGATGGTTCATGCCTTCTATTTCCATGGAGGTTCTACAGATCAGCATTTTGACAGAGTTTTGTGGTTCTTCATGCTTCAATGATTCTCTTCTGATCTCTTTGTTCCTTCTTCTGGAACATTCTTTGCTATCTCTTTTTGGAGTACAGTTTTTTCCATGTGGTTTTCTCTATTTCTCCTCTTTATAGAGATTTTGTTGTGATTGGGTACCTGATCAGGCCTTGTTGCTGGGACCCAATTCTCTTTCATAGCTGTGCTAGGTTAGCTTACTTCCTGAGCTTCACTTAAGGGGGGGTGTTAGAGTAATTATTTGTTCTAACTTATTAATTAAATCACTTTGATTTAATTAATTAAGTTGCCTATTACTCTAGTTTTCTTAAGCTATCTTGTAAGTGCATATAATTAATATTTTATTAATTATATTGTGCAACCCTAGCTTTTTTAAGGATTTAGTTTCCCTTTTCGAGTTTCGTGATTCCTTTATAAGGATTCACCTCTTTGTATTTTAATGATTCACTTATTGGATTATATGAGATATGGCTCTTTGCATGTCCATAAGATGAATCTGGCATTTTGGCCTCCATAATTTTTTCTTGCTTCTATTTTTTGCTTCATCCATGTGACAGGGTTATGCACGCAGGTGTTCTTAGGAGATTAGTTTTTCACCTAATCTAACATCTCATTCATAACAAGCTACCATCAAAGTATTCCAAATTTTTCTCTTCTTTTAACACCTCTAAGAATACCTTAGGGTCTGCCTACAAGAAAGTCACTTTTGATGAATATGCTAATTTGTTGGATATTGAAGGAAAGAAGTTGAAATTATGGGGATTTTCAAATCACCTTAGTCTAAAGCATTTGTGACCAACAATGAGTGTTCTCAAAATTTAGTTAGACTGTATTCAAATAAAGGAAAGGGTAAGAAGAAATGGAAGAGAAAATCTAAGGATGTAGAAAAGACAACACCATAATCCAATCAACAAGGCAAGTCCTCAAGTTCCAACAAGAAGGGGGACAATAATGAGGAGAAGAAGAAGTGCACTTATTACAAGAAATCAGGTCATGAAGAACATGAATGTTATCTTAAAAAGATTGATGAATTGACCAACATCATTAGGAGACATAATGTTCCATTGCCTAAGGCTTACAAGGATAAAGGGTCTTCTTCAGATTCCAAGGGCAAAGGGCAAACACTCATGGCTAATTCAAACTCTTCAAAGGAATGGATATTTGACTTAGGCACCTCTTATCACATGGGTTATTCAAAGGAGGATTTTTCTTCAATGAAGCAATCAAAGGTATTTCACATCTTCATGGGAGATGATAGAAAAATGGAAGTTGAAGGGAAAGGAAACATGGAGAGTTTCAAGATGTTCTCTATGTTCCAAACCTAAGTTCAAATCTCCTATCAATCTACCAAATCACTCACCTTGGAGATGGACATAGAGTTGAGTTCCTTCTAGACTCAGTAAAAGTGCATAGTCTTAAAGATGACTCCTTGGTTGCAGTGGGGAAAGTGAATTATAACAAGAGGTTGTGCTCTTTTTCCTATTTTGTGTCCAAGTCTCCTTCAAAGGCCTTGTTATCTCAATCAAATTCAAACATGCAATTATGGCATGAGTGGTATGGTCATCTTGAATTTTGCTATCTTCAACAATTTTGCACATACAAAATGGTCAAAGGTCTACCTCAATCAACTTTTCTAAGGGTGAATATTCAACAAATTCAATGGATATGCATCTAGAGGGAAAGTTAAAGAGATGGAAGTCTTCAAGAGTACTAGGTGTTTTATAGATGGTTCACATGGCATTAGTAGCTCCTTTTGCATTTAGCCAGGGTCACTATATACTTACCTTCATTGATGACTTTTCAAGATACACTTGGGTCTATTTTCTTCATAATAAGAATGAAGTGTTGGACAAATTTCTAGCCTTCAAGACTCATGTAGAATGGAAATCTAGGAAAGCCATCAAAGTTTTCCACATGGACAATGGAAGCGTGTATGTGAACATAAGACTTATAGACTTTTGTAGACTTGAGGGAATTGATCTTTAGATTTCACCAGAACTTAGTCCACATAAGATAGATGTTGTAGCACTAAGGATTAGGACTCTCAAATCTATGGCAAGTTTCATGATACAAGCCAAGTCTCTAGATCCATCATTAGAAGTTGAAGCAATCTCAAGTGCCACTTACATTCTTAATTATTCTCCTCATCTAGCCTTAGATGGAAAGACTCCTTTTGAGGCACGGTGTAGTAGAAAACCTATTGTGACACACTTCAAAGTCTTCGATTGTCCTACATGGGCAAAAACATCTTCTAGGGGATGCAAGGTATAGTCATCTCGACCTTGTACTTTCATTGGTTATGAAGATAGTGTGAAGGCATACAGACTTCTAGATCCAGAGACACATCAGATTTTTGTGGAGAAGGATGTGTACTTTGAGGAAAGTTCACCCAACTTGTCCTTTAATTGTCATCGCACATCATATTAAGTGGAAACTGATAGTGACACCCGCGATAGTGCTTCAACAGATTTAGATATGTAGAGTTCTATCGACAGTTATAGTGAGAGGTCACTACATTAGTTCAATCCACATGCATACATAGCCATAGTGATAGGTCTAGAATAGTAGGGTACATCTAGTCTCCTAAGTATAGGTTCAATGATATATTTGGGGGACAGTATTGATGGTCTACCTTTTCTTCTTGATGCAGAAGTACCTTCCTTAGTTGTCATGAGGGCTCCATCCAACTCTCTTGTTCATTCTCTACATGATCGATCATAATAGGTTGAAGTGATTGTTGATACTTATGATCAATAGTTGTAGCATGGTTCTTCATTAGTTGCAGAGATAGGTAGTTCTTTGGGATAGGTTCTTCAGTCAGTGAGTAGGTTTCAGGGACATCACTTATCCATGGGATTCTTTCCATGCATAGTGTAAGTGTCTCATTTGTACCTTTGGTATTGTTTCTTCCTAAGGGGAGGAACACCATTTGCCAGTCTTCAATCAACTTCTTCATTGGAGCAGTCACTGGTAGGCATTCTTCTTTGGGGGGAGCCTATCCTATCTCTCTTCCTCTTCTCATCATTCTCTTATGTATATACTGAATGTATGTTGTAATGGGGGGTCTTGATTACTCCATCCATCCATGCATCCTTATTCATCACTCTTTTTGGGGGAAGGTTTATCCCATGAGGTTTTCCCTCTTTCTCTACTTTATGAGAGATTTTCATCTTCATTATGTACATGGGTACCTAACATGGCCTGGTAGCCGAGACCCATCTTGCATTGCATCCTAGATTTTGTAAGCTTAAGGGCATTCCCCTAAGTTGCACTTAAGGGAGGGTGTTGGTGTAAATACGTATTTACTTATTACACTTACTTAAGTTTACTTAGGTTAATACATTATTTTATTATTTATTTAGGTGAGACACTTAGGAGTTTGTGTACTCTCATAGAAGTACGCAACTCTAATTATGCACATGGTGTCTACAACATAGGAGTTTGCATCATTCACTAAGTTGTTATGTTGACAACATAGTTATTTGCACTTGTAATTTATCACATGTTGTCTACAACTCTGATTTGCATGCTACACCATTGTGGGCTTATCCTCACATCATTGCACTTATTTTTGTGCTTAATGGAGGATAACCCATATCTGGTGGATATGTGCCTAGTTGTCTGAATTAACATGATGTTGGCTTCTATGCATTCTATAAGCTCTATTGAGGCCTTTATATAAAAGCACTCCTAGTGTACTCTTGATATGGCTGTATAACATATTGAATGAATCTATTATCATTTTCATCATACTCCCTATTTTTTGTCTACTGTGTGCTTGTGTTTGAGTTCCTTAGTCTTGGGTGAATTCTGGCCTATGACAAATTCTTACAATTTGACCATGGAACATGATCTACCTTGTGAAAGGTCTACCCTATTAAAGGCTTACAAAGACTATTAGGTCTCACCCTATTAAAGGATTTCAACAGCCTATTAGAAGTGTGTTTGATTAAAGAACTTCAACTTAAAATGAAGTAAGCACACTATTAAAGGATTTACAATAGCCAGTTAAGACTACTTAATTAAGAGATTTAACTAGTTCACCTATTAGAATATCTTAGTAATGATCCTTCAATAAACACCCTATTAAAGGATTTCAACAACCTATTAGAAGTGTGTTTGATTAAAGAACTTTAACTTAAAATGAAGTAAGCACACTATTAAAGGATTTACAATAGCCAGTTAAGACTACTTAATTAAGAGATTTAACTAATTCACCTGTTAGAATATCTTAGTAATGATCCTTCAATAAACACTCTATTGCTTGATGATAGATAACCTCTTTTCCAATGTGTACTTGATCCTTATTGATCAAATGTATCTCTATTGTCCTCTAACTCCTTCAATTTTTTCTTCTCTAACTAATTCTACAATGAATTTCAAATCATAACTCCTTAGCCACCATTAGTGCTCTGTAACTTCACTCCTTTTCTCCTTCCACACTCACCATAAGTTTAGTGTTTGTCCTCCTTAAGAAGACCTAGGTGACTTAGGGTTAGGTATGAATCAATGATTATGATTCACCTATATTGCCACTTAATCCTTCCCTTTTTTCTCATTATCTACACGTAATGCATATGGATTCACAATAAATATTCATTCTTATCATCTATGATTGTAAAACAATCCTTAATTTAGATAAAAAATGGTTTACATAGTATTTTGTGCCATTACAAACAACTATGTCAAAATTGTATAACTCGACATTTGAAGTTCCAGATGCTTGACATCAACTACAACTTCAATGTTGTCACTCAACATCTAAATAACTTGGCATATACTATCTACTTGGCACTTGAGTGACTTGGCATGCACTGCTTACTCAACACTTGATTCACTTATCACATACTGTTGCTTGACACTTGAGTGAGCCAACATGCACTATATAACATGTTATGCTTGAGATGCACTAATTGTTTGGCATTAACTAAGTACATGATAAATAACTTAAGTATATAGACACTCATTTATCAAAACGTCATCCCAAAATATAGGGGCAAAACACAAATAATTTTATTTTATTTTAGATTAAAAACATCACTAAGGTTGATTGTTTTTTTTTCACAAGTTAAAGTATAGGTATAATGTAAGACAGATACAGATTCTCCTAATGATGTCTTGACATTCCATTGAGCTTAAAATCATCATTCAGGAATAATTTGTTAAATTAAACTTTCACTATTAAATCAATTAATTAAATTAAACGATCCAATTTCAATTAATTAAAAGATCTAACACATTATTTCATTTAGTTACTTTTAAAAAATATTATACTTACAACAAAATAGAATACCAGACCCACTAGTAAACATAATTTACAATTGACAAAAAATATTAATTAACCCCATAATTAATTTTTTCTAATAACTCATAATTAAATCTAACATAAACATACATCTTTTTAAATAATCATTATAATCTCTAAACATCAATTCCGCATTAATTTTAAACCAATTTATTGTCTTTAAACTTACCACATAAATAATTTAAACAATAATTATATGAAACTTAAGTTAAACTAAATAAGAAATAATAAACTATCTCTAAAACCGTTTAACATTATTTAGTTTAAATATACTAAAATCTAATTTTAAAAAAGTACTAACTACCTTTAAAAAATAAGTCAATATTGTGAAAGCATATGATAGAGTTGAATGGGCCTTCCTTGCTAAAATTCTTCTTGCCTTTGGTTTTGATCATAAGGTTGTTGGAGCTATATATCAATTGATCTTTACTTCATCCATTGTTGTCTTGGTCAATGGTAGTTCTTCTCATTTTCTCAATCCTTCTAGAGGTCTGAGACAGAGTGATCCCTTATCTCCCATTCTCTTTGTTATTATGGCTGACTTTCTTGGGAGATATATAGGGGACTTGGTCCATAAAGGAGTTATTAAAGGTCTTTAGCCTTCCTCTTATCCCCTCACTTGTTCTCATGGTCAGTTTGTAGATGATACTATTTTTATGGGTAAATCTAAAGTTATTGAAGCAAGGAATCTCAAGCAAGCCCTTAATTTGTATTCCTCAGCCTCAAGTCAATTGATTAATTGGAATAAAAGTGCTATGTTTTTTTTATTAATACTCCAATCCTTAGACAAAAAAAAATTGCCAAGATTCTTCGGTACTCTATAAAATCTTTTCCCTTTATTTATTTGGGGCTTCCTCTTGGACTGAACGTTCTTGATTCCTTCTGGGAAGATCTCATTATAAAGTTTAATAAGGAATTGGTGGGCTGGAAAGGAAATCTTTTGAGCCAAGCAGGTAAAGTCACCATTCTTAAAGCATGTCGTCAAAGTATTCATACTTATGCTTTGAGTCATTTTAGAATCCTAGCCAAATTTGCAGATAATATTGATAAAATTCAGAGGAATTTCTTATGGTCTGGCATTGAGAAGAAGAAGAGAATGGCTCTTATTGCATGGGATGAAATTTGTAAACTTTTTAGAGATGGTGGATTGGGGATCAAGTCTATAAGAAGTATGAATAGGGCTCTACTAGAAAAACAAGGTTGGAGAACTTATCGTGATGATAAGAAATGGAGCACTATATGGAAGCATAAATATCTTTTGAATGCTAATTCTATAGCTGATTTCCTTTCAACTCTAGATGTTCTCTCTCCATCTACTATATGGGGAGCTATTCAAGGAACAAAGAACATTCTTTGAAAGGGTTGTTCCTAGAAAATTGGAAATGGGCAAAAAGTGAGATTTTGGGAGGATGTTTGGTTGCTGGATCACCCTCTGATTGATGACTTTCAAGATTCCACTCAAGTTGATAGATGCAAGAAAATGCTTGGAATTTTAGTGGGACATTATTGGCATGATAATACATGGGTGAACTTGATTGATGTTGACCAAAGTTTTAATAATATATAGTTAAGTTTGAATGCCTTTTCTCTATATCCTAACCATGAGGATGAGATGATATGGAATGCTGATCCTAGTGGTCAATTTAAAGTCTCTTCTTTATTTACTTTAAAAGAGAAAGGTATCCAACCTCTATGGTCTCAAGCTTGGATAAAGGGTCTTATTACTAAAATAAATATCTTCTATTGGACTTTGCTTCAAAATAAAATCTTCACTTAGGATAATTTGCAAAAAAGAGGTATTAATGTAGTGAACATATGAATTCTCTGCAAAGATGGATTAGAAGACAAAAACCACTTGTTCTTGAATTTCTCTTACAGTCAACAAGTGTGGAATATTGTTCTCACCTATTGGAACATAATTTAGGTCCATAAGAGTAATGTTGAACTTTGTTTTAAAAGTTGGAGGTGTCCTTCAAAGGATCTTGAAGTGAATTTTCTTTGGAAAATAACTCTCCCCCATCTCTGGTGGGGCATCTGGAAAGAAAGAAATACTATAATTTTTAGAAATAAAGATTTGCCGAGATGGGTGCTTGGATAGAGTATTGTTAGAGCCATTAAGGAAAATTTTAAGTCTCAAAGGAAAAGTAATCACACTTTCCAAATTGATAATATGATGAGATCACAAGGCTCTCATTTGAAAAAAGAGAACCCAAGATTGACTACCAGATGGATGGCTCCTCCTATTGGCTGGATCAAAGGAAACTTCAATGGTGCTGCTAAGGGTAATTCGGGTAGAGCAGGGTGTGGAGGAGTATTAAGAGATCATACAGGTAAAATAATTGATGTCATTGATATCCCTATAGTTATTTCTAACAGCCACATAGTAGAAGCTACTGCTGCTCTATATACTATAAGGTTAGCAGTTGAAACTAGTTATCTTTACCTCTGGCTAGAAGGTGATTCAATAAACATTATAAATATGCTCAATAAAAAAAAATCAATCACTTGATTGATTGAGGAAAGTGTTATGGAGATTAAAACTTTATTAAATAGATTTGAAAAAGTGATTATAACCCACACTTACCGCAAAGGCAATGGGGTGGCTGACTGGGTTGCCAACTATGTCATTTAAACAGGTCATAAGATGATGTGGAAAGGTGATCTCAACAAAAACATTGATCTCAAAGCCCTCATTAATTATGATGCTACTCATGCAATGGTGGGAAAGATATGCTAAGATTAGCAAATTAATGATTGGGTGTCAGAATTCCATCCTTGAGGAAGTACATTTATGCGATTGCAATCCTGGCAATGCACGTATTTGGCATAATGAGGGTTTTAATTTTTATAATGAACAATCTCTGTATGCTTAAACCATATTTTTTTTCCTTCTATTGAATTTGGTCTGGTATATCATTTTGAATTCTCTAAAAATGGGAGGAGAGCCACAAAAATAGGAACCCCAAAATTGCAAATGTTGGAAGGATAGAGAGGATGTTTGGAAGATTTTGCAAAAGGGGAAGGTGACTAATTTTGTGGAGCATCTTCATGGGTTTAAATGCCATGTTACCATGGCTTTCTTCAAAAATTGGATAGAGGATAGGGTCACTCTGCACAGCGTCATTGTGCAACTGACAGAGAATTTCATAGCAAAGATTACAGGTTTACCCATGGAAGGCATTAAGTTCAACAAAAAAATGAGTATCTCAAATGCCGCTTTCAAGAAATTTCTCAAAATGGAAGCAGAGGAGAAAAACTAGAGAAAAATGGACATTTTTATGAACTGGACCAGATAAAGACCATATGGCAAGATGTGTTGTGTATTTGTGAGTATTTTTTCCTGGATGGTAGAAATAAAAGAGTGCATAAGTTTCATAGAGACTCCATGCTCTCCTTTTTGCACATTGCAAACTTGAAAGATGATACCACATTGCAAGCTGACTCATTGTTGTATAACGACTTTATGAGTCTCAAAAAGAAAGTGAAAAATTTGTAGCAAAACTAGGATATGGACTGTGGTAAGCTCAATCAGGTGGAAATCTAGGTGGGGAATGCACTAGACAAACTTAAAGACTATGAATAAAACCCGCAGTTGCTTATCAAGGAAAGTGGTAATAAAATGGAATAGGTAACATCTAGTATCTGTGCAGCTACTACAAGTCTTGGAAAGTGGACCAATGAAGAAGTTATGTTGCCAGGGGGTCTGAGTAAGAGAACTAGGCAGAGTTCCAGGAAGGGAGTTGTAGAGGCTGGTGGTGGTTCGACTGCTAATTCCATTCAAGATACCACGAAGATTGGTAAAGAAGTGGTCAAAATGATCAAAGAGCTACAATAGCATCTTTTCTTGGTCTTTGGTCTTTGATTTTTGTTCTAGTCCCGGTCTTAGTTACTGGTCCTGGTATATGGTTGTTATATCTAGTTTTTTATCTATTGTTTAAACCAGTTTCCAGGTCCTTTTAAAACTTGGGTTCACTTTTTGGATTATTTTTGTGGTTTCAAGTCCCTGTAAAACCTAATTTTGATACTCTTTAAACAGTAGGTTTCAGGTCCTTGTAAAACCTGGTAGTGCTTCATGTTCTATCTTTTCTATTTTTGTTAAAGGGTTTTAGGGCCCCTTCAAAACCTATTTTTACCGTAATCTAAAACTAATAATAAAATAAATTCTAATGATAAAATGTACTAATAATAAAACTAACTAAACTTTATGAAATCTGAAATAAATTCTAATATTAAAATATACTCATATTTAAAAAAAACATAATAATTGAAATTACTTAAGAAATACACTAACTAAAACTTTAACAAAAAAAAACTAATAATTAAAAACATGCTAATCTCTAACCCACATACTACCTAACTAAAGTCTAAACTTTATTCAAAACTTACTAATCGAACATTAATTAAAAATCTATCATTTATTATAATAATTTAAAATTACTAAAGTAAAATAACACTAAATTTAACTTATACCACAAATTAACTTACTTAAAAACTTTAATATATAACTTGCCTCACTTAATTCATTTCCAAAAAAGCAAGTCAAACATGACATAGGGGCATGTGAGGCAATTTATTTTAGATTTTGAAAGCCTTTGAAAAAGAGGAAACAAATTTGTCTAAAAGTTTTCTAGGTAAGAATAAAGATAGAGACAATAGTTATGTCATAAAGTTAAGTAGTTAGGATATTAGGATATTTAGGATATTTTGACTTTCTTTTACTATTTTTTAAAAAAAAATTTATTTATTTAAATTTAAAATATCTATTTATGACCCAATAAGATATTTAAAAGGGATCTTTAAGATGCCTTGTTGAAAGAAAGAGAATTAACTTTTTCCCATACAAATTCTAGAGGCATATTTGCTCTATCGGGTAAAAAGCTTTTTTTTTGCCAAGTTCAATTTTTTTCTAAGTGTTAATTTTTTTTTTGAAAGCAAATTGTTTTTTTCTCCTAAGTGTTAATTTTGAATGCAAGTATTTTTTTGTTTTTGACAAGGGTGGGATATTTGTTTTTCTAACTTGGATTAATCATAAAGTTTAATGTTTGGTTGATTCATCCACATAGGGTTATTTTTCATTCCAATAATTATGAAAATACAAGCTAATCTATCGTTCAAATATTCAAATTTTCTTAACATAGTTTTGGAATCGAATTTACATGACTTTATTTCTCCTCATTTCCTCTAATTACAATTTGATCAATGATTGCAAAATTGAACTTCAAGAATATCACAGGAAGGTAAAACATCATTTCAACTTTTTTTTGAACAACATATGTATGTAAATTTAATCGCATAGAATATCATATGAATGAAAAATACTTCATTTTTATTTATTCTTTTGATTCAAGGACTCCCTGGGGAGAGAACTAGGGAGGAAAACCTGCGATCGTAGTCATTTCAACAATAAGTCTAACAATCACATTTTTTCAACAAGATCAAAATCCCGAGGAGAAAACTCTCACCACATTTGAATTTAAATAAAAACTTTGAATTTCCTTCTTGGCTCACAATAGGGTAGCCATTTAGAAAATTTGTAAACGCATCAAGGTAACCACGGAGAGAAAAAAAAATGACTGAGAGACAACCAAATCTTAACATGAAGACAATTTAAAACATACATTCCCATCCAGGTTTGCACAATAGGTTCAACATTGAACTAGACTAGGGAGAAGGTGGATTTTTCCAACAGGAGATGTTAGACATAATACCATAAAAGGTGCCCTTCGGGGCTATAAACTCAAGAACTTCTGTTCTTCCATTCTTGCAAACTAAAATTTAAAATGTAATTTTGTGCTAACAAGTATGAGCTTATAACACCCTACTCTCTCTTCCTCTTCTTATCGTAAGAGGAGACTCTACATTGTCGGAGTCCAACTAAAGACCTCCTCCCATACATGTCCACTTCTACCCTATCCGAGGGTGAGTAATACCAAGACAACCCATACAATCCCTTTGAAATTCAAAGCAAAATACAAAGAAAAAACATTTAAGAAAACTTATTTCAATCCCTCCCAAACGTATTCAACACACACACGAACATACATATGCAAACAAAATAACCTAAGCATGAAACAAAATATGAACAATATGAGCTGAGGGATTCCTACCTTCATAATAAGGTTATGACAAATGAACAAATTTGAGATGAGCTTCATATCCTCTCCTTCAATCCTGAATTGCTTTCTAAAATAAGAGGTTGGGTGAACACTCAAACCCTCTCAAATTTGCCTCTAAATAAGATCCTAAACTCAACCACCTTCAAAATATAATAAATCCCCGACATGCCTAAATGTTCTAGAGTCTTCTAACTCAGCTAGTCATAAGGCTAACCTCAAGGTGGAGTTAAAGTTATCCAACTCATGATGAAAACATTCAATATTTGCAATAAAGAAAAAATGGGGTTTTTGGGTGACCATAAAAGTCAACAAAAGGAGCTAGGGGGGTGGAAAATGCCTCCAACCCATACCTATACCCCTTAGGTACTTATATTTCATGATTTTTGGAATTTAGGACTAATTAGGAACCTATCAAAAGCTAGGAAAATTTTAGGACTTTCTACCAACATTGAAAAATACAAATTACTCACTAATCTTGATTAGGGTAATTAATCTCAATTACTAACTGATTAGCAAAAAGGTCACTAACCTAGTCCAACTTAGATCTTCAGGTTACTCGGTTAACCCTACCTATCACGCTGGAATGCATATACAATTCATGATTGTCAAACGACACTATAAAATCACTATTACAAAATATTAACATTTAAAGACTATAGAATGATACATTCATTCAACTCATGATACAAACAAAATACGAACAATAGGGTTTGCATCTTTTGTTAGACTCGAACCTAGTTTGCACAAATGGTACATAGGGTTCAGTTCCGTTTTGACATAAGATTTCTAAGCTAAAATATCCTGCACACTCATTTCACACATCAGTAGCTCAAGAAAATCACATGCATATATTTAAACCTTATTTGGATAGTCGCATAAATAAAGACACAAATCTTTCATTTAAATAACCCTTTCTAATTTAGGCACACACATTTAGTCATTAGTAATTACATAATCAATAAAGCATAACTTTATTCATTAATTCAGATTAAAATACTAGAAGAATCATCATTAGGCATGCATATAATTAAACACCATAAACATTGTTAATAAGGCATATTGAACTATCTAAAAGCATAAAACCTAATCATCGAGGTACCAAAATAAACACCCTCATTATCAGTTGAAAATGCGTCGTATCATCATTAGTGAAATTTTAATATTTAAATAGTCGAGATAATGTAGTAGTTCTTGAATCACTGAGTATTAAAACATGTATGTATCAACCGATGTCAATTTTCACTAGGGCATTCACAACATAAAATATTACTTCATATCCATTTCAATCTCCTATAATGGTTTTAATAAAGTATTTATATTTGATAATTACATACGAGGAGGGACCTTACATCCTCCCCAACTAGCTTTTGACTTCCTCTTGAAAGTCACCCAACTAAAATGTTCATCTTATGCTAGACCTTGTCTATACTTATACCAAAATTTACTCTTGTAAAAGTAATGATCAATAATTCATATACATACTCAGGGGTGATAACATATTTACCTAATTATTTTTACTAAAAGTGAAGTTCAATCCATAACTCTGACATGGTTACATTTTCCAGGGTCAAATATTCCTTAAAACATATTGGTCACTTATAAAAAACATTCAAATCCAGTATAACATACTTATAAAGTCTCTACTAATAACAATATCATAAGATATTCTAAATTCCACATGCCTACTAATCGGGGTAACAGTTGTACAAGCCTCCCTTAAATGAATTTTCTTATAATGCAAAAATGGATCTTTATTCAAGGTTAATCACTTTTTCTTTAGAGTTTCCATGATATACTGATTTCTTGATAGGATACTAAATGGTCCATCGCTACACTTGCACATTTTCATCTAGAAGTCCATTTAGTTAACTCATAATCTTAACCAAATTTATGTTGGAGTGTAATTTCATTACTCATAACAATCAATAGATAACACTAGTCCTATTCTCAAAGTCTTGGGAGAGGGTGGGGTATGAATGCTCTCATTAATAACCCCATACCCTAATGTTGTGCATCCACATGATTGTTAGGAATACCTTTGGTAGGCTCATCATATGTCACTTTGCCAATAAAATTTAGAAGAAATTACCTCAAAATTTAAATTCAACATCAAGGATGAAACATCTAACACAAAAGTATGAAGAAAAATAAATAAAGAGTGGTTACAATAGAAAATTTTTAATCAAGAAATAAAGACATAACCAAGAGGTAAAATAAAATCATCAATAATACAGTTGGCTAAACAACCCCACATCACACTGATGACAAAAAGGAAGAACATTACGAGTACCAAAATTTGAAATAACACAAATAAGGAAATGAATCCAATTACTTACAAAATTTACATTACTGACATCATGCGGCCGTACCAAGGTCTCTAAAGGAAAGAGGAAATCTTTGGTCTTCAAATAAAATTGCAGGGATCTTGAATTGATTTTAGATGGTGGTCTAACAACCATGTCACTCAACTTATGATTGATCCCACATACTAACTACATAGCTCAGTTTATTGACATCACCCTACGATTAGGGTTTACTATACCGAGGGGTTTGGCCTGATCAGAACTCACTGAAAAGTGCAAATGCGAGGATACTAAAATGAGTCCCCTTCAATCCTCTTGTTGTTACATTGGTTTCTTTTTGAAGAATCTATACATGTGGGGACATTATTGTTAGTAGAGTTATAGTTTGAGTTACAATTACAAAACCAAATCTCTTATCCTTAATTCACTTACAATTACATATTAGGGCATCTACCCATAAACTTTCTTAAATCAATTTCACCATCTCTACACTAGTTGAAGTTGTGTTATCTCTCTCACCAAATTGGTATGATCCTCTATACATATACATATATCACTTTCCTTGATATTCCATCATTAACACAAGTTCTAATTATCATCTGAAAATGTACTAAATGTTATTGTTCTCAACAATAATCCATATTTTATGTCTCCTTGTCATAAATGACTTATGAATTCATCCTTAGGTTATAGGTTTGCAACTATGTAGGTATAAAACCATTATTAAGTTGTTGTCAATTTTTACTTATTCATTCTTACAACTATCTCCTTGCTAATGATATAGGTTATTGTCATTGTTCTTATCACACCTTGTGGCTTATGATCTGCTTATTTCTTAACTCTAATACCTGAACCTTTAGTTCATATGAGTTGATGACCTCATCATGGTTTTACTTTCTCTATATTGTAGGGTTATAATTGATCTAATAATTTCAATAATAGAGTCTATGAGTATTCACTTGATAGTTACAATTTAGTATCACTCATGCTTATAGAATAAGATTGCTCACATAAGTAGACCCAGATAATCCCTAACTCAGAAGTTTACATTTTCTATCTTGTTGTTTCAATATTGTATGTTACATACTTATCACCATTTAATTTCATTCTTAGCACCATATATTTAGATAGATTTATTCCCCGATTAGGGTTCTATTCCTTATAGTAGACTAAAATATTCATATTCTTTGCAGATTCCTAGCTAACTCTCTCTTGTTGAATACCTTCTCACATTAGTAATTCCTATCGTTCAATGTTTCCAAAGGTTACTTGTAGATTCTAGTTTAACTCTCATTTGT
Source organism: Cupressus sempervirens (assembly GCA_028749045.1). Classification (NCBI taxonomy): domain Eukaryota; kingdom Viridiplantae; phylum Streptophyta; class Pinopsida; order Cupressales; family Cupressaceae; genus Cupressus; species Cupressus sempervirens. The sequence goes on along the minus strand of CM053789.1, from coordinate 766,175,231 downwards.
TTTCTGAGGATTACTAGAACAATAAATTTTAAATTCATAATAGGTTAGAGGTATCCCAATAACTTGGTAACATGGTATGCTCTTCAAGTGTTACCTTCCTATTTAGTCACCATTCATTTTATTGACTTAATATTTCAACCTAAAGGTACAAAATTTGATTATGAAGATTTTAGATTTCCTTTACTTATGTTTGAAATGTCTAAATCAATACCAGTAAACTTGATCACTTCCATGTTTGATATGAACTACCATACTTCCATGAGTGATTAGGTTAGATAAAATCTGACTTCTACTAAAGGTGATGTGAAACACTTTCTCTTTGGTTACTAGGTTATGTACTTATTTCCACTCATAGGATTGGAAGATGTTTTAGTGTTCTTAACTTAGTTTTACTTCAAGGTGATTGTATTTAAATTAATTTCAAACTCTTTATGGGATCATAATATACCATTTTATAAATACCACATTCTTGTATCAATTCAATTGTTTCTAGTCATTAAGATAGGGTTATCTATTCATGGTTGACCATTTACAATTGTTGATACCAATTCCAAGTTTTTTCTTAGGTATAGTCATCAGTATCATTATTTAGCAAGAATACATTAGCTTCTTTAGATTTTGCAAGAAGAACTCCCTAGTTTATATGGTAATATTTAAACACCCACACTTAACATGGACCCATTATTGCCCAAGTGTTATGAACCTAGGCTCTAATGCCAAAATGTCATGCCCAAAATATAGGTGCAAAACACACATAATTTAAAAATAAATAAATTAAAAACACCACTAAGTTTGATATGTTTGTTTTCACAGGTTAAAGTATAGGTATAATGTAAGACGAATGTAGATTCTCCTAACAATGTAATGACATTCCATTTAGTTTAAAATCTTCATCTAGGAATAATTAGTTAAATTAAACTTTCATTATTAAATCAATTAAATTAATTAAACAATCCAATTTCAATTAATTAAAAGATCTAACACATTATTTCATTTACTTACTTTAAAAAATATTATACTTACAACACAATAGAATACTAGACCCACTAGTAAACATATTTTACAATCGACCAAAAATATTAATTAACCCCATAATTTAATTTTTCTAATAACTCATAATTAAATCTAACATAAACATACATATTTTTAAATAATTATTATAATCCCTAAACAACAATTCCACATTAATTTTAAATCAGTTCATTATTTTTAAACTTACAAAATAAATAATTTAAACAATAATTATATGAAACTTAAGTTAAACTAAATAAGAAATAATAAACTATCTCTAATAACATTCAACATTATTTAGTTTAAATATACTAAAATCTAATTTTAACAAAGTACTAACTACCTTTAACTAATAATAAAATAAATTCTAATGATAAAATGTACTAACAATAAAACTAACTAGACTTTATTAAATCTGAAATAAATTCTAATATTAAAATATACTCATATTTAAAAAATATAATAATTAAAATTAGTTAAGAAATAAACTAACTAAAACTTCAACAAAAAACAAAATTAATAATTAAAAACATACTAATCTCTAACCCACATACTACGTAACTAAATTCTAAAATTTTATTCAAAACTTAATAATCTAAAATTAATTAAAAATCTAACATTTATTATAATAATTTAAAATTACTAAAATAAAATAACACTAAATTTAACTTATACCACAAACTAACTTACTTTAAAACTTTAATATATAACTTGCCCCACTTAATTCATTTCCCAAAAAACAAGTCAAACATGACATAGGGGCACGTGAGGCAATTTATTTTAGATTTTGAAAGCCTTTGAAAAAGAGGAAACTAATTTATGTCTAAAAGTTTTCTAAGTAAGAATAAAGATAGAGACAATAATTATGTCATAAAGTTAATTAGTTAGGATATTAGGATATTTAGGATATTTTGATTTTCTTTTGCTATTTAAAAAAATAAATAAATTTATTTAAATTTAAAATATCTATTTATGACCCAATAAGATATTTAAAAGGGATCTTTAAGATGCTCTATTGAAAGAAAGACAATTAACTTTTTCCCAGAGACATATTTGCTCTATGGGGTAATTTTTTTTTTTTTTGCCAAGTTCAATTTTTTTCTAAGTCTTAGTTTTAAATGCAAGTTATTTTTTTTACAAGGGCAAGATATTTGTTTTTCTAAGTTGGATTAATCATAGAGTTTAATGTTTGGTTGATTCATCCACATAAGGCTATTTTTCATTCCAACAATTATGAAAATACAAGCTAATCTATTGTTCAAATATTCAAATTTTCTTAACATAGTTTTGGTATCAAATTTACATAACTTTATTTCTCCTCATTTCCTCTAATTACAATTTGATTAATGATTGGAAAATTGAACTTTAAGAATATCATAGGAAGGTAAAACATCATTTCAACTATTTTTTGAACAACATATGCATGCAAATTTAATTGCACAGAATATCATATGAATGGGAAATACTCCATTTTTATTTATTCTTCTAATTCAAGGACTCCCTTGGGAAAGAACCAGGGAAGAAAAATTGAGATCATAGTTGTTTGAATAATAAGTTTAAAAATCACATTTTTTCAACAGGATCAAAATCTCGAGGAGAAAACTCTCAACACATTTAAATTTAAATAACAACTCTGAATTTCCTGCTTGGCTCAACAATAGGGTAGCCATTTCACAAATCTGCAAATAGATCAAGGTAATCGTGGAGAGAATGAAAACTGATCGGGAGACAACCAAAGCTTAACATGAAGATAATTTCAACCATACACTCCCATCTAGGTTTGCACAACAGATTTGACATTGAACTAGACTAGGGAGAAGGTGGATTTTTTCAATAGGAGATATTAGACACAACACCATAATAGGTGCCCTTTTGGGGCTATAAACTCAAGATCTTCTGTTCTTCCATTCTTACATCCAAAAACTCAAAATGTGGTTTGTGTTGAGGAGTAGGGGCCCATAACACCCTACTCTCTCTCCCTCTTCTCATCCTGAGAAGAGGCTCTACATTGTTAGAGTCCAACTAAAGACCTCCTCCCATACATGGCCACTTCTGCCCTATTCAAGGGTATGTAATGCAAATACAACCCATACAGTCCCTTCGAAATTCAAAGCAAAATATAGACAATTTTTTTTAAAGAAAATCTATTTCAATCCCTCCCAAACATATTCAACAGACACACAAACATACATATGCAAACAAAATAACTTAAGCATGAAACAAAAAATGAACAACATGAGCTGAGGGATTCCTACCTTCACAATAAGGTTACGACAAATGAATTTTTTTGAGATGAGCTTCCTTTCCTCTCCTTCTCCTTCAATCTTGAATCACACTCTAAAACTAGAGGTTGGGTGAGCACTTAAACCCTCTCAAATTTTCCTCTAAATAAGATCCTAAACTCAACCACCTTCAAAATGTAATAACTCCCCCACTTGCCTCAATGTTCTAGAGTCTTCTAGCTCAACTAGTCATAAGGCTAACCTCAAGGTGGAGTTAAAGTTATCCAACTCATGATGAAAACATTCAATTTTTGCAATAAAGAAAAAATGGGGTTTTTGGGTGACCATAAAAGTCAACAAAATGGGCTACAGGGGTGAAAAATGCCCTCAACCCATACCCATACCCCTTAGGTACTTAAATTTCATGATTCTTGGCCTTTAGGACTAATTAGGAACCTATCAAAAGCTACGAAAATTTTAGGACTTTCTAGCAACCTTCAAAAATGCAGATTACTCACTAATTCTGATTAGTGTAATTAATATCAAATACTAACTGATTAGCAAAAAGGTCACTAACCTAGTCCAACTTAGATCTTTAGGTTACTTAGTTAACCCTAACTATCATACTGGAATGCATATACAATTCATGGGTGTCAAGCAACAATATAAAATCACTGTTATGAAATTTTAACATTTAAAGACTATAGAATGATACATTCGTTCAACTCACGATACAAATAAAATATGAACAATGAGGTTTGCATCTTTTGTTAGACTCAACCTTGGATTCCACAAATGGTACATATAATTTAGTTTTGTTTCTCTATTAGATTTCTCAGCTAAAATATCCTGCACACTCATTTCACACATCAGTAGCTTGAGAAAATCACATGCATATATTTAAACCTTATTTGGATAGTTGCATAAATCAAGACATAAATCTTTCATTTAAATAACCCTTTCTAATTTTGGCACACACATTTAGTCATCAGTAATTACATAATCAATAAAACATAACTTTATTGATTAGTTCATATTAAAATACTAGAATAATCATCGTTATGCATGCATATAATTAAACATCATAAACATTGTTAATAAGACATACTGAACTATCTAAAAGCATAAAACCTAATCATCGAGGTACCAAAATCAACAACCTCATTATCAGGTGAAAATGTCTCGTATCATCATTAGTGAAATTTTAATTTTTAAACAGCCAAGATAATGTAGTAGTTGTCGAGTCACTGAGTGTTAAAACATGGACGTATCGAATGATCTCAATTTTCATTAGGGCATTCACAATGTAAAACATTACTTCATATCCATTTCAATCTCTTATAATGGTTTTAATAGAGAATTCATATTTGATAATTACATATGAGGAGGGACCTTACACAAAACCATTTTGAGATCAACACTCACCTAATAGTCTTTCTAGAGTGGGAGCTAAATGTTCAATCCTAAAAAGTTAGAACCTATTCAATTAGAGGATATAGGACATATTAGACCTCATTTTAGTGATTTAAAAATCTCCTTTTCACACCTTCCAAGCCTCTATTTTCTTTGTAATTAACCCTATGTGGACTAGGCCAATAAATGTAATCCCAATCCTTGGGGATTAATTTTAAGCAATCTTCGAGCCTAGTGTGAGGGTGTTTCATTTTAGGATCTTACTTGTAGTTAGACTGACAATATAGAATCATGAAATTAGTGAAAATGGTGATCAAATCCTCTCATTTTGATATCTATTTATTGTTAAATCTATCCATAATTTATAAGTAATCCATTTTTATCAAGAAATTATTGGCACTTTGAAAGAAAATGCAATCAAGCTAAATGAGGATTTGGATTCAATATCTGAAGGAAATAATCCATCTCAAGATCTCCAAGTCTCCCTGGAAGTTACTCTCTCCCATGGTGACCAAAAAGAGAAGTTCACAAGTAAGAAAGAAGATCCACATATATCATTATCTCTCATTCTCCATTGAAGTGATCAAGCATAAATTCATTCCAGATATAAGATTAAGCCAATGTAGATCCATGTATTTGGGAGGACATCGTTGACTCTCAAACACATATCAAGTTAGACTAAAAAAATCTTCATGGATCAATAAGATCCTAACATCCACTCATAAGGGTTTCTCATGCAAGATGAGTACTTAAATTTATCTTGTTTACATGCACGCTTTATTTTATTTCAAGTCTAGTTAATAGTAGGGCTTGATCAAATAAATACCTTCATCACTAATAATTTTCCCTTTTTCTTGTGTGTAGGAATATGTGTCACATATTTGGATCCACATATTTAGAGTTTTAGAAACAATGATTGGATTTCTATAGAGTTCATCAATTTTTATGCCTTTGGAACAAGGTTGATTTTGTTGGACAAGATCAGATTTGGTCAACACTTCCTTCAGAATGTAATTTTTGTATAGTTGGGAGTTACATGTCTTAGAGTTCAAAATCCAAAATATTTTTTATTTTATGTTAGTTTTACAACAACTAAATCTAGACACGAAGTTCATTCCTCTTCTTCTAGCTTTAAGGTGAATTCTTTATTTCCAATTTTCTTCAGTACTTACATTTATACATAAGATCTAATATCACATCTTGTTAGTAATCATTTTATAATAACATAAATATTTTTCATATATTTTAATATCACAATCACATTATATCCATATAGGGATATATCCAAATCCACCTTTTTCTTGTTCTTAGATTATCACCCATTCATATTTTTTGCATTTTGCTAATCAAATTTGTCTAAAGGAGGATTTTTTTATCAATGCATAATAAGAAAAGAACTCGTTAAAATTAGTGAAAAATCCTTTTTTTTAGCATAAATTCTAATGATATTCCTATGGGGGAGTATATTAGCAATGCTAGAGACATGATTAAGAGCTTATGTGTTGCATTCATGACTATGTTTGCCATTGATGTCAACATATTGGTTATTCTATGAATACTTACAAAGTTACAAAGGTAGAAGCATTTGACATGGTTCAAGAATTGAAGATCAACTTATGCACACTTGAGGTTATGTTTTACAGTATGTGTGGACACTATAACTAAGAATGCATAAAAAAATATGAAGATTGGACAAAGTTATGAAGATTTTAGTGAAGGCATCTTTCATATATTATTTCTTAAAATGGGTACTATTGTTTTGATTCTATCTAGCTTAAGCTGACTAATACATAGGTTGAAAACATGTTAGAGATTCCTTGGTTTAGAGGGCATAATTTGAGGATCATCAAGTAAAAAGTTATCAAGATTGTGAGCTGACAGTTTGTTTGTAATCTTGGATAAAATCTAATTTTTTAATGTAACATGTATTGTAATATCTTAAGATGGTCCTATATTATAATTGTAAATTGGGATAGTCTCAAGGCCGACACAATAACTTGTTTAGGACTTGGTATATAGGGATTTGAGTAGTTATGTTTGTTCTTTACATGTAGGTTTATTTTCTTTACAAGAATTGAGACATCTAGATTTGAGCTTCAATGAGTTTAAAGGTGAAATATCAGAGCATTTTGACTCCTTGCACAACTAGGAGTATCTCAACTTGACTCTCAGTTGGAATTTTTGGACCTATCTGTGGTAGAGGTGGATGATGTTAAAAATGTGGACTAAAAAATTATAGAAATTAAAATAGTAGCACTAAATATGATAGGAAAGCAATTGGAAATCTCCAATAGATCAACCTTTTGAATGCACGCTTTCAAGGAAAATTCCCAGTGCTATCCAAAACCTATCATTCCTTATCCACCTCCACTTGGATTACAATAACTTTTAAGGGATAGTATCATTGTGCTTAGGAAATATGACTAGGTTAGTTTCACTTTGGTTGAATGAATGCCCATTATTGCGTGGTTCATTTCCATCGAGTCTCTCTTGCCTACCTTCTCTAAAAGAGATTGTGTTTGGGGGAGAAAACTTAATTACTGGTAATGTAAGTCAAATATTATTTGGGGAATGGTCTCAGCTCAATGCCTTGACTCTTTCAAGGTCTAATATAAAAGTAAGTATGCCACCTTATATTGGAAATATCACCTCTCTTATCTATCTTAAATTGACATATATGAAAAATATGGAAGGTCCTATCCCTCCTTCCATTAGGAATCACTCATCCTAAAAAAATTGGGTTCTTATGATAGTTTGTTGAATGGAGAGATTCCACCATCACTTAGTCAAATTCCATCTTTGACTACTTTATACGTTGTTGGAAATATGTTGGGTGGAAATATACCTTCTAAGTTGGGTAGCCTTCCCTCTTTGGTGAACATAGATCTTCATTGGAATTCCTTGAGTGGAAATATACCTTTTGAGTTATGTAATCTTTCCTCTTTGGTAAAATTAGATCTATTATCCAATGTTCTAAGTGGAAATATACCTTATTATAAGTTGGGAAGTCTTTCCTCCTTGGAGTATCTAGATTTTTCCTCTAATAAACTAAATGGTAGCATTCCCATTTCAATTGCAAGTCTTCCTAGTCTCATGTCCATTGCCCTTTCTTCAAATAATCTCTAAGGAAAAATTTCTCTTAGTTTTGTTTTAAATTTTAAAATGAAGAACCTTTTTGAACTTGATCTATCCTACAATGAGTTTACTATCACAATTGAACTAGATTGGATACGCACAATTTACCTTGGTGTCTTACACTTAGCCTCATGTAGTATCGGGGGCATAATTCCACCATTCATTTCCACACAATATAGATTGTTTGAATCGGATCTCTCCAGTAATAGTCTATATGGAAATATTCCAAATTGGTTAGAGGTGCTTCCTTTGGCATATCTCAATCTATCATACAATAACTTGCAAGGAAATGTTCCCTTAGGCTTGATTGCAAAAGGTTTTCAAAGTGTTGATTTGCATGGTAATATGTTACAAGGTCCTCTTCCCTTTTCTTCAATGCCAACATCAATCATGGAGTTCTTGGGTTTGTCTCAGAATAGATTCATAGGGTTTATTCTAGTGAATATTAGCAATCTTATACCATCCATTAACTTTTTGTCACTTTCAACAAATGATCTATGTGGTGATATACCTTCTTTAATTGGTGTTCTACAATATGTGGAGATTCTAGATCTCTCAAACAATAAATTATATGGTAAAATCCCATCAAGCATAACTAATTGTTCTAGTTTAGCAAGATTAAACTTAGCAAATAATGGATTAATGGGAGAGATACCTTATCATATGGGAATACTAAGTGGACTCAATTCACTTCACCTCAAGGACAATATATTAAAGGGAAGCTTGCCATCAAGACTTAAGAACTATTCTAGTTTGCAAATTTTAGATTTGGTTAATAATTATTTTTTTGGGAATATACCATCTTGGTTTGGTCAGTTCCCTGAATTGATGATACTTGTTTTGAGGTCTAACAAGTTTGAAGGAAATATTCCACATCAATTAAGCAATCTATCAAGTCTCCATGTTTTGGATATTTCACAAAATAATTTGATAGGTTTTATCCCACAACAATTAGCAAGATTTAAAAGTATGAGGAATTCTACAATGGGAAACTAACATGACAATGATGGTGGCTCTTACTTTTACAAAGAAGAGATCCAAGTGTTCAACAAAGGATTAGAAATAGTGTACATTAGTTCAATGATGTTATTTAAAACTTTCATTGATCTATATGTAAATAATCTATCAAGCAACATTCCTTCAATAATGGGGGATCTTAAAAGTCTTCACACATTGAACTTATCGTAAAATAGTCTTACATGAGAGATTCCAAGCAGTTTTGGATTACTTTTAGAGTTAGAGTCGTCCGATCTTTCAAATAATAAACTAAAAGGAAGGATTCCGAATGAAATGTTACAAGTTTCCTATTTAAGTTTTTTCATTGTAGACAACAATAATCTTTGTGGAAGAATACTAGACGGAAGGAAATTCATTACATTCAATTCCACTTATTTCACTCAGAACCATGATCTTTGTGGATTTCTAGTTAACATCAAATCATGTAGATGTGGAGAGATGCATAATTATAACATAAAAACCCCTCGTCATGAAAATGAGGATAACAAGGGAGGAGAAATTCCATGGCATTGGTATGTAGATTGGATGACAAGTGTTTTTATTGGATTTTGGGGAGTTTTTGGAATCTTGGCTACAAAAAGGCATTGGAGGAGAAGATTCATTCATGCATTAGATGAGATGGCAATAAGTTTATTGAGTGGATTGTCAAAAAGATAACAATCTAGTAAAAAATTGTAAAATCATTATCCTCAAATATTCTCACTGTAATGAGATTACCTTGTAATTTTATTATAACTAGAGAAATATAATGTCTTATACAATAGTAAATAAATTCTAAGCTAACTCATCACTTTTATTATAATTTTATGAGTCGGTCATCCATAAAATACAAGTAGAATTTTTATGGTTTGAAATTTTAAATTAAAATGTCAAGTATTTGTATGCAACATAGAAGTACAAATATTCAATTTTGTACTTCCATGAATATGTTTTTATAGTAATTTTTTGCATTTAAGTAAATAAAATTGTCGACCGATTCTTAGAATATGAATTCAATAAGTAAATTATTTAAATATTTCAATTCATTTTGTTTAATGTTATTCAAGAATATGTGTGTTATTGAGGATTGAAAATATTGTAATACAACAAAACCATATGTTGCACATGCCTTAAAGACAAGATAAAATAATATTGGTGTTATGCTTTTAAAATAAATTTAGTAGAAATTATTTGTTATAATTATGTTTGCAAATATTAATACTAAAATAATATGAGAGTATCTCTAAAGTTATTTAATCAAACATTATTACTAAAATAACATATCATAAATTTAGTAAATATTAATATTATAATCTTATTACTAATTTATATTTTTGATATATTTAAATATGTGATAAAAAAGTTATATATATATATATATATATATATATATATATACTTACTTTTTTTCAAATAAAAAATAAGTCAATTTGAGTAATAGATATTTATTTCCTTCTTCTAAATATTTCTAAGTTTTATGTTTAAATTAAATTGTTAACATGAGTTTTTGTATATTTTTGCTACCTCAATTTTTTATGATGACATTTTTGAAAATAGTTTATCCAAGACACTCTTAAGACTTTCACAATACAATGCATTATTCATTATAATTTTATTGGGTTAGTATAATTTTTTTCTATATGCACAAAATTTTATTAATAAAAGCTTATATTCAATTATAAAATGACTAATCACTCTTGACATGTTAAATGTTAAAAATTGTAAGAAAAGATAACAAATAATTATTTTTCTTAAAAACATTTTTCACATTTACTCATATTTCCTTAATTTATATAAAGATTTTAAAGATAACCTATACTCAAGATGCTGAAAACAATAATGCATGCTTTCAATATTTTTAAAAATTTGATAACATTTTATTGAAATATCTTATAATTATATTAAATTTTCCAAGAAATTTACTATTAGATTTTCTCAAATTATGTAAACAATTCATTCAATATCTACTTGACATTACTGAAGTCAAAGTTTATAATTTTCATTATCAGTTTGAATAATTATTTGGCCTATCATAATCTCATATTTCCTACATACTAAGGTCTCTAAGGATGGGTTCCTATGGGGTCTTGAACTTCTTATTTTTAGGAGAAGGAGGTCCTATGAGATCCTAAAATGATAAATGGTAATACTATGAGCTACATGAAAGTGATGCTCTTATTTCTTTCAAGAATCACTTACAATATCTTATGAAACTCTATTGTGATCATAACCCTTTTCATTATTTTCTATTACATTTACATGTAATGTAAACCCCTTAACTTTGAGACTAAAAAATATGTCATACTATATATATATATATATATATATATATATATATATATATATATATATATATATATATATATATATATATATATATATATATCTATGTTATATTTTTTGAATGGCATTTATTGACATTTATCCCTTGCATGACCTCATGGGAGTTGTGACCTTCTTGCTTTGGAATGGACAATGCTTGTGGATATTGTCTTGGCTTTAGAATTTCTTCATCACAATTCTTCTTTTCCTTAAGATGACAAAATTGTTCTTATTTTTCCATCTTAAGGGGAGGGGGGCATACATGGAGCCTCCCTTGCACATTTTTATGTGGCATACAATAATTCCCCATTGTATAAGAGATCCATATCCATCCATGTGGTGCACATATACAATAAATCCCCATGATATAAGTAATGAAAATGATTGGTTAATTGTGTATTTTCTTTAGTGTCACACAAAATTTCATATCATTGTCACTCGGTGTATGTTGAGATCACTTTGGAAATGAAGACAATTTCCTATATAAATCAAGCATTCTAGAGTTTTCCTAGCTCAGAAGATAGTATCTACCGACTTCACTTTGGCGAAAAAGAGAAGATCATAGAAGTTGAGTGTTAACTGAGTTCACTCGATTAATGAAAGAAATGTTGGATTGAAAAAGTGTTAACCAAGCTCACTCGGTTACCAAGGAAACTTTGTAAACATGCATTGTTAACCAAGTTCACTTGTTTAACATAGGAAAATCTATTTTGGTTAGTGTCTAATGAGCAGGGTTGGTTAACGAAGAATTTTCATGTTTTGGCATATTGAGTTCAGTTGATTGTTTATTGGTTCTAGCTGACTAAGGAGATGAATTTTAACTATTCTAAGTTGAATTCAAGTTGACTTGACAATATGTAAGATATAAATATAAGGTCAAGTTGTGGATTGAAAATCTACATGAATAGAAGATCAAAAGATGCCAAAGGGAAGTGAATTTGAAGGATAACCAAAATATCCTTGATGAGATAAAAAGATACATTCAATCAGAAAGGATCAAGTATACATGCAAAAATTTAGATCTATAATCAACAATTTAGTTATATAAGAAATCAAGCCATCTCATTGTTACTTGCTAACCATTGTAGAATTGATCTAAATCTCTTAATAGAGTTGTCTTAAGAACTATTTGTAAATCCTCTAACAAGGTGGCATTTCTAGATTGAAGTGTCTAAAGACCTCTAACAAGGCCACTCCTAATAGGGTTATTAAATCCTCTAAGAGGGTCATGCCTATCAATGTACTTTGTAACCTTTAATAGGGTTGGCTCCTAATAGGGCTCACTTCAGAAGAGTGAAAATCAATAACTAGTTGCAATTGGTGGTTTTTCCCAAATTGGGTTTCCACATTAAATCTTGGTGTGACTTGTGTTCATGCTATTTATTTTATGTGCATGCAACTAAGTTAAGTAAGGATAAATATAGAGAATGTTATAAGATTTTCATGTTATGTGTTTGCCAAGTTATTTTAGTGGTTATTGAATATTTACTAGTTTAAATTGAGTGCCTATGTGTTTGTTGAGCATTAGTATTTTTAGTGAAGTTTATAATATTGTTGACTGATTTACTCCTCCCTCTTGGTTACTCCTCTTGTATTTTCAACAATTGGTATCAGGGCTTCTTGGTGCTTGTATAGAAGGAACCTAAGATAAAGATTAGGATTTCTTATAGAAGAGATATTCCCAAGACAAACAAAGATAGCTTTGTTGGATGACAGGAACTTATGAAGTTTCACCTAACAACCATTAGTGATCTAGGTCTGAAGTATCTAGAGAATTATTACAAGGATCCTACTAGAACATTGACTGTGGAGCAGATTGCTAAAAAGAAAAATAATAACATCATGATGATTGACAATAACTATGTTGGATTTGATGAAGTCAAAGGATGTGCTACTACTTATGACATGTTGACCAAACTAAAGGATATCTATGGAGGTGGTGATAATCTAAAAAGAGCTAAGGAAAAAAGCTTTATAGTTTAGTTTAATTAGATGAAAATGAGAGAAGATGAAAACATTGCTAAATATGTTGAGAGAATCAAAGCCAATGTCAGTGCTATCAAAGCCTTTGGAGGAACAATTGAAGATGTGACAATGGTAAGAAAGGTACTTAGAACCCTTCTTCCTATCTATTAAATTTGAGTGTCTTCTATTCAGGAGATGAGATGTGATCCAAATAATAAGATAACTCTGAATGCTCTAGTTGAAATATTGATTACATTTGAACTAGATAATTATGATAATTATACTCCTAGTTCTAGCAATCTTGAGTCTACATTTGAAGCCAAGGTTTCACTCAAGAAGAAAGTTACAAAGTCTAAATGCAAACAATCTAAAAGTGAAGAAGAAGACAATTCTAATAGTGATCTTGAAGTTATTGAAGAATTACTTGCAAAAATGTATCCCAAAGGCAAAGGAAAGTATAGGGGTAAAATTCCTCTAATCTGTTTCTCTTGTAAAGAATTTGGACACATTGTTGCAAGGTGCCCAAATAGAGAAGACAAAGATGAAAAGAAGCAAAAAAAATAGAAAGGAAAAAAGGATTTCAAAAACTTCAAGGACTACAAGGACAAAGGTGAGAAATCTTGTTTTATGGCTAAAGATTCAAATAGTAGTGAAGAAGATGAAATGGTTTATATTGCTGCAAAAGATGAATCTGATGATGAAGGAGATAAAATGGAACTTATCTCTCATGTTAGAAAAAATGATACATGGATTATTGATAGTGGAAGCTCACATCATATGACTGGTGATAATTAAAAAATTTAAAATTGGAACATTATGATGGTGGAAGTGTGAGATTTGGAACAAACGAACCATGTTGCATAAAAGGAAAAGGTTTTATCTTACTAAACAATGAACTTAGATGTGACAATGCCTATTGGGTTGAAGGACTAAAGCATAATCTACTAAGTGTGGCACAATTTAATAACAATGGATTCAAGTTGGAATTCATGAATGGGAAGGTGGAGTTTCTAGATGGAAAAAAGAAATCTAGTTGGGTCTGGCAATCAAACAAAAAGTAACCTATTCTACCTAGATCTCAGTAAAAGTTCATGTTTTATTGCTCAAGTAGAATAAAGTTGGTTATGGCATAAAAGGTTATGTCATGTGAGCTTTGATAATCTAATCAAGATAAGTAAGAAGAAAAGGGTAAGAGGTATTCCTATCCTACGGAAACTTGATACAGGCCTATGCAAAATTTATCAAAGTGGAAAATGGGAAAGACAAGTTTCAAAAGGAAGGACTATCATTCTGAAGAAGTCTTGGAGCTAGTTTATAAAAACTTATGTTGATCTATTAGAATATAGAGTTAAAATGGAGATAAGTATTTTATTATTTTTGTTGATGATTATTCTAGAATGATGACTATAATGTATCTAAAAGAAAAGTTTGAAGCATTTAAAAAATTTAAGTGGTATCTAGCAAGAGTAGAGAAAGAAACTGGAAAGATGCTGAAGTGTTTGAGATTAGATAGAGGTGGCGAATTCATTTCCAATAAATTTTTCATTGAAAGAGGAATTTAGAGACAAGTATGAACTCCTCATACACCACAACAAAATATTATAGCTGAAAGAAGGAATGGATCCATCATGGATTGCGCAAGAACTTTAATGATAGAAAAGAATGTTGCCATCAAATACTAGAAGGAAGTAATCTGTACTACAATGCATACCTTAAACAAAGTATAGTTGAAGAAATAATCAAATAAAACTCCTTATGAACTATCATATGGCTACAAACCTAATGTAGGTTATTTAGAAGTATTTGGTAGAAAATGTTATATCCTGAAGGAATCTAGGAAAGGTAAATTTGATGTTAAAGGTGATGAAAGTATATTCCTAGGATACTCTTGTAGAAGAAAAGTATGTAAATGTTTGAATTTTTCAACTCATTAAATAATAGAAAGTGCGCATGTAAGAATTGATGAGTTTTCATAAAGAGTGAATAAGAAAGAAACAAAGAACTTGAGGATTATAGAAAGTTTTTCTACTATAAACTTGATACATGCCAAATCAAATTGGAAGTGTGGAGACTTTACCTCCTAAGTCCCCAAAATCTCCAAGAGATACTGAGTTCTAACTAGTGTAACCTGAGTCACAATCTAAAGGACCCAAGTTGTAGTCAAAAGCTACCAAGTTGTTGCAAGAGCAAACTGAGTATGATGGACCCGAGTCATAGACAGTGAGAGCAAATATTGATACAAAAGATCATGATGATGTTAATGAAAAAAATTCTAAATCGAAAGTACTTGTATTAGAAAGATATGTCAGAAGGCACCATACACTTGATCAAATCATTGGAGATAACTCAGATGGAACAATGACAAAAATAAAATTGAAAGGTACATGTTTGCTTGTTGAATTTGAACCTAGAATAGTGAAAGATGCTTTGGATAATGAAAGTTGGATTGAAGCTATGAATGAACAAATAGAATAGATAGAAAGGAATAAGACTTGGACTCTTGTTCTTAGACCCAAGGATAGAAATGTAATTAGTACTAAGTGGGTTTTCAAAAATAAATTGAATGAAGATAGAGAAGTGTTTGGAAATAAAGCAAGGTTAGTATGTAAAGGTTATTATTAAGAAGAAGTAATTAATTATGGTGAATTTTTTTTTCCTATTGCAAGATTAGAACGTGTTAGAACTTTACTTTCTTATTCCGCACATAAAGGATTTAAATTTTATCAAATGGATATAAAATTTGCATTCTTGAAGAGGAAGTTTACATAGAATAACTTGAAGGTTTTGTGGACCCTATAAAAAAGGATATGGTCTGGTCTCAAGAAAGTTCCTAGAGCATGGTATGAAAGAATTCATAATTATTTTTTAATAATTGGTTTTTAAAGAACAAATGATAACAATAGTCTATATATCAAAGAAGGACCAGACAAGAAGATTTTGTTGGCAGAAATTTTTGTGGATGACACTTTATTTATAGGAAATGATGAATTATGCAAGGCATTTTTAGAAGAGATAAGTAAAGAATTTGAGATATCCATGTTTGGAGAGATAGATTTCTCTATTGGATTATAGATCCAACAGAAGAAAGATGGTATCTATATTATTCAATCCAAATATATCAAGGAGATACTAAAGATGTTTGGAATGGAAGATTCAAGACCAATTGGAACACCTATATCTATTGGACATAAGCTTTCCAAAAATGATGATTCGAAAGAGGTAGATCAAACCACACACAAATCAATGATTGGAAAATTGTAATATGTAGTGCACACAAGTCCTAATATTGCATTAGCAATTATGTTGGCAAGATTCTTAGTAAATTTGAAAGAAAACCATATGATTGCAATTAAAAGAATCATGGGGTATCCAAAGGGTACTGAAGTGTATAGATTATGGTACAAAAAAGGAGGCAATTTGGACTTGAAAGCATTCAAATATGGTAATTGGATAGAAAGTGTTGATGATAGGAAAAACACCAGTGGTGGAGCATTGTTTGTTGGTAAAAGACTAGTGTCGTGGACAAGAAATAAGCAAAACTATATTTCTCAATCCACAACAAAGGCAAAATATGTGGCAGCAATAGTTAATTGTTCCAATGTTGTTTTGATTCAAACAATTGTTGTTAGGTATGAAGATAGAAATCAAGGATCTCGTGGTTCTATTTTGTGATAACACTAGTGGAATTAATATATCAAAAAATCATGTGATGCATACCAAAACCAAGCACATTACTATAAAATATCATTTTTTGAGAGAATTGGTGCAAGACAAATAGGTAAGAGTGGAATATGTGAATACAAAAGAAAAAATTGTAGATATATTCGCTAAGCCATTACCTAAGGATGCATTTTTTGTGTCTAAGAGGTAAGTTAGGGGTCATTCCCCTATCAGAAGCTCACTAATAAAGTTTAGTGATGCATCAACTAGTGCATGTTGAAGAATCAACTGGTTGATGCAATAATGAAAGGACATATTGTAGATGAATCAATATAGGTACATTGATATTCACTAAATATTGTCTTTGGCATAAGATGTGAAAGAGGGAGAGTTTGATGTCATATAAATCATTACTTCAAGATATCAAAGAGGGAGATTTTGTTAATCAAAAGAAGATGTTGAAGAGACAAAGTATTGATGACAGAGGGAGAAAATGAAGGTAGAAGGAGTTCATGATGATAGAGGGAGTTCTCATGGATGAGAATCATAATGAAACTAAGGATATGTTCTCTACTTTATTATTTCTATAAAATTTCATTGTATTATGACATGTTGTGTTGCCATCAATACCAAAGAGGGAGATTATTGAAAATAAATGGTTAATGTATATTATCTTTGATGTCACACAAAATATGATATAATTGTAAGTAAATGTATGCTGAGATCACTTAAGATATGAAGAAATTTTTCTATGTCTACTGAGCATTCCAGAGTTTGGCTAGTTTAGAAGATAGTGTCTACCAAGTTCACTTAGGTGACAAAGAGAAGATCATAGAAGTTGAGTGTTAACTGAGCTCACTCGGTTAATGAAAGATATGTTGGATGGAACCACTATTAACCAAGATCACTTGGTTGCCAAATGAACTTTCTAAATATGTAGTTTTAAGTAATTTCACTTGGTTAACATAGGTAAATATATTTTGGTTAGTGTCTACCAAGCAGGGTCAGCTAATGAAAGTTTTTTTGTTTTGCCATATTGTGTTGAACTGATTTTTTTTTTGGTTCTAGCTAACTAAGGAGATTAATTTTAAGTATTCCACATTGTATTCAAGTTGATTTAACAATGTTTAAGATATAAATATAAGGTCAAGTTGTGGATTGAAAATGTGCAAGAATAGAAGATCAAAAGATGTCGAGAGGAAGTGAATTTGAAGGATAAGTAGAATATCCGTGTTGAGCTACAAAGATACATTCGATCATAAAGGATCAAGTATACAAGCCAAAATTAAGATTTTTAATGAGAAATTTAGTTGCATTAGAAATTAGGTCATCTCATTGTTACTTTCTAATTATTGTAGTAGTGATCTAAATCTCTTAATGGAGTTGGCTTAATAACTATTTGTAAATCCTCTAACAAGGTGGCATTTCTAGATTGAAGTGTCTAAAGACTTCTAACAAGGCCACTCCTAATAGGGTGATTAAATCCTCTAATATGGTCACACCTAACAATGTGTTTTGTAACCTTTAACAAGGTTGGCTCCTAATATAGCTCACTTCAGAAGAGCGAAAATCAATAACTAGTTCCAATTGGTTGGTTTTCCCAAATTGGGTTTCCACATTAAATCTTTGTGTCACTTGTGTTCATGCTATTTCCTTTATGTGTATGCAACTAATTTAAGTAAGGATAAATACAAATAATGTTATAAGATTTAGTTATTAAGAATTTACCAAGTTATTTTAGTG
Organism: Cupressus sempervirens; assembly: GCA_028749045.1. Classification (NCBI taxonomy): domain Eukaryota; kingdom Viridiplantae; phylum Streptophyta; class Pinopsida; order Cupressales; family Cupressaceae; genus Cupressus; species Cupressus sempervirens. Next base: position 766,156,764 of record CM053789.1, on the reverse strand, counting down.
GTTACTGAGTTACAACATTTACTAGTGTAAATCGAGTGCTTCTGTGTTTGCTGAGCATCAATATTTTCAATGAAGTTTATATTATTGTTGACATCTAAGGGCTTTGAGATTTATTTTAATGGTAACTAATTCTCCCCTCTCCTCTCGTTTACTCCTCTTGTATTGCCAAAAATAAGACACATGTATCCATTCATTAGGTGCACATTAAAAAATAAATCTTAATGTTATAAGAGGGGTGTGTGCACCAACTTGGCAGATATAGAAGTGCACACCTAAAAAAATCACAAAATTTCAATAATTTGATCAAGGTATGAAATATCTCAAAAAGGGGCTAGACTTGATAACTAGGCTTGGCACAAAAAAATATAAAATAAAATTGTTCAATTACATTTCAGAGTTCTCCAAAGCTCGATCAATTTTAAATAACAATTTTTTTTCCAAAACCCTTTTGGGTACAACAAAATGTTCTTATATTTTTTTTAATGGTCGTAGAGATAATTTTTTATATTTCTCTCCCTTTCACTTTTATCTTTTTGTTGGATTTGATGTAAACTTAAGTTACTTAGAACCATGATATTTCCTTGTCTCCTTGACCTTGATGATAACATATTATGTAGTTGATCTACTTTACCATGAGCATGAGATTGTCTCATACTCTTGCTAAAGAGAGAGCTAAATGTTGCATCCTAAAAAGTTAGTATCCATTTAATTAGAGGATGTAGGACCTATTAGAACTCATTTTAGTGATTTTAGGATCCAAGTGTATTTATTCTTTAATTCCTTCATCTTGTTTCTCTCCTAAATATTTTCACACTTTCTAAGACCCTAGTTTTCTTTGTAATTAATCTTGCATGGACTAGGTCAGTCAAGGTGAGTCCTATCCTTGGGTATTAATATTAATAAAAATCCATGCCCAATATGAGGGTGTTTCATTTTTGGATCTTACTTGTAGCTTGGTTTGCAATATTGAATCATAAAATGAGTATAAAGGGGGATCAAACCCTCTAATTTTCGTATCCATCTATTGTGAAATCTATCCAAAATTCATGAGAAATCCATTTTTATCAAGAAATTATTGATGCTTTCAAGAGAAAGTGCAATCTAGATAATTAAGAATGTGGACTTAAGATTTTAAGGAAAGCATCCATCTCAAGGTCTCCAAGCCTTCCATTATTCAATATCTATTAAAGAAAAGGAAATCCTCTCATTGACTAAAATATTCTCTCTCCCTAGATGGTGGCTAGACAAAGAAGTTCACAAGAAAGCAAGAATATCCACTTCCATTCTTCTCTCTCCTTCTCCATTGAAGTGACGAAGCATATTTTCATGCAAGATATAACATTAAAACCAAGTGTAGATCCATGTATTTGTAAGGACATATTTGATTCTTAAACACATCTCAAGTTAGAATACAAGCATCTTCATGAGTTTATTGGACCCCAACATCCACCCATGATGGTTTCTCATGCAAGGTGAATACTTAGATTTATCTTGTTTACATGAAAGATCTATCTTATTTCAAGTCTAACTATATCAAGGTATTGATCAAATAAAAATCCTTACCACCAATAATTTTCCCTTTTTATTGTATGCAAGAATATGTATCACATATTTGTATCTAAATTATTTGAGTTTTAGAACCAATTACTGATTTTATTTAGAGTTCATTAGTTTTGATGCTTCCAAGACAAGGTTGATTTTCTTAGACAATGCTGAATTCAATAAACATTTCCTTGGCAATCTACATTTTTTACAAGGAGTTACATGTCTTAGAGTTCTAAATCCAAAATATCTTATAGTTTTTTTTAGTTTTGCAATAGTCAAATCTAGATATGAAGTTCATTCCTCCTCTTCTAGCTTCACAAAGAGCTCTTTATTTCCATTTTCCTCTATCATTTTCTCTATGCATAATATTTCAATATCACATCTTGTTACTAATCATTTACTTTATCATAAGACAAGTGTCTTTTATAGAATTATATATCACAATCACATTCTATTTGTATAGGAAATATCCAAATCTCCCTTTTCTCAATTCTTCCATTAGCAACCCTACATCCTTTTTGGGTTTCCCTAGTCAAATTTTGTCTAAAGGAGGGTTTGAATTCCAATGTATAATTAGAAAAAAAATCCCTAAAATTTGTGAGTGATCTATCCCCTTTAGCATTTATCACCATTCCTAAGTATACAATATGTAATATGTAGTTAACAAATATAAAGAGAATATTCAAAGAAATAAACTCAATTATCTTAATTTATTGAGAATATAAAGAATATTATGCCTAGAAAGATTAGAGATCTTCATTTAGGTATTAGTTTTGTATTTTATTTTGCAAAACATGTAAATTTAATGAGGTTGAAGAGTAAATTTAAGATATTTTTTTATTAAAAATATGAAATAGGAAGCCACAAGAAATGTTCAACACTCATGCTCTAAAATTCAAGTCTAACAGATGCTATCCTTGGAAGAAAGTTCAATTATTTAATATGTCCATGCACAAAAAATACATATGTTACATTTTACATTAGCATACTTCTCTGAAATCTTAGGGCTAGAAACTAATTCTTCTATGTTTCCATGCACTTAACCTAGTGTTTTTGATAGAAGAAGAAACAAAAGGGTGGTGACCCATGGTACAAACAATCCAAAATGCGATCACTAGAAGATATAGTTAAAAGTATATTAACATCACCTAGTGACAATCACCAAGGAACTACATCTTAGACCTACCTCTAAAAAAAAAAGGTCCAAAAGTGACTAAAACCATAGTCAACATTGACAAAGATTCAATTTAGATCTAAGCCCCCATAAAAGTTGAAAACTTTAACCAAAAACCAAAAGACAAAGGGCATAGTTGTTTCCTTTAAAAAAAGTCCAACATACACTTTATTACAAGAAGACAATAAATAAAAAGAAGGCAACACTTTCACACCATAAGACCTGATGAAAAAACTCAAATAAAAAATTTCTTGTCCATTCTTCTTTATTAGAAATAAAGATCCATAACCATCTAGACCTCCCATTCAGGACAACACTCTCAAAGATCTTTCAATCCACTGTAGTTTCCTTTCCCACCTCAATAGTGAAAGGGTCCACCTCAATAGAAATAGGGAAAAGAAAGATCATAATACCAAGGTTGAGGTAGTGATGCATCCATGTATCAAAACCTCCACAAGAGGTATCATGGTAAACCTCCCCTATAATAAGAGTCTCCTCTTCCTCCAAAATCACACATCTAATCTCCACCTCAATAGGAGATAGCTTCACCTCTATAGAAGTGAAAACATAGATCCAAGCCCCCCACATGTATAACAATACTATTCTCATAACTAGGCGACATTAAAGAGCCCTCCCAACAAGGAACAAACCAACTAATAAATGGGGAAACCAAGCTTGATAAACATAGATAGAGTCACGTAAAATTCCAAGAAATAAAACAACACCCAAACACAAAAAATGTTAGGTAACTAAACATTATTTAACCTCTTTTTAGGGATGCATAACCTAGAGAAAAGATCCAATTATATACACCCAAAAAAAAGGACCTCAAACTAGAGACCTCCCCTACCAAATGCATAAGGGCAAGAATCAACCTTGGAAATAGAAGCTAATAGAGCATAGAACAAATAGGAAGAAACTCCCTCCACAACCAAAGGTTCCCTGAAGGATAGTATCCCAACACAATGTCCAACATAGGGAGAGGGGGAGGAACAACCCCAACTAAGAAATTTCTCATAGAAAACAACAAAACACCCAAAGAGTAACCAAGATCCCAAGAAGAGAAAATGAGAGCATAGGATCCTTCAGACTTGAATCAAAATAATGCTATCCAATGACAAGTTGGGCCAGGAAGATCAAGAGCCATGGACCAAGCACATGTAAAATAAAAGAAATCCTCCATTTCCCATATCATTAAAAAAAATCATTGAGGATATGGGAAAAAAACTCTCTCACCATATGCACACAAGGGTAGATCATACTGTTAGGAAAGCCAAATGGTAACTCGTAATAGAGAGAATCCTCCAACAAAGAGAGATTTCTTGTAGAAACCCATTAACAATGTCATCACTTGATTTACCAATGGAGGAAATATGTCCACCTCCACTACAAATCCTTACTTTGGTATGTTGACCACAACCAAAATAACACCCACACAAATGGAAAAAACCCTAGACCAAGTTGTGCCTTACCAACATAAGCCAATACAACCATAAGACTCATGCATTTAGATCAAAAAATAAAGAACAAAGGAACTCCAAGAATACCCAATCCAAGTGGGATAAGGACCCTAAATTCCCCACAAAGAGTTCAAGCACCTTAGTGTGAGAATCCATATCAATGTCCAAGTAGAACAAAGCCAAATACGAGAAAGATAGCCCCCATACACCAAAAAGAAAACTCCCCTACAAAAAATTGCATCATCATCCTCATTGTCTTTATTATCCTCCTCCTCAACATTTTGGGAGACCCCAGCGACATGCTTGTAGCTGCAAGAAACCCTAGGTTTCAAACCTACACTGCCACTCCCTCTCCCATCTATCTCTCTTAATATATTTCAAAATTTTTAATATCATGTTATACCCAATGTTTCATTAGGGATTTATAGCCTTTTATATATTGATTTGATGTTTGATGGTGTTATATTACCTTCTATAATTATTTCCTTATAATTTTTTCCTATGAAATATTTGTAAGAAAAACAATTCCATTTGGAAATGAATTTGACTACTTTTTCAAGTATTTGAGAAATTTATTCTTGTTCTATATAGAACTACTAGTGCTTATATATTAGAGTTATGCCCCATCTAACAATTGTTAAGAATTTAAATTAGATCTTATACATTGTAAGAAAAAATTATAATAGAGAAAAACCCAAGTTGCACAATTTAAAACCTATTTTGACTTACATACATGTTCTTGACCAACCTTATCTTCGAATTTAGCTATTGTTGGGCTGAAATCCAAACCTTGAATTCTAAAATATTAACTTTTTGGCATGACTAATTTATAATTTGTTGATGGGATAAGAGAAGTTGTGTATTATATTATTAATCAATTATACTATTTGTCATTGATGTCAAATGATTGACATATTACTTCATGTTATTATTATATCTTTAGCAACTCTATTGGCTAAAGCACCATGGAACCAAGGATAAAATAAGGAAAGAACCTTATCCAGTAACAATTAGAATGATAAATGGAAATAATTTTAAATGAAGAATTATCTTGTCGAGTTATTAGAGATTATGGCTTATCCGTGAAGTTATCTTTTACCGGTGAAGAGGGAAAGTCAAGTCAAGTTTTTAGGTTAAGTAATGAAATATTGTTCAAGAATTTCAACACAAATGGAGATATTTCATTGTAATTGTAAAAAGAAGGAAAAAGAGAGAGAGGAGAGTAGCATCTGGAATTGAATAAATTCTACTGTATCATAGAAAGAAAATAAGAGAAATAGTGAATGATATGTTTTTATATTGAAGAGCTTCTTTAGATCTGATACAACAAGGAAATGCAAATCATATATCAATTTATTTCTATTAATTTCTTATCATTTTCTTAGTCAAAATCCCTTAATTTAATAGGTATATTGTAAAGCCTCTAACAAGGTGACATTCTTAGATTATAGTCTTAAATTCCTTTCACAATGTTACTCATAGAAGAATAAAAATCCTAATAGATGTAGATGAAATCCTTTAAAAAAGGTACACTTAACAATGTTTTGTAACCCTTAATGGAGGAATCTCATAAAAAAGTGTATTTTGGAAGAGTATTGTATTTGTGAGCATTGTTCTCACACTATGGTCTTCACCTAATCAAGTTTCTATGATATAAATCCTAGTGTTATTATTGTGTGGATGATTTAACTATTCATTTAAGTTTAATGTCCAGATACCCGATAATAAAACTATAGGTGTAATTGGATCTTATTGGTAAAATATTTGAAAGTTAAGAATATGAAATAAATTGTTAAATTGGTGACTGCTAATTCACCCCCCCTCATAGCAATCAGTCCTATACAAGTTTGTTGTTGGTATCAAAGGTTTGGTCCCTAAACTAGAAGCTTAATTTCTTTGGGAAAATATTTAAAGATATATAGGAATGAAGCACCAAAGTTTAACAAGTATGAGGATGACTCTAGAATGTGGACAAGCCAGATGAAAATGCATTTATCAGGACTTGGAGACAATGCCAAGGAATTGCTTACCATAGAATATAGAGAACTATATGACCACTTGATGATGCATAGAAGAAGATGAAGATATTACAAAAAATAAAATGATAGAACTGGATAATGCTTTAAAGATCTTCAAGTATGTTGATATCCATGGTCTGATGATAGTTGAATAGATGTGGGAAAATTGTGTATAGTGTGGAGATACACATGTTCTAGAAACTAAAGTAGAAGGACTAAAAGGAAAATTTGATGCAATGAAAATGAATGAGAATGAAACTATTGCACAGTATGGAACAAAACTCAAAGAAATTATTGGTGCAATCAAAGGAGATGGATAAACTATTGAAGACAGTGAAGTCATAAGTAAGATGTTGAGAAATTTACCTAACTGATATATAATTAGAGTTTTAGTTATACAAGAATTGAGAACTATAGAGAAAATAAGTATTAGCATTGATTGACATATTGTTAGGCTAACAATGTTTGAACTAAAAAGTGTTGACAACAATTAATCAACTAGTAAGATTGCACTTCAAAATTTAGCTAGTGAGGACACACATCAAAGTAGAAGATACATAGATGATGGAGAATATGAAGGTCTAGTAGTAGAAGAAAAAGAGCTAGAAGAAATGGAATCCCTGATTGCAAAAATATTCCCTAAAGAAAAAGGTATATACAAAGGAAATAGTCCTATTACATGCTATAATTATAGATAGATTGGTCATTTTGCATGTAGATGTCCTTAAAAACTAAAGGAGAAAAGCAAAGATTAAATGAACCAATAAAGGAAAAACAAACACTTTGCACAAAATGGGAAGAAATCATGTTATATAGTAGAGGATGAAGACAATGAAGATGATGTAGATGGAGATTGCAAGGAGATAGTTTTTGTTGTTATAAAAGAAGAACCAACTATGAAGAAAAAAGTTATCAGAGAACATATGACATTGATCCCATGAATGAACAAAAATAATGACTAGATCATTAATAGTAGATGCACACATCACTTCACTGGAGATAAAGAAAAAATTTCAACCATGGAGCTATGTGATGGAGGATTAGTAAAATTTGGCACTAAAACACACTCCAAAATCAAAGGAAAAGGTACAATTAATCTAATTGATGATATTGTATGTGATGAAGTTTATCAGGCTAAAGGTTTAAAATAAAATCTTTTGAGTGCTTCACAACTAAACAAAAAAGGCTTTAACTTTGAGTTTTGTAATGGGAAGTGAAAAATATTTGAAAAGAATGGAAAATTGTTTGGTACTAGTGAATATGCAAAAGATAATGTTTTCAAGTTGCATACATCACTAGGTCATTGCCTAATTGTGAAAATTGAAGAAAGATAGCTATTTCACAAGATATTATATCACATAAACTTTGACAATCTAGGAAAAGTAAGGATGAATAAAATTGTTACAGGAATTCCAATAGAAAAAAAAATAGAGAATTTCTTACATAAAGAAGGTTAGTTTTGAAATATGACTTGTTCAAGCTTTTCACTAAAAAGATACTCTATTCGAAACCTATTAGATCTAATTCACATAGATATTTGTGGCCCTATTGGCCCTAAGAACTATCATGGACATAAATTCTTTATACTATTTATTGATGACTATTTAACGATGATGTTAGTCATGTTTTTGAAAGCAAAATTAGAAACATTTGATATTTTCAGAAGGTACAAAGCTAGAGTAGAAAAATAAACTGGAAGAACTTTAAAGTGCCATAGATAACATAGAGGAGGTAACTTCACATCAAATAAATTTAATGATAGAATCAAAAGATATTTAATAACACCAAGAACACCTCAAAAAATTGGTATTATAGAAAGAAAGAAGATATCCATAGTTGAATGTGCAAGAAAACCACTAATTTAGAATAATGTATCACACAAATTCTAGAGTGAGACTTTTAGCACAAAATTCTATACTGTTAACTTAGCACAAATCATGAAAGGAGTAAATAGAACCCTATATAAAATATGGTATGGGAGAGCACCAAATATAAGATATTTTAGAATATTTGGTAGTAAATAATGTATAAAGAAAGATGAATCAATGGAAAGTTGTCACCAAAAGTGAAGAAGGAATATTTTTGGGTTACTCTACTAAAAGAAAAGCATAAAACCATGTGAATTTGAAGACAATTTTTTTATTGAAAGTGCAAATGCGAAGATAGATTAATTCTCTAAACAAAATGAAGAATACATTAGAAAAAAACTAGAAGAATATGAAAAGTTGAATTATTTTGAACATGAGAGAACAAGAACAACATTGACAACTGTAGGAAGTGATAATAGTCTACTGACAACACCCTAGCAAGATGAAACTAAGGATAAAAATTTAAATGCAAAACATTTTAAATCAAAGAGGATGAGGATTATCACAGGATGTTAGGCATAATTGGAGACATAAATAAAGGAGTAGTGACTAGAATTCAACTATGATAAATGAATTCTACAGGGTTCATGTCAGAGATAGAACCTAAAATGGTGAAAGACACTTTGAAAGATAAATATTAGAAACAAGCCATGAAGGAAGAACTTGATCAAATTGAGAAAATATACAACTTGGTCACTAGTTCCTAGAACCAAGGAAAATAATTTTATTGGATCTAAGTAGGTATTTAGGAATAGGTTGAATGAAAGTGGAGAAGTGATTAGAAATAAAGTAAGGCTAGTTTGTTAAGGATATACACATGAAGAAGGGTTAGACTATGGACATACATTTTCCCCAATAGTCATACTTGAAGGAGTAATAATACTACTGACATATGTAGCATATTAAAGATTTAAAGTTTATCAAATGAATGTGAAATCAACATTTATGAATGGAGTATTAGAGGAGGAGGTCTATATTGAAGAACTAGAGGGTTTTTCTATAGAACAGGGAAAAGCATTGGTATGTAGATTACAAAAATATTTATATGGATTAAAGTAGAAACTGATAGGATGGTGTGAAAGGTTACATTTATTTCATTAGAATAGAATTTGTTAGAACAAGTGACAATTGCAATATGAATCTTAAGACTGAAAGTTGAGATAGAGTTCTAATTGCTAAAATATATGTGGATGACATAATATTTGGATGATATTATGCATTAAGTAGGTAATTTGTAGAAAATATGAGGAATGAATTTGAAATGTCTATGATTGAAGAAATACATTTATTCATCAAACTTTAGGTACAGGAGATGAAAAATGGTAGTTACATTACTCAGTTGAAATATATAAATAAATATTGAAGACATTTGGAATGGAAGAACCTAAACCTCTTAGCACACTAATAGTTACCGATTGTGAATTACCTAAAGAAGATGAATCCAAGTAAGTGAATGAAACATTATACATATCTATGATAGGGTAGATACAATATGGTGTTCATAATAGACCAAACATAGCTCAAGTTGTAGGAATTTTTGCAAGATTTTCATTACAACCTAAGCAATGACATTTAACATTAGTCAAACAAATATTTTGATATCTCAAAGGTACTCAAGATTTTGGTTTATGCTATGAAAAGAAAGAAGTCTTTCATTTGAAAGTTTACATAGATGTAAACTAGGGAGGCAATATTGATGATAGTGAGAGCATAAGTGGTGGAGCATTTTTCTTGGGAGAATGACTAGTTGTATGAAGTAGTAAGAAGTAGAATTGTATATCACAATTGGCTGCAAAATTAGAATATGTATCAGATGCAATCAATTTTCAACAAGTTGTATGGATGAAATAAATTTTGGAAAGAATGAAAGAAGAAATTAAAGAACTTTTTGTATTACATTGTGACACAACTAGTGCTATTAACATATTCAAGAATTTTGTAATGCACTTAAAAACCAAAAACATAGCAATTTAAAGTATCATTTTATGAGATACAAAGTGTTGGAATTATAGATGGAGCAACTAAGAAGGGGGGGGGGTTTGAATCAGTTATCCCAAAAATAATTCACAAATCCCTTAGATGTCTATAATGCATATTTACTGCTAAAACTTGGTAAACAATGCAAGAATACTGTAACTCGGTAGATTAACTAGTTAGCTTTCATAGTTATTAATATGCATGTAAAGGTTAAAATAAATGAACACAAGAGAAACTAGATTTAACATGGAAACCCAATATGGGAAAAGCCACCAAGTAACTAGTCACCAATTTTTCACTCTTCTGAAGTGAGCTCTGTCAGGAGCCAACCCTGTTAAAGGTTACAATACACATTGTTAGGTGTGACCTTGTTAGAGGATTTAGTCACCCTATTAGGAGTGACCTTCCTAGAGGTCTTTAGAACAATTCAACTAAACTATCACCTTGTTAGAGGATTTACAAAATGGTTGTTAAACCAACTCTGTTAAGAGGTTTGAAATCACTACTACAATGGTTAGAAAGCAACAATGAATTGACCTGAATAAGATGCAACTAAATTTGTTGGATACAAGTCTCTATTCAACATTATTACATCATCCTTGATCAAATATGGCTCTGTTTCTCCTTAATGATCTTTGATCATCCTTCAATTTCGCTTCCACAACAATCAGTCTTCATATCACATTAACTTCTCATACCTCTACATACTTTTCTTTGAATTTGTAACTTGATCTCTTACTTATACCATTCAGATTGTCAAGTTGGCCCATTCACATGTTACATTTACCAACAAACCATTCATTAGTCAGCTACAGATATTACTCTTAAACATTATTTCATAAAACAATGAAATACTTTACTGGCTGACCCTACTCAGTAAATACTAGTTTTAGGAATTTCCTGAGTTAACCATCTTGACTCGGTTAACATTGCAATATCCTTTGTCTACCAAGTTTTACTTGATAAGAATTGCTTCTATCAAATTTCCTTTGATGACTGAGTGAGCTCGATAAGAACTAAATTTCTTTGATTACCTTGAAAGCTCGATAAGAACTAAATTTCTTTGATTACCTTGAAAGCTCGGTAAGAATTGTATCTTCCAATTTTCCTTTGATGACCGAGTGAACTCGGTAAGAACTGCTTCTTCCATATTACCTTTGATTACTGAGTGAACTTTGGTAAGAACTACATTTTTTCTTGGCTGACCTTTTGAGCTCGGTAGATACTGTCCTTTGTCTTGTTGACCTTCTGAGCTTGGTAGACACTGTTCTTTGCCTTGCTGACCTTTTGAGCTCGGTATACACTATTTGATAACTAATATGACATTTGTGTGACATCAAAGACAACACACAATTGAACAATTGTATCCAATAATCTCCCTCTTTGGCATTGATGGCAACACAACATGTCATAGCAGAATGAAATTTGAAAACAAGTCTTTTAATGATAGAATACAAAAGTCCCTCTTTCATAATAATCTTTTTGCAATTTGCAGAAAGATATGATAGTATATTCTCCCTCTTTGACAACACATGCCAAAGACAACTCAAAATAACTGAATAGCATTGTACTTGATGTACTAATTCATATGTAGTGTCTTCATTGGTTTGCTACATCAACTGATACATCTTCAATCCTATTCTTGTTGATGCATCACTAAAACTATATTTTAGTGAGATTCAGATAGGGGAATGACCCCTAACTTACCTCTTAGATACAAGAATGCATCCTTAGGTAAAGGTTTTGTGAATATATCAGCACTTTGTTCCTTTATATGCGCATATTCCAAACTTTTTCCTTTTCTTTCACCAATTCTCTAACAAAGTGATACTTTATGGCAATATGCTTTATTTTTGAATGCATCACTGGATTCTTGGAGATATTAATTGCACTTGTGTTATTACAAAATATAACAATAGGTTCTTTGATTTCTTGCTTCATACCTTCCAATAATTGTTTAAACCATACAATATTTGAGCAATTTACTGCTACTGCAACATATTCAGCCTATGCTGTGGATTGAGATGTACAATTTTGCTTTTTACTTGTCCAAGAAACTAACCTTTTTCCAAGAATGAAAGCTCCTCCACTTGTGCTCTTTCTGTCATCAATATTTCCTGCCCAATCTGCATTAGCGAACACCTTTAAATCTATTTTTCCTCCAAGTTTAATGATAGAATACAAAAGTCCCTCTTTCATAATAATCTTTTTGCAATTTGCAGAAAGATATGATAGTATATTCTCCCTCTTTGACAACACATGCCAAAGACAACTCAAAATAACTGAATAGCATTGTACTTGATGTACTGATTCATATGTAGTGTCTTCATTGGTTTGCTACATCAACTGATACATCTTCAATCTTGTTCTTGTTGATGCATCACTAAAAATATATTTTAGTGAGATTCAGATAGGGGAATGACCCCTAACTTACCTCTTAGATACAAGAATGCATCCTTAGGTAAAGGTTTTGTGAATATATCAGCACTTTGTTCCTTTATATGCGCATATTCCAAACTTTTTCCTTTTCTTGCACCAATTCTCTAACAAAGTGATACTTTATGGCAATATGCTTTATTTTTGAATGCATCACTGGATTCTTGGAGATATTAATTGCACTTGTGTTATCACAAAACATAACAATAGGTTCTTTGATTTCTTGCTTCATACCTTCCAATAATTGTTTAAACCATACAATATTTGAGCAATTTACTGCTACTGCAACATATTCAGCCTATGCTGTGGATTGAGATGTACAATTTTGCTTTTTACTTGTCCAAGAAACTAACCTTTTTCCAAGAATGAAAGCTCCTCCACTTGTGCTCTTTCTGTCATCAATATTTCCTACCCAATCTGCATTAGTGAACACCTTTAAATCTATTTTTCCTCCAAGTTTATACCATAATCCATAATCTTTAGTTCCTTTTAAGTATCTCATGATCCTTTTGATTTGCATCATGTGATTTTCTTTTGGTTTTGCTGAGAATCTTGCTACAATTCCTACTGCAAGGGCAATGTCTGGTCTTGTGTGCACTACATATTGAACCTTTCAAATCATAGATCTATACAATATTTGATCTACTTCCTTTGATTCATCATCCTTGGTGAGTTTTAATCTAGTACACATAGGAGTCCCAACTAGTTTGAAGTCTTCCATACCAAACCTTTTTAGTATCTCTTTGATGTATTTAGATTGAGTGATGTAAATGCCATTCTTATTCTGCTGAATTTGAAGACCAACAAAGAATTTTATTTCACTAAACATTGACATTTCAAATTCCTCGTTCATTTGTTCTGAAAATTCTTTGCAAAGATCATCATTGTCTGTGAACAAAGTATCATCTACAAATATTTATGCCAAAACAATCTTACTATCTGGTCCTTCCTTTATGTACAAATTGCTATTGTCATTAGTTCTTTGAAAACCAATCAAAATAAGATAGTTATGAAATCTTTCATACCATGCTCTAGGGGCTTGTTTTAGACCATATAATGCTTTATGCAATTTGCAGACCATGTCCTTCTCGTCTAGATCAACAAAACCTTTAGGCTGCTCAATGTAAACTTCTTCCTCCAATATGCCATTGGGAAATGCTGACTTGACATCCATCTAATAAACTTTGTATCCTTTGAATGCAACATATGCAAGCAAGGTTCTGACACCTTCCAATCTTGCAACAGGAGCAAAGGTTTCTCCATACTCTACACCTTCTTCTTGAGAGTATCCCTTGCATACTAGTCTAGCTTTGTTCCTTGATACCTTACCATCTTCATTTAGCTTTTTTCTGAATACCCACTTTGTTCCAATCACATTCTTGTCTTTGGGTCTAGGTACAAGAGTCCATGTTTTGTTTTTCTCTATCTGTTCTATTTCTTCATTCATAGCTTCAATCCAACTTTCATTGTCTAGTGCATCTTTGACATTTCTAGTTTCAAAATCAATAAGTAAACAAGTGCCTTTCAACTTATTTCTTGTCTTTTTTCCTTCTAATTTATCTCCAATGATCTAATCTGGTGTATGATGCTTTCTGACATACTTGGCTAACATGGGCTTCTTACCCTTTGAATGACTTGCATTGTTATCCTTCTGTATCTCAACTTCTGGTTCTAATTTAGGTTGCTCGAGCTCAGTAGATGCTAACTTGGTAGCTTCTTCTTGTAACTCAGGTTCTCGCAATTTGATAGATATTGACTCGACTTGAACTTCTTGTGCCTTGGTTAATGAAGACTCTGGAGTTGAGGATTCTTGATTAATAGGTGTACTTGGCATTGTATCTGGTTTAATGTAAACAAATCTTCTGTAGTCTTTAGGTTCCTTTTTGCTTTCTTTTTCTGTTCTTTCTGCAAACTCATCAACTTTCACATGTGCACTTTCTATGACTTTGTAAGTAGATAAGTTCAAACATCTATATGCTTTGCTTTTGCAAGAGTATCCCAAAAATATTCCTTCATCACTTTTTACATCAAATTTGTCTTTTCTAGAATCTTTCAAAATGTAACATTTACTTCCAAATACTTTTAGATAATGTACATTGGGTTTGTAGCCATACCACAACTCATAGGGTGTTTTGAATGAGTCCTTCTTCAGCTGTACTCGATTCCAGGTATGAACTGCAGTGCTGATAACTTCCTTCCAGTATTTGATAGTAATGCCTTTCTCAATCATTAGGGTTCTTGCACAATCCATGATAGATCTATTCCTTCTTTCTGCTATTCCATTTTGTTCATGAGTTTCAGCTACTGAAACCTATCTTTTGATTCCCTTTTCAATGCAAAAGTTATTGAGCTCATGTAAAATGAATTCACCACCTCTGTTAGACCTTAAGCATTTTAGTCTTTTGCCTATTTCCTTTTCTACTCTGGCCAAATACCATTTGAACTTCTCAAATGCTTCTGATTTCTCTCTTAGGTACATGACAGTCATCATTCTTGAATAGTCATCAACAAACAAAATGAACAATTTTTCACCAGTATAACTTTCAATGCCAGTGGGTCCACATAAATTAGTATGCCCAATTTCTAGAACTTCTTTAGTTTGATAGTTCTTGCTTTTAAAACTGTTCTTTCCCATTTTACCAATTTGACAATTCTTGCATAGACCAACCTTAGGTTTCTTTATATCAGGAATACCTCTTACTTTTCTGAATTTACTAATCTTTATTAAGTTGTCAAAGTTTACATGACATAACCTCCTATGCCACAACCAACTTTCTTCAATTTGAGCAATAAAACATGAACATTCACCAAGTTGAAGATAAAATAAGTTACCTTTTGTTTGAGTGCCTGATCCAATCAGTTTTCCTTTTCCATCCAGCAATATTGATTTTCCATGCATAAATTCTACTTTGAATCCATTATTGAGTAGTTGTTCCATACTCAAAAAATTGTGCTTTAGTCCTTCTACCCAGTATGCATTATCACATACAAGTTCCTTGGTTAGTGAGATTCTTCCTTTTCCTCTTATACAACAAGGTTCATTGTTACCAAATCTTACATTGCCGCCATCATAGACTTCAAAGTGTTCAAATTTAATTTTATCACTAGTCATGTGATGAGAACAACCACTATCTATAATCCATGTATCATTTTTTCTCATATGAGAAATAAGTGCCATTTACTCATCATTATTAGACTCATCTTTCATAGTAATGTAAACAATTTCATCTTCTTCTTCATCATTAGAATCATTAGAATCTTTAGCTATGAAACATGTTTTCTTACCTTTATCCTTGAATGATTTGAAGTCTCTTTTTCCATTGTACTTGTGACCTTTCTTCTCATCCTTGTTTTGCTTATTTAGGCATCTAGTAGTAATATGTCCAATTTTTTCACAAGAAAAATAGATTAGAGGAACCTTACCTTTGTATTTTCCTTTGCCTCTAGAATATTTCCTTGCTAGTAGAGCTTCAACCACTTCAAGATCACTATCTAAACTTTCTTTTGATTCTTCATCACTGTCTGATTGTAGATCCTTCAACTTTTTCCCTTTTTATTTGAGTGAAAGCTTGGCTTCAAATGTTGATTCAACATTTTTGGCAGCTGGCACATAATTGTCAAAGTTGTCTAGCTCAAATGCAGTCAATCTTCCAACTATGGCTTCTAGATTTATCTTATGATTTGCTTCACATCTTCTTTCTTGAATTGCAGAAACTTTGATTGCATAAATGTGAAGTAGAGTTCTAAGAACTTTACTTATAACTGTCTCTTCCTTGATATCTCCTCTAGATGCTTTGATTGCACTAACACATGCTTTGACTCTTTCAACATATTTTGCAATGTTTTCATCATCTCTCATCCTCATTTGATCAAATTGTCCTCTCAGAATTTCTGCTTTGGCTCTTCTTACATTATCATCTCCTCCATAGATTTCTTTTAGCTTTTCCCACATTTCAAAGGTAGTTTTGCAATCTTTGATGTCATAAAATTCTTCATAACTCAGAGTAGATGCTATATCTATCATCATGTTCTTGTGAGTCTTCTTTTCAGAAATATCATTGATAGATAGTGTACCAACTAGTTCTGCATATTTTTCATCAAGGTATCTTAGTCTTGTATCTCCAATAGAAGCTAGATGAAGTCTCATCAACCCTTGTCATGCTGAGAAGTTGTCCCTACTAAGTCTTGGAATTTCCCTCTTATAAGACATCTTGACCTTTGACTTAGATCCTTGAAATCTTTTCCTGCAAGCACCAAGAGCTTTGATACCAATTGTTGGAATTATAGATGGAATAACTGAGAGGGGGCGGGGGAGAGGGGGGGGGGGGGGGGGGGGGGGGGGTGTGGGTGAATCAATTATCCAAAAAACAATTCACAAATCCCTTAGATGTCTATAATGCTTATTTACTGTTGAAACTCAGTAAATAATGCAGGAATATTGTAACTCGGTAGATTAACTAGTTAGCTTTCATAGTTATTAATATGCATGTAAAGGTTAAAATAAATGAACACAAGAGACACCAGATTTAACGTGGAAACCCAATATGGGAAAAACCACCAAGTAACTAGTCACCAATTTTTCACTCTTCTAAAGTGAGCCCTGTTAGGAGCACACCCTATTAAAGGTTACAATACACACTGTTAGGTGCGACTCTATTAGAGGATTTAGTCACCCTATTAGGAGTGGCCTTGCTAGAGGTCTTTAGAACAATTCAACTAAACTGTTACCTTGTTAGAGGATTTAAAAAATGGTTGTTAAACCAACTCTGTTAAGAGATTTGAAATCACTGCTACAATGGTTAGAAAGAAATAATGAATTGACCTGAATAAGATGCAACTAAATTTGCTGGATACAGGTCTCTATTCAGCATTATTAGATCCTCAATCAAATATGGCTCTGCTGCTCCTTAATGATCTCTGATCATCCTTCAATTTTTCTTCAACAATAATCAGTCTTCATATCACATTAACTTCTCATACCTCTACATATTTTTTTTGAATTCGCAACTTGATCTCTTACTTATACCATTTAGATTGTCAAGTTGGCTTCACATGTTACATTTACCAACAAACCATTCATCAATCGGCTATAGATATTACTCTTAAATGTTATTTCATAAAACAATTAAATACTTTACTGGCCGACCCTGCTCAGTAAATACTGCTTTCAGGAATTCCTTGAGTTAACCATCTTGACTTAGTTAACATTGCAATATCCTTTGTCTACTGAGTTTTACTCGATAAGAACTGCTTCTGCCAAATTTTCTTTGATGACTAAGTGAGCTCAGTAAGAACTAAATTTCTTTGATTACCTTGAAAGCTTGGTAAGAATTTTCTCTTCCAATTTTCCTTTGATGATCGAGTGAACTCGATAAGAACTGCTTCTTCTATATTACCTTTGATTACTAAGTGAACTTTGGTAAGAATTGCATTTTTGCTTGGCTGACCTTCTGAGCTCGGTAGATATTATCCTTTGTCTTGCTAACCTTTTGAGCTCGGTAGACACTGTTCTTTGCCTTTCTGACCTTCTAAGCTCGGTATACACTCTTTGATAATTGATATGACCTTTGTGTGACATCAAAGACAACAAACAATTGAAAAATTGTATCCAATAGAAAGTAAATAATAAAGAAGTTAAATTGGAATATGTTTCATTTAAGGACCAAGTTGCCAATAAATTTATAAAGACATTATCAATAAAACGGTTTGAGTACTTGAGAA
The DNA here is from genome assembly GCA_028749045.1 of Cupressus sempervirens. NCBI lineage: Eukaryota > Viridiplantae > Streptophyta > Pinopsida > Cupressales > Cupressaceae > Cupressus > Cupressus sempervirens. The sequence goes on along the minus strand of CM053789.1, from coordinate 766,138,565 downwards.
GAAAACTAGGGGCCCTACCCCTATTAAAAATCAACTAAGAAGATGTAGAGTGCATTAGTTCATTAAGAGTCTATCATAATACCTTTTGCATGGACTAATGTAGACATGGGTTGCTTAGAAGTGTAGTCAAGGAAAAAAGGACATTACATGAACATCATAATACAAGTAAGATTAGAAAGGTATGACACCATTGCCATTATTGTAAAAGGGGAAGAAGTTTCATAATCAAGAGAGAAGATATGAAGAGGCAGAGATGTTAGGGTGAAGATAATTCAAAAGATCATACATATCATATTGAATGGAGGAGATTGGTTGTTTGGAATAGGACTACATTACCTATTAACACCAGTGCAATTAATATATCAAGGAATCTACTGATGCATACCAAAACCAAACACATTACTATAAAATATCATTTTAAAGAGAATTGGTGCAAGACAAAGAGGTAAGAATAGAATATGTGAATAAAAAAGAAAAAATTGCACACATATTCACTAAACTATTACCTAAGGATGAAATCTAAGAGGTAAGTTAGGGGTCATTCCCTTATCTAAAGGTCACTAAGTAAAATTTAGTGATGCATCAACCAAAGCATGTTGAAGATCATCTAGTTGATGCAGTAGTAGGAAAGGGCATATTTTTTATGAATTAGTACAAAAGGTACACTCTAATTCTCTAAAATTTGTCTTTGGCATGTGATTTCAAAGAGGGAGAGTTTGTTGTCATATCACAGAAGAAATTTTGAAGATATTGAATGTTGATATCAAAGAGGGAGAAACTAAAGGTAGAGGGAGTTCATACTAATAGACAGAGTTCTCATGGATGAGACTTAGAATGAAACTAAGGATATGCTCCTTACTTTATTCTTGCTCTAGAATTTCATTATATGATGACATTTGTGTTGCCATCATTGCCAAAGAGGGAGATTGTTGAAAATAATTGGTTAATTGTGTATTGTCTTTGATGTTACAAGAAATGTCATAGCATTGTTAGATAGTATATGCCGAGCTCAATCGAGCAATGAAGATAGTTTTTGTATCTGCCAAGCATTCTAGAGTATGCCTAGTTTAGAAGACAGTATCTATTGAGCTTACTCGATATCAAAGGGAAGATTGTAGAAGTTGAGTGTTAACTGAGCTCACTTAATTACCAAAGGAAATTTGCAAATATGTAATGTTAACTAAGTTCACTTGGTTAATAGAGGAAAATCTATTATGGTTAGTGTCTGCTAAGTAGGGTCAACTAACAAAGGATTTTCTTGTTTTGGCATGTTGAGTTTGATTGATTAGTTTTTTGGTTCTAGAAAACTAAGGAGATGAATTTTAAGTATTCTAAATTATATTGAAGCCAATTTGACAATGTGTAAAGATAAAAATGTAAGGTCAAGTTGTTGATTGAAAGATTGTGAGAGATATTGAAAATTAGAAGATGCCAAGAGGAAGCAAATTAGAAGGATAAGAAAAATATCCTTGTTGAGCTACAAAGATACATTCGATCAGAAAGGATCAAGTATACAAGCCAAAATTGAGATTTTTAATCAGCAATTTAGTTGCATCAAAAATTAGGTCATCTCATTTTTATTCTCTAACCATTGTAGTAGTGATCTAAATCTCTTAATTGAGTTTTCTTAACAACTATTTTAAAATCCTCTAACAAGGTAGCATTTCTAGATTGAAGTGTCTAAAGACCTCTAATAAGGTCACTCATAACAAGGTGATTAAATCCTCTAATAGGGTTACACCTAATAGTGTGTTTTGTAACCTTTAACAAGGTTGACTTCTAATAGGGCACACTTTAGAAGAGTGAAAACAATAACTAGTTGCATTTGGTGTTTTTCCTTAAATTGGGTTTCCATGTTAAATCTTGGTGTCACATGTGTTCATGCTATTTCTTTTATGTGTATGAAATTAAGTTACAATTTAGGTTAATCACATTAATATCAATATATTAAATTATTTCCAAGTTATAGTTGATTCTCAATATGTGCCTAATTATATCATTTTGCTAGTATTAATTGAGTGCTTGTGCACATGTTGAGTAATAGTAGAATACAATTTAATCAGACTTTATGTGTTGATTTGTATTGACAATTAAGGGATTTGCGATTTATTTTAGTGCTAACTGATTAACCCCTCCCCTCTCAGTTACTCCTCTTATATTTCCAACATCAAAATCTTCCACCAAATGATCCACAACCTCCTCAAAACCCTCCTTGAATTGAAGATTTGATATAAGAAAATCTTACTAAACTTAGGGGTTTTCAAGCCACATAAAACAATATGCCTGCATTGGCTCCCATGTCATCCATGTTAAACATCATAGTGGATAATATTTAGACACTTACTAATGAAAAAAATGCTGCTCTTCACTAGCATGCGAAAATGCATGCCATGTTTGATGACTGATTGGACTATGATGAGGTTGTGGCCCTAAACATAAGTAAAGATGATATCACTAACCTTTTTGTGAACCCAAAAATTGATAAATAAGTAGAATGCAAAAAGTCCAAATTATCAATTAAATGGTGCACCCAATGTAGTTGTGCATGCAAACATTTTGGATTGTTGGTGGATGGTTTTTTGACAAACCTCTAGAAAAAAATTTAGAGGTCCCATTCTATTTCATCATAAAACTATATGCTCAATTTGTGTTGGGCCTCAAGGTGAACTACTAGAACATGAGGCCCAACATGGATGTAGGAGGAGGAGCTCCTCATGATAGACCCTTTTCCCATTAGAAGAAAGCTGGTACTTTTTCTCCCCTACTAATATCTTGCCCCCTTCTCTAGTGAAATATCCTAATATCATTGTAGAGGCTAGCTCTTAGACTATTAGAACCATCCATAGATTGAGTAGCCTATTGATATCCTAGACTAGAGCATTGTTACCTCTCTATGCTGATGGTGTTGGTGCAAGTTCATCATCAATGATCACATCACAGATGGTGTGCCCCATACTTGTATAACATGTAAGACTATTTTTTTGAGTCCCATTGGTGATCATTCAGAGTATCATTTTCTATTTGAGGAGGATACAACACATGTACATATAGAGAATTCAAACCTTGACACAAGAGAGGAGGGGCATGTTGAGCCATTAGATCCTTTTGTGTTAGTATGTGTATACATTTTTTGGTTACCACATAATTGATTTAAAGTTAATATGTATAATAGAATATTTTTATCCCATACTAAATTATACATGAATGTGATCTTGATTCATGTTTAGTTGATGACTTATAAGGAGATCAGAAATGGTTGATGATGTCACACTCTTAGTTATTTCATTTGGTCTTGAGACATCTATCGTACATTATGTTATGTTCTTATTGCATTTCTATTTGATATCATAATATATATGGTTTCTAATATTTCTTTTCTCTTGTAGGTATTACCTATTAGTGGGGGATAGAGTGTGGGGGTTCAGACATAATTGATTAAAAAGTGAAAGGTCATTAGGTGTTTTTAAAGTGATTAACTATTGATGCATTCTTGTAGGTTGTTTTTTCTAATGGAAATTAATTACATTATTTATTGTATAGGGCATGGCCACTGGTGATGATTCTAGGGAAATTTGACATCGCAAACCTCTAGTATTTCCATTCATAGTGAGAGCCACATCATATGTATAACTATCATTTATTTTCTATTTTTCTTCTTTTCACAAAAAAAATTCAAAATTTATTTGCATGATATTAAAAACTATGCTTTTGTATACCAAAGGAAACACCTATTGTGCAAGAGGTTGGACATCAAAGTTTTGTATCTTTCTTTATGTAGCCATTATTTCTAGAGATGAGGTTGATAGAGGAAAGTTTTAGCTTGAATTATTGATTTTATGTTATAAATTTAGTATGCTATCAATTATAATCTTATAATTTAAATTGTAGATCCATTTGACAACCTTACTTGAACATATACATGCCACAAACAATGAGGTTCAAGAATTCTTGACATATGAGAGGACTCCTGACCACTATAGGAGGTTGATGGGAGAGGTATTTATGATGAAAGTTTAAAACTATAAATCTTCATTAAAGAATGATCATTATGCATTTGAGTTATTCAATGTTAGATACATAGAATCATATAAATTCAGTAGTGTAACTTTGGGGTTTCCTTTTTGGTTTATGTAGGAGGCATCTGATCTACCTAGTTAAGTATAGAGGTTGCATTTTGATGATTCACCAATAGAATAGGATAGTATAGTTGTCATAGGATGTCACATTGTATACATAAACTTTGATATTATACACATTTTGATGGGATGATCAACCACATTTTGTATATGGATCTATGTATTTTGATATATATATTTGCATAGTTTATCTATGGATACATGTATTTTGATATATAGTTTTGTCATTTATGTGCACAAGGATATACATTTTAATTTAGTATAGTATCGTATTGTCGTGCATCATGTGTATTCTTCATGTTTATGTAATATGATTCATTTTGATCATGTTTTTTATATTTGATTCAAATGTACTAATTTGTGAAGAATATTTTATCAACCTTCATTATCAAAATTTAATGCAGTGTTAAATTTTAAATGAAGCCTACAGTCCCTTAAGATGTCTACAATTAGCCAAATCCATAATCAATTTGGTCTTAGGAAGCCATCTTTGGTCTTAGGGGACACTTCAGTATGTAGTGGTCACAAAAGTTATAGGGGTTCTATGGTTAAAATAGGGGTGTCTATAGAGTTCACCCATCCATCTAGAGTTAACATTACTAACTATTTGATGCCATGATCAATAGTTTCAAACTAGGGCAATGATGCACCAATGAAGTGATGTACAATGCAACTTTTGGCACCAGGTGAGATCGTTATGCCAAATGCAAATGGAATGTGATTTCTCCAAACTGAGAGAGGTTATTTTAGACCTCAATGTTACTATCCTATAAAATTTGAAATTTTACTCACATCCCTCATGATTTATGAGTTACAACCCTAGGAAGATAATTCTATAAACACACTTACAACATCTTAGAGACTCTTTGATATAGGGTGGATGCAAATGTTGTAGGATCTTTGTGGTCAAAAAAAGGGTTTCACTAGGGTACACTCACCCATATAGACCTAATGGAGTTGACAATTCAATGCTATGATCAATGGTCTCAAAATTTCATAGTGGTGCACTAACGAATTGAGGCACACTGTAAGTTTTGGCATTAGATGAGATCGCTATGCCAAATTCAAATGGAATGTGATATCTCTGAAATGAGAGAGATTATTGTAGATCTCAACATTAGCATCCTTTAGCATTTGAAATTTCACTAATATCCCTCATGAGCTTTGTTGGAAATATGATTGAAAATATGTTTTTTGAAGATCAAAGAGGGAGATTGTTGCAAAGAAGGAAGTTGGATTAATAAAGATTGTTTTCAATCATTGTTTTGTCATTGATGTCAAACCTACTATTTTTAGGAATGACAATTGCTTACAAGATCCAAGTACTATCACTTAGTTGATTGATGAAGAGGATTTGATCAATAAGCTGCAACAACAACACCTAAGGGAAAGGTTGAGTTATGATGTTGTAATGAAGTACAAGGATTAGCTAAGACAATGGATAAATGATGTATTGGTAACATACTTGAAGATATAGAGGTTGGTCACACTTAGAAACATTAGAAGTGTAAGTTGTAACAAGGTTAACTACAAAGCTTAAACTAAGTTCATTAGTGGGTGCCAAGCAAGCTAGTTAAAGTAGAGAAAATTCTCAGTTGGAGCCAAGCAAAAGGAAAATCTAGTGCGTGCCAAGTGATCTTCAGGTGCTGAGCATTAGTAAAACATAGTTGGTGTTGAGTAACAAAGTATGTGCTGAGCACCAGTATTTCAATAGTGCTGAGCTATTGCATTATTGAAAATGATGAAGATTCACCAAATCTAAGCCTACAAAGTTGTTGCCTTAAATTTTGTGAACCGATTGGAGGATAAAGATGATGAGTTGGTGGCATAGAATTCTATGTAAACTATTTTTGAGCGAATACGAGTGCATTCTTCATAATGTTTCTAGAAGAAACATAATATAGCTTACATTCAATGAATCCTACCTAATCCATATGAATTGAAATTCAAGGAGGGAAGAATCAAGCGGGAAAGGAACTCCAAGAATTCTATTTAAGGAGTCACAGATCAAGAAGCAAGAGTTGCTGGAGTGCCAAATTGTGAAGTGGTTAGAAGGTTATCAAGGGGAAGACATCTAGGAGACGGAAGAATAGAGCACAAAGACTCTACTTCTACAAGTGGTCAAGAAGAGATGATTGCACTGGTACACTGAGCATGGAGACTCAAGGAGACTAAGCTTGAAAGAAGAGCAAGCTATCAAGAGTTGTAGAGACTAAAAGCCAAGAAAACAAAGAAGACTTGAAAGGTGATCTAAAATCTACAAGTTGAGTTGTATTCTATAATTAGGTCAAAAACCCTAATTGTTACTCTCTAGCAATTGTATCAGTTAGGATAGAAGAAAATCCTATGGACTTAGGTTGGTCTAATAGCCATTTTAAAATCCTTTAATAGAATGGAATTCCAAGTGAATGTTTTAAAGTCCTTTAACTAGGCCCACTTCTAATAGGGTGGTTAAATCCTTTAACTAGGTCACATTTAATAGTGTGTTGTAAGCCTTTAATAGGGTAGGCCTTTCATAGGGCATCACTTCAGAAAAGTCAGAATTGAGTAGCTTGTTACTAATGGTTTTTTTCAAATTGGGTTTCCACATAAATCACTGTGTTATGTGTTGATCTTTGTATGTGTTATGCTTGCATATTGATTTATAGTAACTTGATGAATAGGATAGCTAAAGCTTGGATGTATGAATGGTTAAATGGGCACACTACACTCGGTAAAAATATGAATTGGACATGTTGGACCTTGAATAACTAATTCACCCCCTCTCTTAGTTATTCTAAAGTATTTTTAACAATTGGCATCAGAGCCATCTGTTGATTTACTTTCAAGGTACTTGAAGCAAGAAGATCAAGATGTCCAAAAAAGTTCCCAAGCTCAACAAAGACAACTTTGTTGCATGGAAACGTCTCATGAAATTGAACCTTAGATCAATAGGTGATTATGCAAAAACCTCAATTGGAATAGAACATGTAGACCCAATTGGACCTCTTACTATAGATGATTTGAGCAAAAGGAAGGAGCACAATCAAGCAATGTTAGAGATTGCCTCTGCACTCAGTTATGTTGAATTTGATGACATCAAAGAATGTGATACTACATTCAAGATGTGGAAAACCCTAATAGATATCTATGGAGGAGATCAAAATGTTCAAAGAGCAAAGAGAGAAAGACTTAGAGGAAAGTTTGATGACATTAAAATGGAAGAAGGTGAGAATGTTGCTCAATATGGATCCAGAATGAAAGAAGTGGTAATTGCAATAAGGAGTCTAGGTGGTCAATTGGAAGAAGAGACTATCAATAGCAAAAGCCTAAGAACCCTACTCCCTATCTATGCTATTAGAGTTTCATCCATCGAAGAGCTAAGGTGTGTACAAGGAAACACACTAACCTTTGAAGGAATTGTGGGAAGACTCACTGCAATTGAATTGTCCAATTTTGACAACTATAGACTTGAGAACCTTGAATCTGCTTTCAAGGCCAAGCTGACAATGAAAGATACTAAGGAGGTGACATCAAAAAAGAAGAGAAGAAAAGGGAAACATGCATCCCATGATAGCAAAACAGATGAGGAAGATGTGGAACAGTTAGAAGCACTACTAGCTAGAAGATTCTATAGAGGTAAAGGAAAATTCAAAGGTAAGCTCCCTATCATACATTTCAATTGTAATGAAGTAGGTCATATTGTTGTAAAATGTACATAGAAGAAGAACTAAAAATAAGGAAACAAGTACAAGAACAAAAGAGAAGATGATAGTAGAGATTACAAGGACAAAGGAAAATGATGCTATATTGTTGAAGAAGATTCTGATGAGAATGATGATGAAGTAGTCTATGTGGCCATGAAGGATGAATCATATAAAGATGATCATGGAGCAACAAAATTGGTAACCTATGTTAACAAGAATGACAAGTGGATCATAGATATTGGATGCTCACATGACATGATAGGAGACAAAAGTAAATTCATTACTGTTACTCAATATGATGGAAATAGTGTTAGATTTGGTAATGATACTCCATGTCAAATCAAAGGAAAAGGTTTAATCAAACTTACTGAGAAGATTTCATGTGATAATGCATACTATGTTGAAGGATTGAACTGTAACTTCTTGAGTGTGTCACAGTTAGGCAATGTAGGTTACAAAGTAGAGTTTGGAAACAAATCTGCCAAAATCTATGACACTGATGGAAATCTGATATGAAAAGGTGAACAAACAAGAAGCAATCTATTTTACCTAGATATGGAAGATGCAACTTGCCTTGTTGTTAGACTTGATAATGTGTGGTTATGGCATAAAACATTGTGTCATGTTAACTTTGATAATTTGATTAGCATTAGCAAAAAGAAGAAAGTCAAAGGTTTGCCTAAACTAAAGAAGCCTAAAAATACAATGTGTAGATAATGTCAACTAGGGAATATGACTAAATCTAGTTTCAAAAGAAAAAAATATACTTCTAAAGAAGTACTAGAGATAGGCCATATAGACTTATGTGGTCCAATACAAGTGCAAGGTTACCTAGAAGATAGATACATAATGCTATTTGTAGATGACTATTCCGAGATGATGACGGCTATGTTCTTAAAGAAGAAATCTGATACATTTGAAATGTTTAAGTGGTATTTGGCTAATGTTGAGAAGGAAATAGGAAAGAACTTGAAATGCTTAAGGTCAAATAGAGGAGGTGAGTTTACATCAAAGGAATTTTAGATATTTTGTAATGAAAAAGGTAACAAAAGGTAAACATCAGCACCAAGAACTCTACCACAAAATGGTATTATTGAAAGAAGAAATAGATCAATGATAGATTGTGCTAGAATCTTGATGATGGAGAAAAATGTTGCTCTAAAATACTGGAGAGAAGTTGTAAGTACTATTGTTTACACCCTAAATAGAGTCTAAGTGAAGAAAGGTACAAATACAACACCTTTTGAATTGTGGTATGGTCACTCACCTAATGTAAAACATTTCAAAGTCTTTGGTTGTAGATGCTATATTTTTAAAGATACTAGAAATGGCAAGTTTGATTCAAAGAGTGATGAAGGCATATTCCTTAGATACTCCACTAGAAGTAAGGCATATAAGTGTTTGAATACTAACACTAACAAGATAGCGAAGAGTGCAAATGTAAATTTTGATGAGCATGCAAAAGTCCAAGTTGATGATTCTAGGCAATTAGAAGATTATAGATCCTTTTTATACTTCTATGAAGGAATGATTGTTGAAGATAATGCTACCAATCAAGTTGGGAATCGGCAACAAATCTCAGTATCAGTCAAGTCATAGCTAGTGAATGTTGAGCTGTATTCAGAAGCCAAGTTGTAGAATGAAGGAAATGCACATTTTGACTTTAGAAATAGTGTACATGAAAGAGATGATGAAGTACCAGATGGAGAAGAACAAAATGACTTTGAAGTTGAAGGATCAAACATGGAATGAAGGACAAAACCAAGATTAGCCAAATATGTAAGAAGACATCACCTTGCAGATCAAATCATTGATGACAAGGATGCCAAACCAATGACCAGGAATAGACTAATAAATGAATCATGTTTGCTGAGTAAGGTTAAGCCCAGAATAGTAAAAGATGCACTACAAGATGATGATTGGTATAAAGCTATGGAAGAGGAGATAGAGCAGATTGAGAAGAACAAAACTTGGACCCTTGTTCCTAGACCAACTAATAAGAATGTAATAGGTACCAAATGGGTGATTAGGAACAAACTTGATGAGAATGGTGAGATAACAAGAAGCAAAGCCAAACTTGTTTGCAAAAGCTATGCACAAGTAGAAGGACTAGATTATGGGGAAATATTTGCTCCTATTGCAAGAATGGAAGTGAGTAAGAACACTACTTGCATATGTTGCATACAAAGGTTTCAAAGTCTACCAAATGGATGTGAAGTTAGCTTTTTTGAATGGTATACTAGAGAGGAAGTCTATATAGAACAACTTGAGGGATTTATTGATGACAACAACGAGGGTAAGTTTTGCAAATTGCATAAGACACTTTATGGTTTTAAGCAAGCACCTTGAGCATGGTATGAGAGGCTACTCAAATATCTTGTGAAGATTGGATTTGAGAGAAAAGATGACAACAACGACTTCTACATCAAGATTGAAAAAGGTAAGACATTTTGATTTCTAAAATCTTTGTTGATGATATAATATTTGGAGGAAAAGATGTTCTATGCAAAGATTTTTATAATCAAATGAAGCATGAATTTGAGATGTCAATGTTTGGAGAAATCAAATTCTTTGTTGGATTGCAAGCACATCAATTGAAGCATGGCATATTTGTGACCCAATCCAAATACATCAAGGAGATACTCAAGACATTTGGATTAGAAGACTCAAAACTAGTCAACACACCAATGGAAATAGAACATAAGTTATCCAAGAATGATGAGTCAGCCAAAGTGAATCAGATAATGTATAGATCAATGATTGGAAAGTTGCAGTATGTTGTACATAGTAGACCAGACATTGCATTAGCTATTAGAATAGTGGCAATATTTTCTTCAAATTCAAGAGAAAATCATTTGATGGTAGTAAAGAGAATACTAAGGTATCTAAAAGGTACTAATGACTTTGGTTTGTACTACAATAGGAGTGAAAAGCTTGAACTAAGATCCTACACTGATGCAGGTTGGGGAGGTAATATTGATGATAGAAAAAGTACCAGTAGAGGAGCACTTTTCTTGGGAAAAAGGTTGGTTACATGGACTAGTAAAAAGCAAAGTTGTACCTCACAGTCCACAATAGAAGCTAAATATGTTGCAACTACTATAAATTGCACCAATATTGTATGGATCAAACATTTGTTGCAAGGTATGAAGGAAGAAGTGAATGAGCCTATGATACTTTATTGTGGTAACACAAGTGCTATCAACATATCAAAGAACCCTATAATGCATGCCAAAACCAAGCATATTGCAATCAAGTATCACTATGTAAGAGAGTTGGTGGAAGATAAACAAGTGAAGATGGAATATGTTAGTTCAAAGGAACATATTGCTGATATCTTCACAAAAGCACTACCTAAAGATGCTTTTGAGTATCTTAGAGGTAAGTTAGGGGTGATGCCCCTAGCCAAGGCTACTTGAAGCAAAAGAAAGACTGTCCTGCTTCAAAGAAATTGATTGACAAAATGCTACAAATTGATGCAAATGATATCAACTTTAGGATCATTCTTGAAGTAATTAAAGTGCTAAAGATTCAAATTAGTCACAAGCAATGTGACACAAGGAGAAAGTGAAAGAACCTGCAAAAGCTACACTTGCATGATTAGATGCTAAAATAATATGTCTTTGGCATTGTTGTTAAAGATGGAGAAATAGTAGAAAACTAATCAACAACTGATGAGAAGATAAATAAGAAGACAGAGGGAGAAAATGCAAAAACTAATCAAATGAAGATTGGGGGAGAAATGTCAAGAAACTAATCAATAGAATTTGATCAATAGTATGAGGGAGAAGTAGATAGAAGTTGATCAGAATAGAGAATAGTAGAAGATGAGCAATACATATAGAGGGAGAAAATGTAAGAAGGTAGAAAGGAAAGAAAAAGGATACAACAACTAAGAGGGAGAAGTAGAAATGAAGAAATTAGGATAGTAGATCAAAAGAGGAATATGTGAAAATTGATGGTATTACTTTTTGGCATTTGACTTACCATTTTAACCTAGTTAGTATTTGGTTAAATAGTTTAGTTTGATGGTTGATCAGTTTGGTTTTCCATCAATGCCACAGAGGGAGATTGTTGGAAATCTGATTAAAAAGATTATTTTTGAAGATCAAAGAGGGAGATTGTTGCAAAGAAGGAAGTTGGATTAATAAATAATGTTTCAATAATTGTTTTTTCATTCATGTCAAATGTACTATTTGTAGGAATGATAATTACTTATGAGATCCAAGTACTATCACTTTAGTTGATTGATGAAGAGGATTTGATGAACAAGATGTAAAAACAACACCTAAGGGAAAAGTTGAGTTATGATGTTGTAATGAAGTGTAAAGATTAGCTAAGAAAAATGTTAAATGATGTATTGGTAACATGCTTGAAGATATAGAGGTTGGTCACACTTAGAAACATTAGAAGTATAAGTTATAACAAGGTTAACTACAAAGCTTAAACTAAGTTCATTAGTGGGTGCTGAGCAAGCTAGTTGAAGCCAATAAAATTCTCAGTTGGAGCCAAGAAAAAGGAAAATCTAGTGTGTGTTGAGTGATCTTTAGGTGTTGAGTGAACTTTAGGTGCCAAGCATCATCAAAACACAGTTGGTGTCGAGTAACACAGTATGTGCTAAGCACTAGTATTTCAATAGTACCAAGTTGTTGCATTATTGAAAATGATGAAGATTCACCAAATCTAAGCTAAGAAAATTGTTGCCTTGAATTTTGTGAACTAGTTGGAGGATAAGGATGATGAGCTAGTTGCACAGAATTCTATGTAAACTATTTTTGAGCAAATACAAGTGAATTCTTCATGATGTTTCTAGAAGAAACATAATATGGGTTAGATTCAATGAATCCTACCTAATCCATATGGATTGAAATTAAAGGAGGGAAGAATAGAGTAGGAGATGAACTCCAAGACTTCTATTTAAGGAGTTATAGACCAAGAAGAAAGAGTTTTTGGAGTGCCAAATTGCAAAGTGGTTAGAAGGGTGTCAAGGAGAAGACATCTAGGAGAAGGAAGAATAGAACACATATACTCTACTTCTACAAGTGGTCAAGAAGAGATGATTTCACTAGTACAATAAGCATGGAGACTCAAGGAGACTAAGCTTGAAAGGAGGGCAAGTTTTCAAGAGTTGTAGAGACTAAAAGCTAGGCAAATGAAGAAGAGTTGAATGGTGATCTGAAATTAGGTCAAAACCCCTAATTGTTACTCTCTAGAAATTGTATCAGTTAGGATAGAAGAAAATCCTATGGACTTAGGTTGGTCTAATAGCCATTTGTAAATCCTTTAACAAGGTGGCATTCCAAGTGAATGTTTTGAAGTCCTTTAACTAGGCCCACTTCTAACAGGGTGGTTAAATCCTTTAACCAAGTCACATTTAATAGTGTGTTATAAGCCTTTAATAGGGCAAACCTTTCACAGGGCATCACTTCAAAAAAGTGAGAATTGAGTAGCATGCTACTGGTATTTCTTCTCAAATTGGGTTTCCACATAAATCACTGTGTTATGTTTTGATCTTTGTATGTGTTATGCTTTCATATTGATTTACAATAACTTGCTGAATAGGATAGCTAAAGCTTGGATGTTATCAATGGTTAAATGGGCACACTACACTTAGTAAAAATTTTGAATTGGACATGTTGGACCTTGAATAAATAATTCACCCCCCCTGTCAATTATTCTAAAGCATTTCTAACAAGCTCCAAGTTACAACCCTCGAAGATCAATCTTTAAATACACTTAATGCCTCTTAGATACTCTTTGGTATAGGGTGGTCATGAATATTGTAGGATTTCCATGGTTAGAAAAAGAGAGTCACTAGGGTTCACCCAACCATATGAAACTAATGGAACTAATAATTTGATTCTATGATCAACGGTTACAAATTTATCTAGTGGTGCACTAATGAACTAAGGCACACTACAAGTGTTGGCATCGAGCAAGATCATTGTGCCAAATCCAAATTAAATTTGATCTCTCCAAAATGAGAGAGGTTATTATAGATCTCAACCTCACCACCCTATAGAATTTAATTTTTCATTGATATCCCTCATGACCTCTAAGTTATGACCCTAAGAAGATTGATCTCCAAATTCACTTAGTGCATCTTAGAGACTCTTTGGGTTAGGGTGGCCATGAATGTTGTAGGATCTTTGTGGGTGGAACAAGAATGTCTCTAGGGTTCATGCACCCATAAAAAGGTAAAGGAGCTGCCAATTTGATGCCATGATCAGTGGTTTCAAAATTATGCAGTGGTGCACCAATGAATTGAGGTATACTGCAAGTGTTGGCATCGGGCAAGATCATTGTGCCAAATCCAAATAGAATGTGATCTCCCTAAAATGAGAAACGTTATTGTAGACCTCAACATCATCATCCTAAACATTCAAAATTTTGGCATAGGGAATGGTACAATTTTTGTGTTGTTATGTAGTTAAAACATCATTTTTTAGCTCCCTCCACATGAATTAGATTAGGTAAAAATATCATTGTTACTTACATTAAATCAGCAAGTTTATATTTATAATATCTCAAGTGTTTCATCACTATTAAATCAATACGTAACTACCAAAAATAATAGTGTCAAAAATAGAATAGATATTTCTTCATTCCACTCCTTATTTGGTTTTTATCTTCATGCACAACTACTCTTCATAATGTACCCACTAGCACCACAATTCTCCAACATTTCATTAGTATTCAAAGTAGAATGGATGGAGTGTAATAGTTCATGGTGCATAGGAAACTCCACATGAAATTTACAATGAAATGTATTTGAAATCTTAAGTGGTACACAATAAAATGACTTTAAGGATTCAACATCCCTTTGTGATACATGCAATCTTGGATGACTCTCTCTAAATTTTTTGAACAACATAGTTTAACTTACCTCCAAATGATGTTTAGGATGTAGTGTGCTATATCTTATGCAAATTATCAACTTGAAAATGTCTTTAGCATTTGGTGGGACTCTTGAGCTAGAGTGCCAAAACTATGTAATTTACTGCTTCACATCATTCATTAGGTTCTTATCAAAATGTGGAAGTCTCCCAACCAATTCCCATGAATGATTTTTAAGAGGATCATTAGTTCTCTCTCATCTAGTATGTTCTCTTCTCAAAGTAGTGTGATTTAAGTTCAAGTCAATAAAAATTTGTCTCATATATATACCCTTTCTCAAATGATGACTTACCAAAGAGGTTGTAATAACCCTTCGAGTAGCTCTCTTAGCCTTCTCCTTGCTATTTTTGCCAACCCTATTGAGAGAACTAAAAAGTTTCTTCACAATAATAATATTTATTTCCATTTTATTATTAACATGAATCTTTAATTTTGAATACATAGGTCTCATATTTTTCATCTTTAATAATTGCATAAAAAGTTGGCATTGCTCCACCATTGTCTTGTTGCTGAAAAACATTATAAATAGTTTTGAAGCCCAAAATCAAATGGTTCTATGTGACTTTTTTGCTTCCAAATTACTAATAATGGTTTCATCAATTTCAATTAACCATTTTGGTGATGTAGAACCTTCATTTTGGTTATAATTAGAAGATATGTAAGGTTCATGTGCATTTTCATTGTTGACTTGGTCAATCCTAGCATTCTTCTTATGAACTAATACATTTTCGTTCTCCAAATTTTCAATCTTGACATTGTTATTATCAATTGGTACATTTTCATTCCCCAACTAAACATATTCATTTTGTGACTCTATAATTTCACCTTCGATCAAGACATTGTCAACTTGATTGCCATTTAACTTACCTTGTCTCTTCCTTAAGTAATTTTCCTTACCTCTTTCCCTATATTTTGTAATGTCTGCATTTGATACCTTTATTTTACATTTAGCCACATAAAGTTTTGTAGCCACATTTTCAAACAATGGACCCCAAATAAAGTTTCATTTGCAAAAACACTATTGAACCCCATGAAAAAAGCCAAAAAAACATGACTGTCAAGTTTGTAGTGATAGAGAATATTTTGGTAAAAATTTTCCAGTAAAATAATTTGGGTACTTGATCCCATCTTATGTATCTAATCCCATATCAAGTACTTGATCTCATATTAGGTACTTGAAATTTGTGGCCAAAATTTGGATGGAAATCAAGAGAGGATAATTATATAAGTATCTAGAATTTACTTATTATATATTATAGTTATTATATTTTATATATTATTATATGCATTTATTATATATTATTATAAATATATAATATAATATAATTGTTAGATAATATATATAGTATTTATTATATCATATATATGTATATATATATATATGTATATATATATATATATATGTATATATATATATGTATATATCACACACACACATATGTATTTACTATAATTACATATTGTATATATATTAGTATAAATTATAATTACATAATTATTGATCATATGGGTCGAAGAGGTTTGTAGGCTAACCTATGACCCCCTTAGATCGATTTCATCACCACATGTGTCCCTAGGGGTACTAGGACCCCTAGGGACATATCGTAATCAATCATATGGGTTGAAGGGGGTCATAGGAAAACCCATTTTATCACAACATGTGTCCCTAGTGGTAGGGACATATTATAATTGATCATATGGGTTGAAGGGGATCAAAGGCTAACCAATGACCCCTTTGACCCATTTCTTCATGACATGTGTCCATAGGGACCCTCCCAAGACCTCTATGGACATATGTAATAGATCATATGAGTTGAAGGGGTTGTAGGATAACCTACAACACCCTTTGACCCATTTCATCATGACATGTGTCCCTATGGGTCCCAAGACCCTTGCAGACATATTGCAATAAATTATACAGGTTTAAGTGGCTCATAAGATAACTTACAACCCCCTTTGACCCATTTCATCATGAAACGTGTCCCTATGGGTCCCAAGACCCCTATGGACATATTGAACCTATGGCCCCCTTTGACCCATTTCATCATGACATGTGTTCCTAGGGGTCCCAAGACTCTTGGGGACATATTGCAATCAATCATATGGGTGGAAGGGGGTCACAGACTAACCTATGAACCCCTTTGACCCATTTCATCATGATATGTGTCCCTAGGCATCCTAGGACCCCAAGGGACATATTGGAATTGATCATATGAGTTAAAGGGGGTCTTAGGATAACCTAGGACCCCCTTCGACCCATTTCATCATGGAATGTGTCCCTAGGGGTCCCAAGATCCCTAGGGACATAATGTAATCAATCATGTATGGGTTAAAGGTGTCATAGGCTAACCAACAACCACCTTCAACCCATTTCATCACAACATGAGTCCCTAGGGGTCCCAGTACCCCTAGGGACTTATTACAATTGATCATATGTGTCAAAGTGGGTCATTAACTAACCTATGACCCCCTTCGACCCATTTCATAACCAGATGTGCTAGGACCCCTAGGGACATATTACAATTGATTAAATGGGTTGAAGAGGGTCGTAGGCTAACCTATGATCCCCTTTGACCCATTTCATCACCATGTGTTCCTAAGGGTCCTAAGACCCCTGGGGAGATATTACAATCAATCATATGGGTTGAAGGGGTTGTAGGCTAACCTAAAACCCCCTTTGACCCATTTCATCACCACATGTGTCCTTAGGGCTCCTAGGACCCCTACAAACATATTACAATCAATCGTATGGGTTGAAGGTGTTCATACACTAACCTATGACTCCCTTCAACCCATTTCATCACCACATGTGTTCGTAAGGATCCCAAGACCCCTAAGAGCATATTATAATCGATCATATGGGTTGAAGGGGGTCATAGGCTAACCTATGACTCCCTTCAACCCATTTAATCACAAAATGTGTCCCTAGGGGTCCTAGGACCCCTTGCGAGATATTGTAATTGATCATATCAGTTGAAGGTTACCTAAAACCCCCTTCGACCCATATCATCACAACATATGTCCCTAGCAGTCCTAGGACCCCTTGGGACATATTGTAATTTAATAAGTTATATAATACCATGTAATAATTTCTAAAAACTTATGTTAAAATATATATTATAGTAGTATATATAATAATATATTTTTAATTATATATATAATAATAATATATAGATAATATTTATAATACTATAGATGATATAGAATAAGTTATAGATGATATATAATAGTATATAATAGTATATAATAATATATAGTACTATGATCCTAATTTGCTATCTAATCATATTTAATACCATATATAATATTATAACAATAAATTTTATTATATAATATATAGTAATAAAAGAAACAATAATATTCAAATATTATTATATCTTAAATGTAAAACATATTTAAATACATTTGTAAGAATTTTGGTTTAAAATGTGCACAATTGGTCCCAATATGTAAAATTTGAAATTTTGTATTTTGCCACCACATTTCAAGTACCCAATTTTGTATCAGATACTTAGTTAGGCTTGGTATTTAAGACACTTGTTTGGTCAACTCAAAAAATATGTTTGAGCCATGTTTTCTTGACATTTAGACTTCAACTAGCCATCTTGACAACTATTTTTCTAATCCAAATTCAATGAAACAAAAAGAGTTTCTTGGGAACACTCTCAAGATTCCATTGATATAATTGCTATTAAATTATGAGTTTGATAAGTATTTATTAGTTAATTTCCAATGAAGATCTTTGTAAAGTGTTGATTGGCATATTGATTGAAAAATAGCTATAACATTCAAATGGTATAACATTTTGAAA
Organism: Cupressus sempervirens; assembly: GCA_028749045.1. NCBI lineage: Eukaryota > Viridiplantae > Streptophyta > Pinopsida > Cupressales > Cupressaceae > Cupressus > Cupressus sempervirens. The sequence continues at coordinate 766,120,035 of CM053789.1, read as the reverse complement.
TCTAAAAGTTGCTTCACATTCTATGCTTTGCCTAGTATAAGGAAAAAATGAGAAAATTTTAATTTTGTAAAGTTTTCAATTAGTTAAGGTAATCAGATACAGGAATTTCTAAAAAAATTAAAGTAGAATATTCATAAATAAATTATTTATTTGGAATACAAATACCCAAAAATATGTGTCAAATCTGGGCATGAGTCTATTTCCTATATCTATTATTATATTAAAAAATATTATCATTTTATTTTGATTAAGGTGGTTTTATATACACCTATTTTTTATTTTCTCCTAGAAATCTTTTTAGAAGTGCATTATAATCTAAAATTTTGACCAATCAAATAAATTTGTCTCTAGATAACATCTAGTAGTTTACAAATTAAATTCATTTTCCTATAGATTCTTATCATATAAATTTATGATAGGGTGAACCCACAATAGTGGGTTACACTTTTTTGGAGGAAGAAATCCCTCCAAAAAAGCATGGAGGTCAAAAATCGTCCAAGCAGTTTCGATAGAAACTAATATTAAAAGTTTTGATCAAAAAACTCTAGTTTCGATTGAATGCTACTTTTGATCGAAACTCACTTAATATGATAGTTTGGATCGAAACCCTAATTTGCATGAATAAATAGGGGCATAACCAGTTGTCTTCTCATTATTTCAATCGAAACTCAAAGAGAGACTGGCGTCTGCCTCATCACCCATCCGAAAAAGGTATGAAACACTTATTTTTTCCCTTCCTATGTTGTTTTAGTTAAAATTTATGTGTTTTTAGTATTTAAATATATGTTTCTTTGTATATTTTATTGTTTTTTTGTATATTTTATTATTTTTTATATATCTTTCTTTGTATATTTTATTTTACTATTCTTGCTTAAGCCTCTAATGTCATTGTGGATCTCTTAATGCACAAATAAGATATTTTTTAAAGATATTTTTCATCCATATTAGATCTAAATATATAATATTATCTTTTAATAAAGTTTATTTAAGTACACTCTAACTATTTTACCTAATCTAAACTCTAAAACTAGCCATAGTTCCATGACCTTTAAAAAAATCTCTAACACTAATTCTAACTTCAACTATAAGATTTACTCCAATTTTAATCATAACTGAAATGCTAACCCTTATTTTTTAAAACCCCAATATAATTATTTCTCTAACCTAAGGTGATGCTAAAATTAACTATATATCACTAATCCAAACCCTTACCATGTGATGTAAAACCTCAAGCCATAACTCAAACATAAAACCTAGATATGTCATTTTAACCCAAACCTTATTTGTGACCAACCATAATGTAAACCCTAATGTTAACCTCAAATAATATTTTCAAACTATATCTAAACCTCAACCCAACCAAATTCTAATTCTTTCCCTAACCAAGAGATAATATAAACACTAATCGTAACCCTATCCCTAATCAAAGCCATAACTCTAACCCTACATGGTGCATTATATGAATCCTAACACTGGCCTTTATTATAGCCTTAACCATAAACCTTGACCTTAACTACAATCTTAATCATAACCAAATTTACGCTAACAATAATCCTAAGAAAATTATTTCTCTAACCTAAGAATAATTCTAAACCTAACTATATCACTAATACAATTTAACCTAACCCAAACCTTAATCATGACGTTATACCTAACCTTGACCCTAAAGCTTAATATTAGTAGTAAAACTTATGCTAGCCATCCCCAAACCTAACTATATTTTTATTCCAACTTTTAACTCTAATTTGCTAACCATGAATTAAACAACCACACCATTTAACCTCAATGCAAAACCCTAAACCTAAACTTTATCCTAGAGTATATATATATGTACATATATATATATATGTGTGTGTGTGTGTGTGTGTGTGTACATATATATATAAATGTGTGTATATATATGTACACACACACACACACACACATATATATATATATATGTACACACATATGTATATATATACATACATATATGTACATATATATATATATATATATACACACACATACATATATAGATCTATATATGCATATGTGTCATGATATATATATTTGCACACACACACACACACATATATATATATATATATATATATATATATATATATATATATATATATGTACATATATAGATCTATATATGTACATATATAGATCTATATATGTACATATATAGATCTATATATGTACATATATAGATCTATATATGTACATATATAGATCTATATATGTACATATATAGATCTATATATGTACATATATAGATCTATATATGTACATATATAGATCTATATATGTACATATATAGATCTATATATGTACATATATAGATCTATATATGTACATATATAGATCTATATATGTACATATATAGATCTATATATGTACATATATAGATCTATATATGCATGTGTCATGATATATATATTTGCACATATCATGTGCACGTGTGTGTATATATATGCACATATATGCACATATATACACACACATGATAGATATATGTGAAAATATAAATATCATGTACATATATGCATATATCTATATATACATATAATTGCACATATTTACTTCGTGGACCTAGATTACACTTGACAAGTTTATGTGCATACATATGTCTAAAACCTTTGAACATTCAATCTAACTTAGATAGAAATATAACTTGCACACATGTAGTTCTTAAAAGGTCCTTGAGTTAAAAACATTATATATAACAACATGTGTGTTTTATAATTTAGTTTTTTTAAGGTATATGTTCATTTATGTTTTAGGACTTTTATATATATGTACACATGTTTAATTTTATTAAAACAATTTAGATACAAGTTTTTCAATTTTGTCAAATTGTACATACATATGTTAATATAAATTTCAAGTCTATTAAATGTCATACATTTTAATTTAAATTTTTAGATTTACAAATTATACATGCACCTACATACATTGACATGGCTGATCAATAGCCTTCTATCCCCCCTGAGTAGCTTGTCCCCCTCAAGTAGCCTATACCCGGTCTCGAGCAGCCTATCTTGGGCCTTAAGAAGCAGCCTATACCTAGGACCGAGCAGCCTATCCTGGGCCCTGAGTAGCAGCCTATCTCCCCTGAGCAACATCATATCCCCCGTTATCAACTACCTATCCCACCTCAAGAGCTCTATGATTGCACTAACCAGGAGATTCATAGACTTTAGGAATCCCTGACTAGTGGCACATGCTCTAGTGTCTATAGTGGTACATGCTAGAGTATCTTACGTAGCTTGACATTTATTCAAGATGAGATTCATGGCACAGCCCCATATTCTACATAGACTATATAGACTGTCCTTGATAGTAAGAGATGAGAGGTCTCCTCTGGTCTTTCAATCCAAGAGGTGCCCAAAGATGTCCTAAAGAGGGAATGTTTCCCTCATTATCTTTCACAAAAGTATGTGAAGGGATATTCTCCCCTTAAGTGTACAGATCCATAGATGGCTGCATTGATATACCCATGCTTCCTTGCTGTCCATGGTCATTATCCAAATAATGACCAAATTCCACTCTATTTTTCCCGATAGCTTTATGTAGAGGTTTGCTTATGCAGGGTGGTGAACTACACAAATTTATCAAGACATTTAGGATAGGGGTGTGGTAGACTGGATGATAGGTAGCCAGGTTGTCCCCCACTGGCACATAGATCGATTGTCAGAGAGAGGGCACCTACTATTTCCCCTATGTTAGATCCATCAGCTGATGAGGCCATGCGTAGCACTCAGTTAAGTGGGGTCATTCAGGGAGTTGGAGAGATTGTAGTAGCTATCAGATCTATTTCAAGTGATGAGGTTGGTTAGTGTTTGATGTCTCATCGACATTCCAGATCATCATCCTATGCTTCATCTTCAGGAGACTTGTACAGTGCAGCAAGTATCCCTTTAGTGGCTAGCTTAGAGGGTCTCACTGGAGTGTTGGCATGAGATACTATGATTGGTCTGGCTGAGGATCTATTAGATACATATAGATTTGTATCAGAGCATCTTGGCATATCCATATTAGATGTTCAAGGTCATGTCCATGGTAGTACTAGGACACATCCTCATCCATATTCCTCTCATTGATCAGGTAGTGGTCATGGTGGTAGTGCACATGATGATCCACCTACTGACCACTCTTTTTCTCCATAGAGACATATACATACTATAGACCCTTCAGCCAGTGTTATAGTGCAGGCTTAGAGTTCAGATGTGGGCCTTAATGATGTTGATTTGAGCTTGTCGACCATAGGATGGATGGACTTGTTGACACGTGATGATCCTACTTCTATGCCATCTCATCTACATAGTCCACTTGGCTCATCATTATTAGGACATGTGCTAGTCACCAATCATGGGGCTCGTGTAGATGTAGAGATTGACCTTGATGTGACGTAGGGAAATTTGGATGCATTAGTGGACACGATCGATGCTAGGCAGTTCGAGTATTATCAGATGCCACCATCTACACAGGTAAATTTTTTTTTGTTCATGTTAAAATTTCAATCATTTGAAACTAATTTAATTTAGACATGTGCATGTGTGCACATGTATGTATATCATGCACGTAGAGAAAATTTAATTTGATGTGTTGCATATGCACATGTACAATGTAGGGGGACATGCCTCTTTTTACTCTAGCTTTGATGCTAGATTGTGTACGTTGTCGAGACTCATTGGATGATGTTAGTAGTGGACAGGTAATGTTTATTTATGTTTTGATTATGTGTACATTTATTTCAATATCACTTTCTCTTGATTAAATGTATGTATGTATGTATTGATATCACTTTCTCTTGAATTTATATATAGGGGTCAGCACATCCTAGTGAGCACCTTGATACTAGTCAGTCTTCAGACCGCGTTGTGAGGAGGCATGGCGATGATAGTCCTGTACCTAATGATCTATAGTTTTTTTAATCTAGATGATTTGTTCTAGACTCTCATCCAGAGAGACATTCATATATTAGACAGACACTTTATATACACACATGATGCATGTTATATTTATATTTGATTTGATATAGATGTACCTGGATCTACATGTCTACATGTGTGCATGCTATTTATATTTGATATTATCTTCTGATAGATCTCTAGATAGATACATGTTTTTATTATTTGTTCTTGAGATGATTGATACATGTTACATTATGTTGTGGACTCTAATGTACATTATAGATCTAGATCTAGTATATTATAAATTGTTTCTATCTAAGATATGTAAGTAGTTTATTTAGATATGTACACATGTAATATATTGATTAAATTTAGATATATATAAATAGTTCATGTAATTTAAATGTCTGGTAATATATCATGTATTAAATGTTCAAGTATCAGGTAATTAGTTGTACATAATTCCTAACTCGAGTAAATCTATAGAACTCATCCCTTTTATTTGTACACATATCCTAGAATTTTATCCCCTTAAGCCCAATGTTCTAAAATTCAAGTCCAACTTAAAACATGTACATGTTCAAAATTTAGTTAAACAAATTGCAATTTGAACTTGAAAGCTCACATGTCAAGCAATTAGTTAAATCAAAAGCTCACATGTCCTAAAATTGAAAGCACATGTCCTAATTAGTTATTGAAAGTGTACATGTGTTCTAAAATTGACAAGTTAAATGAAATAGAAAGTTCAATATAATAGAAAGTTAAATGAATTCAACATATTGAGTTAAAAATGAAAGAGTAAAAGTTCAATTTAGAAAATTAGTTATTCCACCAAATTTCAAATTGATCAAATAATTGTTCAACCAAATTTGAAATAGTTTGAACCAAATTTCAAATTGTTCTTGAGTTACATTTCAAATTTTAATCATAGTGAAATTTTAATTTGTTCACATATTCTAGAATTTTATCGGGCCCTTAAGCCCAATGTTCCAATTCAAGTCCAACTTAAAACATGTACATGTTCAAAATTTAGTTAAACAAATTGCAATTTGAACTTGAAAGCTCACATGTCCTAAAATTGAAAGCTCACATGAATCCCATTTTTAAGTACTTTTATTTTCTTCAAATATGTTCCTTGTACAACAATAGAACCTGCACATGTAGACATTAAAAAAATACATCAATCTTGAATTTAAGTCAGAGAATTTAAATTCATTAAAAACATAGATACTTGACATACATAAATACATAATTGAACTATATACTAACCTGTGGGAAAAATAATTTCATCACTTATTTCAGTCTTTGTTAGCTTCTCTCTTTCCATGGTGCAACATAATAAATAATAGCTAACACCTTCTACATTTTTTGATTCTACCATGACTACAAAAACATTTCCTACACAAACTTATATATGCCAAAATTCTAGATACACATCATGTACATAAGTACATATACATAATAAAAATTAACCATTAAATTATGAAAAATTTATACATGTACATGATCTAGGTATATATATAGTTCATACATACCAACTCTGATCAATCCTGAAATATGGTTATAATCACTAGAAATCAATGGAATATCATCATAGTTTTCATCCTCAAACTCATTCATATTAATAACATCTAGTGGCACCAAAGTCCATTCTTCCACATATACACGTTCTTGATTAATGCAACCATCATAGTTTTCATCAATACAATTAGGACAAAAACATGAGTATTCTCTTGTGTACAATGACCACACATTACTATTTGTGCTCATAACTAAATGAAAAGATCGTGTCTTCTCTACCCTCTTGCATGCATGCATTGATCTTCTATCAACACCTGAATGTACACAAGGTCCATAATTTAGTTAGAGATCATCTAGGGTAACATATTAAATATAAATTTAAGATTCAATTTAAAAATATGAACAAATTAATTTATATATACCTGACACCTCCCAAAACACTCCAAATGTTATGGCTCGATCCGCTTGTGATGATGTGTTATCTATATTTGTTGGCACCAAAAAATGTGTTTTGCACCACTCAACCACATCATGAGCATTATTAATGTGATATCCTTTATAGTCAATTTGATACTTTCTTAAAGCATGTTTGATACAAGCTCTTGCACCATCATGCTCACCCTTTCCATGTCCACTCTCAAAAAAACTCCAAATGTGTGGTATATTAAGGTATTGATGATATCTACATAATGCATAAAATGGTCTAGCTGATTTAAATTGTGCTACAAATCCATCTAACCATACAAAATGTTTTTCTATTTTAATTTTTTTGTTTTTCAAATATTCAAAAAAAGTCTTAAAACGATGTTCCACAAAATGCGTGTCATGTTCTTTGTCATCACTAATGTAAAAGTGATACTCTTTTTTAATGACTCGTGCTTGATTTGTACTTTCCACACCATCTAGATCAATTTGTGCATGTCGATAAGATACTTGAACCATAAAGTAACCTGCTCTGTATAGTAGTATTCTGCTTGAAGTTATTTTTAAGATACGAAAGAGTAATTCTCTTCAAAGTCAACAATAGATAGAATTGTTCCAAGTGGGAAAGTTTCTCTTAGTGTTGTAAATTGTTCTGCTTGCTACTTAGCAAAAATGCATGGTGTATATATGGTTGAATCAATTTACGAAAATTTGACATAAATTCTCCAGCCGATATCTCATCCTCTACATATTCTAATCTTGTTGATTCTTTTCCAACTTTTTTTTTTGACTTTATGTACTTATATCTCTTACATTTTACCATCCTTGTCTTATTAGTATCTTCTTCTCTCAAAGGAAATTTAGTCAAGTTACCACATGTTTCACAAGTTCCTCTTATGCAATCTATTTCACCTATTCCACAATCATTTGGTTTGTCACATAAGATTGATGTTATGAATTGACTCAGTTGTTTAGGAAAAGTATTTTGAGAAGTTCCACCACTTTCTTGTATCATATTTTGAAACCCTTCATAGTACATATCAAAATCAACATGATATCAACAACAACATGTTTCAAAAGATTTATTTATCTTCACAAAATAGGGCTTCAAGCTTTCAAACATTGTTTGTCCAATCTTTATGTTAGGATTTTAATTACAAAATGAGAGATACAATTCATGTTGAATGACATCTAGCCAATGTTTTGCGTGCTAAATATATTCCTTAGGCCCAATCCTCTACTTGATGATATCTCTTCTATTTGGTGAAGGATGAGTATTATCAATCCAAAATTGAATAGCTAAGTTCTTAACTATTTCCCCAATCCTGTCAGATCGAGGAGCTCTACACATTAGTGCCCAATTGCCTTCTAATGTGCTATCATTCAAATTGTTCCTCCTTTTCAGATAATGTAGTACTATCTTTCGACTATACCTGAAATGAGATGATAATGACGAGATTTGTCTATTTTGGGATGTTTTCTTATTTAAAATAGATGTCAGTATCACTCTTTGTGCAATGGATTTATCTGTAGATCTAGTTTTTTTCCCAATGGAATGTAACCCTTCCTTAACACTTTCAACAATATCTTTTTCTAGTTTAGAAGTCCTCCTCTTTTTTATACTTGTATCTATACCCAATAGTCTCAGTGGTTCTTTTAATTCATCTTTAAGAAGTGAAATGAGTTTTCTCCACTATTGATAATTCTCAAATTGTACAATTATGTCTTTAGACTTTTTATTCAATTTCCTCTTCATAGTATGTGTAGGTAGATTAGTATATTCTCTCAATTTTTCCAGATCCATTTCAATTAAATGATCTCTATTTCTATGATTAATTTGTCTCTTCAATCTTATAGCTAAATTAACATTCTCATTTTTTGTTTGATCTTGGGCTGCACAAGAAAAAATGAAACAAAGTCTTAAGATACAATCTCTTTAGGGGACATATATGTAAACATATATACATGTTTAACTTGAGTGAAATATTATGTACTTGATTAAATTGTCTAACCTTCAGATGGTCCTTCTTCAATATCTATTGCTTCATCTTCAATTTCCTCATGTCCAACATTTTCATCATTTACTAGAGTTGCACGTGCACGATATAACAAATAAAATCAAGTAAGTTTATAAGGGGAAATATCGCTCACTAAATTTAAAAATTAAAGATATAAAGTTTGATAGAGACCTAGAAATCTAGAGAGATCTATATTATATACTTGCAAGAGATGCACATGTACTTGTTTGAACTTGGGATGAACCTTCTCCAATGTCAGTAGGTTGTCCTGGTTGACTACATCCTAAATAAATTCATTTATTTAAATTTAATCATAATCTAATAAACCTTAATGGACTATAAATTATTAACATAATTGAATAAACAAGGTAATTCCCATGCTAAATAAATTCATAATTTAAATTTATTCATAATGTAATATTTACCCTAAGGATTAAATATGGACATAATTGAATAAACCCTAATGGCCTAAATATGAACATAATTTCAAATAAACTCTTAATATTAAGTTAATCTAGTAATGCAAATTAAAAATAAATATCATATTCCTAATTGGATTTAAACCCTAATCCTAACTAAATAAACTAATTAAATACATTGGAAAAAATATTATGCATGTGTACACGATCTAAGATAGTATCTTGCTAGCATTTTTCGACGATTTTCATCTTCTTGTTCCTTAGTTCTTCTTCGTGCATATTTACTTGCTCTTTTATCTTTATTGCCCATGTCGTAAATTCTTCCTCCAAAATTTGAAAATAGGTTGAAGTTTGTCAAATATTTCTTTCTTCCCAATTCAAAAGCCAATAACTTGATTTCACATAAATGCAAATTGTAAAAAATGAAACTCATATTTATATACAAAAAGATTTCTTAAAAAAAAACCTCCTTAGTAGCCGACTAGGGAAAAACCCTAGGAGCCGACTAGAGAAACACCCCTACGGGCGGAGTAGGCATGTTCCCACTTTTAAATTTTTGATCGAAACTACTTAATAGTTTCGATCGAAACTACCAAGGTATTGTTGATCAAAACTACCAAGGTAGTTTCAATCGAAACTATGAAAGTGGTTTGCTAACCGCTCATGTAAACTATGGATAGTTTTGATAGAAACTAAGGCATTTAGTTTCTATCGAAAGTTTGCAAAAAATTTTTGATAGAAACTAAGTTTTATCGAAACTAGCTAGATAGAAACTAAGTTTCTATCGAAACTAGCTAGATAGAAGCCTACATGAATAGTTTGACGTTTTTTCAATGATTTCCTTTCTTTGGAGCTGAATTACTAGGTTCAAATGGAGCACTGAAGACCTAAAATTTTACATGATTGAAGTACTCTGAACTAGCTTTCTAATGACAATGAATTTGTTGCTTTTTGAATTTTTTAGGTATATATATTTTAACATGAACTGAATATAGGTTTATTATAAAAAATAAACTAAGATATTTGACGCTCATGGAAAAATAGTAAATCTAAAAATATTTTTTTTGAAAAATAAGTACAGTCTCCGTATTTGAGTCACCTTTCAATCAAATATTTTTTTTATAGAAATTGGGTAAATATATAATAAGTTACATGTGTCAAAACCCACGTATGTCTAAATTAGTGTTATGCCAACTTTAAACTACAATAAAATATGAAATACTAATGATAAAGATATAAGACCAACTCTACGGTTTAGGTATGGATGTTTACAAACTAAATTCAAAAGAATTACATTGATATCTATTGTAGAAAAAAAGTTGTGTATCAAAAATAATGTCACTCTTTAAAAATTAGGTTTTTGATATCATACCAATTTTTGTAGGAGAAAAAATAATTCAATAAATTCAATTAAAAAAAAAAAAAAAAAAAAATTAGAATCAAGACACAAAATCATAAAACACTCTAGTTTACTTCATCTTCAAATTCCTAACTGTTAAACAATACATTTGAAAGTGAATGTTTTCTTGAAAATTCAGAGTTTAGTGTCAGTTTAGGAAAAAAAGTGTAACCCACTATTCATGATTCATCAAATCTTGTAACCACGGAAAGTGTTTGCACAGGAGATAAATGTTATGTAGGAACTTGAAGGTGATCCTGTCTGCAATTCATAACAAGAAAATGAATTTTCTAACATATGAGAAACACCATAATTAATAGATTGCACAATAATTATAAAGTAAAATCATTGGCACCATCACTATTCATGAATATGAAATTTATAAAATAAATACATATTCCAAAAAGAAATACTACACATAGAATGAGACCAAAAATAACATACTTTATTGCATCAAAATACTAGCCTTGAGTACACATTACATCTTTGTACTTATAAGAAACCCTCTCCTTATTTAATGTTAGGAGTGAGAGATATTTTAATGCAACAACTATGCTAAAAATAATAAAATAATGCTAATTATTTATAGATTCACTCTCTAGATGACACTATGTAGGCCTCCACCCTTTATTATATCAATTAATGGGCACATGAGCTTTTATATGACTTAAAACAATACAAGACAAAAAAATATAAGAATAGTGAAGCCTTTAGTTGATTTGGAAGTCATTGGAGCTTCAAAATATGCAAGCTCAACGTTTTCTAGGTGTCTTTAGGAGTTAAACTATCGTCAAATGCACTTTTGTTTCATGGAAGGCTAAAAGATAGGGTTCATAGTTAATTGTTAATGCACCTTGTGACAAGGTCACCTCTGTGTTTGGTGCACCTTATGGTAGGCACACCTTATTCTATATTATTATATTTAGGGGGAAATCAAGTGGGAACAATTATATAAGTATATAGAATTTACTTATTATATATTATTATATAATATAGTTATTATATATTATATATTATTATATACATTTATTATATATATTATTACGTATATATTATATAATATAATAGTTATATTATATATAGTATATATTAAATTATATATATTATAAATATATATATATATGTGTGTGTGTGTGTGTGTGTGTGTGTGTGTGTGTGTGTGTGCATATTTATAATCACACACAAAGACACACATATATTATAATACATAAAGTTTATATGTGTGTGTGTGTGTGTGTATGTGTATTTATTATAAATATAGATTATATGTTTTTTAGTATTAATTATAATTACATTTAATTATTGATCATATGGGTCAAAGGGGGTTGCAGGCTAACCTATGAGACCCTTTGACCGATTTCATCACGACATGTGTCCCTAGGGGTCCTAGGACCCATGGGGACATTATTGTGATGAAATGGGTCGAAGGGGGTTGTAGACTAACCTATGACCCCCTTCAACCCATTTAACCACAACATGTGTTCCTAGGGATCCCATGACCCATAGGGACATATTGCAATCGATCATATGAGTTGAAGGGAGTTGTAGGCTAACTTACAACTCCCTTTGACCCATTTCATCACAACATGTATCCCTAGGAATCCTCGAATCCCTAGGTACATATTGTAATCGATCATATGGGTCCCAAGATGTGACATTCTAACATTTTGTATGATGGTGGCCATCTCTTGAGTTCCTAGAAAATATAAGGACTCACACATACTACACACAACTTGGTAGTATTCACTAATTTCTAGCCTAGTATCCACAAAATCCTCTAACCTGGAATCTAACTCCAGTAGTGCTTCTTAAGTCTTAAAGATCTATCTAATATCATCTTCAATGGAAACTATCTTAAATAGTGCTTTGAGTGGTTATACTATTATTTCAATTGAAGAAATCCATGTTTTTGACTCATCCCTAAAAATCTCTAGGTTGACAGTAGTGTAGTACTTATCTACCTCCAAAAACTACTTTCGAGCTTCCTTTTTCATATAACTAATATCCTCATATAATCGTGTCATGACTTTATTTTTGGATGATACCTTCTCAATCCAATCATCTATTGTATCTAATTCTTCCACAGTACATCCATCCATCAACATCCAATACCTCTAACCTTCGATGGTCTTCAACACTTCTAGATCATTTGTCTAGGTGTGCACTTCATCTATTAGCACAAATTCTATTGGAATCATTTAGAATAACTAAGAGGGTGTGTGTTGCGGGGGGGTGGTGAATAAATTATCCAAGGTCTAGATGTATAATTAAAAATTTTCACAACTTAGTGAACCCATAAAACATTTTCATCATGCATGCATCGATTATATTATGCAATCACTTGAACTTGTAGACCTTACTATCAAGTCAATTTGCAGAAATGTAAACATGAAACATAACAAATTCAATAACACATTTGACACAATGATTTTATGTGGAAATCAAATTTGGTAAAAATCACTAATAACATGCTACTCATTCTCACTCTTCTGAAGTGATGCCCTATGAAAGGCCAACCCTATTAAAGGTTATAATACAAACTATTAAATATGACCCTGTTAAAGGATTTCAATCACCCTATTAGGAGTGAGCCTTGTTAGAGGACTTTAGATCATTCACTTGGTATTTCACCCGGTTAAAGGATTTACAAATGATTGTTAGGTGAACCTTAATCCAAAGGATTTACCCTAGACTGATATAGTGATTAGAAAGTAACAGTAAGGCTTGATCTGATAACAACATACAACTCCATTTATAGATTAAAAATATTTGTTTCAATCCTCCATTCTACTTGGCTTTCACACACTTCAACTCTGATAGCTTATTCACTCTTTAAGAATCCATACCCATAAGCCTTCTTTCTTTTCTTTCCAATTCAAACTCTTCTCTTAGGTCACTCAATGAAGCAATACCTTAGACTCCTTGTCTTCCTTAGGTTCTCGCACATGAAAACCTTTGCTTCTAACCAACCATCTCTATAAATAGAGAATTAAGATATTTTTCCATTCATCCCTCATTGTCCATTTTAGGGTTAGGTCAGATTAAGTAGGATTCAATGAATCTACCCCTTGTCTCATATTATTCCCTTCTAGAAAATTCTCCTTTAATCCTCTTTGAATTTTCCTCAAAATGGTTTAGCATGAATTCTATGCCACCATCTCATCAATCTTATCTTCCACATGGCTCATATAATTGAAGAAATCAACCTTGTTGGCTCAGATTCATAGAATTCTTTATCTTTCTCATAATGCTAATACACAACATTAGCTGACTTCTGATGCTCGTCACATACTATCTTGCTCAACATCCAATGTCAAATCACTCAACATGAACTAAATTAGATTGGTGCTCGGTATCAACTTAACTTTGCTCAACTTACACTGAAATTGAAGTTTTCTTGACTCACACTAACTTTTCTTGGCACCTACTTTGAAAATTGTCGAGCTTGGCAAAAAAACTTTGTTTAACTTGTTCTTTTGAACTTAATCAGTGTAACCAACCTTTGCAACCTTAAGTAGATTATCATTGCACTATAATATCACTATCTTAATTAATTCTTCTACTCCTTTTCCATATCATAACTCAACCTTTCCTCTAGGTGCTATTGTTACCTCATTTGATCAAATCCTCTTCATTAATGAAACAAATGATAGTACTTAAATCATATAAGAAATTGTCTTACCAGCAAGTAGCAAGTTTAACATTAGTGATAAATCAATGAATGAAACAAATATTCATACTAATGTCATTCTATTTTCAACAAATTCTTGGTCTATTACCATGACCAATTTTTTGGCATTATTCTAAATGCTTTGTAGAAGGTTCAAATTACCCTCAATTATATGTATTCCTCTACCTTCAAAATTATGATCTCACCTTTTGCATGCATCCAAAAATGAATCACTCTCTTCTGCAATATCTCCTCACCCTTTCTTCTCAAGAGAGACCCCTAGAGAAATCTTTGGATGGTCACGGTCGATTGGTCCCACTATATTATTAACATATCATCTTAAAAGTTCATTATGATTTCTTAACACCAAAATTTTTAACTCACCCTAATCCAAGTGTGTAAACACTTGCTTGAGGTCTGTGGTGATTAGAACCTTCACCACATCAATTATGGGCCTTTCCAACACTATCTCCTTCATTTGATCATGTTTTGGAGAAATATCTTTAGTATTTGTATGGAAAGGAGGGATGACAATGTGTGCTTGTAGATCTTTGTTCTAGTTCTTCATGATAAATGTTAGTCTCTTAGCATCACCTTTAATAGGTTCTGGTACTTTGACTTCCTTTATTAAATCTTTGATACCCTATGCTTTTGTGTACTGCATATATCTCCCTTGGCTAGTTAAAAATTCCTTTTTAAACCATGCCGAAGTAGTTCCCACTGGAGACATGTATTGGCTTGATGATGATGGTCTTGAAGTTGGCCCTTTCTCCTTATTACTCCATTCTAGAGTCCTCTCTTTTCTTGGGGGCACTACTACTTGAGACAATAGTTTTACCTATGATGAAGTTCTTGTCTCTTCTCTAGGAGGAATATGTTCTCCTTCCTCAGTAATATGTCATTCTTATGATATTTCATCTATATGAAATTTGACATACTCATATCCTTCCATGGTCTAGCTTTCTAGATTTATCACTAGTTGAGGTATTATTTTTTATTTCCTATGATTCTCAAGGAGGATGCATACATGGTGGGTTCACTAACAATGGAGGAGGTATACCTAGTGGCCCTTTAGGTAATGGAGGTAACTGAATCCAATGCTTTCCTAGTGATTCATTTTGTGGGGTATCCCTTATTATTTCCCTTGCCATCTATGTGCCTATTGACATACAATGAAAGTCTTAGATGTCAAAGACATCCACCTCCTCCCACCTCTTTAGTCCATCCTTCATTTTCTTGATCATCTTGATCATAGATTTCTACCTAAAGTGACTGTTCTAGGATGGAAGGTGGTGTTTGCATTAACCTCTTCCTCCTTTCCTCCTCTGCAAATCTTCTCAATAGGGTTCTCTTATTGAGTGTGGTATATTTAATTTCCTCTCCTTCTTCCTCATGTTGAGCCTTGGGTATGTTCTATGGAACCTAAGGAGACAAAGTAATTTTATTCTGTAACTTCCACCTTTTCTCTCACACCACCATCATCTTAGTTCTATCTCTCTTTGGTATTGAGGGGGTGGCTTCCATTTGGGCTATCAAGGCTTCCTCTTCTTGGCCCTCTACTTGCTTGGGCTAAGCTTGTTCTAGCTAGGCTTTCTTTGGTTGATCCCATTCTAGCTAATCAACTTGAGTAGTCCTTTCTCTCTTATTTCTCTTTTCTCTCTGAGCCTGTAAGTATACTTCTTGCTCATATTGCTACACTATCTCATGCTTCATTGGTGACTTTGCTGAGTATGTGAGAACTATCACTTTTATTCCTTTACCCTTCTTGGATCGAGAAATTTCTTGTAGAGTTGGAGCATTGGGAACTGTATTGAAGAAAAATGGTTTATTGGCCCATTCCTTGGTCAATTGTATAATAGGTTGGGCCTTGTGATAGATATCATTATTCTCTTCTCGACCGGTCTTTGCATTCATAATGTATCACTCATAGATCCTATCCTTATTATATAGTTGGTCTAGCACATTAGGGGTATCTTTTTCCCTTTAGTGATATATCCAAATTAAGTGCCCTTTTTTTGAGCTACAAATTCATCCTATAATATATCCTAATCCAAACATTTTAGTCATCTATGTAGTTCATCCAATGATGTTTTATTTTTGCATCTAGTATGAACTCTTTGCCTACAAGATGTTGTACCATCCCAATATTGTCAAAGTAGGGTTGAGGTTTTAAATAATCCTCCAAGGGCTATGGATCCTATTCCTAATCAAAATTGATTATAACCTACTTCTACTTGACCTCGAAGGCATTGATGGTAATTGGCTAGATCCATATCTTTATGTGCTATTTTTGCACTCTATTATAAGCTAAGGCTAGTTGCCTTGCTATCTCCAATAATATCAATCTATTTGAAGGATAATGTAGAAGCTTCTTTAGGAACAATAGGGTACCATCTACTTGGATAAGGTAAATGTGTTGAATTGGATGAAGTAAGAACCTACTTGTGCTATTTGAGCCACTACTTCTACTAACATTCTTTTATCATAGTATCCTTCAATAAATCTAATGATAGGAAAAATGAATCCATCATTCACCAATCTATATCTAGGGCTCTTAAAGGGGATCTTATTCTTCATGAGCTGAGGGTAGACTATGTGTGGCCAAGTGGTTACATCTTGAATGATCCCTCTCTTGACCAAACTTGGGTAATTAGTTGGCCTTATGACTAAGAGCTACATGACATAGGAGGTCATGTAGAATTGTGGATCAATCTTCACCGAGATGAGCTACTCATTAAGGTTGTTACTAATAATTGTAGCCCAATCAATTGGAATTCTTCCCATTATAATGGTTTCTATAAATTCACCATCTATGTCTTTAGGCAACTTTATGCTAGGAAGCCCATGGATCAGCTCAAAAGGACTATAAATAGCTAATATTGTCGATCATATCTCCTCAACTCATGTCAATATTTACACCTATTTGATTCAATTGTAGCCTTGTTATGAGGTATTTCTCTTTTGCTAGCTCCCTTACCTCTATCTCATTCTCCCTATACCAACACTCTGATATGTCATAAGTGATCTATAAGTATTGATCTACCCTTGGTAGATGGAAGAACTTCTCAATGTTTCATGGCCTTTTATCCAACATAATTTCTTCCATCACACTCTCAACCACCTTCTCTATAAGTACATAATGATGAGCTAGAGTCATTATCAACTCAGAGGACTAGATAGATATTAGATGGGAAGCCACATTCACTAGCCTAGTCTTGATCAATGCTAACATCATTACTGATCTTTCCTTGGATTTGTTGCACGATAATATGAATACATTCCAATTGATATTCCCCAATTTGGTGTCATTAGTCTATGAGTGTTTGTCTTCAAATTTGGACTTGTTTGGTGCTCCTTGATATATGAAACCCACTGGCTTAGGAGTGATCTCTGTGTCCATGGAGGATGAAGATGATGTCATTTTTTCTACATAAAAGATGAATTTTAGTATATCATCAATAGGAGACTCAAAGACATTAACAAAATTGATCAAAATAGAAAAAACTGATCAAAGTGGACGAAATGACACAACACACAAAAACATCCCTAAGAGCATACTAACACACCTAGCACACCTATGCTAGTATGTAATGTGTGCTCAATGTAATTTGTGGACCATGTCAAATATTCACACCATGCACACTTGGTGCACATGTGCATGTGTACTGGTGCACATGTAACTCTAAATTGGGATATTTTATCTTTGATATGAAGGGCACCTATGGTGCACCTTGTGAACATGGGCAAGTGTGCATGTGTAGTTGAGTTCCTACCTTGAACTTTGAAGATGAAGAATTCACAACACTAGATGTTCAAAGGTGTGTTCACTAGGACTCAATTAATAAAAATGACTTAGTTGGGGGGGTTCTATTTATAGGCATGCACCTTGGATAGTTGCACACCTAGCACACTACACAAGGTACAAAAGGTACATTGGTGTATAGGAGTACCCTTAGGGAGTTAGGGAAAAGTGCGCACTTTATGTCCCTCAAAAATGTGTGCATGTGCTCCTAGCATGCAAGTGCACACTTCTAGGATTTAGTGCAAAATTTAACATCCTAGATAATCTGATTTTGAATGATGATGACTGAGATGGCTCTAACAATAGAGTACATGAGACCCATTCTTTGAGGAATGTAGGTTGATGCCCTATTCTAGATATTATGGTCTCCTAATTATAAATAGAAAGGGGGTCCTTATTTTTTAATCCAAAAATGGGTTGTTTGTTTTGAAGCTACAACAAATTGTTCAAGAAGTTTCTACTTAGATGGAGAGATGTCTTTGTAGTCATTAGATCTAGTTTTATAGTTTGTGAAGTATAAGAGAAAAAAAGAAGGAAAAAGAGAGAGAGGAGAGTAGTGACTAGAATTGAAGTAGAGCCATCAAAGCATAAAAAGGAAAGAAGATGAACATTGAATGATATGTTGTTATAATGAAAAACATCATTAGATTTGGTATGGTAAGGTAGTGCAAATCACATACCACTTTATTTCTATTACTTTCTCATCTTTGTAGCAATCAAAATATCTTATAAGGGTGACATTAATTTTCCTGTTGTAAAGCCTCTAATTGTTAGAGTGGGGTTATCATTGCACCAAAAGACCGATCTATCAATACTTGATACAGCCAGTCAACTTATAGTACATAGTAGGAGGTTAAGACCTTGTCACAAATCCCAAGGGGAGTGCTAAATAAATTTCTAACAATCTCCCCCTTAGCATTACTTGAGGTCTAAGGATTCGAACTTGTGACTAAGATCTGATACCACTCGTTAGAGTGGGGTTACCATTGCAACAAAAGACTGATCTATCAATGCCTGATACAACCACTCAACTTATAGTGCATGGGAGGTGGTTAAACCCTTGTCACAAATCTTGAGGGGAGTGCTGAATAAATTTGTAACACTAACAAGGTGACATTATTAGATTAGAGTATTAAAATCCTTTGACAAGGTTACTACTTGTAGAGTAAAGATCCTAATAGGTCTAGAGGAAATCATTTAACAAGGTATAATTAATCATGTTTTGTAACCCTTATTCAATGAAGCTCCTAACAAAGCATATTCCAAAAGAGTACTACATTTGTGAGCATCATTATCACACTATGGTTTTTAGCCTAAATAGGTTTCCAAGAGATAAATCTTGGTGTTATTATTGTGTGGATGATTACACTATTTATTTAAGATTAATGTTTAGATAATTGATAATAGTATTATAGGTATAACTAGAGCTTATTAGTAAAATTTTTGAAAGTTAAGAATGTGAAGAAATTTTTTTAAATTAGTGATTACTCATTCACCCCCCTAGTAATCAATAATATACCTACATAATATCACTGTAAAGTCCAAATGGAATATATTTTATGTGTTACATTTTTAATGGGGCAAGAGGTCAAATGAAATATAAATGTTTTTGTATTAATTTGGTAGTCTTAGATTATTTCTCTTCCCTATTGTTCTTAAGTTCCAATTTAGAATTCAAAATTTGAACCTTGAGAAGCGTTCTAAAAAATGGATTAGAATTTCACCCTTGATTAGTAGATTTCATCTTGTAGCCCAAACTCTAAAGTTTGAGACAATGTGACTTAGATGCTAAATTCCTAGAGGTGGGTCAATTTACTTTTAACCCAAATCTATGCAAATGTGAGAACATACTCAAATTTAATAGCAATGCACCTTTTTTAGTAATATGACTTTTGTGTACTTTAATGCCAAGTCTAAACCAAGAGGGATTGTTCTATTTTTTTTGCCTTCTAAAATGCTTGAGGAGTGGCTAATTACTTGTTTTAGTTGCACTATTAAGGCTATGCTATAATTAGTCTTCTAGTTGTATCACAATGCTTAGGGTATTGATATGCATGTTAGATAGGTCATTATATTATGACATCTAATCTTATAGATCTAAACATATAACAAAATCAACTTGATTTTACATTTGTATTAGGAAAAAGTACTTATGTAATTTTATCCCTGATGTGTTAAATGAAAACTTAAGACATTGTAACTTAATTTAAGCTTAATCTAATCTAAAATTTTCCAATAGACTTAGAGGGTGCTTCCTAAAGTAACAATGTTTTTATACCTTGAATATACATCAGATAAACATGATTTAGAAGTATTAATGACTATTTTTTTTTTTTTTTGTATAAGACAAGTTCTTACTCTCATGATTATATTAACTCATTCAAACAACATGTTATTGTTCATAAAATAGTTCTCTTAGTTCTTCAAAGGTATAGTTGCAATGAATATTATATGGAAGGCTTTTCATCCGCAAAGATTTTGGAGTAGTGTGGTCACCATTATTTCTATTTATAAATTTCTATATACATTTTGACGTCATGTATTTCAGTCATTCTTAGTCAGCTCAACCCAAAGTCTCTCTCACCCTTCTCAAATATCTATCAATATTTTCATGTTGGAAATGATAAATTCATATATTTCCACCTTCCTCTACACGATAGTTTGACACTTATAATCTCTATCTATTCAAAGGTAATACACAACGTCCACTCTCTATTGGAACGATAAAATGAATTTTCATTTCAAATCCTTCATTAGTGATTATGATTCATTCATTTTCTTATCATCTCTCACTATTGCCATCTTTGAAAACTACCTACAATAAGATAATTAAATGGGAGGAAATAAAAAACTACCATATACAAATTAATCCACCCTCATTGATTGTACTCCTATAGATGATGTGTTAATTCCTATATAAGACATAAAATTAGTTGCAAATATTAAGGGATAGTGGGAAGATACAAGGCAACACAATATGTACTCATGATATTAAATATACTAGCAATTGTATTTCAACAAGGTGCAATGATAATTTTGATAGGTAGAAATAACCCCAAAAATGTTAGCATAAAAGAGGAAAATTTAAATCCTACCATATTATTCAAATTTGTTCATTTTCGCAAATAAGAATTTGAAAGTTCAAATTTCAAAATTTGAAATGGACACCAATACATTCTATCAAACTATAAATTTTTAATTCTTTTCCCAAAATCTAATGTACAATTATATATTAGTTCTAAGTTTCATTTTCACAATCATGACTTCAACACTTTGAGTTTCAAATTCCATTTTCAATCAAAAGACAACTAACCAACTCTGACATAAAACTTTTCAAATCAAATCATCCTTGCAGATGTTCAAATAAAATATCAAAGGAACAAAAAAACATTAAAAAATTAGAAACTATTCATTGATTATTTTACTAAATAAGCTTGACTCCAAAACTACCTGAATCTTGTGGTATAATTATAATTATTCTTTCTATCTATTATCCTTAATGAAATATTACATTAAATGAATCCTATGATAATATCACAATTATTCTTTCCATCTATTACCCTTAATTGCATTTTAAAATTAATATGGATTCATTATTTAAAATTTTAAATATAAGTTATTTTATAATTGCATGAATTTGTTTCTGGATTTAAAAATTACACACACAATCGAATCTAGAAACAAATTCCTACTGTTAAAATGGATTGTGGAAACTTGATAAAATTCATATTTCACAATTATAAAAAATGATCACACATTTTAAATTTTTAGTAACATATAAAAAATGAGCATGATCATCAACGTTTCTTTCTAATCATATAACATGATCCATTATGAGGATGCAATTTTGACTGCAATTTAAAATTTATATGAATCATTTTAGGAATATAAAGAGATTTACAAGTTGAATTTAAACCAATAAAAGATAAATAATAATAAAACACTTCCTTCTCACAAATAAGTAATTGAGATACATGATATGAGCTTGACCATTATTCATCTTTCAACAACCAAGGGGTTTATTAGTAATTGTTGACATGAAATTTTTCACCCTTGCCTAAAGCTTTGCCCTAAAGGCAATATTGTGTAACATGGAAAAAATCTCAAATATATGGAAATTTGCAATTAGAGATCAAATCTTTGGAGAAGGCTGACTTCCTTACTATTAGGGTGCACATAACTATTTCTTGAGAAGAAAATGGAGAAGGAGATGCATGAAATTAAACTAACTATTCTATTCTAGAGGGGGCGATACACCAGATAGTATTTTGATATACTTCCTTCTAGTAGCTACAGTAAAATCCAATAGACTACACAAGATATACCACTATCTGCATTCCTTCAATCTTAACACTATACATAAGTCACGAAGAGAACATAACCATATAAGGAATACAAAAAATTCACTTAATAGATTAGTTAACCAAAATGAACATAATCATATGGTATTACAATTGTCATAAT
The DNA here is from genome assembly GCA_028749045.1 of Cupressus sempervirens. Taxonomy (NCBI): domain Eukaryota; kingdom Viridiplantae; phylum Streptophyta; class Pinopsida; order Cupressales; family Cupressaceae; genus Cupressus; species Cupressus sempervirens. The sequence continues at coordinate 766,097,415 of CM053789.1, read as the reverse complement.
ACATCCAAAAAAGTGAGGCTAAATAGATTGCACAAAATTAACTAATTAAGAATGGATATGAGAGAGGCAATTTCTATTAAATAAGAGGCAAAAAAATTATAGAGTATCTACAAAAGAGCAAAAAAAGAGAGATCCTTGATCAACAAAAAAAATTTCCATTGTAGGGTACATGCATAACCCATATACAACCTTGGCTTTAAACTTACATGTCCATGAGATTGGATTATAGATGAGAGAGATAACTAAGGATTAGAAGAAAATATGATCATGTAGTGTAATTGCTCACAAGAAATGATAGAAAGAATAATAGAAAGTGTACACTTAGCCGCAAGAGATCAAATCAAAGCTATATCAATCATGATATGCATTTAAGAAGTATAGAGTACAATGATGTTGAGGACATAAAAAATGGTTGCAGATGACTAAGCATTTTTCCTCAATCCCTCCAACTTCTACATGAATTTCATTTACATCGTGCTAGATTAACCAAATTAGTAAGCCAATTGAAGTTAATCATTTCTTCTACCATGTGGCTTTATCCCCTTGAAACATTTCACCACCTTGCCTTGCTGTCTAATTGTTATGTTGACCTTGAATCTTCATATGTTTGTGGCTTTGCAACATACTTTCCTTATTAACCTTTTGACCTTGCAAAATACCAACTTTCCTTGTCTTATGATTATCGCTACTTCACACCCTATTTTCACTTCATCACCTTAATTTTTGTGACCCTATAGTGAATATGGAAATAGCCTTCTTTCACCACCACCTTGGTCAGGGCCTCACTACTATTTAACTATGTGAGGTTGCAAGAAAATTATCTTTTCCCTTGTTGCTTCATTAGAGCTGCTAGACATGAGGTCCCCTAATTTCATGTGATGTTGTGCCTAACTTTTAACTACTTCATCATCACCTTTTTACCTCATCACAACATGGAACTTTATTGTGTCTTTGATACCTTTAACTATGTGAAGACGACATCCTCTAACTATTTTATGTTTCTCACAACATCACAATCATTTCTCTTAATCGTAGCTCAAATACTCTAAGGTTAAAAAAATCTTCTAGAGCTAACTATCCCCTTTGATCATAACTTCAACACTCTATTCCTCCATTGAATGTGTTGACTTGTGGAGCTACAAAAAAAACCTAAATTATGAATTGCTCCATTGTGACTACCTATTGCATCTTTCCACTAACCACTGTAACTTTATGAAGCCATCAGATTGACAATCATCACACACTCACAACCTAAAACTTGACAATAGTGTTAAGCCTACAATGATGTGCTCCATGTATTTCATTGTTTTATAAGCTTAACCCTTCTTTAGTCAGTTAATTTTACATTGGTGTCAAAGCATTGAATTTGACTTTAGTTATTGACTATCACACCATTGCAACTTAATATTTTTACTGAAGATTTTTGATGGGGTACTATCTTTTCAATTGATTTTCTTTTATTCGATGGACAACTCCTTCAAAATTGGTTATATTAACTACCCTTATGATGATTCAATGAAAGACTTCACAAGAATCAGACCCACCAAGACATGTGTCCACTCATCACTTCTTTGCAAGCTAAAACTATAGTTTAGCATTTAACCCTACAAATGAGGGAACGAGGTATTTAGCTACATTGCTACTCTCACCCTACATTAGCCTCAACCACCAATGATGATGTGAAAGAACATTAATAAACTACTATGTTTAACTTCATGCAGTCACATCTTGAATCTATTTAAACTTGAAGTGGCCTGTGATCATGCAATGTATCGTTAGTCACAACTTCATGACTTGAAACTAGATGCTATCCTTCCAAGTTGTGAAGTTGAGTTGATAGTTGAGATGACCACGTCATACCGTTATGACCCCCTTGATAGTTAAGTGATAAACTAGAGTGAGAAGGCACTAAAAGGTAGTTACAATGTTGCAACTTCAAAGTCTTCATTCAATGCAAAGGAAATAAAGGACTTTGGGATATAAGGAATGAACAAGGTTTTTTTATGTATCACTATAATGCTTGCATGGAAATAAAAAAATAGTCAGATGGACATGGTTAATGCTGCCACCTTAGATATTCAACTTTTAGGAATGGACAAAATAGCTAACATTTTTGGTGACTTGGGGGGGATGATTTTCTGCTAAGCATGGACTATTGGCCTTTGAGAAATCCATTAGGTTGGAGTCAGAAAATAACTCTATATTCCACTTGACTCTTCACAAAAATTTTCCTCTTCTACACCTACAAAATTTCAAAATTTTGTTATCTCCTACAGAGAAAGCCTATGCTTGTGCACTTAATAGAAAGTAGAGAACTACTCTAATATATACAAAAAACCTTAACATTCTCAAGAAGCAAGGTTTAAGGTGAATTCCATTAACTTTAATTTTTTGGACATCACCATCAAGCTTGAATAACTAAAAAGCATTGGCCTCCTTGCAGTTGGTGATCACATATGGGCCACTCCACATAGCATCAAATTTAGAATGTCTACCTGGTTTAGCTCTATCTACATCCCACTTGAGAAAAGGGTCTCCTTTGAAAACTATGGCTGTATCTTTCTTGTCAAAAATTCTTTTGTCCTACTATTGGCATGCCTCAAGTGTATGCATAGCTTGTTGTCTCTTATTTTCTAGTTCGATAACCTCTACTAGCCTGATTGTCATGGCATCATTCTCAGCTAGCTCTAATTGATGAGCTAGTTCAAGAGAAGGGAACTCATGTGAAATAGGAAACCTTACCTATTTTTCATATATCAACATGAAGGGTGAGCTCCAAATTTCTCTCTTGGGTGCAATTTTGTCAACTTGGCATACCAACACCTCTAGTTATCTTCAATTGTCCTCTTCATTATTCTGATGATGTTCTTGTCGGAGTATTCAACTAAGTTATTCCATTTAAGGAAGTGTTCAAATATATTTTGTGTTCCAAAGCCTAAGAGACTATATGATTTCCAATAGAAGATTTGATATTATTTGATATGATAGTTGAAGGAACACATAATCTAGCCACAATTTTATCAAGGAAATTAACCACTAAAGCTTCTATTGCATCCTTCAAAGCTACTGCTTCTATCCATCTTGTGAAGTAATTTGTGGCTGCCAAAATCCTTTAATGACTAGAACTAGAAGGTGGATTTATTGGGCCAATAAAATCCAAATGCCATTGAGAAAAAGGTTGGTCTACTTGAATAGGATAGAGAGGAAGGGAAAACAATCTTTGCTTTCCTAAAAAGAAAGCACACTTCTCACATTTCCTTATATGCTTATGAAAATCATTGAATAGGGGTGGCCAATAATAACTAGACCTAATTATCTTCATTTCTATAATCTTGGCTAAGAAATGACCACCAATAGGGCTACCATGGAGTTCTTTTAATAACCTACTGATTTGATCAATTTGGATACACCTTAATAGGACTCCATCAGAATATTTTCTAAATAAGACTCCATCCACCAAGACATAAAGGATAGATTGTAAGCTAAACTGTCTTCTCTTTTCTTTGTCTAGGTCTTGGGGATATCTTCCTTCTACTAAGAAGGTAGTCATGTCATGCAACCAATCATTCTAATTTTCATTCTCTGTCGGTTGCTCACCTTGTATTAATAGAGAAACCTCTTCAGGTGTCTCAAATGATTAGGCCATTTGTTCACACAATCCCTTGCCTCTTACAAGCTTGGTGATCTTAATATTGATGTCACACTCCATGACTTTGGTGAGCCATCCATTTCTCTTTTAATTAATATTTATGTTCAGGAGGAACTCCTTCACACTTTCATGTGGGACCAAGAGCTAGGCCATGATATGAGATAGAAGATGTCTCAACATTTTGAGAGCCCTTACAATAGCAAGGACTTGATTTTCTACATAGCTATATCTTCTCTCATAATCTTTAAGTCCTTCACTAAAAAAGGCAATGGGTTGCTCCAAATTCTCTTCATTTAGTTGTGTTAGAACAACTAATATACTCAAATCTCCTCCAAGAGAGTGAAGGATGAAATCTCTATCAAACATAGGATTGACAAGAGTGGGAGATGATGCAAATGATTCCTTGATCTCATCAAAATTATCCTTCCCTTCCTTGGTCTAGGTTAACATCATATTCTTCTTTAACATGGTTGTAAGAGGTGTCACCATGGAAGCTATATTAGGATGAACCTTCTCACAAAGTTGATCCTTCAAAGAAAGCTCTAAAATCCTTTCTTGTGGGTGGGAAGTGGGATAGAGAGAATAACTTACACTCTCTCTAGATCTATAGCTAGTCCATCTCTTGATATAATGTGTCCTAGGAGCTTTCCTTGATTAATGACAAATACACACTTTTTTGGGTTTAGAGACACACCATACTCTTTGCATCTAATGAAAAGTAGCCTCAAATGATCAAAGTGATCTACTACATGTTTTTAAAAGATAGCTATATTATCAAAATAGACTAGCACAAAATTCTCTAGCATGCCCTTGAAGGCCATCTCCATTGCCTTTTGAATTGTGGCTCCTACATTGGTTAGTCCAAATGACAGTTTACAATAGGCATGGTACCCCATTTGGTTGTGAAGGATTTCTTATATTGGTCTAACTCTTAGACCAACACCTGATTATAGGCTGAAAAACCATTTAAGAAGGAAAACCTCTCTAAGCCACTAACCTAGGACAAAATTTTTCCCATAGAAGGAAGGGGATGGTGTCCTTTAAGAGATGCTTTATTAAGGTCCCTAAAATCTACACATAGTCTAATTTCTCCATTATTTTTTCTAATAGGGATAACATTAGCTACCCACATAGAGTGTTTAATAGGAAAAATGATATTAGCCTGTATGAGCTTAGACAATTCTTTTCTCATTAATTGTTCAATCATAGGGCTAACTAGCCTTTTCTTTTGTCTAATAGGATTTACATCATGGCTTAAATCTATAGTATATTGAAATAAGCTTGGGTCAAAACTATTTAAGTCTTCATATGTCAAAACAATAACATCACTAAATTCTTGACACAAATTAATGAAAACTTTTTGGTTTAGTCTCAGTCCATACCTTACCCAAGTTTAGAGTTTGTCCATCAACAATGGTGATAGTTGTGTGGTCATCCCTCTTTGTGGTCAAGTTTGAGCCCTTGTTTCTTGCTTGATAAACATAGTTAAATATTACTTCTAAAGTGACCAGACCTTTAGGTAATTTATTGGAATTAAGATTCACAATCTGATCCCCATACTAATTTTGCAACTTAGACTAATTTTTTGCAGAATTTGGTTTCATTTTGTAGGAAATTAACAATTTGCAAATTAGAATCAAATACCTGCTAGTTTGTGCAATTATTTAGAATAGAAGGTGAAGTCTGATCTATTTCTCCTTTATTTTAGCAACATGCTCTAGTATGTCATAATGAGAACCAATCACTGCAAACCTATCAACATGTTTGTTTTTATTCTTAGGGACACTTTGAATGTTGAATGCCTAGAAGCCTTCATGCAAATCCCAAACTCTATACTTGTACAACTTAAGAAGGTTATTTTTTATTATATTCTATTTACTGATTTTATTTACAGCCAACTCATTATCCCCAAATACTTCAAGAGCTTAATGCCTCTCCTTTGGGCAAGATGGAGACCTTGTATGGGGGCTTCATACTCTACCACATTATTAGTTCAACCAAATTGAAGTTTATAAGATAAATAATATTTCTCCAAATTAGGGAAAGAAAACATTACTCTAGCACTTGAACCATTTTTGTTCCTTGAGCAATCAAAGAACATACTCCACAATCCATTTAAATCTTTTTTCTTCTTCACGAGATCAGGAATAGGGGCACCTTCTTCAAATATACAATAAGTTCCAAGACCTATTTACTTAGCCTCTTGTACTAGATCAATTTAAAAAGAAGTAGCCTACTCATCTAAAAGGTAGTCAAGAACCTCTGCTAAGAGTGTAGCATGTTCATGAGTTATGCATTCCTCATCTTTCTCCCAAATTGTGCAATTCATATTTACTGGGTTGGGAGTATAAGTTTCTATATGATTAAGAGCTAAAGGCTCTACTCTTAGGGGGGCTTTTGTCCCATATATTGTCTTGAAGAAAATTTAGTACCAATTTGAGGCAATATAACCAATTATCTATGTAGTGAAGTCACTAGAAATGAAGAAAGAAAAATATGGATCAACCTCAGCCACTGATATGTCTAGTGTGATAGTACAACTATGGTATGCATGCAATGAAATCTCCATAATTTTTAGGATTCCTACTATCTTAATAGAGATACAATTCAACTGGAGTACATCCCTAACCATTGGCTCATATTCAATATTGAGGAGCTCATCTATGCATTTAGGCATCCCAAAAATACTAGCTCTAGAGTCTATTATACAATTGTAAACTAGTTTTTCTCCTATAATCAAAGAGACATAAAAGGGAGGAGGTTTATTTTTCTTTCTTGTATCTCCTTCCTTTGTTGGTTTTACAAAATTTTTTTATTATTCAAGGTGGTAGACTAATTTTTCACCCCTATGTTCTTTAACTATTGTTGTAGTAGTCTCTTATGTGGTGGCATGGTGGAAACATCTCACAAGGAGATATTAACAATGGCCTCTTTCATATGGTCTACTACATTAAGGGGAGCATCAAATACTTTGACTGGAGCTTTAGGGGCTATAGGAGTTGATGATTGAATATGAGAAGTTCAAGATTCTACAAATCTCTTGTTGCTTGTGTTTTGCTTTTTTTGGGGAGTAACCTATGGTTGTGTACGTGCTACTAGAACATGAGGAGAAGTGCCTAAAGTTGAGGCCTAATTTTATGGAGGAGGTTTGGCATCCTCAACAACTTTTCTTATACTGATGGTATTATGAGCTATAACATCATAGTTACCATGGATGACATGACAATGTTCCTCTAGCTGATGGTTCATAAAAGAACAATCACCCTACTATTGTGGATGGGAAACATTAGTAGATTGACTAGCACTATAGTTTTGTCCTACTAATTGGTCTTATGTGAATAATGCTTCGAATGGTTCTAGATTATAAAACATACAATAATCATATGAATAATGGCAAGAAGGACAAAAATCTTGCTCATGAGCAAGCTTATCCTAAGGCACTAATTCCTTGTTAGGTTGGTGCTTTTATTTGCAATAGAACATTACCCATAGGTCTACTTTGGTTGTGTGGAACATGACCTTGACCCTAATTTGGTGGTCTATTATATGTGAGCGGATTTTGATAGTTGGTCTAAAAAGTTTTGCTACCTTGAGCTTGTTGTCACTTTAGAGTCACCAATTCATTGTTCATCTTTTGCACCATTGAAAAGTTGTCCTCCAGCTTCTTTTCTATAATTTGCATCATCATTTGCATCATGGCCTGAGTCCTATCTATCTCATTTGAGGATGTAGAAGCTATTGGGGTTATGGAAAGAGGTTGTCTTGTAGATGGGGTAGGAATAGGGGCCACTATAGGCTGATGATTGAGCATGTCAAGAAAGAAAGGCATTGGAGGCCTTGGAGCTAACTTTCCTTATTGAATCAAGATATTTTTTTCTTTTATAGAAATTTCATATGCAGTTGGTAAAGTATCCCCTCCCATGGATTGTAAGGTAGTAGCAATATCACTATTGAAAGCTCTTAGGTAATGCAAGAAGGCATTACTAGGAGAAGGTTTACTACAACATGTATTCTATCCAATGTCTTTTGGAATCTATAATTAAAATCTATCATAAATTCATGGGCTGCTCTCTTGATGGTAGTCAGGTACTCTAAAAGTGAGAGATGATCACTTTTATCTTCAAAATGCTTGCATATTCTTTCCCCTCACTCATCCCATTAGTGATAGAATTATGTGGTAATCCCCTATACCATTGTAAAGATTTTCCCTTCAGTGATGAGGCTAAAAGTCTAACAGAAATATCATCCTTTGAAATACTATGTATACTACAAATATTTGAAATTTCTTGAATGTGCTCTATTGGGGAAATATAAGTCTCACTAGTGAAATCTGGTATACTTTTAAGAGCACCTACTAGGATATCATGTCTTTGAGCTAAAACAAGAAGAATCCCACCATTGAAGGTGGAAAAAATCCTTCCTAAGGAGGGCCATATGAAATAGTGATCTATTCAAATGGAAAGATGGTACCCTAGGTTGTGAGCTATCAACATGAGGAGTAGAAATATATCTAATGGATGCATGTGCTACTTTTGAACTTCTAACTAGTGATAGAGAGAGTCTTTTTATTTTTCTTCTAGGATCTGAGAATGAAAGTTCAATAGATTGAAAATTACCTCTAGAAGGTTCCCTTGTTTGAGCTTTGGGCATGCATCACAACAATTCTAGCCTAAGAAACCAAGATGTAGAGATGGAGTTGCCAAGTGCTTGAATATGAGCTTCTTAAAGGCTTGAAATGCTTAGAGAAGAACTATCTCCTTAGCATAAGTTAAAGTTCCTTCTTTAACACCAATAAACTAGTAGACTTAAGAAATGCTTCAATGTATGTCACACTAGGAATGCCAAAAACTATTGACATGAATGTTTTCACCCTTGCCTAATGTTTTGACCTAAAGGTAACCTCGTGTGACATGGAACCAATCTCAAAAGTGTGGGACTTTACAATTAGAGATTGAGTCTCTAGAAAAGGATAACATCCTTACTATCAAGGTACACCAAACTATTTCTTGAGAAGAAGAGGGAGAAGGAGATGCATAAAAATCAAACAACCTATTCTATTCTAGAAAAGGTGATACAACAAATAGTATTATGATCTACTTCCTTCTAGTACCTATACTAAAATCCAATAGGCTTCACAAGATATAACACTATCTACATTCCTTTAATCTTAATGCCATAAAGAAGCCACAAAGATAACATAACCATATAAGGAATACAAAAGATTCACTTAATGGATCTGTTAACCAAAATTAACATAGTCATATGGTATTATAATTGTCAAAATACATCCAAAAAAGTTAGGAAAAATAGATTGCATAAACTTAACTGATTGAGAATGGATATGATAGAGGTGATTTCTATTGAATAAGAGGCAAAACAATTACAAAGAGCATCTACATAAGACCAAAAGAAGGAAGATACTTGATCAACAAAAAAACTTTCTTTTATAGGGTGTAGGCATAACCCAGGTACAACCTTGAGCTTAACCATACACGTCCATGAGGATAGATTATGAATGAGAGCAATAAATAAGAATTAGAATAAAATCTAATCATAAAGTGTAATTACTCACAAGAAATGAGAAAAATAATAAGGGAAAGCATGCACTCAACTAGAAGAGATCAAATCAAAGCTAGATCAACCATGATATGTAATTAAGAAGCATGGAGTGCAACAATGTTGAGGACATCAAAAAGTAGTTGAAGATGATGAATCATTTCTCCTTAATCCCTCCAACTATTACATGAATTTCATTTACATCATGCTAGATTAGCCAAATTAGCAAGTCAACTGAAGTCAATCATTTTTTTTGCCACATATTTCTATCTCCTTGAATCATTTTTCCACCTTTCCCAATAGTCTAACTATTATGTTGATCCTGAATCTTCATTTGTTCATGAATTCACAACCTACTTTCCTTATCCACTATCTAACCTTGTGAAACTGAGACTTTCTTTTTTTATGTTTATCATTGCTTTGCAAACTATTTTCATTTTCTCCCCTTAACTATTACTACCTTGGGCTCAACATGAAAATAGCCTTCTTGTAACATCATTGTAGTCATAGACTCACTGGTATTTATCCATGAAATTCTATGAGAAAATTATCTTTTCCCTTGTCACTTCATCAAAACTACTAGACATGAGGTCCCCTAATATCATGCGATGTTGTGCCTAACTTTTAATTGCTTCGTCATCACCTTTTCACACCATTGTGACTTATTACTTGACTACATATTTGATACTCATGACCATGTGAAGACCACATGCTTTGACTATTTGATGTTTCTTGCAACACCACAACCATTTCTCTTGACTACAACTTAGACTCTACAAGGATGTGAAAACCTTCTAAAGATAACTATCTCCTTTGATCACTAGTTTGCCACTTCATTCTTCCATTGACTATGTTGACATGTGAAGTTGTGAAAACAAAGCTAAACCACTAATTTATCCATCATGACTTCCTGTTGCATCTTTCCACTAATCATGGTGACTCTGTGAAGCCACTAGATTGATATTCATCACACATACGTAGCCTAAAATATGACTACAATGTTAACCCTACAATGATATGTTGGAATAATTTAGAATAACTAAGAAGGTAGGTGAATAAGTTATCCAAGGTCTAGATGTATGAATAAAATTTTTCACAGGTTAGTGTACCCATAAAAAAATTATACTTATGTATTCATTCATAAGATTATGCAATCACTTAAAACTAGTAGGTTACTCTCAAATCAACTTGTAGAAATGTAAAGCATGAAATTGTAGGACTAGAAAATGGGTTAAATGCATAACATACTATGAGAAAATCACAAAACTCAATCAACATATGTTAGCACCCACTAGTCTACCATGAAAGCCAAACTAATCAAAAGAAGCAAACACAAGGTTAGAAACCCCCTCTTTCGTTTTTAGTTCCCATGTCCTTCATTCTTCTCCAAACGATTGTAGCTCCAACTTGCCTATTGTGCACAAAATTGAAGAAAAATTCTATGATATGGATGATGCCATGATAATAATTGAAGTGTGATTTTAGTGTGAGAGGAAGAATGCAAAATGCAAAGAAGCTAGGGACTCAAGAATTAGGAGCTAAGAATCTAAGGACTTTCAAGACCGGAAATGAGAGAAAGAGTTCTCATTTTATAATTGGCATGGAGGATGAGAGCCTTGGATTTGTCACCCATAGATATGAGATGTGGGAAGAGATTCCTTTGAGAATCCATGATGCATATGACCAAATATGCAAATTGTAAGATTTTATGATGCATGAAAGTCAAACTTGGCTAAATGTGGAAGAGAATCTATGACGCATCATAAGACACCTCAACCCACTTAAAGCCAAGAATCTATGACAAATAAGCCAAATAGGGACATGCATAAGAGAATAAGAATATTTGATTGTGACATATCTTATCCAAGTGTCAAAAGAGAATCCACGAGGTGTCATATCCAAGTGTCACTATGATGCAATATTTTATGGAATATTTGAATTAAAAATCCTTTTATTCCACAAAATAAGAATTAGTAGAAAATGGAATTAATGATGGAAAATGGAACTTAGGAAATTGTAAATTTCCATGGTTTGCGGATAATGAATCAATTAATAATAAAATTAATTAATTGAGGATGATAATTAGGAAGAATAATTAGAAATAATAATAGGATTAAATTATGGGTTATTTAATCCTATAGGGAAAATTAGTAGATGATTGGCCAAATTGATTAAATGAATGCAACCATATCCTTTGATGGAAATGTGACGATGATAGATATCAAATAAGATGATGATAAGTAGACCAAAGCTATGGTTAGATTGATTGATTAAAGTTGATAACATGCCAAGGACACTGTTGTCACTTAGGTTTGCACCCTTGTCCAAGGCCTATGCGTGAGGACAACCTAGTGAAACATGGAAACAACCTCCAAGCTGTGGGACTTGAACTACAAGGTTGAGTCTCCAGAGAAGGTCGGCTTCCTCTTACTATCAGGGCGCACCTAACTACTCTTCGAGAGGAAAAGGGAGAAGGAGAGTGTGAAAGCAAATCTACCTAGTCTAATCTAAGGAGGTGATGCACCAAAATAGAGTTTTCGGACCAATCTCTACCCATACGTGCGCTACTGAACTAGAATTAGACTAAGGATATACGCATCCAGACTTTCTTTAATCAAATAACCACATACAGATCAGAAAACCAAGATGAATGACACAAGGAAGAAGTTCACTTATATATCATTCATAGGCCAATAGAGATACAGTCATGCAGATTACAGATTTCCATAAAGCAATGGCACAGGCAAAGAATTCTTGCACTTTAATACCAATGGCTAAAGGAGATAAGTGGAGAATCAGACAGTTCAGAGGCACAGGGGAATTTACACTAGAATTGCAGAGCAATAGTAGAGAAAAAATCAGAGAGAAGGTCCTCTTTTCAAAATTTACAAAATCTACCTTTATAGTTTAGGCATAACTGAGATCTCTTCCTACTGAAATGACTTTGCAGCTACCTGCCATTAAGTCCTGCGGAGGACAATCATGGGGATCTAAAGAAAATCTGATCTTTTTTGCCAAATAATGCCCTGAGAAGATAGGAACGGCGCCATAACTGCACTCTGACCAGGTAGATGGATCAACTAAGATGGTGGAGTGTCTCTCTATATTTCGCATTCATTTTTGGGTCGGTGGCATTGATCATGAAGATCAGATCGCACATCAAAATCAATTACCTTCATTTCTTGGTTCATGAATCAGCAGGATTAGTGAGGTCAAACAGTTCCATATGCTGATTGGGCCACACGGGCCAATCACATTCCTTCCTTCCACCGTTCTTGGACACCATTTCCATGTTTGACCACCCTTAATATTGACTAGGTGCTATGTCGCTATTGAAAAAGTCTTCAAAAATCTTGATAGCGCCATAGTGCCTAGTGGTCTCAACCTAGCTGCGCCACCTTTCCACCATCTAGCCGTAACATCAAAACTAACTGCCATGTTGACTGCGATGATTACTCTGACTGGAAGCCATTAACCATCAACCTTAGTTGAGACAGCGAGGCATGTGTCAACAAGGTGCTATGTCGCCATGGTATCCACCGTGCAGCTTCCAATGGTGAGATAGAACTAACCATTGATCGGCCTTAAATCTGACGATTGTGAAGACTCGTCATACCACTGTGCTATCCTTACCCCAGGCCCATCATAACTAGTGCCACCTCAACAACTGCACTTTGGCAAGACCTGGCCCATTGACACGTGGAAAAAGGTGCTATGTCGCCATGGTAAAGATCGCACAACTTCACCATAGTGAGATGGCATCTTCCATCAATTTTCTTTGATCTGATGGCAAGTAAGATAGATACTGCCCCTTAGTGTATCAATCATTGGGAACCGACCACGTGCCAATTATCTATATTTCCTACACCTCCAAACCTGGACCCACGAGGACATGTTTCCTCCAAGCGCCAACTCGCTATTGTAAATCTCGTGCAACTTTTCCATAGCACGATGGCACCTGCCCTTGATCTCTACAGATCTGATGGTGGAGAACTTAACCCTTTACTGCACTGGCCACATTGAAGATCTAGTCCCATGATCGATCTGTATTCTAACTTGACATATGTGGCAGTTCCCCATTGGACCTAACAAGCACCACCCTGGCAGGGAATCATTGGTCTGACAAAGCATCAACCCGGAGGGTTCATACTGCTTTGACCTTACTGAGGGGACATGTGGTACCCAGGTGCTATGTTGCTATGGGAAAATCAAGGCCAACTTCCCATAGTGCTATGGTGCCCAAATGATGACATCTCTTCTGATTTGCACGTGTCTTCAAATGATTCACCACCATGGCACTGGACTCCACCAACTGGGTAGATGAATTACAAATGGGACACATCTATCTTTGATTCATCGTGGTGGACTTTTATGTTTGGGCGCTATGTCACCATCAAAAAACTCATGAGTTTTTCGATGGCACCATGGCGCCCCATCACCTTTTCTAACTTCCCGGCCTGTGAATCTGATCACTCGCCGTGAACATTTTCTGGTGTGACACAACTTGCCCGCCATTAGACATTTTCGTCGGGCGCTATGTCGCTATGAAGATTTTTTGGCCAACACATGATAGCGACATAGCGCCCATGGTGCCGTGGAGCTATTTTGAGCTGCCAATAAATCTTGGATGACTTGCCTCGTGGACCCACCATGGTAAAGTGTCACCAGGGCATGATGTTGCTATGCTATCCACCATGCAACTTTTGAAAAGCGACATAGCGCCAACTGTCGATCTACCTTAGATCTGACGATGGAGAACCTGCGGGCCGTAGAAACCATGTTATAAGGCTTAGGCATTAAAATAATATTAACTTTGGGAATTAGCCATTAGACGAGCTGGACATTTGAAAATTGAATCTTGGCGGGTCAAAAAATGATAACAGACACATGACATGAATTGATTGATATGTAACATTTAACTAACATTGCAAATTCTACAGGATCGAGGTTGATTGATAAGGTTGATCATAATAACATTGATAGACACTGTCAATATTATTAAAATGGTTGATAATGCCATGATTCGACATTGAAAGCCTCAACAACATCAAAGATCAGATAACATGAATGATAGTTTGACCTAGCACTAAGAGCTATGATGGTGCTAAGGTCAGATTGATAAGATTGATAGGTTGGTAGGTTTCCAAGGCAGTGAAAGCCACAACAACGCCTAGGATCGAATAAATGATGATTGATTTGGGATGTATGATATGTTTTAGGTTGATTAGGGCTGATTTTGAGTGATTTTGAGTTGATTTGATGTGATTCCAAGTTGATATGAAATTGATGTGAAGAAGGATAAAAATGATCAAGTATAATCAATTTGACCAAAAGATAAAAGTTAGTAGAATGACAAAATGGGATAAATTAGTATGAAGAAATGATGAAGCCATAGATGTGAACAATTTTTGAGTGTCTACATTTTGCCCCTCTTTAATACAATGTGATTTAGAGCATTGTGTCAAAGAATGCTAACAAAAAAGCCATAAAAGCATGCCCTAGCAATGTGGTATATATTTATGCCCCCTCAATAAATTGACCAAAATAGGCATATGATAGGTCAATTTCATTGACAATGAGAAAATAAAGCCATAGCAATTGACGGATTGAAAATCAGAGTTAAAACATGAAAGTTATGGGCTCCGGAGTGAAATAGGGCACGACAACCAACATAGAAAGGAGCTCATGCACATCCATCTAGGTAGAAAAAAACTATAAAAGGTATTTGAGAGGGTTTTTAAGGTCATTTTCACTTCTCATTTGGAAGAAAAGAGCTTTGGAGCAAGGAGAATGCATTGACTACCTAAGGAGCAACATCGTGGTGAACGGGTGCAGACCTTTTGACGACGGGCAGATGCTAGACCTCTAGTGAGTACATCGAGGCCATCTTTGTAATTTCTATGCTTTTTCATGATTTTTCATGATTTTTGATTCTTTTCCATGCTTTTTAGGCACTTAGAAATCTATCAGGGGGAAACGGGTGTCAAACAAGGTCAAATGGGGTCAAATAGGGGTCCTAGGACCAGGTGGGGAATCCAAAATGCCTCAAATGCACCCAAAATACAGCCAAGTGCATCAATGATGCAGTTAGAATTCCCAAGTGTGTCAATGAAATAGTTGGTATGACTAGGTGCATCAATGATGTAGTTGGGAACCCCAACTGCGCCCTAAGATGCACTGGAGCTTTGATCAAGGTCCGAATGGTCCCAAATCGAGCTGAAACATGGAGAAGGAAACCATAACCCTAGGGGGATGTTAGAAAAATGATAAAATGTAGTCAAAGGTGGTCAACATGCTGATAATTTTGTCAAACATAGGGCTGATGTAGGTCAAACTTAGGTAAATGTTGACAAAGAATTGTGCAAAGGGCCCAAAAGGGAGCAAACGGACTCGAAATGACTCAAAATTTGGAACACATGTTCAAAAACCTAGAAAGATTTGAAAACATAGGTTAACTAAGGCTAGGATAGAAAAAAGTCAAACTTGGTCAAACTTAGCTCTGATGGAGGAAAAAGGTTGACCGATGGATAGGGATAGGGTCAAAATGATTCAAATGAGCTCGAAATGATCTAAAAATTGGAAAACATGTTCAAAACCATAGGAAGAGTTCAAAACATAGGTCAAAATAGTAAAAAATGCTAAAAAAAAGTAAAAATTAGTCAAACCAGAGTCAAACTAAGTCAAACTTGGGTCAAAAGTAGAGTAAACTAGATGTAAAACCATAGGAGGTTGACATAGGCTATATGATTATGCAGGACGAGCTACCCCTGCTCTGGATAAGGGGACATAGGACAAAGAGCCTTGCGCTATGTCATTAGATGACACCCAATGAGTGAGGGATATTGGCTAGGTTGGGATTATATTATGTGACATTTATGCCAGAGGTGAGGGGGAACAGTGCTCTACTGATAGCTTTGACAGAGATGTGGCACCCAGAGACTAGTTCATTCCACCTACCAACTGGGGAGGTGAATGTGACACTAGAGGATGTATGGTGCATCCTTAGGATTCTTATCCATGTAGAGTTAGTTGTGTATGACCCAGCTACAGGGAAAGCAACTCTACACTGGCTATTTGGATGCAGAGATGTAGAGCTAGGGATCTGAGACTATGAGATCAGATGGGACCTATTGGTGGCGTGTCATGAGCAGCTGATAGTTGTGATTTGCTGGGTGATTAGTGGATTGCTAATACCAAATAGATGAGGACATGGATTCCTAGTTGGATGGGGTCAAGTACTTGAGTAGATGATTATGGAGGGCACTATGTTTTCTTGGTGCCCATGCATGATGGGGATGTTATATTATTATTTGCATCAGGTAGCATATAGAGGAGGAATATCCTTCAACATTGGTGGCACATTATTACAAATCTAGGCCTATGAGCATATTGCAATATTTAGGCCTCTAGTAGAGCAAGTGTTGGTAGATTATATGCCATATGCTTATAGCTATAGAGGTGTCCTAGCCCGAGGACCATTTGGATATGCAAGATACTTTCGCCATCAGATAGACATGATGACATAGTTCATATGGGATGATGATGATATCCACTTACCCTACTGCCAGAAAGAGCACTACCTCTTAGGGTGCATAGTGATCACTCACCTAGTTATAGAGATGTACCTACCAGAGCGGGTACAGAGATAGTTTGGGGAGACACAGGATGTACCTACGAGGTTAGCATTGTTTGCCTAATCTAGAGGAGAGGTTTGAGAGTGGGGACCACCTATCAGGATATAGGTAGCATATGCACAGTTAGTAGAGTTATAACTAAGACTATGGGGGGTAGTAGTAGATATAGTGGATGCAGGCATGATAGCAGCATATGATAGGTGGTTTACACAACATCAGTCGAGACCTTTGACAGATCCCACAGTACTAGTACCCTGAGGGAGGCCATAGGATGTGGAGGGATTTGATGAGGGTGATGGGGCAAAGGATGAAATTGAGGAGGATGATGAGGGAGATGATGAGGAGGAAGGAGAGGAGGAGGAGGATGGGGATGAAGATGCTAAGGGTGATGTGGGGGATGGTGATGAGGATGTTGAGTAGGATGAGGCAGATGATGAGGAGGGTGGAGGTAGTGGGGGTGGGGATGGTGTTGGAGGTGATGATGAGGGAGAGAATGAGGAGGACTATTGGGAGGATAGGGATGTATCTATGATGGACGTAGAGGGGGATCTAGTGGAGGGCATTGGGAGAGCATTAGTACCAGTAGAGGTAAGGCCTAGCCAGGTAGAGTTGATGGAGGTGATCAAAGGGCTATGGATTTGGTTAGATTGGGTTGCGACAGAGAGGGATGCTGTGACAAGAGAGAGGGATGCAGTTATAGTAGAGAGAGATCATATAATGGGTGAGAGAGACTAGGCTAGGGCTGAGAGGGACATAACTATGTACAAGGTAGAGATAGCAGTGTAGGAGTTGTAGAGGTTCTTCATCATTAGCATTAGAGATGCAAACTTTTGAGATCTAATAATGATGATGAGTAGGGTTCACATGGAGGCACATTATTGACAAGATTAGTATGAGAGGGTGGTGCCACCAGGGCAGAGAGTAGAGAGTTTCCATGGATCAAGATCACATTCCCATAGGACACAGAGGACACAGAGCAGTGTGGGGGTCATGGGGCCTATGAGACCATCACAGAGAGTAGAGGGATCATACTCAAAGATAGATAGAGGCCACGAGGCTAGGGATAGAATAGAATGATACTGAGAGACTCACATATGGAGGGGCCACTTTATGTCTATTTTTCTCTTTCATGGTTCACACCTACAAGCAGTTAGTATTGATGTAAACCATGGTCATGTACTCTGACACCTTTGTGAGACATTTATGAGATGATCTTATGTTATGATGACTATATGATATGAATTATGCATATGCTTTAGATGTTGTATATGAATGTAGTTTTTTTTTTGTGTGGACTTATATATGATGACATCATGTGTTGATTTATCACATGTTACCACATGTGTTTCTCATGAATGAATGCCTAATGTAATACAAATGATATGGAATGAATGTAAATGAAATGAAATGAATGCAAATGAAATGTAAAATGATAGGGAATAAATTCAAATGAAATGTAAAATGGATGCAAATAGTATAAATGCCATGTTTATTTCTTTGGATCATTTTGGACTTTGGACACATGCAAGAATGCAGGATGACAATGCTTTTGTATGTCAGAGTACGAGACCAAGGTAGCAGATGAAGAAGACCTAGAAGACTGAGGAAATGAGATGAAGAATTGTTAGTACGATGAGAAGACTTTTGCTCTTGTAAAGTGCACTATATGTCAAATGGAGCTTTATTTTGACATGGCAAATAGAATGTGACACATCATGGCATAAAGGGCCAGAGTGTAAATGCAAGCCTTTTGTGTGAACAAGCAAAATGCAGATAGAAAATGACCTTATCCTTCCTGAGGCATATGTACATGCGCCAGACTCTCAATGGTACATTGTAACAGACAAAAATAAAAAAAGATGACCATGAACAATCTCAACCAGTCTCATAGATTAGCTTATATCATCAAGTGGCATAGGAACATGATTGAAAATAAAAATAAAGAAAAAATAAATCACTCACTAAATAGTGTAAGCCAATAGCCGTTCTTGTCCATTATTGCTTGCTTTTTAGTGTTTTAGGTGTTTAGATGGTGTTTGACAGGTTGATAATGTGATAGCTTTTTTTGTGGATTCAGTTGAATGGTTCATAGTGATATGTTGGATTGATTGCTGGGATAGTGCGATTGACATTGAAGTGTAGTGCATTGAGTTTTAGTCTGCAAAGTGCAAGTGTGTACACAAAAGGGATGGTTATCCATAGTGAATATGTACAAGGTTTATTGCAAATTTTTGGTGGATTTTATGATTTTTAGTGCTTTTTTCAAGACATTTTATATTTTTTATAGATTTTTTAGGACATTTTATGATTTTTAGTGCTTTTTTCAAGATAGTATTTGAATTTTTAAGGATTTTTTAAGGATCATATAAGCATATAAAAGTGTTAGCTCCAATCCGTTATTCAATAGGTTCAATGGATAAAAATTGATTAGGGATATGCCCCTAGTTCAAGTTCAAACTCATGCATCATGTAGGTAATATGCCCCCAGACAAGACACAAACTATGTACAAAGGTCAATGATAGAGTGTGTGTAGACTAGTGATGCCTTAGGTAAGATAAAAAAGGATATTAATCAATTCATGAGCCATGATAAGAGATCAAGGATGTTTGGAATGTGAAGGATATGATCAAGGAATGATAGAGGGGGAAAAGACTAGATGGAATCCCGATAGATGGAGGAGCAACAACTAATTACACATGGCAACTATTTGCCAAGTTTTTAGCATGGTACTTGTCCAAAGCACCTGTTTGCCAAGTTTTCACTTTTGGATGGAATTTTCCTCTTGACTCAAATTTTTGTGCCAAGATGCCTATTTGCCAGTTTGCCTTCATCCATTTTTTCATGACTTTTTTTCACTTTTTTTATTTTTTTAGTACTTTTAGATAGAATCCAGTGTAGTACTTGTGAAGATGCATGTTGTTGATGGACATGGGCAGTGGTTCACCTTCTGGAGTCGCAAGCTAATATAATCTAGACCCAAATGATGTAGTAACTACATAAGGTCCTACCCAATTTGGCTCAAATTTTCCTTGTTTGTCTCTATGCTGCTGAGTCTTGTAGTTCATCTTTAGGATCAGATCACCGACCTCAAAGTGACGACCTCAAAATTTCTTGTTATAGCTGCATTTGAGTCAGTTTTTGTAAGCTTCAAAATGTGTCAAGGCAACTTGTCTCCATTCATCAAGCATCTCTAGCTCATGGAGTCTAGATATTCAGTAGTTTTCATCATCAACAATACCTTGTAGGGATACTCTCAATGACAGAATTTTAACTTCAATGGGAAGCATGGCCTCAGTTCCATAGACAAGAGAGTATGGTGTTGCACTAGTAGGAGCATGCACACTTGTGTGGTATGCCCAAAGAGATAGATTTAGTTGGAGGTGCTAGTCTAGGCCTGAATCATTGACAATCTTTTGGAGAATCATAACAATGGTCTTGTTGGATGGTTCTTCTTGGCCATTGCCCTATGGATGGTAAATACTAGAATATCCATGGTATATGTTTTACTTCTTGCAAAGCTTGTCTACATGTTTGTTTTGAAATGGACTACCATGGTCAGTAATAATAGCTAGACTCCATATTGACATATGATGTAGTTTAGAGTAAACCTTGAGATCTACTTGCTAGTGGTGAAGGTCAAAGGGACAGCTTCAACCCACTTGGTAAAATATTTTGCTATTGTGATAATGAACTTATGACCATCAGAGGATGGATGAGAAATAGCTCCAATAAGATCAAATGCCCATTGTGAAAAGGGCCATGGTGATATGACTAGCTGTAATTCTTGTGCTAGTGCATGAATTAGATTGCTATGTATCTAACACTTATGACATGTTTTTGCAAAGTCATGGGCATCTTGTTCCATGGTAGGCCAGTAGTACCCAGGTCTAACAAGTTTCTTGGCTAGACTTAGATCATTGAAATGGCCTCCACATATACCTTCATGAACCTCATGCAAGGAAGTTTTAGCTTCTTGCGAGTCAAGGCATCTAAGAAGGGTTTGGTCAAAGGATCTCTTGTAAAGGGTGTCACCGATGATGACATATCTAGTGGCTTGACAAAGAAAGGCTTGACGATCATTTTTGGATAAGTTGGGTGGTAGGGTTTGGGCATGTATGTAATCATAAATGTCTTGATACCAAGTAGAATTGGGACCAACAAGTTCACACACAAACTCAGATTGAGGGAGCTCAAATGCTGGAATCAAAAGTTGCTCAACAAGGATTTTACAACATTCCACATTTTGAGGCATATCAATCATAGAAGCGATGGTTTCCATAGCATTGGCTTGCTTGTTATGTATTCTTGGTAGCTAAAAAAGAGAGATAGTAACAAATTTAGACTTAAGGAAGTCTTCCATCTACTTGTAGGGCATTAGTTTATCATCTTTGGTCTCATAGTCATCATTGACTTGGTAGATGACCGACTGGGAATCCCCAAAGACTTGTGAATGTTGGATGTTCCATTGGATAGCTATCTTGAGTCTTGTGATCAGTGCCTCATATTCTGCTATGTTGTTTGCACAATGGAATGCAATCCTATATGACTTGGGGATTATGTCTCCTTGGGGAGTAATAAACATGATGCCGGCTCATAAACCATTTTGTGTATGTGATCCATCTTTTAAAGCTTCCATTCATTAGCTACATCCATGTGAAATATGGCTTCATCTGGAAATTCTATCAACATGGGATGATCATCTGACATAGGGGCTTCTACTAATTGATCTACTATTACTTGCCCTTTGATTTCCTTTCTGTCTACATATTCTATGTCAAACTCACTAAGGACCATGACCCATTTGGCTAAGTGTCTTATGAGAGTAGCCCTGCTAAGGAGGTATTTTAGTGGGTCAATCTTAGAGATGAGCATTTTTTTCTGATGGAACATGTAATGTCTGAGCTTTTGGGCTGCAAAGACAACAACAAGGCATTCTTGTTCAATTAGTGAATAATTTAGGTCATAGCCCACAAGTGTTCTACTAATGTAATATATGGCTTGCTCTCTTGCTTGTTCATCATTTTGTGCTAGGAGAGCTCCTAATGCTATATCTGTAGTACATATATATAAAATGAATGGTTTGCCTAGAATTGGGGCCATTAAAACTGGTGGATGTAGAAGATAATCCTTGAGTTGTTGGAAATATTCTTGGAACTATTTATTCCATTGAAAGGATACTCCTTTACATAAGAGGTGTTGAAAGGAGTGACACTTATCTGTCAATTGTGCAATGAATCTGTGGATAGACTACAATCTTCCTTGCAATCCTCTTAGGGTTTTAATATTTGTTGGAGGAGGTATGTCAAGTATTGCTTTCACTTTCTTGAGATCCACTTCAATGCCTCATTGAGAAACAATGTAGCCTAGGAGCTTTCTAGAGACAACTCCAAATACACACTTTTTTGGATTTAGATGAAGCTTATAGCTTTCCACTCTAGTGAATATCTAATCTAGGATGCCCAAATGATCCTTCCTTTTATAGGATTTGTAAAGTAAATCATCGACATAGTCTTCCATGAGGATGTGCATGAAATCATGGAAGATGGTGGTCATTTCTCTTTAATATGTTGCCCCAGCATTTTTATGACCAAATGGCATGAAATTCCAGCAATATGTACCCTAAGGGAATGTAAAAGCTATCTTGTGTTGATCTTCAAGGGCTATTCTTATCTGATTATAGCTAAAAGAGCCATCCATTAGTGACAACATCTCATACCCAGTTGTCATGTCTACAATGATATCTATGTTTGGTAAAGGAAAATCATCCTTGAGAGATGCCTTAGTAAGACCATGAAAGTTAGTGCATATCCAAATGCCCCCAAAGTGTTTGCTTACTAGTACTAGATTAGATATCCACTCTACATAATCAATGGGTCTTATAAAGTTGGCATCCAATAGTTTCTTCAATTCATCTTTGACAAGAAGGGCAATTTGAGGATGCATTTTTCTCAATTTTTTCTTGACTGGTTTCATTCCTGGTTTTAGTGGCAAGTAATGAAGGACAAGTTTAGGATCTAATCCAGGCATGTCTACATAAGACCAAGAAAAGTTGATTTGCCTCTCTAGAAAGAATATGATAAATTCATCCTTTTCTTCTGGTGATAATGAGGCTACAAAGTGTATGACTTTGGGGTTGTTAGGAGTTCCCAGATTAATCTCTTCTATCATCTCCACTAGTAGTGTTGATCTTTCCTTCGATGAGGGTGCATCCAATCTTCCATCCTCGGGCACCTCAGAGAGGTTTTCACCCTCAAATATGTCCTTTATTTTTAGTTTTTCATAGTCTAATGGCACCTTTCAATTTTCACCAAGAGAACTACTTGTGTCTTTTTTTGTTATTTTCTCAATTTTGTGACTAGAAGATGGAGTTGACTCCCCAGAATATGCCATGATGTTTAGATCAATGGAAAATCTAGACTTGTGATCACCTTGTGGTACATCTTTAGGGAGCTCAAAGAACTCTATGATGGCATCATCATTTTCAAACTAGTCAAACATTGGTGGTACTTGTTGGTCCCAATCAATAAGTTCAGGGAAAACTAAGGAAATGCCATCATCAGTGTTGAATAAGCTTTGGTCAATGGCATATATATGGATATCTACTTTAGTGATGTCATCAGGATCATGTTCAAAGGTAGGAGGGCTTGGATCCTAGAATATCTTGATCTAAGGTGAAGAATTGGTTTGAGTGATAGGTAGATTGACATATTTATCTTCCATAGGTAGGCTATTTGGGTCTGCAAACATATGATCAAGATCGAGGGAGGTATCAAGATCATCAATGTTAAATACTGACTGGGTGGGTTTTGGTTGGTTGTTCTCAGATGCCTCATCATTGTTTAAAGCATTCACATCCTCAGATGAGGCTGACTCAATATTAGGAAGACCCAAAACAAATGGTTTGAATCCAAGTCCCAAGCTACGAGGTTGTCCTAATGCAGTGATGGGTTAAAAAATGCCTTGCTTTTGGAGTCCTAGGCCACTACATCCATCATATCCCTTTTTTCTACATGATGGTGAATCTAGGTCCATTCCTATCAAGGGATATGGTAGTAATTTCTTGTTCTACTTTAGCCTTTTCAATCCATGTAGAGGTATTTTCATAGACACGTTGTTCATGTAGTTAGCCTCCACTAGTGAAAGCCACAGAAGGTTTCTTTTGATATGCGAACTTAGGCTTGTTCTTTATAAGTTGAGGTTTACCATATGACTTGGGGGATAAAGGAAGTTTCCCAGTGTGGAAGGCATGAAACATGGAGTACTCACCACAAACTTGGTCTTGGATTTTGAGCTTTTCTTTGGATGCAAGTGTGAGCATGGAAGGATCAATATACTTGGAGGACTCTAGGGGATTTGCTGCATGGCTTGTTGGAACCTATTATGTAGTGGTTCCTCTAAGATTGGCATAGAATTGGAATGGATCTAGATCACCGGGATGGTTACCTCTACATTATTATAGGAGAACTTTAGACACTGGTGATATGTAGAAGGAACTGCCTTCATAGCATGGATCCATGGGTGACCTAGTATCATATTGCAATTCATTTCTATATCTAGGAACTGGAATAAAGTGTTCTTAGTAGCTGGACTAACTCTGATAGGTAAGATGATAACCCATGAAGAGAAATGCTCACCATCATCATAGGCTTTGATTGTGATCCTTTGAGAGGGATCCACATTAGTCTTAGAATAACCAAAAACATTGACTACTTTAAGTGTATATATATTTAACCCTACTCCTCCATCTATCAAGATGCATCTAACTTTAATATTATGGACAAAGACTTCAAGATGGAGGGGATTATTGTGGTTGGGTTTGTCTTTAGGAACATCCTGAGGGGTGAAAGTGATATGCTATGATGCAAATAGGTTCCCAACCATGGCTTGGAATTGGAAAACATCAATGTTATCTAGGACTACTGACTCTTTAAGGGCTTGATCCAAGATCTTCTGATGTTGGGGAGATGCACATAGTAGGTCCAAAATGGATATTTGTGTAGGGGTCTTGCTGACCTATTCAACAAGGCTATAATTAGATGAAGTAGGAGCCATAGGTCTACTAGGAGATGTGGGTCTAGTAGAAGTAGTAGGTCTAGATGGGGCTCCGAGTAGGGTGATCTTGCTATGGTGTGTAGTGACAACACAACAAGGGTCTTTAGCCTTCAATGTGAATGTGGGTATGTAGAAATTAGACTCATTAAAGAAATTTATGGTGTAGTCATATCCAGTGTGTATGTAATTCACATTACATTGTGAGTTTGAATTTGAACTTAAGGGCTTCTCTTTGTCATGATTACCCAAAGGATATTTGAAGATAGTGTGGTCAGAGTTTGATTCTATTAGTGATGGATCAACTATGATTACACTATCATCAATAAGATCTTGTATTGCATGTTTCAATTTGAAGCACGATGAAGTTTTATGTCCTTTGGTGCGATGGTAATCACAGTACTATTTTTCATCCCACCAATTTTCTTTAGTTAATGGTTCATCTTTGATTGGGGGTAACTATAGGAAGTTGTTACTTAGTAATTGTTGTAATGTAGTCTCAAGAGGTATCCCCAATGGTGTGAATTTATTGTCCTTAGTTCTAGGATGTCTTTGAGGTTTGTCTTGCGTTGAAGTCTCAATCTTCTGTTGTGGGGTTGATGTTTGATTAGGAGTTTGTGGATTTGTAGGATTTTCACCTTTCAAAGTCAGTTGTGTTTGTGCTATGCTAATTGTTCATGTGTTTACAATGCTGTCATTAGTCACATTCTTGTTTTTGGAGAAAATTTTTGGCTTGTCATTAGAGGAATTGGTGTTTGTGTTTTCTTTGTTTTTCTTGAGGATTCCCTTATAGATAAGGGCATCTTTAACAATAGCCTCTTTTTTCATCAGTTTGGAAATAGTTCTTGGGCTCTTGATTTTGAGTTCATACATTAAGTCTAGGACTAAGTTCTCAATGCACAAGTTTACTTGTTGTTCTTTAGGAATGTCTAGTGAGCATTGACTGACTAAGCTTCTCTAGCATAATAAGAATGTGATAAATGGTTCTTCTGTCTTCTATTTAGTTGAGCACAAATCAAAAAGTGTCACTTCATTCATAATGTTAAAGGAAAAGTGGGATATGAACTTGTCTATGAGTTTTGACTAGGATTTTATATTATGAGCAAGTTTGGAGTACCATTCAAGTGTGGGCTCACCTAGAGAATGAGGGAACAATCTCATGAGGTAAGTGGGCTCATCACTGAGTTTAGTACATGAGGCATAAAATTCTTAGATGTGATCACTAGGGTTTCATTTTCCTTGGTATTTTTAGAACCTTGGAGCCTCAAAGTGTTTTGGGAATGGAGGCATATACAGAATTTTATCAAATGGATTAGGACATAGGTCCCTTTTTGTATATAGAGCCCATTTCTTTTGGACTCCCAATGCCTCAACTTGTTTGGAAAGTTGTTTGAATTTTTGTAGTAGCTCTTCATTGGGATTTTGCATGATAGTATTTCCTTCAAGTCTTTTGTGCCTATGAGTAGACCATTTACTATGGTAGGAGCTATGTCTATGGTAGTATGTGAGACCATGTACGTGCTTGTTGTTGTAGAGGTATTTGTTGAGGTTGTTGTGGCACATGTTGTTGTTGTAACAAATGTTGTTGGTATGCAATTTTTTCCTCAAGTTGTCTTTGATATTCCAACTATTTCTTGAGTTGCTCTTGTTGTTTAGCAAACATCACTTGTTGTTCATACATTGCATGGAAGTCAAGTGGGTTTACATTAGACCCTGTATTAGGGATGTTGGATGTGTGCATCACTTGAGGTTGTTGCTATTGTGGTTGATGTTGTTGTTGATATGTTGGATGTGTGTTGGAAAGATTAGGTCCTTGGACTACTGTAGGTTGATGTTGTTGGGGTGGTTGGTTATGTCCTTGAGAAGTGATCATCATGTTGGTATTGTTGCTTTGGCTCCTTTGTGTGTTAGAGGTTCCTCCTTGTGACATCATATTGACTTGACTATGAGATGTGTCCCTGTTGGGAACAGGCGTAATGTCAATAAGGCTTTTCCTTTGTACCTTAATAGGGATTGTTGTAGTTGATGTTGTACATAGTGTACTCATGGGAGGCTCGGTAACATGTGATGTCACACCACTTGGTAGGGTTAGGAGCAATGGTGCACTTTGTTGATTTGCTTCCAAAGAAAGTATGTTTAGCATCCCTAGAGTAAAATTCCCTTTAGGTGCATCTTTTTGTTGCATCATGTGACTAAAATAAAGTCTTAATGTCCTTTTGGGGTGTTTAGGAATTGGTGGTATTTTTTTGAACAGGGGTTGACATTGATGTGTTCAAGTGTACTTTGAAGGATTTCAATGGTTGATTCTTGATGGGACCTTATAGGTGCCATTATCATGTTTGAAAACTCCAAAGGTTTTTTTCCCATATCTAAGTCCAAATTGATCATGGGTTGTATGCTTTCAATGGTTGTGTTGGTTTGATGTTTGGACTTAGGTCCTTCCACATTTGGATTGAATTTGACAATTTCTTAGGCTACCAAAAGTTTGAAGTTTTTGCAATTTTTTTTGTCTTGACATGCCTTAGCCATTTCTTCATCAGTGATGCCATAGTCAATGTTAGAGTCATCACTTAGGTGTATAGTACCTTGTTGTATGTTTGATTTGTTATAGTGGAAGGTACTTGTGTTAGGTTGACTGAATTTGAAGGAGTGTGATTGTTCATCTTTAGGTGTGGTTGGTACACTTCCTCCCCCGGGTGGTATCAGAACGAATATAGGTTCAAAGTAAGGACTCTATTGAACCATCCCATGTGTAGGGGAAGTGTTTGGAGGAAATGTCATGGTAGGTGCATTTTTCAAGGTTTTTTGTGTCATAGCTTGATTATGGTGCTCTTACAGATACATGTTCAAGGGGTCTGCAAGTAAAGGTTGTGATGCTTTGATTTGGTTCTGTTGGGTTTTCTTGCTCTTCTTCTATCTTGGATGAGATTTTGGTTGCATTGATGTCTCAAAAAATAATGGTTGGTAAAGTTCTTCGGGTCTCTAGGCTGATTGTGTCCTAGTAAGTGCCGGCATGATACCTAAGAATGTGGATGCAAATTTTGAGTGTTTTGAGTGATTTAGAGTGTTTCCTAAGGTCTTGGGATGCAATGTAAGGTGTGGAAGTGAAAATTGAGGTTATGGAACCTAGAATAAAACACCTAATTACCAAGTGCATCCTTAAATTACCAAGTGCATCCTAAAAATACCAACTACACACTTTGAAGTGAGCAATTGGTAAAACAGTGTCGCGGTTGGTAAAAGAGGTCAAAACTTGGTAATTAAGATGTGGGTATGCAAGACATGAGTGTTTTTGGGATTTTTAAGTGTTTGGGGCTGTTATTCCATGTGAGGTAATGCTAAATGAATTAGGTTTTTGACATGCAAAGTGAAAATGTGCTAGGGATATTATACAAACGTGAATGCAAGGCGTTGTTTTGAAGTTTGACTAGAGGGGATGAAAATGACTCTAAGGTATGCAAAATGACAATTAGGGTTATGTTTTGGACTTGTTAATGAAACTAAAGGTAGGTGTATGCAAGTTCTATTATGAAAAGGATGGTGTTCTAGGGTTTTTAATGACGTTTGGGATATGCAAAATGAGGGCAAATGCTCAAGAAGGCAATTTGGTTGATGTACAAATTGATAAGGTTTGGTAATGAAAATGATGCTAGGATTTTGATCAATGAAATATGAAGGGGATATACCACTATGGTAAGTAAAAATGAAATTTAGGGATGTTGGGGATATGATAATGCAATGATAAGGGTATACAGAAAGTTTTGAACTTAGGTAAAACTTTTAGAAAGTATTTTGTCTAGGAGTTTAACCTTGTGATAAAGGACTTTGGATCTTGACCAAAAAGTGATAAAATATGAAAAGATAAAATTGATAAAAGATCAAAAGGTCAAATCTATCAAGATATAGAAAGATTTTGACCCACGAAAATGATAAGAAAAGATAAAAAGACTAGTCAAGATCCATTATCTGTCAACACTAGGAGATACTCTAAGACTCATACTTTGTGTAGATTTTTTACTAAATTCAAAGGTTTCAGGGGTTCAAAATGATGTTTCAGGGAATTGAAATGGTGGTGATGCTAAGGGGATATGTGATATGGACAATGGCTATGATGAAAAATGGGATTTTGGGTGCAAGATGTGGTTTTGGGTCAAGTGCAGAATGAGGAGGTACAGAGGCTCCTAGATGCAGTTTTGGGGTCCTTAACTGTAGTTTGGGGACCCAAAATGGTCATGAAAGTGTTAGAGTGTGCCCTAATAGTGTAGAATATTTCAATGCCATAGTTGGTAAGTTTTGGGCACAATTGGTTGTTTCTAGACATAGTTGGTAAGCTAGAATGAAGGTTTGTTGATTCTAAGTGGTATGGATACCAAAGTGATATGCCATGAAGCTAATATGCTAGGGTTGATGTTAGGATGAGTTGGGAGATAAAAAATAGAGGTTATGACCTAAGGAATGATGTCCTAAGTGAAGGTGATGAAGACTAGGTGATGCAAAATGCAGATCTGGGCAAGCTAGTGCAAGGAGAGCTAACCAGGTACCTAAAGAGATAGTTGAAGACCAAAAATGTTATTTCGAATCCAAAACTAGGTCTCAAGACCACCAAGTGTGCCTAGATAGTGTAGAATACATCAATGAAATAGTTGGTAATTTCTAGACGCAGTTGGTAAACTGGGCTAAAATTAAGGCAATTATGGGAGCTATTGTTTCAGGATTGATGTCACAAAGAGGTAAACAATAGGGGACAGTGTTAAGGCTAGTATGAATGCTCAAAATGATGTTTAGGACACCCAGAATGATGGTTAAAGTGGTCAAGATGATGAATAGGTATGGAAAGATGCAAGGTGGTGAATGCAAAGTGCTTATTTTGAGATGGAAATGCAAAAAACTAAGGCAGGTAAACTAAACCCAAATGGATGCAATATGAAAGGTAATGGATACTAAATGAGGACTAAAAGGTGCAATATGAAGTCTATATGAGGCCTAGACTAGGGGAATTCAAGTGGAGTTTATGCAAGGATGAGATCTACGTTTTGCCAAGCAAATTTAGGAGCACAAGTCACCATGTTTTCCAAAGTTTGAATGTGTTAAACCAAAGTTTGCAAAGTTTGGACAAAGGTTGAAATGTTTTGGCAATGTGTAATTTTTTGAAAAGTGTTTGCAAGTTTCTAAGGTCTAAATTTGAATGTACACTATTATCTTGATTATGTTTTACACACACGCAAGACACATTAAGACAAGAATAGTTGTTGTTAAGAGTGAACAAGCACACCACAACC
The DNA here is from genome assembly GCA_028749045.1 of Cupressus sempervirens. NCBI lineage: Eukaryota > Viridiplantae > Streptophyta > Pinopsida > Cupressales > Cupressaceae > Cupressus > Cupressus sempervirens. The sequence goes on along the minus strand of CM053789.1, from coordinate 766,067,247 downwards.
TAGGCTTTTAGGACTATATCCATTGAATTCCTACTTGAACCAAAGTTCAGGCACACTTATCCAAAGTAGATAATCTAGGATCTTGGCACCATAGCCTCCCCCTTATAGTGCACTCACTTCTCAAGGCTACCAAGATCTGCTTCCCAAGGGGCATGACTTCCCAAGGGACTATTGCCTCTACTAAGGACTTTGAGAATGTAGGATGTCTTCACAGGCATGGGTGACCTCTTGAGCTAGTGGATAGAAAGGATTTTGACCACTAAAACATGGTTTTTATTAAGGGCATTCTATTCAGCAAGTGAATGGTAAACTTTTGTAGAAGGTCTCCTAGCCCTGAGAACCAAGGTTTGATGCACCTTGAGGGTATTGGAGGAGAGCTATCACACATCAATGCTACCGACACAACTTTCATTGTAATTGAGTTTTATATAGCGACTGGAATTTTGACCTAGCTTTTGATCTATTACTACTATGACGTCATCCCCTGGCATACCCAATATTGAGTATCTTGGTCCAAGGTAGGCCTCCTATAGAAGTTACACGAATTTCTCTTACACCCAAGATCCACAAATGGTGAGGGGAGAGGATAAATCCAATGTAACTCCTAGGGATTTAAAAACTATAGAAACACTAGGAAAAAAAGAAAAAGTTCATTTTAAGCACCAAATGAAGTGTTATCTAATCTAGGAAATCCACACACATGGTTTTGACAAGCACACAATGGTCTTCAACAACGTCCTGCAAACAAAGCATTAGTAATCTATTATGATTATGTATTCATCCCATGATTGCCACATGCTACAAGTAGATCATTAGTAACACAAAATCATCTAATCTATGTTCTAGAAGCAAATGAAAATCTTACATGTAGATTTTGATTGATGTATGTGTTTTTTGTGAACCAGGTGTGCTCTGACAGAGCAGATTGCAACCCAGAAGGCCAAAATGGCTTAGAACACCCAAAAGTGTGCCTAAATAGTGTATACTAAATCAATGACATAGTTGGGGTCTAGTTGGGTGTAGTTGGTAGTTTTAGGGTGCAGTTGGGAGGTCAGGTGCAAACTGCGGGGAAATGGTGCCTAATCAAGACCCAGAAACTAATTTTTTTTGACACCTATACTACCAAGTGTGCCCAAATATTATAGGCTATGTCAATGATGCAATTGGTAAGTTTTGGATGCAATTGGTAAGTTAGAAATAGTAGAAAGAGGTTTTGGTGGCTTTCAGACTCCTAAAATTGCTCCTAGGAGTCCCAAGTGCGCCTTGATAGAGCAGAGTGCACCCTAGGACAAAAAGCTAATAGAATGCATGAAGCAAGAGCATACACACATGTTATTGGACACCATAATTAATATAGGTTTGAAAAATAATAGAAAATAGTCATTATAGCCTTCCAAGTGAGCTCCTTCCTGGCACCTACAAGCACAAAAAAAAGAAAACCCAAGTTAGATAAGCATGTTCACATCAGGTTCACCAAAATGTAGGACTAGAAAATAGGTTAAATGCATAACATACTATGAAAAAATCACAAAAATCAATCAACATACATTAGCGCCCACTAGTCTACCATGAAATCGAAACTAATCGAAAGAAGCAAACACAAGGTTAGAAAGCCCCTCTTTTGTTTGTAGCTCCCATGTCCTTCTTTCTTCTCCAAATGGTTGTAGCTCCAACTTGCGTATAGTGCACACAAAATTGAAGGAAAAGTATATGATATGGATGATGCCATGAGAATACTTGAAGTGTGATTTTAATGTGAGAGAAAGAATGCAAAATGCAAAGTGCAAAGAAGATAGAGACTCAAGAATTAGGAGCTAAGAATCTAAGGACTTTCAAGACTAGAAAAGAGAGAAAGAGTTCTCATTTTATAATTGGCATGGAGGATGAGAGTCTTAGATTTTTCACCCATAGATATGAAATGTGGAAAGAGATTCCTTTGAGAATCCATGACGCATATGACAAAATATGCCAATTGTAAGATTCTATGATGCATGAAAGTCAAACTTGGCTAAATTTGGAAGAGAATCTATGATGCATCATAAGACACCTCAACCCACTTAAAGCCAAGAATCTATGACAAATAAGCCAAATAGGGACATGTGTAAGAGAATAAGAATATTTGATTATGACATATCTTATCCAAGTGTCAAAAGAGAATCCACGAGGTGTCATATCCAAGTGTCACTATGATGCAATATTTTATAGAATATTTGAATTAAAAATCCTTTTATTCCACAAAATAAGAATTAGTAGAAAATGGGATTAATGATGGAAAATGGAACTTAGGAAATTGTAAATTTCCATGGTTTGTAGATAATGAATCAATTAACTAATAAAATTAAATAATTGAGGATGATAATTAGGAAGAATAATTAGAAAGAATAATAGGATTAAATTATGGGTTATTTAATCCTATAGGGAAAATTAGTAGATGATTGGCCAAATTGATTAAATGAATGTGATTGTATCCTTTGATGAAAATGTGGCAATGATGGATATCACATAAGATGATGATAAGTAGACCAAAGCCATGGTTAGATTGATTCATTGAAGTTGATAACATGCCAAGGACACATGACATGAATTGATTGATATGTAACATTTAACTAACATTGCAAATGCTATAGGATCGAGGTTGATTGATAAGGTTGATCATACTAACATTGATAGAAATTGTCAATATTATTAAAATGGTTGATAATGCCATGATTCAACATTGAAAGCCTCATCAATGTCAAAGATCAGATGACATGAATGATAGTTTTCCCTAGCACTGAGAGTTGTGACGATACTAAGGTCAGATTGATAAGATTGATAGGTTGGTAGGTCTCCAAGGCACTGAAAGCCACAAAAATGCCTAAGATTGAATAAATGATTATTGATTTGAGATTTTTGATATGTTCCAGGTTGATTAGGGCTGATTCCAAGTGATTTCAAGTTGATTTGGGGTGATTCCAAGTGATTTGAGTTGATTTGGGGTGATTCTGAGTTGATATGAAATGGTTTTGAAATGATATGAAATTGATGTGAAGAAGGATACAAATGATAAAGTATAATCAACTTGACCAAAAGATCAAAGTTAGTAGAATGAGAAAATGGGACAAATTAGTATGAAGAAATGATGAAGCCATAGATGCGAACCATTTTTGAGCGTCTATAGAAACATAATAAATTCATCAACACACTTGACACAATGATTTATGTGGAAACCCAATTTGAGAAAACCCACCAATAACATGCTACTCTTTTCACTCTTCTAAAGTGATGCCCTATGAAAGGAAAACCCTATTAAAGATTACAATACACTATTAAATGTGACCTAGTTAAGAGTGAGTCTTGTTAGAGGAATTTAAACCATTCACTTAGAATGTCACTCAGTTAAAGGATTTACAAATGACTATTAGGCCAACCTTAATCCAAAGGATTTACGCTAGACTGTTATAATTTTTAGAGAGTAATAGTAAGGCTTGATCTAATACAACTTACAACTTCATTTGTAGATTATAGATCTCTATCCAATCCTCCATTCTACTTGGCCTTCATACTTTGTAATTTTGACAGCTTGTTCACCCTTCAAGCATTCATCTCTTTAAGCCTTCTTTCTTAACATGCCAATGCACTCTCCTCTTAAGTCACTTGATGAAGTAGAGCCCTTGACTTCCAATCTTCCTTAGATTCTCATTCATAACTCTTTTTCTTCATGACTAGCCATTCCTATAAATAGGAAATTAAGATATTTTGCCGCTCATTTTCCATCATCCAATTTAGGGTTAAAATGGATTAGGTAGGATATAATGTATCTACCCCATATTCTATATTTTCTTCTACAGAATTCTCCTAGAATCCTCTTTAAATTTTCCTAAAAATGGTTTACCCTGAATTCTGTAGTACTAGCTCATCATCCTTATCTTCTGCCTAGTTCACAAATTCCAAGAGAAAAAACTTGTTGGCTTAGATTCCTCAAATCCATGATCTTTCAAATAATGGAACAACTTGGCATTATCAACCTTCTAATGCTCGACACATACTATGTTTCTTGACATCCACTATGAAATTACTCGACACTAACTAAAGTTTACTAGTGCTCAACATCAACTAAACTTTACTTGACATCCACTATTTTCCTTGGCATACACTAGAATGAACTTTTACTTGGCTCCAACTAATTTTCTACTAAGATTGTACTAACTTTTCTAGGCACCTACTATCCAGTTAGTAAAGCTTGGCAGACAAGCTTTGTGTAACTTTTTCATCTAAACTTTCTTAGTGTAACCAACCTTTGTAACCTTAAGTAGATTATCAATACATCATGTCATCACTATCTTAATTGATTCTTTTACTTCATTATATAATCATAACTCAACCTATCCTCTAGGTGCTATTGTTACATATTTTGATCAAATCCTCTTCATCAATCAAATAAGTGATAGTACTTAAATCATATAAGCAATTGTCTTATCAACAAATAGTAGGTTTGATATTAGTGACAAAATAATGATTGAAGCATACTTTTATGTTTTCAACAATATTTCTTTACAATCTCCCTCCTTAATTGGCTTCTTCAATCTATCTTCAATAATCTCCTTCTTTGGCATTGATGGCAAACCAACTTGATCAACCAAGTCACCTAAATGGTAAACACCTTGTTCAACCAGAGTGACTAGGTTAAAATAGCAAAACAATGACAATACCAAAAATAAAATAATTCCTTGTATTGAAATCTTTCTTCCTATCATTAGTTTCCATCTTCTGAATAGGTTACAAAAATTCTTTTCTTATAACTCTCTTTGAGTTTCATCTTATATCTCCCTCTTGCTAGGTAGATATTAGGATTTCTCCCTCTTTCTTGAATTTCTCTATCTCCTTCATTTCTCTTGTGCCCTCCTCTGATCAGCAATATTATTTCTTAGTGTGATGATGACCAGTTTAACTCTCTCTCCCTCTTTGACAATAATGCTAAAGACATATGCCAAAAACTTGTCATCTTAAACATGCAGATACAAGTTGTTTTTGTTTCTTTAGTTTCTCCCTCTGTCACCTTACTTGTGACTATTTTGAAATTTCAACTCTTTGATTACTTTAGGTAGTTCCTAAAGTAAGATCCTCGACATTAATTTGTAACATATGAACATCATCTTGTTTGATGGAGGGCATACCTTTAGATAGCCTTTGATAGGGGTATCATTGGGTAAAAGCACGAACCCATGTCACCCTTTTACAAAGAAAATGGCTAACAAAAGTATAACTATTTACCTTCAATGATATAAAACTAGTATTATTATTTAGAATTTGAAAATGAAGTAAAATAACGAAATGTGTAGAAATGGATGAAGTTTAGGATTATAATTTTTAATAATTATTTGGAATAAGAATTGATATATTTTCTTATTTTTTAAAAGATAACTTTTTAGTTGCTAAAAAATGCTGAAAATTAGGGGTCTAGTGCCCACCACAAAACTATATGGAAATATATGTATTTCACTATGATATTAGATTATGTTATAGATAATTAATGCAACTAGAACAATCGAAAATAATAATTGGCTTTAGACTTATATTTTCTCTTTTATGATGATTCAAAATTTCAACTCACCTAAAATCAATAGTTTTCATCTCCGACCACATTTTTCAAAATAAACCTATTCCAACCAAAAAGAAACATTATACATTCTTGAAGAGGACTCTCTCCTCTAGAATGTTGTATAATTTTTTTTTATTTTTATATGATTTAATATTTTTTCTTTCTCAAACTTGACATCTTCTCGAGTGTTAAAACACATACTTGTAATTTTTTAAAATTATAATATACTATATTGTTAGAAATAGATAATACTAAGAGGGGCGAGGGGGGGGGGGGGGGGGGGGGGTGTGAATTGGTATTTTCAATCCTTTTACCCTCAACTGAATATTATTAACTACTTTATCATGTGCATAAGAAAATACACCAATAATACTAAGCAATGTAAATAGCCATACATAAAGAGAGATTATAACACCATATTTTGTTAACTAGGGAAACCCTAGCCAAGGGAAAACTCTGGTGGGGATGAAACTCACTAGATGATTTAGTATATAAAGAATCTAGTTAAAGATATTGATCCTATTAGGAGTTTGTGAAGCATGGATAGTGTCTCAAGTCCCTGTTACGAGACTAGACCTTGTTAGAAGCCTCAACCCTATTAGGAGTTGCTTCAAACCTATTAGGAGTTCATGGATCATATAAAAATGTGTGCATGAAGAGCCTACTACCCTAACATGCAACTTTACAATAAGTTCTTCAAGAAATAAGTATGCATACAATATTGAGTTGTTTGTTGTACTTCACAAATCTTCTGATTGATGATTCTTCACACAAGAGCAACTGCATACATATTAATCTACATCATATCTTCACATCTTATACAAAAATATTACATTCACTTGTTACTCACATTTCACAATATCATATCGAATTTGCATTTACTAATCATTTAATCATCATTCACTTACACTATTTCTTTTAATGCACTTTAACCTAGCAAATAAAGTTCTTACTTTTAAAAAAAACTTTAGTAAATTCTTCCTTAGTTGATTCATATGTCATTATTAGAGCTAGCTCAACAAGAAATTATAACTCAAAACAATAATTCAAATTGTTAAACATATTATGCTAATATGCTCTATTTTACGCCGTGCCATTACCATATCACTAATTCCTTCATAACTTGAACTCGACTGACTCTACAGACATGCACACTAGTATATGTCATCATTATGAGATCACGCATCTCTAGTCAATTGTACAAGAGAATATCCCAAGGGAATATCCTATTATTATGAAAACTATCCTACTACTATAACATTGTTTGATACTTAGACAAATTTCTTCTACAACTGAATGAGGCTAATCTGCAAAACAAATATGTTGCCATAAATGACAACTATAACTTACCTTATCTGATTGATTGGAAATATTATCAAAAATCTCCCCCTTTGGCATTGATGGCAACATTTTGGAAAAATTGGCTAAGTCCCAAACATGTTGTCATGAAAATCAAAACAAATAGCAATAACATAAAAACATTTAAAAACATTTGTATTCATGTTATGAAAGATTACATCCCTTATAACTTCCTATTACAACTTATTGCTGCCCCTTACATATTATACACATTAAAATTTCTTACAATACAATTTTCCATATATCTCCCCCTTTGACATCAATGAAAAAGGTATCAAAAGACTATCAAAATCTGCTAGTTGCATAACAAAACTTAGAAAAAAAATCATTGAAATTGGTCTTCAACTGCTCAAATTTTTTCTTCCAATTGTCCTTCAGTGCATCAACTACACTATTAAGTGCACATAAGGCGTATGCTACCAGTTCTATTGCATTCAAGTCTATAGCCACAAACTTGTCATATGAAGATTTTGCAGACAAGCATCCTTACAATTGATTTTCTAGCAAAGCTATCTAAGGGAATAAGTTTACTCTCAGAAGAGTGAACCTCTTTAGAAATTTCTCCTTCTTCACTTGTATTTCCCTTATGTTGTCATGAAGTAGTTGTATTGTATGCTCAATGGTGTCTACTTTCTAATTTTTCTTCAAAAAGTTGTTAGTGACTATCTGAAGCTCAATCACTTTATCCTTGATTTGATCATCATATTCTTTCAAATGAATGTATGCTAAGTTGCACTTAGCATTTTCTTGTTTTCCTTCCTCTATGCACTGCCTTAGTGCTTTAATACATATGTTTAGATTTTCTATATCATTTCTCATATTAGTGCACATGGTGCTTAGAAATTTACCATCGCGATCACTCTGTGCTTGAATGGTAGCCACATTGATTAGTGTAGAGAACTCATCATCAAAAGCCTTGTACAAAATTGTGGTGAGAAAATTTCTTGTTAGAAGAAATCAATCATCTTCAAAAGTCTTCTCAATTGACTTGACTGAAAATTACTCAAAGAAGATATAAGGTTCTTCACTTCATCTTCTTAATCAGATTGAGCTAGAGCTATTGATACTGCTATTTGAGTAGGAGGAGTGGAAGTTCCTACTACTTCTATCAAAGGCATAGTCAAGCTACCTACTTCAATGTTGGTCTCCATATTCTTTGTAACTTCTCTAGTAGTCTCTTGATCCTTTTCATCATTAGAGCTACTACAATCCACAATATTTCCAACAATGCTAGTACCAAAATCCTTGAATGGATCCTCTATTTTGTCAATTTCCACTATGGTGTTGTCTACTTGCATAGAGTCAATGCCAATAGTGATGTGTGGAGGAGAGCTTCCTCTAGCTATTGGTTCATTATTGTGAGGAGGACTACAAGTTGTGGGACTATCTTTCTTTTTCTGCGCACTATGCTCAAGTGTCTGGCTGGCTTCTTTTGGTTGCACACTTACTTCATGCTTCTAGCTTGCCTCTTCTATCTATGCACTTGCTTTAGGCTTTTGGCTTGCCTCTTCTATCTATGCATTGTCTCTAGGCATCTATGCATTATCTTTAGGCATCTAGCTTGCCTTCTTAGTCAGTGCACTATCCTTAGGCATAGTGGACATGAAAAAAACTATAGCCTCTTGAGTTTCTTTATTAACTTCCTCATAATTTCCTCCCATAATAAGAATGGATCTTTTCTTATGTCTAAGTAAAGGTGGCATACCTTTCAAAATTTCTCTTATATCATCTTCACTATTTATAGAACATAACTTTCTCACCATGTTTATTCTTATTTGTTTATCCTCTTCTATAACTCTTCTTTTTCTATTCAGCAATCTATTATACAAACCTTTGGGTATCTTCCCTTTTATGCTATCAAATCTTTTATCTTTCAAAATCATGTTTCTAACTACAACATTTTCTAGCTATCTCTTATCCATGTTAGTATACAAGTCATAGTATTTATTTAATTGTACAAAATTTTTATCATTAATGATTTGTATGTTAAGGTTTTCTACCTTTGGCTTCCATGCTTTTTGTCCTACTAATGTCTTGGCTTCTTGATCAACTGCTTCAACTGGTCTATCACCATTCTCTTCCTCATACTTAGATGAGCTAATCTATAGAGTTTTTCTCCTTTTTCTTGGGCCACTAATAGTATTCTTTACTCTCCTTTTAGGAGGGGTTGTTATCCTTGTAGACTTTCTTGTAGTAGATTTTTCCTCTATCTTTATTGGTTTACTTGGTGGGTGCTACTATACAACTACTACATAAGGCATAGAAGGAGTCCACACACTTGTTTTGGCAACTGTGACCTCTTTAGTAAGTCCTACCATTGCAATGGGTGTAGTTGTTAAGAGCTTGGTTTGGCCACTGGCCTTCATCTCCATAGCTATTCCCTTTACCTCATCAAATTCTTTCCTTGTCATTCCAGATTCTTTCAAGACAAAATCAATGAGTTTCTCTGCCTTTTTCTTGGAGTCCTTCATTACTTGACTAGTTTTCACTTCTCTCATTTTCTCTATATATATTCCCCATTTTGGATAGTTAGAATCAACTTTAGAATGAATGATTACCTATGCATACCCTTCAATTAGATCCTCACTCATCTCATATCCCATAGGTTCAATAAATTTCACTTGAGGAACTACTGCCTCCCTACATGTAAAATCTGTCTCGACCATGAAACATAATTCATCCTTATATTTTTCCACTAGTTTTGGAGGTATTCTATACCTTTTCTTTTTGAAAATATTTCATGATCCTATCTAAGTCACTATCTTTGATTGCTTCAGGTCTTGACATATAAGCTCAAGTGATATACTGCATAGTGCACTCATTTTCATTCCATACTATGATACCAAAAAAATTCTTAATAACATGGAAGAATATGTGTGTTAGAAGGGATTCAAATCTAAAAATTGCACTTCTTGATTTCCTGATTCTTGAGATATTATCCAACAAATGTGTTCTAATAATATCACACATGTTTACTTCTTTACCTTTTATTGCCAAGTAAGCTGCATGAAGAAATCCTACAGGGATTGAATCTATTCTTGATCCATGATTATACTTATAACCCAAAATCTTGCAAATGAGTCTCACTCCATCATCTTGGATTGAGTTGATTTTCAAGTTCCTTCCATTGAAATATGTGTTGACATTTGCCTCAAAAGGTTTGTGCACATTCTTAATGTTTACTAGATTACTGCCCTGATTTCTCAAATCTGTGACCTTGTGAATTAGGTTGTTGTCAATGCAAATGATAGAATCTCCTAGCCATAGAAGATCATCATGTACTCTACTAAGAATTATTCTTGTCTAATCATTATTATCAAAATCCATGTAGAATATATGCTTAACTAGGTTAAGATGTTCCATAAACCTAGGTTTAGGTTTCAATGATAAATCATTGTTGCACATCTTTTCCAAATCCTTGTGAATCTCTGAATCAACTATGCTTTCATTCTTATAGTGAATATAACCTCTGATATCTTCTACATGAAGAAAATTTTCCAAAACTAATGAAAATGCTCCAATGGCGTCATTGAGTAAAGAAACAACTGGGTGTCTCTTAAAATTATACCTAGGCCTATTTCTTACATTGTACACTTCTTGCCTTGCCATTCTTGAAGGATTATGCACAACAATTTAGAAAATACCTTGATTTTGCATAGTAGGGTTTCCAACAACTTCATGTGCTTGCAAGGCTCTTCAATTCTCCAAATCTCACTTCAGTCTTGCACATAAACTATGCACAAGAAAATGATGTATGCAAGTCAATTCACTTTCTTTAAATCTTTCACAATCTATACTATGCAATAAATGCATATCTGCCACTAGTTGAGTATATTGTCTTTGTGCAATAGAGAGTTTGTTCCTTTCATATATACTCATCTTGATCATATTAGGAAATGCACACTTCATTGTAGAATTCTCTCAATGTCTACTACATACTGTCAACTATGCAACCCTTCATGCTTCCTCTAGCATTAGTTATCAACAACTGATACTTTGTTCCATTGAGAATGCTCAATTTCAGTGAAAGGAGTCATAGACAATAAGTGACTTCATTGTCATGTCAGGTGCATTTTCTATAGCCATGTGAGAGCTTTTTGGTTGCATTGCCTTCACAAATGATTCCTTCAATTCATTTTTCTATTCTTTTACTTCATTTCTTCTATTGATCCTTCTATAATTCTAATTCCTATTTAGGTCTCTTCTTTCTATCCTACAAAACCTCACTGCATGTCCAAAGTTGTTACACAACTGACATACAAGTACATCTCTTTTCTATTCATTTAGTTTGTCATCAAGTGTTCTACAATTTCTAGCAATGTGTCCAAGATTGTTGCATCTATAGAAAATAATCTATCTTCTTTCTCCACTTTCATTACTATGAGATCTTCTTCTAGTTCTTGCATGGTTAATATTCCTATGCATCCTACTATTTGCATTCTCATTATCAAATTTAGGTTTCTTACAATCTACTACATAGTGACCATATCCATAATAATTATGACAATAAAATTTAGAAATAGGTTTGAAAGACTTACCTTAGTAAATGACTTTAGTGTCTTCAGGTTAATTACACCAGGCAAATGATTCCTTTCTTTTGTTATTCATATCTTGATCAGATTCCTTGACTATCTCAGAGTGAGCAGCATTCACTTTGTCTTTAGATGTATTATCTAACTTGATTATGTATTTATTGACTTCAAGAGTAATAGGGTCTTTTGTTTCAATAGGTTTCTTGGTGGATTGACCAAGAAAGAATCCAAGTCTAGTTTTATCATAACTAGGTCTTTATGCACATATTTGTTCTTCAATTTTATCACTACTGATATATAATTTCTCAAGTTGCTACTTGGTTTGTACCAATTCACCTTTCACAATGATGTTTTATTTCTCTAATTCTCCATGTTTTAACTTAATAGATTCTAGTTCTAATGTTACCTTGCTTAACTAGGATGTCATATCTGCATTTTCAACTTTTATTTTAGAGTTAATCTTTCCTCCATTTTTCTTAAGAGTCAACTTAAGTTCAACTATCTTTAACTCATGTTTTAGGATCTCATTTTCTTTCTTTAGATCTTCAATATCATCATCACTGGTATGATTAGTAGATCCTTTTAGCTTTAGGTCATCTATCTTGTCCTTTAATTCACCAATGTAGGCTTTAGCATCCTTGTATCTATCTTTGAGGCCATCTCTTTCATCAGTAAGAGGATCAATCTATTCAAGTGCTTCTTTCAAGATTTTTCTTTAGCTGTTCCATATCAATAGGGATCTTATTCAAACTATTAAGCCTCTTTTGAATAACAAAGCTCAGATACCAATGATCAAAAATAGATAATATGGAGGGGCGGGGGGGGGGTGTGAATTAGTATTTTCAATCCTTTTACCAACAATTGAATATTATTAACTATTTTATCATGTGCATATTAAAATAAACCAATAATTCTGAGTAATGTAAAAGCCCATACACAAAGAGAGATTATAACACCATATTTTCTTAACTAATGAAACCTTGGCCAAGGGAAAACCCTGGTGGGGATGAAACCCACTAGATGATTCAATATATAAAAAATTTGGTTAAGGATATTGATCCTGTTAGGAGTCTATGAAGCATGGATAGTGTCTCTAGTTCTTGTTAGGAGACTAGGCCTTCTTAGAAGCCTCAACCCTATTAGGAGTTGCTTCAACTCTGTTAGGAGTTGGTGGATCATATAAAAATGTGTGCAAGAAGAGCCCACTACCCTAACATGCAACTTTATAATAAGTTCTTCGAGAAATAAGTATGCATACAATACTGAGTTGTTTGTTGTACTTCAAAAATCTTTTGATTGATGATTCTTCACACAAGAGCAACTGTACACATATTAATTTGTTTCATATCTTCACATCATATAGCAAAGTATCACATTCACTTGTTACTCACATTTCAAAAGATCATATCAAATTTGCATATACTAATTACTGAATTATCATTCACTTTCACTATTTCTTTTCACACACTTTAACCTTGTAAATAAAGTTTTTACTTATACAAAACACTTTAGTAAAGTCTTCCTTAGTCGACTCATATGTCATCATTAGAGTTAGATCAACAAGAAATTATAACACAAAACAATAAATCAAATTGTTAAACATATTCTACTGATATCCTCTATTATGTTCTATGTCATTACCATATCACTAATTCCTTTATAACTTGAACTTGGTTGACTATACAAACATGCACACTAGTATATGTCATCATTATGACATCATTCATCTTTGTTCAACTACACAATAATCAATATTTTGTTATCATCAAAACTCTCCTACTGATGTAACACTATCTGATACTTAGACAATTTTCTTCTACAATTGAATGAGGCTAATCTGGAAAAAAAATATGTTGCCATAAATGACAATCATATCTTACCTTATTCGATTGATTGGACATATTGCCAACATATATCTAATCTAAACACTATGAACTCTATATGAGAATATTCTTCACTCTGAGCTCTATTAAATGGTATTTATATGTTATTAAAAAATATCATTAAAAATAGTAAGAGTTATTGAAACATTAGTTTTATGAAATAATTTTATTTCTTTAGTAATTGGATACGAACTAGGTTAAACATGCATTTAGTAGACATTTGCAATTGGAAAAGTGTGAGACCATGTGTAACTTAGCTAGAATAAATCTATCAAGATCATATGTTTGAAAGAAATTGATTTTTAGATAGAAATACTCAAATTCAATTATCTTGATAAGTCAATGTAAAAGGTGACATAGCTTTGTACTTTTACCCCACCCCTAGTTTACCTCTTAGATACTCATGAGCATTGTTAGGTGATGCTTTTGTGAAGATGTTTTCAATTTTCTCTTTTGTGTTAACATATTCCATCTTCACCTCTTTATTTTGAACTAATTCTCTCAAGTAATGATACTTGATTGCAATGTGCTTAGTCTTTGAGTGCATCACTATATTCTTTGATATATTGATAGCACTTGTATTATCAAAATAAAGTATCACTAGTTCTGTGATTACTTCCTTCATTCCTTTGAGTAGCTATTTGATCCATACAATGTTTGTACAATTTACAACAACAAAAACATATTTAGCTTCAACAATAGATTGTGAGGTGCAATTTTCTTTCTTGCTAGTCCATGTAACTAGTCTTTTGCCTAAGAAAAATGCCGCTTCACTAGTTATTTTTGTGTCATTAATGCTTCTAGCCCAATTAGCATGAGTGTAGGCTCTCAATTCAAATTTCTCATTCTTCTTGTAGTATAGACAAGACTCTTTTTTTCCTTTCAAATATCTCATTATTCTCTTTACAACCATTAAATGATTCTCTTTGGGATTTGCAGAGAATCTTGCAACTATCCCTATAGACAATGCAATATCAAGTCTTCTATGTACTATATATTGCAATTTTCTAGTCATAGACCTATAAAATGTTTGATTTACCTTAGTTGAATCATCATCCTTCGACAGCTTGTGTCCTATCACCATAGGTGTACTCATAGGTTTGGAATCTTGCAATCCAAATGTTCAATATTTTCTTGACATACTTTGACTGAGTGATTTATATACCATATTTCATTTGATATACTTGCAAACCCATAAAGAACTTGATCTCTCCAAACATAGACATTTCAAATTCTAGCTTCATCTAATTTGCAAAATCTTTACATAGAGCATCTTGACCTCCAAATATGATATCACTAATAAAATTTTTAGACAACAAAATATCTTTTTCTTTTTCTGTCTTTATGTATAGATTGCTATTATCATCACTTCTCTTAAATCCAATCTTCATAAGAAACTTATGAAGTCTCTCATACCATGCTCTTGGTGCTTGTTTTAAACCATATAGAGCCTTATGTAGTCTACATACCATATTCTTATTATTAATATCAACAAACCCTTCTGGTTGTTCTATGTTATCTTCTTCTTCTAATATGCGATTTAGAAATGTAGATTTAACATCCATTTGATAGACTTTGAATCCTTTGTATAAAGAATAAGCAAGTAGAGTTCTTACACCTTCTAATCTAGAAATAGGAGAAAACGTCTCTCCATAGTCAATTTGTTCTTCTTGTGCATATCCCTTGCAGACTAGTCTTGCTTTGTTTCTTATGACTTCACCATTTTCATCTATCTTATTTGTGAATACCCATTTGGTGCTAATCACATTTTTTCCTTTTTGTTTAGGAACTAAACTCCATATTTTTTTCTTCTCTATTTGTTCAATATCCCCTTCCATGGCTTTTCTCCAATCTATATCTTCTAATGCATCTTTTACTAATTTGGGTTCCTTCATGCTCAACAAACATGTATCATGTCTCAATCTATTTCTTTTCATTGGTCTACCATCTTTATTTCCAATGATTTGAGCTATAGGATGATGTCTTTTGAAATATTTAGACAATCTTGATGCAGCACCTAATTCTTTATTTTTTTCTTTCAGCATTAGTATCACTGTGTGCATCTCTATTAGGTAGTTCAACATCTCTTTCATGTACACTGATCTCAGCATTAGAATGTGCATTGAATTGATTTTTTAACTTTGCATTTGAATGTGGCTTGATTCTTGAATGCACCCTAGCATTCATGGGGTGTGACTCAGTAGTCAATGAAACTTGTTGTTCATTTGTAGCTTGATTTGTAACATCTTCTTTAGCAGACATTCCTTCATAAAAGTATACAAATGATTTGTATTTTTCTAGTTCTTTCATAGGTTCATCCTTATGTACTTCTATATATTCATCAAAATTTACATTTTCACTTTCCATAACTTTGTTAGTGTTAGTATTCAAATGCTTATAAGCTTTACTTCTTGTGGAATAGCCTAGGAATATACCTTCCTCACTTTTTGCATCTAGTTTGCCATTCCTAAAATGTTTAAGAATGTAACATTTTCTTCCAAATACCTTAAATATTTCACATTGGGTGGGTATCCATACCATGATTCAAAAGGTGTTGAATGAATACCTTTCTTGGCTTGTACATGGTTCAAGATATAGATAGCTGTACTTACAACTTCTCTCCAATATTTCAAAGCAACATTCTTCTCCATCATAAGTGTTCTAGCATAGTCCATTATAGCCCTATTTCTTCTTTCAACAATTCCATTTTGTGGAGGGGTTTTAGATGTAGAAGTTTATCTTTTGATTCCTCTGTTATTGTAGAATATTTCAAATTCATTTGGTGTGAATTCTCCTTCCTTGTCAAATCTCAAACACTTCAAATTTTCACCTATTTCCTTTTCATATCTTGCCAAGTACCATTTAAGCATTTGAAAAACATTAGATTTCTTTTTCAGAAACATAACAGTCATCATTCTAGAATAATCATCAACAAACAACATAATGTACTTATCTCCTTTGTACGTTTGCACATCAATTGGTTCACACATTTCACTATGAAAAATCTTTAGTATTTATTTAGAGGTATAAGTTTTTCTCTTAAAACTTGACTTTGTCATTTACCTAACTAATATTGTTTACACATTGCATTGTCAAGTTTCTTCAACTTAGGCAAGCCTCTAACTTTCTTCATGTTACTAATACTAATCAAGTTATCAAAGTTAACATATCATAATCTCTTGTTCCATAGCCATACATCATCAAATTTTACAACAAGACAAGTAACATCCTCTATGTCAAGATAGAATAGATTATTTCTAGTTTGATCACCTTTTCTAATCAATTTCCCATTTTTTTCATATATCTTAGCAATTTTGTTTTCAAACTCAACCTTGCATCCCAAATTATTCAATGTGAAACACTCAACAAGTTATAGTTAAATCCTTCAACATAGTAAGCATTATCACATAAAATCTTAACTGTGAGTTTGATAAACCTTTTCCTTTTATCAAACATGGTGCATCATTACCAATTTTTAAACTATTTCATTCATAACAATTTAAGGTAATGAAATTACTTTTCTCTCTACTCATATGATGTGAGCATCCACTGTCAATGATTCATCTATCATTCTTGTTCAAATGAGTCACAAGTGTAGTTGGCTCATCTTCATTAGATTCATCCTTCATTGTAACATACACCACTTCATCATCATGTTCATCAAAATCATCCTTTGTTTCCTCTTTAGAAATATAGTAGGACTTCTTGCCTTTACCTTTGTAATCCTTGCTGTCTTCATCTCTTCTACTTTGGTATTTTTCACCACCCTTGTAGTTCTTCTTCTCTAGACATCTAGCAACAATATGACCAACCTCATTGTAATTGAAACAAATGATAGGTAACTTACCTTTGAACTTGCCTTTACCTTTGTGGAATCTTCTTGCCAGTAGTGCTACAAGTTGTTCAATATCCTCCTCATCTATATCACACATACTTCTTCTTTTTCTTTTTCTTCTTCCTGTTAGGTTCCTTTAATGACACTTTAGCTTTAAAAGAAAATTTAATCTTTTTAGGTTTGTAATTATCAAAATTAGACAACTCAAAAGTAGTAAGTCTACCTACCAGATCTTCAAGTGATAGATCATTCCTTTGAATACATCTCAATTCTTGAATTGTAGAAAATCTAATAGCATATATAGGTATAGTGTCCTTAAAACTTTACTTAATATAGTATCATCATCTATTTTACTAGTAGCTCCTATTATTTCATTAACAAATTCTTTTATCCTTGTAACATATTGAGAATTATTTTCACCTTCTTCCGTTCTCATATCATCAAACTTACCTATGAAACCTTCAGCTTTGGCTCTTAGAACATTTTTATCACCTCCATAGATAGTAGCTAGGGCATCCTACATTTAATTTGCACCATCAAGACCTTTGATATCATCAAATTTGGCATAGCTTAGGGTAGAGGCAAACTCCAACATTGCCTAGTTGTGTTCTTTCGTCTTCTTCATATCTTCAGCAATTGGGGCTCTAGTAGGATTAACATGCTTAGTAGTAATGGTAAATTGTGCATGATCTGCAAGTCCTTCGAGGTGTAGCTTCATTAAACTTTTCCCTACAAGAAAGTTATCTCTAATAAGCTTGGGTATTTCTCCTTTAGACATCTTGATCTTTGTGCTTCTAGTACGTTCAAACTAGTCCCCTTAAGTAGATCGCTCTGATACCAATTGTTGGAATACTTTAGAATAACTAAGAGGGGTGGAGGGGTGAATTATTTATCCAAGGTCTAGATGTATGAATAAAACTTTTCTTAGCTTAGTTTACCCATAAAAAAATTATACTTATGCATTCATCCATAAGATTATGCAATCACTTAAAACTAGTAGGTTGTTGTCAAATCAACTCATAGAAATGTAAAGCATGAAACATAATAGATTCATCTACACACTTGACACAATGAATTATGTGGAAACCTAATTTGGGAAAAACCACCAGTAACATGCTACTCTTTTTACTCTTCTAAAGTGATGCCCTATAAAAGACCAACCCTGTTAAAGGTTACAATACACACTATTAAATGTGACCCTATTAAGAGTAATCCTTGTTAGAGGAATTTAGACCATTCAATTGGAATGTCACTTGTTTAAAGAATTTATAAATAACTATTAGGTCAACCTTAATCCAAAGGATTTACCCTAGAATGATACAACTGTTACAGAGTAACGGTAAGGCTTGATCTGATACAACTTAAAACTTCATTTGTAGATTATAGATCTCTATTTAGTTCTCCATTCTGCTTGGCCTTCATACTTTGTAGTTCTGACAACTTGTTCATCCTTCAATCATTCATCTTCTTAAGCCTTCTTGCTTAACATGCCAATGTAGTCTCCTCTTAGGTCACTTGATGAAGTAGAGCCCTTGAATTCTTGTCTTCCTTAGATTCTCATTCATAACTCTTTTGCTTCATGACCAACCATCCCTATAAATAGGAAATTAAGATATTTTTCCACTCATTTTCCATCATCCAATTTAGGGTTGGGACAGATTAGGTAGGATACAATGTGTCTACCCAATATTCAATCTTCTTCTAGAGTCTTCTCCTAGAATCCTCTTTGATTTCACCTAAAAATGGTTTACCTTGAATTTTGTGCCACTAGCTCATCATCCTTATCTTCCACCCGATTTACAAATTTCAAGAAAAAAAACTTGTTGGCTTAGATTCATTGAATCCACAATCTTTCAAATAATGGAACAACTCAACATTATCAACCTTCTGATGCTTGGCACATACTGCATTGCTCGACATCCACTATGAAATTACTCAGTACCAGGTAAAGTTTAATAGTGCTTGGCATCAACTAAACTTTACTCAACATCCATTGTTTCGCTCGACATACACTAGAATGAACTTTTACTCCGCTCTAACTAATTTTATGCTTGTCTTGCACTGACTTTTCTTGACACCTACTATCCACTTGGTCAAGCTTGGCAAACAAACTTTGTATAACTTGTTCTTCTAAACTCTCTTAGTGTAACTAGTCTTTGTTACCTTAAGTAGATTATCAATGCATCATGTCATCACTGTCTTAATTGATTCTTATAATTCATTACATAATCATTACTTAAAATTTCCTCTACGTGTTATTGTTACATCTTTTGATCAAATCCTCTTCATCAATCAAATAAGTGATAGTACTTAAATCACATATGTAATTGTCTTACTAGAAAATAGCAGGTTTTCCATCAGTGAAAAAAAAATGATTGAAGCATACTTGTATGTTTTCAAAAATCTTTCTTTACAATCTCCCTCTTTGATTAGCTTCTTCAATCCATTTTCAACATGATGTGCCCCATGTATTTCGTTGCTTCACGGCCTTAACCTTTGTTTAGTCACTTAACTATGCAATGGTGTGAAAGTATTGAATTTGACTGCAATGATTAATTATCGCACCACTACAACCTAAAATTTTCACCGAAGCTTTTTGATGGAGTTGTATTGATTCAATTAATTTTGTTTTATTTGATGGACAACTCTGTCAAAATTTGTTACATTAACTAGACCGTTGCGATGATGTGATGAAAGACTTAACATGAATCAATCCCACCAATACACATGTCCACTTGTTGCTTCTTCACAACTTGAAACTAGAGTTTAGCATTTAACCCTACAAACAAGTGAACAAGGTATTTTTCTACGTCGCCACTTTGACCATAAGTTAGCCTCGACCACCTACAATGATGTGAAAGAACATCAATAGAATGACATGATTAATTTTACATTGTCATAGGCTGAACTTGTTTAAACTTGAAGTAGCCTACGATCATGCGATGTATGTTTTGTCACAACATCATGACTTGAAACTAGATGCTATCCTTGTGAGCTATGAAGCTGCCTTGATGGTTGAGATGACCATGCCATGCCTTCCTAACCCTTGACAATTAAATGATAAGCTGGAGTGACAAAATGATGAAAGGTAGTTGGAACGTCGCAACTTCAAAGTCTTCATTCAATGCAAAGGAAATAAAGGACTTAGGGATATAAGGAATGAATATGTTTTTTTACGTATCCCTATTATGTTTGCATGAAAATAAATGAATAGTCAAATAAATGCTTTCATGGCTACCACCCTAGATATTCAAATTGTAGGAAGGGGGTGAAAATGATTAATAGTAATTATTAACCATGTGGTTTAGTTCTCATCCTTCTTTCAAATTATTTGCATTATTTCAAATAGTTAATGAGCATTGTTACTGGTTTGATGGATACCTTCACCACACTTGGTAGCTTTTGGTATTACCAACTCCACATCATCATTCGAACATTTCCTAGATGGTATTCACACCTTTATTAAATTATATCAGACTTGATCATATTCAAACCCATCAATATGCTTGGGAAATATAAGCTCTTCAATATTAGACATGGGCCTTTGACCATATATGTTTCTTCATGTTGCTACTTTTTTGTATGCTACAATTCTTGGAAGCATTCTATCAAATAGTTCACATACTTCCACATGACACGTGTATGTCAAATATTATCAACCTTAGTTCAATATTAACAACCTTTTTTAGTTGTTATCTTTAAATATAAACCTTTACAATTAAATAATATTTATTTGAGGGATATACAATTTAATCTATTATTTAGAAATCTCTATAAAAGTATAAATATTATTCTAAGTCAAATTTGTCTTTATTTAATATAATTTACATCTAAATTTGTGTCCTTTTGATCTCTATAAAATAATAAATATTAGTAATTTATTTTATTTAAATTGATATCACTTACATTTAACTTTGTATCCTTTTGAGGAATAGTGGTCTCTAGGTAAAAGGAACCTTTTTATAATTGTATCATAATATAACCCAATCATAAGCGAAGTTTCAAGTAGAAAGATGAGTTAATATTAGAAATGGATTAATACATATTGATCTATTGTTTTGATACTAAACCAATGGCATGAAAACATTAGGCTATGCATTGAAAAAGTAATGTGGAAATACAATTAGTTAAGAATCTAATGCACTATGCTATTGTCTAGTCAATACATTGACACATTTTAAAATTCTATATCAAGAACATCTATCCATAGGAACAAAACATCACATAAGGAAAAATACTAGATATATCAAAATAAAAAAAAAAAAAAAAAAAAATTGGATTAGTTTTAAAATTAAAATGCTAAAATATAAGGAGACAAGAAGAAAATCAATCTTTCATGTATCTAGGAGAGTAAAAACACCTCGAATTTGAGAAGAGGGGAAAGGGACTAACTACTTGGGAGTTTGACAAGTCAATTGAAGCTTTTTTTTCCCTTTCAATCTCAATCAATAGTCAATTTAAAATTTATAAACATGGTATGTGCACTTAGCCTTTACTTTTCTATGCTTACAAATAGAATAAGACAATTATTTGTAAGGCATTAATTCCTATTGCAAATAATAAATACCCTAGTGTGCATGGTAAGAGGAAGGTGTTATAGCTCCACAATTCTAAAGGATATGAACTTGACAAGAATATAAAATAATAAAGCAAAGAAGAGAAAACATGACAATTGATCTGTAATACAAGAAATAAGGATGATCATTAGGCCAAGGTGTAGAAAAACATTAGAATGTCACAATGTCCCATTTAATGTCTCATAAAATGTTACAAAATGTTTTTATTCTTTTCCTTGGAGTGCTAAATAATGTATAAGTGAGGATCCTAAATATTTGAAGCACAAGATGAAAGCCTAATAATCATTCAAAGTGCAAAGGTGATGATAGGACTTTGAAAACTTAGGAAAATGATAGTTCTATAAGAAATTTTGAATGTTAAAACAACACAAACAAATATAAACTAGATATTGTATGTCTAAATACTTGAAGAATAAAAGTGTGTTGGATGATGTGATATATAATACTAGCTAGCAATTAAAATACTTAGAACTTTATACGATGGGAACAATACATAGAACTTACTGAAAACTAATATAACAAATGCAAAAGACCACAACCATAACATTAGAATTGAACAAAATAAAGTTAAATTAAAATATTACCAATCTTTCAAACATTTTATTTTTAAATTATATATTATCTTTTTAAATTAATAGTTAAACATATTTCATCAAAGATAAATAAATTAAAAGTCATAAATATGTACATTTTATCATATATAAGGTATCTAAACGACAATTCATACCTCAAAATAAAACTCATCTAATGATTAATGGTTTGGCCATTCACGAGATAAAACTTCATTCCTGTCATTTGATTTTGATCTGCTCCATTCATTTTCTTATCCACCGCTACGTTGACTTGTTTTGCTTCACTCATTTCATGTTGTCTCATGCTTATATAATCTCAGTTTCCCTTCCTCATTACTCACTCTTCTTACTATATGCATTAAACCTTTGGTAGCTACCTACATTTCTCTTTGTTACTTTTCTATTTTTATTTCCAATTGTAGACATTTTGTAATTTGGTTCAATTTTGATTGTTGTGATCTCTAAATGGATCATTCCTTGTTGTCATTTTGTCACATTCTCATGCCATTCACATATGATAAATGAAAATACCAGGTGCCTACCACATGAAAGAGATGCTCTTCTTACTCTCAAGAATGACTTACATCCTTCACATCTATTGAATTCATGGCAAGGCTTTAACTACTATGAATTGAGGGGAGTGGAGAATGTTGTCAAACTCCATCTTGCAAATAATATGGAGAATGTGGATAGTTTTGTGGATGATTATTGGGGTAGCCCATTTAATGGCAGACTTGCTAGAGATTTGTTCCATTTAAAACAGTTGGAGCATCTAGATCCAAGCTATTCAATTATTTGAGTGGTGTTTTACCTAAAGGTATGTCTAACAAAACAAACTTTCCTATTTTCTATTTTAAGCTTTCCCTTACTTTGATTTGAGTAGATTTTGTTGTTGTTTAACATGTAGGTCTATTTTCCTTGAAAGAATTGAGACTTCTAGATTTAAGCTTCAATTATAAGGTGAATTATCAAATTAGTTGGCATCCTTGCACAACTTAGCTTATTTTGACTTGTGCAAATAATAAAATGAGCAGAGAAATGGAACAAAGAACACAATAAAGAAGATGGAAGACAAAAACACAAGTATTTATCATGGTTCACCACAACTATGGCTATGTCCACACTCAAATTGGAAATCATTTTATTAATCAATAATCGATGTGTGACAAGCTATCTTAATTTATACCTTTACATATAGCCTTCAAGCAAAGAGCCACAAAAGATGAATAGTCACAGTGACTGTTGGACTTCATATCGCAACCATCTCCTCCCTAAAGGACAACTAGCCAATCACGCACAAAGATTCCCTACATTTCAATTTAAAATCTCAATTTAACCTTGAGAAGATCTCATGGTTGCTAGATGAGTCTTCTCCACATTAAATTAGACTCAAAAATATCTTCTCCTCATTTTTTGCAACATACATTTCTTTGACCTAAAAAGAACTCATAACATTCTTCACTTTCCTAAACATCTTTTGTGCACCCATTTTCTTGGTCTCTTCATAAAACCATTTAACTCTATGATAGTATTTTCCTCATACATGCTCTCCGTTTGTAGTTGGTCTTCAAGAAGAAAATGTAGCTAGAGGGTAGCCAAATGATATGTTGTACATTTTCTTATCTTCTCTACAACTTCTGATATGAGTACAATCATGTACTCAATAGTTGCACCTTTAATTGTAGATTTTTTTTTAAATTCCTCCATTGCATAAGTCTATTAAATTTATTACATTAATTAGGTTAGTTTTTGTGTTTAGATTAGATAAATAAAATTAGTTCAATAAATAGTTGTGGGAAGTTATTCTCATACAACTAGTTGCTATAAGGGAAAATAAGACTCTATAAAGATGCTCATACATCAATGTAAATAAATATTCAATATCATTTCAATATCAATTCTATTGTATCTAAATGTTTCCAAAAAATCTATGTCAATAAAATCAGCATTTTATATTTTCACTCTTTCATTTGCTATCAGAGCCAGGTTCATAGGCAATGCAAAGTTAAGTGTGAGATGAAAATGTGTTGTGCCCATTAGTGATGACAATGTTTGTATGCAATAGTGAAGTTTTCAAATAGTACTCAGAGGCATTGCATTCTACAAAGGAATTATTTTGGTTGGTAGAAAGAACATATGTTTCTAACGGTCTGAGGAGTTGAAGAAGACAAATTTCCTAGCAGTGCATTCAAGAAAATGGATTGAGGAATGGAATCATTGCCAAAGAACACTATCTATTAAAATTAGATTATCATGTGCCTATCTAGTATTTTGTGAGATCATCAATTTGGATTCATTTTCATTTAAAATTTTGTAAAAAGTGTTCACTTTTCTATTGTGCATTTTATTTAAGATGCTTGATTTTCTTTCAAAGCAATCAAGAAAAAAATGGATAAAATGACTACTATTGCTAAGTTTGAAGGTTTTGAATTCTACAAATGGAAAATTAAGATACAATTTCTTTTGATTGAAAAAAATATATGGGATATTGTATGTGGGTTGGTGAAAAAGCTACAAGTTTTTTGCTATAAAGAATAGAAGTAAATAGGAGGCTGGAGGCAATGAAGGTTGGAGGATTTTCATCATCTCAAGCTAGCTTCTTACTTAGAGATGATTATTGCATGGGAAGCAACTATTTGTGTCCCAATAAAGTCAGGGCTTTGCAAACTCATCCCTAAAGATAAGAGGGGCATTGATAGATTTGTGTCCCTAAAGAAAAGAAGGGGTTTGGCTGCATGATTGTCCTTCTATGGAGTCAAGGGGGGCATGATTTGAAGAATGCCTTTAGAGACACTTGGAGGAGATGTCAACTTTCAAAGGAAAGATGTCCATATGAAGACATATTAGTGGTGATTGTTTCTACGACACTTGAGGATGCATTAGACACACTTGGAGGAGATGTGGACTTTTGAAGGAAAGGCATCTCATGTGTAGCACCAAAGGAGGCATCAGACACACTCCATGGAGATGTGGAATTTTGGAGGAACTATGTCTCGTTGTGTAAAGGAGGTCAAAATAATGTTATTATAAGGTCAACTTCAAGATTTGCTATCTAAAGTTGGGATATGAGGGCAACTTCAGGATTAGGATTTGCAATTTGAAGTTGCAGACTACTTTCAAAGATTGGTGAAGGAGCTTCATCAAAGTTTCCAAATCAACAATATTGGTGAAGGTTTTTCACTTTTATTGGATTAATGTAATAAGGGATAATGTTGGAGTTATTACATTAATTAGGTTAGTTTCTAATAAGCAAGAATGTTAGATTGTTGAATTAATGTAATAAGGGGGGAATGTTAGATTTATTACATTGATTAGGTTAGTTTCTATGTTTAGATTAGATAAATAAAATTAGTTCAATATATAGTTGTGGGAAGTTATTCCCATAAGTAGTTGTTGTAAGGGAAAATAAGACTATATAAAGATGCTCAAACATCAATGTAAATAAGTATTCAATATCATTTCAATATTGATTTTGTTTTTATCTGAATGTTTCTAAAGAATCCATGTCAATAAAATCAGCATTTTATATTTTCACTCTTTCGAAGTCTCTATCCATTCTTGAGTAGTTAGTGAATTGATATTACTTTTTCACCATTTGACCAAGCTAAAATCCTTTTTTTGACTGTTTATCGCACATACGCTATGTAGAGTGATTTGTCACTTTATACCTATATTGTGGGATGACATTGTTTGTAGAGGATCTAGAAAGGAGCTACCCAATGTTGTATGGTAGAACAAAGTGCATTGATGTGTACAAGAGCACATAGGAATGTGAGCAATATTCTCATTGTAGGGTGATTCATTGGAATTTCCGATCACATGGGTTTCCAATTTAGGATACAGATGATTCTCACTGTAGTTTGTAGACTGTGGAACAATACCTTGCATCTCATGCACTTCACCATCATCTAAATAATGGTATTTCTACAGTGTCTATTGACCTCCTGTGGCTATCCTCAATCTTAGAATTTACTGCATGGTAAAGTTGTCCAATTGTTTTATTTTGTATCAATGTTGGAGAATGTGAAGGGCCATTATTTGGAGGTCCAAATAATCTAAAACTATTATTGTTAACCATTCCTTTGCTAACATCTATACAGACACTTGCAATAGATTTTGTGGTGAGGACAGGCATAAATGTTGAGTTTGAGCATGTTGATTACAGTTGAGGGAGAGCATAGTATGTGTGTCCATAAGAGATTAAGGACACTCATTTTCCACATGCTTTGTAAGCCCCTTTTCACAACTCCTTTCCATGGTATATAGAGAGTCTGCATCATGGCTATGAGCCATGTCCTTCAACTATGCAAAGATTCAAATTACCTCATCAAATAGACCTCTATTTTTGCCAAATAAACTAGCAATTTTACCAAACATACTGCCCATTGGAATTTCCTATAGCGTGTTGTGCATAAATTTATTTTGCTACCAAATCTTGTGTGGCATCTCTGTCAATGTCTTCTAATGACTAAGTGGATAAAAGATTTATGTTTCAGATTGGTGTGGGGTTAATCATATCCCAATTCTATGTTTGAGGTGTTGGAGAGGAACTTGCAATCAATGTATTCTATTCTTCTTCTATTTCTACAAACTGCAACAATAAATCTGTTGGAAATAATCAAGACTAGCTAAGTTACTGAGAGGGGAGGGGTGAATCAGTAACTTTAAAAACTTTAAATCAATTCAGCACTGAAAGCATTAACCATTTATTTATTTAATTTACTGTATGCATGGAAAGATAAACATTCATAACACATGAACACAATGATTTGGTGACCCAGAAACCTTCCAATTAGAAAGTAAAATTGGGGTGGGGATGATGCCCACAAAACTTCAATACTGTAACATAAAGTTTTCCTGTTAAGGCTTACAATGATCACTTCTGGTGATCTGCCTTGTTAGGAGCAATTAGGATTGCTAGATCCACCTTGTTAGAGGATTTACAAACATACAGTAAAGTATGCACTCTGTTAGGAGATTTACAAAAAGACTATTAAGTCTACCCTATTAAAGGATTTATAAACTAATTCACCTCTTAGGATGAAGCAGTGGATCTTCTTACAACTATTTGCTGATAAGATCCCTTTTTGCACTGATCACCTGATGTGATAGATATAACTTTTTTGCTCTTATGTTGACCTTGCTGTATTCCTTTTACTTTGCTGCTGATTCGCTTTCACTATTCTCAAAATACAGTAATACCTTGTTCATATGCAAACATCACTCCCTTTATATTTTCATATCCATCCTTACTGCAAATGATATCATACATTACATATATACCATTCCAATATTTACAATTGCAAGGTTGGCCAAAACTAAGTAAACAAAATATTACAGAGTTGGCCAGATAGTAGAAAACTCAGGTTTCTCAAGCTAACTTGGTGACCCTCTGATACACGGCATCCACTACGTTACTCGGCATCATCATGCACTCAGTAGGAGTAGAGGCTCAGTTCATACTATCCACACAACATTGCTTGGAACTCGATAACCATTGGTGACTAAGTAGATATAGTGTCACTCGGTAGAAACTAACTTCTTTGTTTACCTTGCTTTACTTGGTAAACACTGAGTCCTTCTTTTACCTTCTTCACTCGGTAAACACTGAGTCCTTCATTTACATTTTTCACTTGATAAACACTGCTAAACTTCTCATTCACTCAGTATCCTCTGGAATGCTTGGTGAGAACTGTTTACCTGTTGAACTTACAAGGTAACCGCTGAATGCTCGGTATACACTATAGACTAAGTGATGAGCTAGATAAGCATTCAGAATTGAATAAGTGTTTACACTAATGACAAATATATCATAATTCCAACAAAATCATCAAAGTCTTTATTGTCTAACATGCCAAAGGCTTTTGGATCATGCACAACCTTGAGCTCCTAGCTCTCGCCAGCCTTTCTAAGCTCTATAATTCCCCACTCCTTAAAGGTCCTCACTTGCCAGGCATCTGAAATCTTCTTGTGATTTCTTTTCACTAAGAGGAAACTTCTCTCTCAGTAAGTCATACATTTTTGAAAGATAAATTTCCTCTAAATTAATTTTCCCACTATCCGCTTCTTCTTGAAACAAAATTTCTTAAAAAAACTCCAACACTTTTTCAAATTTATCTTTCTCAATATTCACTATGTGACACAAAACCTCCAACTTATAACACATACAAAATAGCTCATCTATTAATAAGAAACTTTTTTCTTTCAACCTCACAAATCTTTGTTCTTGGTACTCCTTCTCAATTATAAAAGAACTAGCTTCAATATCAACTTCATCCTCGCTTGCTTCAACATCCTAATCTTTAGTGCAATCCAAATTTTCAAGAAATTCTTCAATGATAAAAT
The DNA here is from genome assembly GCA_028749045.1 of Cupressus sempervirens. NCBI lineage: Eukaryota > Viridiplantae > Streptophyta > Pinopsida > Cupressales > Cupressaceae > Cupressus > Cupressus sempervirens. The sequence goes on along the minus strand of CM053789.1, from coordinate 766,038,563 downwards.
AGGCATCCTCATCTTCAGCACAATCCAAATTTTAAAGAAATTCTTCAATGATAAAATCTGTATCATCATCTTCTTCCATCTCCACTCAAGCAAAAAATGGCTTTAATAACAATTGTAAATAATAAAACAAGTAGAGAAATGGAACAAAATACAAAACAAAGAATATGGAAGATAATAACACAAGTATTTATCGTGGTTCACCAAAACTGTGTCTATGTCCACACTCAAATAGGAAATCACTATATATATCAATAATTGATGCATAGTGTATGACAATCTATCTCTATTTACACATTTACATATAGCCTTCAAGCGAATAGCCACAAAAGATGAATAGATACAATGACCATTGGACTTCATATCCCAACAACTTGTGCGAGAATAGGTTCAATGGAATAGCCTATCATGTTTCATGATTCAAGATTTCTCTTATAGGAATTAGAGTAGTTATCATTGTTGTTTACACGTGTAAGTTTATTTTCCTTGAAAGAATTGATACATCTAGATTTGAGCTTCAATGAGTTTGAAGGTGAAATATTAGAGCAATTTGCTTCCTTGTACAACTTAGAGTATCTCAAGTTGTCCTTCATCGAGTTAAATAGCACAATTCCCTACCAATTAGGGAATCTCTCTCAACGGAAAGTTTTAGACCTATCTATTGCAAAGGAGTTTAATTTTGGAATAGACGTGTTTTCCTATGATATATGTAGTCCTAGTTCAGAGTAGAGAGAAAGTTGTAGAAATTGAAATACTTGTCCCTTAGTGGAATAGTGTTGAATATGATAGGAAAGCAATTGGAAGCTATTCAAAACCTATCATTCCTTACCCACCTTCACTTGGGTTACAACAACTTTGAAGAACCAATAACATTGTGGTTAGGAAATATGACTACTTTGGTTTTCCTTTGGTTGTTTGAAAGTCCATTATTAAGTGGCTCATTTTCCTTGAGTCTCTCTCACCCGCCTTCTCTAAAAGAGCTTATGTTAGTGGGGAAAAAAAAGCTTATGATGGTGGCTCTTACTATTGTGAGAAGGAGATCCAAGTATTCAACAAAGGATTAGAAATGATGTATGTCAGTTAAGTGATGTTACTTATAACTTGCATTGATCTATATGTGCAAATAATCTATCATGAAATATTTCTTCAATAATGGGGAATCATAAATGTCTTTACACATTGAACTTATCAGATAATAGTCTTATTACAGAGATTCCAAGTAGTTTTGGATTACTTGTAGAGTTAGAGTCACTTGATCTTTAAAATAATAAACTAAAAGGAAGGATTCCAAATTAAAAGTTACAAGTTTCATATTTAAGTTTTTTCATTATAGCCAAGAAAAATCTTTGTGGAAGAATACCAAAAGGAAGATAATTCAATACATTCAATTCCACTTATTTCACTGGAAACCATGATCTTTGTGGATTCCCAACTAACAAAAAATCATGTAGATGTGGAGAGATGCCAAATTATAGCATAAAAACCCCTCTTCTTGAGAACAAGGATAATGAGGGAGGAGAAATTCCATGGCATTGCTAAGCAGAGTGGATCAGAAGGGTTTCTATTGGATTTTGCAGATTTTTTGGAATCTTGGCTACAAAAAGGCATTCGAGGAGAAGATTCATTCATATAAAAATTTTAAAATCATTATCCTCAAATATTATCATTCTAACACCTTGTAATTTTATTATAAGTTGACAAATTTTATGTCTTATACAACAGTAATTAAATTATAAGTTAATTCATTACTTTTATTATAATATTATGAGTAGGTCATCAATAAAATACAAGTACAATTTTTATGGTTTGAAATTTTAAATTAAAATTTTAGGTAATTGTATTCAACATAGAACTACAAATATTCAATTTATTATTTTCATGAACATATTTTTATAGTAATTTTTTTTGTATTTAAGTAAAATAAAATTGTCAACTGATTTTAGAATGTGCATTCAATAAGTGAATCATTTAAATATTTTGATTAATTTTTTTGTATCATTCAAGAATACACATGTTATTGAAGATTAAAGATATCCTAATAGGAAAAAAAATCATATGTTGTAGATGCCTTAAAGCCAAGATAAAATAATTTTGGCATTATGCTTTAAAAAATAAAATTAGTAGAAGTTATTTGTTGTAATTATGTTTGTAAATATTAATACTAGAAGAATATAGGAGTATCACTAAAGTTATTTAATCAAACATTATTACCAAAATAACATATCATATATTTAAGAAATATTAATATTATAATTCTATTACTAATATATTTTTTATATATGTAAATATGTTGTTAGAGTAATAAAGTTTTTTTAATTAATTAAATCATATTGATTTAATTATTAAGTCACTTATTATCTTTAGTTTACTTAAGCTAATTTTAGGAATATAAGAAATAATTCTTTTATTAATTATTATCATGCAACTTAGGTTAGTTACCTCTTAATTATAAGGACAATTTCTCTTTGTAATTATAATATTGATTTAATTTTGATTATAGCAATTTCTCTTTTTGTTCATCAAGAATGTCTCATCTATGGATTTAGGAATTCTAGCCTCCATAGCTTTTGCTTCTCTCTTTCTATGACACATGTTTGCATGCAAGTGATTCTTGGGAGCTGTGGGGTTGATCTTTTATCAACTTCAACATGGTATTAGAAATTTAGATCTTTATGCCCCTATTTTGTTTGTGAGAGATTTGGCATCAATTTTCAAATTTGAGTTTTCTCTTTTAGAGGGTTTCAATTTTTAGAAGTGTTTTGTATTAGATCTCGAGGGTATATTTTGGAGCACTTTGAGCCCAAACAAACATCATCATTGAGCTCAAAGTACTCAAAATCCCCTATTTCCATATAAAATCTATCTAGTTCAGACATCGTTGAAATATGAGGCAATTTTTTTTTGCACTTAGCCGTATTGACCTGGGCATGCATCAAAAGGTCATCATTATTTTTTCTTTAAAAAAAATCATAAATATTTATTATAGTTGCTTTATTAAAATGCATGTTCTTTATGCTTGATTGTGTCATTATTTTGGAGAGTGCAACCTTGTACATGAGTGATGATATATCTCAATCTCACAAGTTTGTGCACAAGTGTTTTGAGAATTATTTTTATTTCTTATAGGATCATGAGATTGCAATGGATAGACATATCATTTGATTAGATAATTGCACAAGTCAATTCAAGAATGCTTGGATGTTTTATTGGTTGTGTAGGATGCACGTAAAGAAGTGGGTTCCTCATATTTGGAGTTTTTTTGAGTCTAGCCATGGGAAAGGGGAACATGACTAAGCAGGGGCATTTGTTAAGAGAACTATAGTTAAGGAGAAATTGAAGATTTTAGGTGCAAAGCTTCTTGATGCTCCTAGCATTGTTAATTGGTATAGTTTAGCATTATCAAAAGTGCGGACTCTTGATTCAGCAATACACAGGTTCTTTTGGTTGGTTGAGGAAGGGCCCATAGGTGATAGATCAGATTATTTTATTGTTAGAGATTCATAAAAAATGCATTCATTCTAGAGCTTTGATTCTAGTACATGAACCATGTGGACATGATAACTAGCTTTCTTTTGTCTTAGATGTTTTCAGTGTGATTGGGATCACTGTGAGTTAGGTGAGTGGATAGACACATGGGCTCCACATTATCTTACTCCATTGTCTATCATATCCTCTGTTAGAAATGATGACATGGAAAGTTTAGTTGAGCCTAACCATCCATCATATCTTCTTCAGCAAGGATATGTCTTTGCATTGGTTGAACTACATAGGAATGATGAGAAAACATATCATTGGTTATCATGTTGTGTAAAAGGTAAACAAAATCTTGCACAACCAATCATAGATGATGATGGATTCACATATCCTAATGGTTCAATTGTTGTTGTTGGAACATGGTTGCGAACATACATACTTAGAAGGAATGGAATTTCCACATTCAAAGACTATCAGAAGCACAAAAACAATTCTAATATATACACATCTTATTATAGCAACAAGTTTGAAGTTGTTGAAGCAACAAGGAAGACCAAAAGTAAAAGAACTTTTTACTATTACTAATGCTAATCATGAAGCCCTATTGGAGACCCTACAAGTAAGAGAGAAACCTACAAGAACACTCGACTAGGTATATTTATTTCTTATGTTATTATGTTCATAATGATTTGGTGAACTAATGATTATCTTGTTTCATATGATTATGTATTGACATTTTTAATGATATTAGGATGTAGGTACATCATGAAAAGTAGCCATGCATGAAGAAAAATCTATTCTATTTTTTATACTATGAATTTTGACACTACAATTTTTAGTAGTTGCGTATTGATGTAATAATTAGAAAACACTTGAGATATTGTAAATGCAAACTTGTTGATTTAATATAAGAATTAAAGATGTTTTTATTTAATGTAAATAATGTGGAAGGACCTAAAAAATGATGATTTTAATTAATACTAACACCAAACTTTTGCTGTGTCCAATGCACAAAGCTTGAGGGAGATATAAAGTAATGTTTTTAATTAATACTAACCCTAGTGACACCCTTCTTTGACTAGCAAAGAGCCTCCAACATTCATGGCCACCCCATAGTGAAGATTCTCCAAGGTGCTCTAAGTGCATTTGGAGGTTGATCTTCCAAGGGTTGTAAGTTGGATCTCGTGGGGGCTATCGATGAAATGTTGAATGCTACTAGATATTCATGCCAAGATTTACAATAACCTAAATGTTGAATGCTACTAGATATTCATGCCAAGATTTACAATAACCTATCTCATTTTAGAAAGATCACATTCTATTTGGATTCGGCACAATGATCTTGATCAATGCCAAAACTTTCAATATGCCTTAGTTTATTAGTGCATCACTATGTAACTTTGAAACTTTTGATCTTGGCATCAAATCATCAATTCCATTAGCTCTAGATGAGTGGGTGAACCCTAGTGACACCCTTGTTCTAGTTGTGGAGAGCCTCCAACATTCATGGCCACCATGTATAATAGAGTCTTCAAGGTGCTAAGTGCATTTGGAGGTCAATCTTTCAAGGATCATAACTCAGACCTCATGGGGGCTTTCAATTGGTGAAATGTAAAATTCTATAGGATGGTCATGTCAAGGTTTACAATAATATATCTCATTTAGGAGAGATCACATTCTATTTGGACTAGACACAACAATCTCACTCGATGCCAAAACTTGTAGCATGCCTCTATTCATTAGTGCATCACTACGTAACTTTGAAACTACTAATCTTGGCATCAAATCATTGGTGCCAATAGATCTAGATAGGTGGGTGAAACTTAGTAATACCCTTGTTCTAGTTGTAGAGAGCTTCCAACATTCACAACCACCCTATACTGAAGAGTCTCCAAGGTGCTTTAAGTGTATTTGGAGATCGATCTTCCAAGGGTTGCAACTCAAAGCTTGTGGGGGATATTGGTGAAATATTGAATGCTACAAGAAGGTCATACCAAGGCCTACAATGACCTATCTCTTTTTCAATAGATCACATTCCATTTAGATTTGAAACAACTATCTTGCTTGATGCCAAAACTTGTAGTGTGCCTAAGTTCATTGGTGCATCACTGCGTAACTTTGAAACCACTAATCTTGGCATCAAATCATTAGTGTCATTATCTTCTCATGGGTGGGTGAGACCTAGTGACACCCTTGTTTCAGCCATGGAGAGCCTCCAAAATTCATGGCCACCCCATACCTAAGAGTCTCCAAGGTGCTCTAAGCGCATTTGGAGGTTGATCTTTCAAGAGTCATAACTCGAAGTTCATGTGGGCTATTGATGAAACATCAAATGCTATAAGATGGTAATGATGAGGTCTACAATAACTTATCTCATTTGAAAGAGATCACATTATCTTTGGATTTGTCACAATGATCTCCCTCGATGCCAAAACTTGCAGTGTGCCTTAGTTCATTGGTGCATCACTATGTAACTTTGAAATTGCTGATCTTCGAATCAAATCATCAATGCCATTAGCTCCATATTAGTGGGTGAACCATAGTGACACCCTTGTTTTGGCTATGGAGAGCTTCTAACATTCATGACCACCCCATACCAAAGAGTCTCTAAGGTGCTCTAAGTTAATTTGAAGGTTGATCTTCTGAGGGTTGGAACTCAGAGCTTTTGAGGGCTATTAGTGAAATTTTTGTTTTATAGGAGGGTCATGTCGAGGTATATAATAACCTATCTCATTTTGGAGAGATCATATTCTATTTGGATTTTGTATGGTGATCTCACTCGATGCCAAAACGTGCAGTGTGCCTCAATTCATTGTCGTATCACTGTGCAACTTTGAAACTATTGATCTTGGCATCAAATCATTAGCACCATTAGTTTCATATGGGTGGGTTAACCTTAGTGACACCCTTGTTCTTTCTACAGAGATCTTCAAACGTTCATGGCCAACTCATACTGAAGAGTCTCCAAGGTGCTCTAAGTGCATTTGGAGGTTGATATTTTGAGGATCATAACTTGAATCTCGTGAGGGCTATCGATGAAATTTAAAATGCTATACAAAATTCATGCTGAGGTCTACAATAACCTATCTCATTTTAGAGAGATAACATTCCATTTTGACATGGTACAATGATCTTGCTCAATGCCAAAACTTGCGGCATACCTCAATCCATTGGTGCATCATTGCACAACTTTGAAACCACTAATCTTGGCATCAAATCATCAATGTCATTATCTATATATGGGAAAGTGAACCCTAGTGATACCCTTTCTCTGGCCATGGAGAGCCTCCAACATTTGTGGCCACCTCGTACTGAAGAGTGTCCAAGGTGCTCTAAGTGTGTTTGGAGGGCAATCTTCTAAGGGTCATAACTTAGAGCTCATGGGGGCTATTTGTGAGACATTGAATGCTACAAGATGGTCATACCAAGATCTATAATAACCTATCTCATTTTGGAGAGATCACATTCCATTTGGATTTGGCATAGTGATCTCGCTTGATGCCAAAACTTGTAGTGTCCCTCAGTTGATTGGTGCATCACTAGGCAACTTTGAAATTGCTGATCTTGGCATCAAATTGTAAATGCCATTAGCTATGGATGGGTGGGTGAACCATAGTGACACCATTTTTCCAACCACAAAGAGCCTCCATCATTCTTAGCCACCCTATAGCAAAGAATATCCAAGGTGCTCTAAGTACATTTGGAGGTCAATCTTTTAAGGGTCATAACTCAAAGCCCATGGGGGTTATCAGTGAAATGTCAAATGATATAGAATAGTCACGTTGAGGTCTACAATAGCCTAGTGACACCTAGTGACACCCCTATTTTGACCACAAAGCTCCAATGATGTTTGCAACCAATACATACTGAAACATCTTGTAGCACTAAAGATGGGTTCCTAAAACCAAATTGGCCCTAGATTTGGCTAACTATAGACATCTTAAGGGATTGTAAAGATCATTTCAAATTAAAAATATATGATATAATTTCAAATTAAATGTTGCATCAAAAATTTGATAATAAAGGTTGAACTAAAATGTTCTTCACAAATTATTGCATTTGAATCAAATATAATAACATGATCAAAATGAATGATATTCCATAAACATGAACAATGCACATGATCCATGATAAACTGAACAATACTATACTAAATTAATATGTGTATCATTATCCAAATAAATGACAAAAATATATATATGAAAATACATTTATCCATAGAAAAATTACACAAATATATATATATATATATATATATATATATATATCAAAGTTCATGTATCTATAGACAAATTATGCAAATATATATAAAAACACATAGATCCATAAACACACCGTGGCTAATCATGCCATCAAAATATGTATAATATCAATATTTTTGTATAAAACGTAGCAAATTCCATCTCAAAATGCCTAATGACACATCCTATGACAACTATTGGGGGATCATCAAAATGCAACCTCTTCACTGAACTACGTGGATCAAATGACACCTACATAAACAAAAAAAGAAAACCCAAAGTTAGGCTACTAATTTTATATTAGTCTATGTCTCTAACATTGAATTAATCAAATGCATAATGATCCTTATTTTAATGAAGATTTATAGTATTAAAATTGTAGCATAAATACCTCTCTTGTCAAACTCTTGCGGTAGTCAAGAGTCCTCTCACATTTCAAGATTTCTAGAACCTGGTTGGTTGTGGCCTATATATGTTCAAGTATGTTTGTTAGATGGATCCAAAACTTAAACTATAACATTATCACTCATAGCATAAAAAATATATAATGTATAATTAAGAATTCAAATTAAAACTTACCTTTGTTGACTCTTCCTTTGGATATAATTGATGCCTGAACAAAGATACAAAACTCTGATGTCCAACCTCATGTGCACTAGGTGTTTCCTATGAGATAAAAAAGCCTAGATGTTAATATTATGGAAATAAGTTTTGAATTTTTATGAAAATAAGCAAAATAATAAAAAAATGATACTTATACATATGACAGGGCTGTCACTACGAATGGGAATACCAGAGGGTCTATGATATTGAATCTACCTAGTCTCATCACTAGCAACTGCACCCTTGTATAATAAAGAATGTAATTAAATTTCATTAGCGTAAACAATTTACAAGAATGCATCGATATTTAATTACTTTAAAAGCTCCTAATTACCTTTCCCTTGTCAACGGATTGTGTCTCACCCCTTGCACTCTGCCCCCCACTAATAGGTGATACCTACAAGAGAAAAGAAAGATTATAAACCATATATATTACAATATTAAATAGAAAAACAATGAGAAAACAATATAAAGTACCATAAATGTCTCAAGGCAAAATGAAATAGCCAAGAGCATGACATCATCAACATGTCTGAGCTTCTCCTCAGTCATTAACTAAACATGAATGAAGATCACATGCATGTATACATCAATATGGGCTAAAATTAATCTGTTATAAAGATTAACTTTAAATCACATATGTCATAACAAAAAAATGTATACACATACCAACATAGAAGGATCCCATGCCTCTACATGCCCCTCCTCTCTCACATGAAGGTGTGTAGTCTCTATATGTGCATCTGGTGTATCCTCCTCCTCAAATACAAACTAATACTCAAAAAGATCACCTAAGATCACCTATGGGACCTAGAAAAATATTCTTGCATGTTATGCAAGTATTGGGCAGAGAAATAAGTGATGATCTCACCAATGATGAACTCACACCAACATCATCAACATGAGGAGGAAAAATTGACCTAGCCTATGATATAAATAGGGTACTTAATCTCTGGGTGGTTGTAATAGTCTGAGAGCTAGCCTCTACAATGATATCAGGATGTTGCACTAGATTGGGGGGGGGGGGGGGAACAAAAGTGCTAGCTTTCTTCCATTGGGAAAAGGGTCTATACTAAGGAGTTCATCCTCCTACACTCATGTTGGGCTTCATGCTCTAGTAGTTCACCTTGACATGCAACATGAATTTGGCACATACTTTGTCAATGAAATAGAATGACACCTCTAAATTGTTGTGTGGAGGTTTTTCAAAAACCATCCACCAAAGATCCCAAAAGTTCACACACATAGCCTCATTTCTGCACCATTTAATTGATAATTTGGGCTTTTTGTGGTCTACATTTTTATTGGTTTTTGGGTCCGCAAAAAGGTTAACTATATCATCTTTACTTATGTTTAGGGTTAAAAACTCATCATAGTCCAACCCATCATCAAACATGGCATGCGTTTGCTCACACCACTGAAGAGAACCATTTTTTCATTGGTAAGTGTTTGAATATTATCCAACATGGCGTTTAACATGGATAACATGGGAGCCAATGTAGGTATACTATTATATGTGGTTTTCAAGCCCCTCAATTCAGTGAGATTTTTATATATCAAATCTTCACTTTGAGGAGGCTTTTGAGGGGGTAGGGAATTGTTTAGTGGACATTTTTGAGGGGGTACTAGATCATTTTGTGGAGGGCTAAAGGAACATTGGTTCCTAACTCAGTGCCATCGTTCTAATTAACAATACCTATTAAATTGCAAAACAACATTTCTATTAAAAAGCCTAATTTTAAAAACAATTTCTATTTAAAATACCTAATTTATTTTAAAAATCATTAAAAATCATAAAAAATATGAAAAAATGTTACCTGCATCATGTACCCATTCCTATATTCAATACCCGAAATGGAGGCAACAAAAACCAATCTCAAACACAAATGCCTAATTTTCTCTTGGCTCTTTTTAAAAGAAAAAACTTAACCGTAGGTTTTGGGTATCTGATCCCATATTGGATACCCAATAATGGACCAGATACCCAATAAGGTTAGGCCCAACCTTTTTCCCTTCATATCCAGATGTGTGGAAAAAAGTAAGAGCAGATTTTGAAATGCTTAAACTAGACATTTTCAAGCTCCACTTTTTTTACATTGCCACTTTTTGGCACATCATGATCCTACACATACCCCTCAAATTAGTTATTTCAAAATCCAAGTGTATTTATTCATGATTTCTTGTATCTTTAATTTTCTCTACCAAATATTTTCACACTTTCCAAGCCCTGATTTGCTTAGTAATTAACCCTATGTGGACTAGGCCAATCAAGGTCATCCCTATCCTTGGGGACTAATTTTAAGCAATCTCTATGCCTAATGTGAGGGTGTTTCATTTTAGGATCTTACTTGTAGTTGGACTATAAATATTGAATTGTGAAATTAGTATAAAAGGTGATCAAATCCCCTCATTTTGATATCTATTTAAAATTTATGAGTAATCCATTTTGATCAAGAAATTATTGGCACTTTCAAGAGAAATGAAATCAAGTTAATTGAGTATTTGGATTCAAGAACTCAAGGAAATCATCCATTCAATATCTCTAAGTCTTCCACTCTTAAAGATCTATTAAAGAAAAAGAAATATTCTCTCATTGGTGAAAGTTTCTCTCTCCCATGGTGGCCAAGAAGAGAATTTTACAAGTAAGAAAGAATATCCACATCCATTCTTCTTTCTCGTTGTCCATTGAAGTGATCAAGCATAAATTCATTCGCAATATAAGATTAAGCTAGTATAGATCCATGTATTTGCGAGGACATCCTTGACTCTAAAACACATCTCAAATAATCTAATAAAAGAATCTTCATGGGTTTATCAGATCCTAACATCCACTCATGAGGGTTTCTCATGCAAGGTGAATACTTAATTTTATCTTGTTTACATGCAAGCTTTATTTTGTTTCAAATCTAGTTCTTAGCAAGGGCTTGATCAAATAAATACCTTTACCACCGACAATTTCCACGTTTTCCTATGTGTAGGAACATGTGTCACATATTTGGATCCATATATTTAGAGTTTTAGAACCAATGATCAGATTTCTATAGAGTTTATCAATTTTTATGCCTCTTGGACAAGGTTGATTTTCTCAGACAAGGTTGAATTTGGTCATTATTTCCAAGAGAATCTAATTTTTTTTACATTTGGAGTTACATGTCTTAGAGTTCTGAATCCAAAATAGCTGAACTATTTTTTATTAGTTTTATTATAATAAAATCTAGAGATGAAGTTACTTCCTCTTCTTCTAGCTTCAAGGCTAGTTCTTTATTTCCACTTTTTTGTTGTATTTATGTTTATACACAAGATCTAATATCAAATCTTGTTATTAATCATTTACTTTATCATAACATAAGTATCTTTCATACATTTGTATATCACAATCACATTCTATCTATGTAGGGAATATCCAAGTCCTTTTTCTAGTTCTTATACTATAATCGCTTCATCATTTTTGGATTTTTATAGTCAAATTTATCTAAATGAAGGCTTTTATTCCAATGCATAATAAGAAAATAACTCCTTAAAATTCGTGAATGATCCATGTACCCTTTAGCATTTCTTATCATTTATTATAATACAACATGTAATATGTATTTAAGGTATATAACTTGAGAATGTTCAAAGCAATAAAATATATTCTTTTAACTTACTTGGAATATAAATAATTTTATAGCTAGGAAGATTAGAAGATCTTCATTTAGGTATTGTTTTTGTAAAAAAATATTGCAAAACATATAAATTCAATGAGGTTGAAGAGTGAATTCAAGTTGTTTTATATTAATAACATGAATTAAGGAGCTACAAGATATGTTCAACCTCCAATATTAAAATCCAAGTCTTAAGGGATGTTATCATTAAAATAAATTTTAATAATTTAATATATGCACACACAAAAAATATATATGTTTTGATTTACATACCACTTACATAATTCTTTAAAATATTAGGGATAGCAACTACTTCTTTTCCATTTCTATATACTTAACCCAATGTTGCATTAGTGGTTTATAACCCTTTTATATATTTATTTGACATTTGGTAGTGTTCTATTGCCTAATTCAATTAATCCCTTATGATACTTTTTAATTTTTCCCTATGATATATTGTTAAGAAAAAATATCTATTTGGAAGGGGATTTAACTACTTTTTGAGGCATTTGAGAAATTTATTCTTAGTCTACATAGAACTATGGTTGCCCATGCATTTATTCTAAACTATTTTATAACAAGACACAAAATGATAGAGTTGTTTCCTATCTAACAATTCTCAAGAATTTACTAGATACATAGCTTGTAAGAAAAATCTATAGTAGTCTAGAAAGTAAGTTACACATATTAAAATGTAAATTTTGAGTTGTATACATGTTGACCAAACTTATATTCAGATTTCATTACTGTAGATCTGGAATCCAAACCTTGAAGTCTAAAATATTAATCACACTTCAAAGTCCAAACCCTACATTTGATGCAGTCCATTTTAATGTGGCAAGAGGTCAAATAAAATCTAAATGTTGAGGTGTTAATTTGGTAGTCTTAGATTATTTCTCTTCCCTATTGTTCTTAATTTCCATGTTAGAATAAAAAATTTGAACCTTGAGAAATGCCATTAAGAAGGGATTAGAATTTCACCCTTGATTTGTAGATTGCATCTTGTAGCCCAAATTCTAAAGTTTCAGACAATGTGACTTAGATGCTAAACTCCTAGAGGTGGTAAGTTTACTTTAAACCTAAATCCTATTCAAATGTGAGAACATACTCCATTTGTTTAGCTACACACTTTATTTTTAGTAATATGAGTTTTTTGTACATTCTTCCCAAGTCTAAATCAAGAGGGATTGTTCCATTTATTTCCTTCCTTTCGGGATACTTGAGGAGTGGCTCATTACTTGTTTTAGTTGCATCGTTAAGGCTATGGTATAATTAGTCTTCTAGCTGTATCAATATACTTATGGTATAGATAAGCATATTAAACATATCATTATATTATACCATCTCATCTTATAGATACAAAGATACAACAAGAAAAACTTAATATCACATTTATATTAGAAAAAAAAATACTTATCTAATTTTATCTCTAATGTGTGAAATGAAAAGTTAATACATTATACTTAATTTAACCTTAATCAAATCTATAACTTTAAAATAGATTCAAAGGGTGCTTCCTAAAATGACATTGTTCCCTACCTTGAGTATATATTACATTAAAATGATTTAGAAGTGTGAATAATTAAATTTTTTATAAGACAAACTGTTATTGTGATGATTAAATTAAGTCATTTAAACTACATGTTATTGTCCATGAAAGATTTCTCTTCGTTCTTTGGAAGGTGTAGTTGCAATGAATATAGTATGGAAGATTTTTTGTAATGCCTCGCCAAGGGATCCAAAGAATTATACTAAGTTTACCCAACAAATTTTTTTTTTAAAACATGAAAGTAAAACCATACACAACACTTGCGGAAGCAATAGTAACATCCAACTGAAAATAACATAACATAACATATTACATTCTTTAAAGATCCCTTAACGTTGAATTACTTCTAATCATAACTTAATCATCTAACATTACATCCTTAACAATGGAATAACAATGATACATCCAATGTTCTTAAACCATATACAAGTGTACATTTTAGATTGCTCAATCATCCACTATACATGTTACAAGGTATGAAAAGCTTAAAACAATAAACATCCATGTAATTAAAGTACATCATCATCCAATATTAATCCATGATGCAATAACATAATGAGACCATAAACCATACATGATACATCATCACAAAAGACATAAACATCCATCGTAAAAGATAACCATATATCACAAACATAACTAACTAAGTGCACGGTTCCTCCCAACCGTAAATAGCATCATTAGACCATCATGAATCCTAGCCATCCCTCCATGCGTAACATTCTGAAGCACCGAAGAGATCATCGGCTATAAACATAGTAGGAATGTCACTCCTAAAACATCCTACTAACATGCAAAGTAAAGCATAAGTTACCTTCATCTAACATATGCAAACCATCAATATAAGAATCATACCAATAAATACATCCATCATAAGGTATATCATCTATCATAATGATCCAAGTACATAATGAAGATACATACCAACCAAGAAAGCATCAGCCACGGTGTCTCAGACGGATCTCAAATGATAAGAGTGGAAAATACACTACCACCCAATCGCGTGGAACCTAAGTGGTCCACTCCCACCGTGCTGAGGAGATAATCTCAAATCCCAAACAGGCTATCAAAACCACAAAGCATAAATCGCTATAAATCTAGGAATCCTAAAAGTATACTAACTCAAAAGTTCCAACACACACAAAATCGACATCTAATTCCTAGAGGCACAACAATGACATGTAGGAAACCTACTCTGCAAGCGGGAAAGTGTCATCATATTTATCTCGTACAAGTTACTCTGGCAGTTAGCTAAACTCCACGGGTCCATATAGATCTCATGCGGCCACTAGTATCCTCTCATATTGACAAGGCATACTATGGAATGCAAGGTCACAACCATGCGTCTCACTACTCCCATCCTAGCCTGTACAAGCGCTCAAGGCATGGGTGAGAACCAAAACAATTATCTTTTTAGGTTCATTTAACCCCCATTTAGTGTGTAAATGTTATCACTTATTAACCAAACTTACAATGAGTTACCCTGGCAGCCAGTTAGGGCCCCGGCCCCCATTGCAAGCCACTTCCCGACACTACAAGTAGATAACCTACCCTAATGCTCATGGAATCATAAAATCACCACAGTCTTGTACAAGCGACTGTAAAGAAAATTCAAAAGATAATCCATTAAAAGAATCATCAAATATCCACAATATAAGTATCAAATATCCATAATAAGAATCATCAAATCTCCAAGATAAGAATCATCAAATCTCCATGAGCATCCGAAAAGCATCCATAGAAAATCATGACCACAACAGTTCTCTATTGGAAACTGAAGGCATCACTAATAATCATAAGTATCCATTGGTTCTCAATAACCAAAATAAATCATCACATCCATTGGTTCTCAACAAGCAACCAAGAATATCTCAAAATCACACTGATCGAAGACTCCAAAATGGTTGAGTCAAAACATGTCAAAACATGACATCATCAAGAAATAAATCCACAATTCAGTCCCATCATGGCGACTAAAAAATAATCCAAGGATAACTGATCGATGACTCAAAAATGATTAGCTCAAGTATCTCATACACATACATCTCAGTTTCACACATGAAGACTGATGAACAAACACAAACATTTCATAGAGCATACGATCACATTACCATGGTTGGGCTTATAAAGATCGAGACCAAATAAGATCAACATGCCATCACATCTCATAACTTCTGAGGCTCTGGTAACAACCTAGGATTGGTCAACACTAGCCAACCCAAAAAACCCAAAACAAGAAGCATATAGAATACACAATGCAAACACATGTCTTGGTTTACCAAATTCACATAGTTGAATAATGTGTAAAGGTTTTTCCAGTTTTCATTTTCAAGTATACTTCAAATGTCTTAAGTTTCATCATTTGACCTACAAGTCAACCCAATTGTTACCCAATAGCATTATCCTTTCATTATTAAGAATTACATTCTAAGAATAACTTAAGGATAGGTATTCACTAAACTGATCATCATTGACTTTTAATTAAATTGTCCTCTATATTTAACCATGATCCATATCCTAATTGATTAACTCTTCTTTAAGGTTACTTCAACTTTCAACATAAATCAAAGATCATTATTTGTTAAAATATAAGAAAGCCAATTATCAATCTTCGAATAAAAATATTATAACTTAATTAAAAATGATCAATTAAATCAATCAATTAACATAGTTACACAATCCATGACCTATTAACATTCTAATAGTTAAAACTCAATTAAATATCTCTAACACTTAAGCCTCTTAATTATAATCATTATAATAATTAAATTGTCACTAATAATTGTTAAAGTATCTAAGTCATTATTCAAGTCATTAGAATAAGACTTATCAACTTTGATATCAATTTTTTTTACAATCTCATTAAAAGAATTATATCAATTAAATCTCTATTACATAACTTAATTATTAATTAAATCTAATTAACTCTCATTAATTGATTTAATTAATAATTCCATAACCATAACAACGTTCTAAATAATATCAGTTGACTAATAAGTAACTAGAATTCTATAAGTTGAAAGTCAACTATAATCTAGTACACAAATATTTATATTCATAGTTCAATAATAATAACTTGTTAATATTTAATAACAAGCTTTATTGGGAATCTTATTAATAAATCTATAATGACTACATTCATTACTCTGCAACAATATTTCCATTTATATTTTAATAATAACAAGTTATAATAAATCTTCAATACCAAGTATTATTATCTCAAATAAGTTTCCCCTATGTACGTTGATTCAGTTAACTGATACTCTTTCAAATTATTA
Source organism: Cupressus sempervirens (assembly GCA_028749045.1). Taxonomy (NCBI): domain Eukaryota; kingdom Viridiplantae; phylum Streptophyta; class Pinopsida; order Cupressales; family Cupressaceae; genus Cupressus; species Cupressus sempervirens. The sequence continues at coordinate 766,021,777 of CM053789.1, read as the reverse complement.
ACCAAATCAATTTGACTAATATTTTTTACAGTACTTCAATTATTAACTAATCTCCTCTAGATTAACTCTTATCGTATTAATTGATAACTATTTATACTATTATTTATTAATAGTTTGTTAGACCCAACAAACATTAATAAATAATAAGCTCATCAAAATTATTATTAATCGAGCTAGAGAACTTTACATAAGCTTCATTAGCTAACTCTTAATACCATTAAGGTATAACAATAATTTAGTTAATAATATATAACGTATTAATAATACCATAGTAATTCAAATTATAACAATGTTATAACAGTGACTCCATGTCAATTAAATCTTAATCCATTATCATTAAAGTCTCCTCATTTAAAAACGTAATATAAAATTACCATCTCTAAATTATATATTAAATAGTATTTAATATATATTATAAAAAGTCCATTATATAAACTATATTAAAATCTTTTTTCTTTTAATTTTCTCTCATTTAAAAATCTATTTACTTAGATTGACTAATAATTAATTACACTTCTTCTACTATTAACTAATCTTAATTAAATTTGATTTAATTAGATTAGATAATAAATCATATAAAACTAATGCATATTAATAAGATTCTAATAAGAGAAGATTGCAATAATATCTTTAATTCATTCCATGCTTTGATATATTATTTTTGTGAAGTTTAAGCATAAATAACTCTTGGTTATGGGAAATGGAAAAATATCTGTCCTTGAATAAAACAGTCTCAGTACGACTGCCATATCTCCCTAATGAACCATTGGATCAGGCTGAAATTTAAATATGTTGGAGAGGGCCAAGTTGCACCAATTCTGACTAGAGCGATCAAATAAATTCGATCACAATAAAAAGATATGAATAACTAAGTTCGGGTCTATCCAAGGGGCAGTGATAGGACAATTTGTGATGAATTAAGAATTTCCTCTTAAAATAATTTTCTTCTAAATTTTTTCAATAATTTCACTAATGGATTTGGCCATAAATCTTGAAACCATTTTCAAATATATTTCAATTTGATTCTAATTCGAACCCAAACCTGTTTAGATCTAATTTTTTCCTTAATTGGATCTAGGGTTTTTCTATTGTTTTCTTTGCAACCATACATATCTAGATTCCAATTTAATTGTAGATTCAATCACAAAGATTATTCAGACACATATAACAAACATAATGAAGACAGGAAGAGAAATAGTGCAAAGAGAATATGCGAATATCACGAGTGCACCTGGATACTGATGCTAATCCATCATGCCTCAGAAGTCGATAGAAAATCCCTTCCTTCTCCATCATTCACAATTCCTCCAAGATCCAAGCCGACCAAATCTTCCAAGTGACTAGAAGAACTAGAAGGAACATAGAAGCATGTAGAAAATGTATGAGCATATGAACTTCTTCAATGCATGTAAGCTTTGAAGCTTCCATTTTAAGTTTGTAGCTTCCATTCAGCTTGTCCAAACACACTAGGAGAGCCTCTATTTAAAAGCCTCTAAGATGCATCTAGAGTGTCTCTAGAAACAGCTAGAAGATAAGCATGACAACCAAGCATGGGTCTTCTCCGACCTTCTAGATGAGTCTTAAGGTTGTAGACACCATGTGCTCAAATAAAATGCTAACTCCTAAGTGTAGACAACTTGTGCATTCTTAGAGTGCAAACTCCAGTGTTGTCTACATGATAACTCCCGAGAATTTGCCAACTCTTATGTGAGCAAATATTAATATAATATTTAATTTACTCTTTCTAATTTAATTTATTAATTTATTAAAATTCGTGCACTGACTTCAATAATTCCATTTTGCAATCTTAATATATTTATATTTTAATCTCATGAGATTTAGAATCATTTATTAATTTAAATATATCTTCCACTTTTAAAATTCATTTTCCAAAACTTAATTGCTAAAATATTTATTAGCTTTAATAATAATATTATTTAGTCATTTATTTAAAAATGAGCTCCAAATATATTATTATTAAAATAAATATTGTCACATTCCAAATTTAATATTATAACTTTTATTTTCAAATTTAATTATTTTATTTAATTAATTTCTCTATTAATTAAATAAAATAAATATTAAAATATTATATTAATTTTTTATTAAATTAAACCATTAATTAAATTTTTTAATTAGGCTTAATTAATAGAAAATACATCAAAGACTCATAAAGTAGAAATACGAAAACCCATCATAAAAAAAATACAGACAAAATCAAACCAAGGGTTAATATCACGAATTACGTTATCCAACATATTCGGTGGGTACTCAACTCAGATACTTGTCCTAATTTTTCAATTAGGACAAATGGCTTAAAGGGTTGAGATTTGGACTTGAGAATTTATCTCCCCTCTCTTATCATTGAGATAATGTGATAGGGTACACTCATCCTGGCAATTCAGGGAAGTCGATACCCAGTACCTGCAACCTGCATAAAAACCATGCATGTATAAGCACAATATATACTGAGCTAAACAAGCAATGGTAGGAAGTGGTGCATCGTGTAAATCTTGACTAGCAAGTAACTACGACTCCCTTCCTTAACCACATCAAACACGCCAGACAAAAGCAAACACGCACACCATACACATGCAAGTATGGGATAAGTATCCATAAGAAAACACATATGATAATAAATTATCTAACTAATCATCATTAATAACTGCAAACACTGCAAATAATCATTATGCATACATGAAATGTAAAGTCTAACTGATCTGAGCACATATCAACTGAATCCATAGCACAATATCCGATAATCTCAAAATGATGCTGCTAACCATCAACACAAAACTAGCTCTAAAAGAGTTCAGCAACGATAACAAAATGCGAACTAGGGATAGGGACTACATTTTTCACGAGAAAAGTTTTGGAGTAGTCTGGCCACAATTATTTCAAATTCTAAATTTCCACATGCAGTTTGACGTGCTGTGTTTCACTCACTTCTAATCTGCTCAACCTCAAGCCTCTCTCACCCTTCTCAAATATCTATCAATATTTGCATATTGGAAACGATAAATTCATATATATCCACCATCCTGGGAACGAAAGTTTGACATTATCATCTTTGTCTAATCAAAAGAAATACACTAGCGCTTGCACCAGAGCAGGGTGCAAGTGTATAGCCGACAGGTGTGGGAGACCACAAACTCTAGCATCCTAATCTAAACCTTACAGACTTCTCACAAAAATAAAACGATCTTTTCCAAGGTATGAAGATGGAGGCAATGTCTTCAGTACTCTATGAAATGATTTTTTCTAGGTCTTCCTGAAGGTGATGGATCCATGGTTAAAATGCAGCTTTTAATAAGCATGAAGTCAGGTCGACAGATCACGAATCTAGAAATCGTAGTCCCTTTGGAAAAAGACAATGGAAAGGGATACAAAAAATAGTATTTCACATCACAGGACTCAGATTTCTCATGATACATTTGAAATTTGTAGCCCCCAATACTTCATGGCAACAAGATTGTAAGCCCCTCACCATATGCTCATGTCCATATAAAAACAGCCAAAAATCAAAACTATAATTTTCACCAATTAAGTCTCGGATATTACAGATAGAATTGCAACACAAGATGAAACTTACCAAGGATAAATAGACGCAATCGTTGCAAAGATCCATGCCATCAAAATCCTGCTTAGGAAAAGCTTATAAATCTAATCTTTGGCGGAAAAAATCCAATCTTCGAGAAAAAAAAACATTAGATCTTTGTATAAAAAATAAAATCTATTATAATTGAGCAAAGAAATGTTTAATTCAATAGTGATATAATCTAATATATAACTTGCCTTGTTTTCCCTTCATTTTCTGGGTGGAGTTCCAAGAGGTTAACAACAATGACTGGAATGACTAAGAATTGAAGACATTACGGGTCGCAGATTAATTATTTACCAGACCACTGTAACAATTCAAAGGACAGTTTTATAGTATTGGTTTCTCTGATATACCTCGCAATCTGAATAAAATACAGAGGGAAAGGCATCAGTAAGTAATCATTTCAGATCTAAACAATAACACTTCAGATAAAATACAGAGGGAAAGGCATCACTAAGTAATCATTTCAGATCCAAGCAAAAGCGGGATATCAGGCACACTTAAAGATATCTTTGTGTTATTACTGTTAAAATAAAATTATTGAATCTTATGCAATTCTTCTTAAAATATAACTTCTGATTTCTTTCATACAGAATAAAATATTCCGTTTAATGTGACTGCACATCTTCAACCATACTCACGTTTGTAATCTTTCACATAAGGTCATTTTAATTCTTTCCCCACCCAATAGAGATAATGAATTTCAAGAAAACTTACAGATTTACAAACAATAATTCAGTCCACTCCACAGCTATCACACCAATCCACAACCATCAATGCTTCCACTCAAGTTCAATCAAAAGCCCAAAAAATCTTCTATACCTAGTAATGCGTTTACTCAGAGGATTTGATTTACAGCGCATCCTTCTTTTAAGCATATGTAATCTCTCAAACACTAATCTGAGAATCCCAGGAATGCAACAACCCAGAACTTACCTCGCAGATGCCATTGACCAAATGAGAGCTTAATGCCAAGCAAAGTGATGGCCTCATTTGCGGGAACATGGTTTTGTGAAGCGATGGTGGAGACAACCAACACCAAACGTGTTAGACGTGCCTTTCAACGAGTGTTTGGATGTTGTGCATCAGTAGCATCGTCCAGCGTTAAACATGAATGATCGACAATAAAGTTGTTTCGAAGCTGCAGCGTGAGGAAATTATGGTGGGCTTTCGCCCAGATGAAAGCCTATCGGCTAATGACTTCCTTTCCGTAGTGAAAAGATAATGCAAAATGATGTTTCTAATAATTCATTTGATTTGCCTGCTTCATTCATTTTCATACCATCTCTCACTATTGTCTTGTTTGAAAACCACCTAAATTAATTAAATACCACGAATGAAAAATTGTCATATACGAACTAATCCCATCTTCATTGATTTTAATCCTATGGATAATGTGTTAATGCCTATATAAGACATGAAATTAGTTGCAAATTCTATCAAGAGATGGTGGAAATATATCGGGCAATGAAATATGTAAGCATGATATTAAATATAATATAGATTAACCTTAGTTATTCTCATTTAAATCTACACCTTTGTAATTCAAAAATATTTATTTTTTGATCTATTGGTTAGAAATCAATATAAAATCATAAAAAATATTAATGCCAATTTTCTCTTTATTAATATAATTTACATCTAAATTTGTGTTCTCTTGATCTCTATAAATTATAAATATTATTACGAGTCATTTTTATCTTTGATCAATATAATTTACTTCTAACTTTGTATTCTACTTATGAATAGTGGTTTCTAGGTAAGAGAAATCTTTCTATGGTCATGTTGGAATTTCAAGTAGATAGATGAGTTGACACGAAAAATGAATTAATTTATATGCAGATCTATCATTTTGGTACCAAAGTAATGGCATGAAGGTATACGATTGTACATTGAAAAATAATGTGGAAAGATTATTAGTTAAGAATCTAGCACAATATGCTATTGTTAGTTAATGCGTTGACACATTTCAAAATTCTATATGAAGAACTCCTATCCATAAGAACAAAACATCACACAAGTCAACATAGTAGATATACCAAATAAACAAAAAAAATTAAATAAGATAAATTGAATTAGTTTTAAAATAAATACTTTAAAATATAATGAGACGAGAACAAAATGAGTCTGTCATGTATTTAAGAGAAAGGAAAAATAGTTTCAATTTGAGAAAAGGAGAAAGAGAGTGACCTTTTGTGATGACAAGTCAAATGAATTCCTTTTTTTAGCTCTTTTGATCTCCATTAATAGTTAATCCACGATGAAGTAAAAAAGAGTGAGTGCACTTAGCCTTCATTTTTCTAAGACTACAAAGAAATAAAATAAGAGAACAAATAATTTTGTAAGGAATTGATCTCAAGTGCAAAAGAGAAATGCCCTAGTGTGCATGGTAAGAGAAAGGTGTTTAGCTCCATAATTTCAAAGGATACCAAGTTGACAATAATATAAAAGAGCAAATGAAAAAGATGAGAAAACACATAAGTTGATCTTTAGAATGAGAAATATGGATGATCCTTGGGCCAAGGTGTAGAAGAATACTAGAATGTCATTATGTACCATAGAATATTACAAAATATTCTATTTTTGTCTCTTGGAGATCTAAATAGTTCATGAGTAAGTGAGGATCCTAAATATTTGAAGAATAAGATGAAAGTTTACATTTAAAATGCAAAAAGTGCTATTAGGACTTCCAAAACTTATGGATATGATAGTTATATAAGAAATTTTGAAGGATAAAGAATAATGACATATATAAACTACATGTATGACTAAATAGTCTAAGGATAAAAGTGTGTTGAAAGACATGCAATATGAGTTAGTAAAAAATATACTAAAAGGGCTTCATATGATGGGAAAAAAACATAAAATTTATAAGAAATTAACCATAACAAATGCAAAGCAACACAACAATAGCACAAGGATTGACAAACTAAATATAACTAAATAAAGTGATGCAAATCTTCCAAAAATTTTATCTTTGAATTATGTATTAATTTTTCTTAACTAATAATCAAGCATATTTCATAAAATGAAATAAACAAATTAAAAGCCATAAATATGTACATCACATATAAGATGTCCTCTAAACTACCAATTCATACATCAAGATAAAACTTCTCTCATAATTATTAGTTTAGGCATTCATGAGAGAACCCATATAAAGTAAGGTGGGACTTATTCTAATTTGATATGTTCTATTAATTTTCTTATCCATCTCTCTATTGCCATGTTAAATTCACTTTCTTGTCTCCATTGTCATGTTGACTTTCTCTGCTTCACTTAGTTCATGTCATCTCTAACTTGTATTTATGCATCTCTCATCTTATTTAACCTCAGTTTCTCTTCCTCGTTACTCACCCTTGTCACCATTGTTCAAGCTATATGCAGTCATACTTTTTTAGCTACCTAAACTCAGCTATTTTCATTATTTTGAGTAGTAGACATTCTTTATTGGCTCAGTTTTGATTGTTCTAATCTTTTGTAAACAAAACTATTGTTGTTGTAGATGAAATGATTTGAATTCTTGCCATGGACCAATATTCCTCGATTTTCATATGCTTTTTAATCACACTTATATGCTATTTGCAGATGATAAATGACAATACTATCTGCTTGCCACATGAAAGAGATGCTCTTCTTGCTTTCAAGAACCACTTACATTCAAGGCAAGGCTTTAATTGTTGTGAATGGTAGGTAGTGGAATGTAGCTCCATCAACTCACATGTTGTCAAACGCTATCTCGCCCATCATATAGAGAATTTGGAAGATTATTGGGGTCGCCCATTTGATGATAGACTTGCTAGAGATTTGTTCCATTTAAAACACTTGGAGCATCTAGATCTAGGCTTCAATTATTTTGGGGGTGTGAACTACCCAAAGATATCTTTCACATTTTCTATTTTAAGTTTTCTCTTTAAGCTTTCTCTTACTTTAATTTAAGTAGATTTCGTTGATGTTTAACTTGTAGGTGTATTTTCCCTGAAAGAATTGAGACATTTGAATTTGAGCTTCAATTATTTTGATGGTGAAATACTAAATCATTCGGCTTGCTTGCACAACTTAGCTTATCTGAACTTGTGTGAAAACATGTTCAATGGAATAGTTCCAAAAGGTTTTTTAAAGCTTTCTCTAATTCTAATTTGAGTAGTTATCATTGTTGATTACATGTAGGTTTATTTTCCTACAAGAATTAAGACAATGAGATTTGAGATTTAATGAGTTTGCAAGTGAAATATTAGAGCATTTTGCTTCCTTTTACAACTTAGAGTACTTCAACTCATCCTTTGTCAGGTTAAATGGTACAGTTCTCCACCAATTAGGGAATCTCTCTTAGCTGGAGGTTTTGGACCTATCTGTGTCAAAGTTGGATTATGATGCATTAGTTTCTTTCATTAATGAGGGACTATCTAGTCCTAGTTTAGTGTGGTTAGAAAAATTGTAGAAATTAAAATACTTGTCCCTTAGTTGTGTAGTGCTAAATATGTCAAGGAAAATAATTGGAAGAACTCCTCCTCATTTGCATAATCTCCAACAACTCTACCTTTCAAAATTAATTCTTTCAAGGCACATTCCCAATGCTATCCAAAACCTATCATTCCTCACCCACCTCCACTTGGGTTACAAAAACTTTGAAGCGCTAGTACCATTGTGGTTAGGAAATATGATTACATGACTAGGCTAGTTTCACTTTGGATCTCTCCAATAATAGTCTACATGGAAATATTCCAGATTTGGTGCTTCCTTTGGAATATCTTAACTTATCATACAATAATTGTTAAGATAATGGGTGTTGCACACATTGCATAATATTGTTATATTGAATTATTTTATTTTATTATGTAATGTTGTACCTAGATGGATGTGCAACATGTAAATATTCCCATGGAATATTTTAGATGAATTGTATTGTAAGATTGTAATAATATTTTGTGTAATTATTTAATATTGGGGAAAAAAATTAAATTTCCAATATTAAATGTTGGGTAAATGGGTTAGGTAGTGTTGGAAATATTCAATATATGATATGCTACTGAGAGGGGAGGGATGAATTAGTAACATTAAATTCTTCTTTTCAATTAGTCACAAACCAATCTATGCTACTATATGCAATAATACTGGAAGTTAAAACATTCATTACAGAAAAGAACACAATATTTTAGTGACCCAAAAACCTTCCAAATAGAATGTAAAACTGGGGTGGGGATGATACCCACAAAACTTCAATACTGCAGCACAAAGTTGGTTGGTTAAGGCTTACATTGACCACTTCTGGTGATCTGCCCTGTTAGGAGCACAAAGGACTGCTAGGTCCACCTTGTTAGAGGATTTACAAACATACAATGGAGTATGCATTCGGTTAGGAGATTTATACAAAGACTGTTAAGTCTACCTTGTTAGAGGATTTAGAAAATTGATTCACCTATTAAGATGAAGTAGTGGATCTACTTACAACTAATTGTTGATAAGATTCTTTTTGCACTGATCACCTCTTGTGATAGATATAACTTTTCTGTCTCTGTATTGACCTTGTTGTGTTCCTTGAACTACTACTGATAATCTTTCGCATATATTTCTCATTACTTCGCTATCTCTTCATGTGTGTGATATCTTACAATACACCTTACATATATAGCTTTCAAATTTACAAATCTACAATGTTGGCCAAAACATAAGTGAACAAATACATTACAAAGTCAGCCCGATAGTAAATAACTCGGGTTCATTGATCTAACTCAGTGACCTTTATATACATGATGTTCACTACATTACTTGGCATTGTCATGCACTCGGTAGAAGTGAAGGCTTGGTCCATACTAATCACTCAATCTAGTTTTGAACTCGGTGACCACTGGTGACTCGGTAGATGTAGTGTCACTCGATAGATACTGAGATTACCTTGCTTCACTCAATAAACACTAATTCTCTCAATGCTCGGTTTACACAGAATCTGCATGACACAAACTTTCTGCTTGGTAGACATTGTGAAGCTTGGTAGACACTACTGATCTTTATTTTTCTTGTATTCACTCAATAGCCATTGTCTGCTTGGTGTAAACTACTGAACTCTTCAAAGCTTGGTTAATACTAGAATGCTCAATGAGAGTAGAGAATTAAGTGTTGAGCTCGATAGCTATACTGATATGGATAAGTGTTGTCACTAATGGCAATACTAACTTAATGCCAACAATCTCCCCCTTTGGCATTAGTGATAAAACACTTATAAGCCAAAACATATGTACATAGACTGACTCAATAAGTTTTAGTTTTTCAAAATTGATCTTTGTAAAGTTGTTGTATATACATTTCTACATATATCTCCTTGATGACATATAATTTATATACAAAGATACTTATGTACATAGCTATACACATATACATGCTGACTCTATTGCGTGCTATCTCCCCCTTTCACTTATACTGATATTTCTCCTTATATACAGAATTTCCCTTTTTGCTAAAGCTGATAATCTCTCCCCCTTTTTGACAGTAATGCAAAAGGGCTACATGTACTATCTATATAGTTACACCAAAATGAGAGAGAAATTAGTGTACCTTAGGAATGAGGGTGAATGAAGTATCCCAATTCTTTTGCAAAATTTTGTAGGTAGAGAGAACAATCTGCAATTTTGCTGATAATTTGATCATGTGATCAACCACTGAGAAGTTCTAATCCTAAATCAATGTCTTGCAATGAGCAATATTTTTCTGCATTGTATCCATTATTGGCAAGATTATGTTCTAAATATCAATCAAGGTTGCTCTTATTCTTGCTTCTTCTCTTAGAAGTTCTGCCTGTACTTCTGCTATATATTTCACCTTAGTGTGATGAGAGGAGTTGGAAGAGGGATCAGCCTACAACTTTGATGCTCTAGATTTTGTGTTAGCATCAATCTTATTTAGCATCTCCTTAATTTAATTGGTAAAACTGGAAATATCACAATTTTTTTCAAAATGTGATGCTACATTATTAAAGGAATTTTCAAAATTGCCCAAAAATGTGGACAACTCGACTTGTTTGATTGCAATCTGTTGAGTAATATGCTCTAGCACTTTGGTATCAAACTTACTTTCAGCCTTTTCAATTAGCTTCTCTTGTCCAGAGGAGTCCTCGTTATATTTTTGTACAACGTCTTCTAATCGAATCAAAATATGTTGAGTGGAATCTACTTCAATACCTATAGCATCTGTAATTATATTCTTAGCATTTTCAATTATTCTATACTCCTTATCCCGTTCAGATCTTAGTTTCTTCTGCGTAGCTTTCTTCTCTATGAGTTAACTAGCTATTCTCATTTCTTCAATATTAGCAGTCTCATAGTCAATCTTAGGTATTATTATCTCTATGTCTAAGCCAATGTCTTCTTCAATTTCCTTTTTTGTGATCATAAGTTTCAATGGTTGCCTTGGCTTTACTTTAGTGATGACTGGTTTGACCTTTGGAACAGACACAATAGTAGAGATAGAAGTGCTAGCAGTGAAAAATGGAATAGGGCTTAAGGATTGAATGCCAATAGAAGTACCAATTAGACCAAAAATTGAAACACTTCTCAAAAACGGTGCCACACTCGATAGAATACTTATAGAAGTATCTAAACTAACTGGAATCGAAGTAGATGTAGAAAATGCAGATGAAGACAAAACTGTAGTGCTTACTAGAATTAATGAGGAAAAATTTGTAGAACTTATTGATGCACAAGCTGAAGATGCAGATATAGAAGGAGCTAACTTAGTAGTTGGAGAGGTAATAGTCAGCTCGTAGATGAAGTGTTTGATACTTCTATTGCAGGCACTTGGAGCTGGGAGGTGATAGGTGAAGATTGAGCAACTGATGTTGCTGCTATGCTTGCAATTTCACTAGTAGAACCTATCTCCACAGATGTGACAGTGTGTGGTGGAGTGTGAGGAAGAGATGCAATAGCTTCTGTTGCAATTCTAACTGGATCATCCTCATCGTCCTCTTCCTCCTTGTCTTCATCCATTTCTTCTATTTCCTCCTCTTCTTCTTCCTTTTCTTTCATTAGAGCATGCAATTCACCTTCAGTAACTGTGATGGAAGGCGTGTTTTCATCATCATCATCATCTTTAATTATAATAGTTTCTTTTGATGGCTTGTTGAGATGATATACATCTATCTAGATGATTGAGGCATGCTTAACTACTAATTCTATATTATTCATTAATATAAAGCATGAGTTAAGCTTTAGAATTATTCTATCTTCATGATGTTTCATTGCCTTCTTTACTTCAGCATTAGTCAGATTAGGTACTAACTATTTCAGTTGTTGTTCAAAGATGTCTTTAACAATTTGTACCGTGTCCTCCCATCTAACTTAAATTTTGGAAAAATGATCTGCATGGATTTGAGGTTGCATCTGAGCAGGGGAGTGTTTCCAAATACCCATTTTCTCCCTTACTAAGTCCTCAATCTCTTTTTACTCAGTTGGAGACCAGGTCTCATACTTGAGAACTTTGAAGTTACATATTTCTGCACCAACTCTTAGCTATTTCATCCTTTCCTCAAATGTAGGTGGAGAGCGAATGAATACTGGTTCACTTTTACCTTTCCTACTTCTCCTAGAGAATACTACAGTAGGTTTCTTCTGAGGTTTAGTGATAATCACTCTACCTTTCTTTCTTGTTGGTTCCATTTTCTATGATTCTTCTTCTTCATCCTCACCCTTGCCCTCGGTAAGCATTAGAGGACCTTCAACTTTCTTCATTTTTGCAATCCTCTTCGTGCCTCTATTGATAGCTTGAGGAATCTTGATACTGAGTTCTATCCTCTTCTTGGCTTCCTCAAAAATGATAAATGAAGGAAGATTTTGATTGGCTAGCTCATTTATTAAAGCCTCAATGATGCCTCTAGCTTTATTAATGTTAATTTTATAAGGCAATGCTTTTACTCATGCCACTCTTGGTATGACTGCTTGGATGTACACTCTATCACAGCCCACCATGAAGCATATGTCATCCTTCTAGTCTTCCACAAGCTTGGGTGGGATTTGGAATCTGTTATTCAATTTCTCTTTGAATGCCTCAAAGTAATTATCTAACACCCTTTCAAAATTTTCACCCATTTCTTCAATAAATTAATTTATCTGATAAAGAACAGGGGTGTCTATTCTCCATAAAACTGTGCCCTTAGATGGAAATAATTTTTGAACATAAAAGAATAAACAGGTAAGCAATGAACAAAACTTGAAGGAATTATTCTTGGAAGTCTTCACACTTTCAATGCTTTTGTTCAATTGCTTCAAAAGTATATCTGAAAAATCAAATTCAAGGTTCTTCTTTATAACTTTGTATGCTAGGTCGACTACCTCACAAGGAATGTTGTTGGACCAACTCGAGCTATAGATTTTATGTGCAATGATATGAATGTCGATCCTAAGTTTTATGTCAGAGACATTATTTAGTTTCAAACCTCTACCATCCCATTCAGCTAGGGTTTTCTTCAGTAGTTCCTCCTGACCAAGGGTTTTGGTTGATTTGCCCTTGCTTAGTATTGGCAAACCCGTAACCTTATGTATTGTAGTGTCTCTCCCATTTGACTCCTGTAAGTCATCCTAATGGATGCAACCTTGTTGATCTTTTGTTGTGTTGGATCATGATTGTGACCCTGAGTGGTCTACACCGTCAAGGTGTTTGGATTTATGTTTCTGTATCAGTTGCTTTTATTATTCTTTTGACTGATCTATGAGATTATGTTTTGATTTATGGTTCATTGAGGTTTGTGCCAGTGCTTACTAGGATTGATGTGGTATCATGAGGTTATTCTGTGATTACCTTGAGATGTGTGCAGAGATTGCACTATGTACTTTTTACCATGCTACACTAGACTAGGTTCCTATAGCAGTGATTAGTCATGTTTATGATTGTGTTTGCTTATGTGTTTTAAGTGCCTTTTTGTTGATTCTTTAATCAATCATTATTAAATGCTTAAGTAATTAAAATGGCTTGTTCTTGTTGGATTCTTTGGTTATGTGTTGCAAACATTTACCTTGTTATATTTTGATCTATGAGATATCTGTTACTTATGTGATGTTTTACATTTGAGATGACCTGAGTGTCAGATGTTATACCTTGATTTTACTATCATATATATTAGACTACTATGTTGTTCAACTAATCATATTGAATGACGATGCCATTTTGAGATGACAGTGTGTTTTATGATGATATCTAGTTATCTGGTATTTGAACATACCTCTGATTATGTTATGTCATGGATTTAATGCTATGGTTATTTACTTCATTCCTGCATTGTATGTGTTATGCAACCGTGAGTGATGTAAATAGATTATTCTAATATAAATTAATAAATGGTTAAATCAGGTGAATTAATGCATTTATTGCTTTGGCTATGTTATTATATGCAATTTGCACTTGATCATGTTGTTTAGTGTGCAAGATTTATATCCTTGGCAGTGGCACATGGAGTTAAGTGATTTAGCCTTTCATATTTTATCAATGTCATCCTTGTATGGTTGACGTATCCTTAATTAAATGTTTAAATTAAACCTTTTGGTGATTATTAAATCCAAACTCATTTGCATTATGTGCTTAGACCAGTAAGTGTGTCTATGCATTTTGAGTTTTGCATTGTCGCAAAAGTTGTTAAGGAGATTTATGTGTTTTTGGGTTTTCGAGCTTTTTAATTGATTTATTTTAATTTCTGGCAGCTTTGCCATAGATTAATTCCTATTTATAGGAATAACATGTTTATGTTTGGGTCGATTCAGGGTTTAACTAGGTTGGCTAGTTATTTGCCCTAATTGATTATTCACTCGAAAAGTGAAAAAGTATCCAAAGAGGAATTTAATTCCTCACTTCTCACTTTCAAATTACAAAGTTGGAGAGTAAAACCCAAAATCATCCTTATGAGGACTTACTATTTTGTTCGTTGTGAGAGTTACGGGTGTGGGATCGTTGCGAGGTTGAGCTCATTCGATCTAGCTTGGGAAAACCTTGGATTGCCATGATTTTTGGCCACTTCTGTGGGAATTTTATTTTCTGGTTCAGACTTCTATTTTTCCCTTTTGGCTGTTAGGTAGGGCTTTCCCATTTTATTGTTTTTGTTTCGTTTCTACTTCTATTTTTGGTTGCCATTTTTTTGGAGGCTAAGAACTAGTGTTTCCCTCTATTTCTGTATGTTAGTTCTAATTAGTTAGGCAGGTATGAACATTTCCCTATTTTTTGGGATGAGAGTTTGGGGTTTTATGCCATTATGCTATCCATTTTTGCATATGGTGTCTGAATTTGATTAGTTTTGAATTTTTGGGATTTTTGTGCCCAAAGGTCAAATGGGTTTTAATTTTGCAATTTTTTCAAAATTTGAGGTTTTTACCTTATTTTGCATGCCACCCTATTTTCTCAAGTTTTCTTGGCACAATGTGGGTCGTGGATCTTCATGATTCATTTGGATATCAATCAGACAACTATTGCACTTTTATGTTGCATTCGTACTGACATTGTGTTTGATTGAGTGATTTTATACTTGGTGTTATTGTTTCTTTTAGACCTTTGCTTTTGTTTCATGAGCTCTAGGATTCATGTAGAATCCATACTCTCGGATTGAGGCCGGTGGAGTGAGTTCATGACTTTTGGTCTTGTTACATCATTGGGATTTGTGTAGAATCCATACTCTCGAATTGAGGCCGGTTGAGTGATTTCATGATGTATGATTTTATTGGCTTTGAGATTCATTTAGAATCCATCCTTCCCTTGTTGCTTTTAGTTGGGTGTTTTCTTTGCATTATGTCCTCATCTTGTCCTTGTGTTGTGATCTTCATGATGGTGGTGCACCACACATGAGTATGTGCGTGTACATTTTTCAGGTGACTTGTGAGGCTTGATCTTCCATGGTACTTATGGGAGTTATGATCATTGGGGTCGGGATGGGAGTATGCATGCCCACGAGCACTTGTCATAGGATGAGCATCGGTAGGGTAGGGTAGCATATGGAGAGGCTTCTATCCTGCAACTTGGTGACTATTCCTTGGTTGGTAGAGGAAGTTTTGTATAAGTTTTATTAAATTAAAACATTGGGTGGTAATAAATGCAAGATAATAAAATGTGTGGGTTGTGCACCTTCCATTGTGAAGAGTTGCTACCCTAGGTTGTGCGCCTTCTATTGAGAAGAGTAGCTACCTATACTAGCTTGGGCTTTTGGATGCCAAGTGACTCTCCATGATGTCATCCCCTACTTAGTAGCCTATTGAGTATCTGACCAGGACCTGTACTCCTTGCATTGTCTTAGGTTCTTGGTTATAGCCATCATACTATCTGGTGTGAGTGTTAGCCATGGATGTTGTTTTATGTGTTTGTAGTTGGATCATTATCTCCATCAACACGACAGGTGTGGACTTATAGGTTCCATGTGGTTGGGAGGCATAGCTACATTCACCACTGCTAGGGACTGGTGTATAGAGACGGTCTCTTGTCCTAGTGCGACCGTTGCTAGATGTTTTCACTTGATGCTTCGAATTTTGGAGTATGCTTTCTTGTGATTTATGCTTTCATTGGAATGCTTGGATATCATGTTTAGATAATATTAGTTTATTTGATGCATTCCCATATTATGATGTTTAGCATATGGTTAGATGATGTGAATTGCTGTAGTAGCATATCCATTGCTTATTGATGTTTAGCATGTGATAGGTGATGTTATCTACTATAGGATTATCTTATGCTTTTCTACTAGCATGTTAGATTCTTTATGCTTATATTGTTGCATATTTTAGTAGTGACATCCCTATTATGACAATACTGATGATTTGGTCAGTGGCTTGGGATGTTATGCATGGGAGATGGCCAAGACCCATGATGGTCTTATGATGCTATTGACGGTTGGGAGGAACTGCGTACTTAATTTGGTTGTTTTGTTATTGGGATATTATCTCTGTACATTGCGATGTTGTTTATGTTCACTATGATGTTTCTTTCAGTATTTTTTTTCTACTATAGTTTTAGATGGATAGATGTATCTCCTTCTTGATCATGGCATCTTGTTGATTATGCACTTGAGTGTTCACTCCTTGATCTATGTGGATCTGCTACTCCTCGGTGTGGAGGTTCTAAACTCAATTTTTCTCTATTTTTCCCTTTTGTGTTTTCCTTAAGTGTTTTTGTGTTTCTATGGGTGACATTTTATCAGCATGGTGCGACATAAAAATGTATCACACACCCATAGAAGCTATGTCATACGATGCTGGAAAGTATCGCATGTCTCTTGGAGAAATGTCATGTGATACTGGAAAGTATTGCACCTCCTTTGGAGAAATGTCGTACGATACCCTGAAAGTATCACACACCCTTGAGAAAAGTATCACTCAAACTCTAAACGTGTCGTCCTCCTTCTTTAGAAATGTCGCACGATACTTTTTAGTGCTGTATTAAAGTATCACATGAGTTTTGTAAAAACCTGCATAGGTTGGTAGCAGGCAGTTTTCGATTTGATCCGAACTTTTTAACAGTTATTCTGGATAACCTTTTAGGTGTTCTTCGACCATATGTTGTTTCTTTTTGGATTCAGGTTGTTTCCTTTCAGATCCTTTTTGCATGTTTCTTTTGTAGTCCTTTGGGGTTTAATAATTCCTTATACTTAAGATATATTTTAATATATGCAACAAATATTTTGAGATAGGTTTCAAATCTCTCAAAGATAAGATAAAGATTCTAAGAAATTTCATGGCTTCAAAAATCCAAACTTAGCCAATTTTTAGGGCTTCAGGATTTTAGGCTGAGCCAAATTTTAGGATTCTACATTTTACCCCAGCTTGGTGTTTTGTTGATGAGTTGTCATTTCTTGAGCCCTCATCTTGTGCATTGTCGTTGTTGGCTTTTGTTTGCTTGTGTCAGTTTGGTAGTGGCATTTGGAGATTCGTTGGTTGCTGGGATTGTGGTGAAGTCTTTTGTTGCCATCATTGTGATCCCTGTATGATGTTGTCATGTGCATTCATATTTTTTTTTAAAAACTTCTTATCTTGTATTTCATCCTAGTTTTCAAGGATCTCTGGGCGGGGCATTACATCTAGTATTAGAGCCCATGTTCAAACATTGGGATCTCTGTGTTTATGTTGCCCATATGGTTGATGTTGTCTTGGTTGAGTGCGAGTGTCTTTGTGGGAACTTGTGATCTTTGTTGCTTTGGTATCTACTTGTGACAGACTTGCTTTTCTAGTAGAGGCAACTAGATCTGTGTGAGGAGAAGGAAGTGAGTCTTCCTTTTTTAGTTGGTTGCTTGTGTGACCCTTTTTGGATGGAACCACTGATTGGTGTCCATGTGTTGGCCTTGTGTGCCTCTTCTCATTTCTCCTTGTGGAGAAAGGTGCATTGTTTCCCTGTTTTCTCCTAATTGCAAGTAAATAGATGAATCCTTTTGTGATTCTTTATTTTGGTGTTATAATAATGAAATGGTTCTTTTCATTGAAAATAAGTGTTATGGTGAATCATTTCAAAGAAATAGGTTTGCATTATATCCTTGGGTTAATGACCTAAGTCCCCAATTTGTTTGCTTCTTAAGCTTATGTAAAACTGTATTAATTGGATGGATATCTAAATGTTGCATTGTATGGAAATTATTGTTTTTTGCATATGCATGTGAGATTACTGATGGTATACTATTTGATGTGTGTGAGTGTGTTCTCTAACATTTCTAGGATGATGTATTCCTTAGCATTGTCTAGTGAATTATCCCTCTTGTTTGACTGTACTCAGTCATCACCTATAATGTGATTTGTTTGATGCCTTATTTTATTTGGCTGGAGGTACTTTCCTCATGTTGTTGGGCTAGCATTGATTTTTAGTATTTTCCTCTCTTGGAGTAGTCATCAAATTTTATCTATCGCTCTCTTTGTGACAGTTGTTACATTTGACTTATTTTTGAAATGAGCTCTTTTTGGTACTTACAGTTGGAATTGATAATTTCCCCCATTTGGGCTTTTTGATTATGTTTCATGATGACTATTCTGGATGTGTTTTACTGCTACCCAGTTGTGTATTGTGACTCTATTATGTTCATCTCAAACCTCTAGTAGTGCGTTCAAGGGATAATATCATGAAGAACATGCTAGTGTGTCTTTTTTAGATTTAAAGTTGTTATTGTAATTAAATGGTTTAGAAGATGAGTAAACAAAATGTTATTTTTTTGAAAGTAATTGAAAGATATGTACTTGTTTTATGGCGACTCTTGAACCCTTGCTTTGAAGACCTTTCAGTTTCATTGTGCATTAGTGCTTATATTATGTTTAATTAATGAAATTATAAAAGAGGAGTAATGATGGTTTCAATGTGTGAATTACTTTTCATTCCATGTCTTATGTTGTTTTGGGCATGTCTACTCTTGTATGGATTTGGACGTTTTGTCCATCATTTGTCTTGGTGGCCAAGACTATTGTTTTTGCCTTTGTGGTTTTGTTTTGAGTGGTGACTCAAATAATAGGTCTTAGGTCTCTCTTAGCTTCTTCTTGTGGCTGTCCTTGTCAATATCTTTCTGGTGCTTTTCAAATGGAGCCAATCCGAGTTCGGATGTGAAGCCATGGCTTCTAGAGTTGCTGATCGATGTTCTGAGTACCTTTTCGAGTAGAGGCCAATTCAATCAAGACATATCATATTTATGGCCATTGGAGAAGTTTAACTCTTCATGTTATTCATAATGGAAGAGTTATCTTGTCTTCATAATCTACTAGGTACTTGTTGGAGTTCGTGCTTGGGTTTTTGTGTTTCCTATTGCACTGGCCCACCCTTGTGAGGTGAAGTGTAGTTGGTGAGCATTCCTTGTTTGAGGATGATGTTGCCTTGTCATTTGGGAGTGACTCAGTTCTTTGATGAGTCTAGATTCTCCTTTTTTGGACGTTGTCTTGGGTGCACCTCTGTATCCTTTTCTCTCTTGCGAGAGTAGGCTAGCGTGGTTATGCCACTAGCTCAGTTAGTGTTCTGTTGTGAGTATGTTGATGGTTGGTGGAATTGTGAGTTCCCTAATGCATCATGAACTAATTTAGTGTAGAGGTTGGGAGAGAGATTCCCTCTCAGTCCTAATACTCTGTAGTATCTTTCTCCCTAAGCTTATATCTTCATGTGGATTGTCTCAATCAAATTTTTTCTTTAACCGTTGACTTGAGGCTAGAGATTGAGTTTAGCGATAAGTTGGGTGTGGTTTTCTAGCATGGTGCTAGAGGAACATGGTATCGATGGGAAAATGTTACCATCTTATGAGTTGGTATGCAGATATTGCATGATTGTGTCTGCTGACAAAAGTTTGTGCAACCTTCTGGAAAGGTGATGTCTTGTCTAGTTGGGTTGTGTTACCCTAATTCCTAGTGATAGTTGAGCTTTTGTACCTTGGAGAGGCATTGTGCTCCTACACTTGGTGGTGAGTAGTCTTTTGGAGTGTGTCCTTTTGTTGGTAAACTTTCATCCTCTTTGTTCTAAGGGTGAGCTTACGTGGATTCCAGAATGATCATGTGTGACATGATAGTATTGTTGGGAATTTGGGATGGTTATTCCCCATGATTCCAACTCTTGTTGGAAGTGTGTAGTGTGTTGACCTGGTTTTGCGATCACATGGTAGGTGCATGTTTTGTTGGGCACTTGTTGACAAGGTAGAGTGGCTTGTTCCTTACCTTGTATTGTTGACTTTATGGCTAGATGGGTTTTTCCTAGCACATAGAAAGTTCCTCATTGGAGGACCTTGTGTTTGTGTGACACCCATTCTCTTGTGGTTAACCTATTTGGGGGTTAACGTGATGGTTTGAGAATGTTGGAGTGATTTGGGTTCGACTTGTAGAGAGTTGTTGAGTCATTCCTATTGTTCACTTTTGATTTTGGTTCTTGTGCATTTTGGTTTCTATTCTTGGATTACAGGCTTCCAGGAGTAGGCCTAGTCTTTGAGGGGGATGATATAGTGCCTCTCCCATTTGAATTCTGTAAGTCATCTTGATGGATGCAACCTTGTTGATCTTTTGTTGTGTTGGATCATGATTGTGACCCTGAGTGCTCAAAACCATTGAGGTGTTTGGACTTATGTTTCTGTATGAGTTGCTTTGATTATGCTTTTGACTAATCTATAAGATTATGTTTTGATTTATGATTCAGTGAAGTTTTTGCTAGTGCTTAATAGGATTGATGTGGTATCATGAGGTTGTTCCATGATTACCTTGAGATGTGTGCAAAGATTGCACTGTGTACTTTTTACCATGCTACACTAGACTAGGTTCCTATAGTAGTGATTAGTCATGTTTATGATTGTGTTTGCTTATGTGTTTTAAGTGCCTTTTTGTTGATTCTTTAATCAATCATTATTAAATGCTTAAGTAATTAAAATGTGTTGTTCTTGTTGGATTCTTTGGTTACGTGTTGCAAACATTTACCTTGTTATATTTTGATCTATGAGATATCTGTTACTTATGTGATATTTTACATTTGAGATGACTTGATGGTCAGATGTTATACCTTGATTTCAGTATCATAGATATTAGACTACTATGTTGTTCAGCTAATCATATTGCATGACGATGCCATTTTGAGATGACAGTGTGTTTTATGATAATATCTGGTTATCTGGTATTTGGACATAACTTTGATTATGTTATGTGATAGATTTAATGCTATGGTTATTTACTTCATTCCTGCATTGTATGTGTTATGCAAAGGCGAGTGATGTAAATGGATTATTCTAATATAAATTAATAAATGGTTAAATTAGGTGATTTAATGTATTTATTTCTTTGGCTATGTTATTATATGCAATTTGCACTTGATCATGTTGTTTAGTGTGCATGATTTATATCCCTAGCAGTGGCACATGGAGTTAGTTATTTAGCCTTTCATATTTTACCAATGTCGTCCTTGAATAATCGACATATGCTTAATTAAATGTTTAAATTAAACCTTTCGGTGATTATTAAATCTGAACTCATTTGCATTATGTGATTAGACCAGTAAACGTGTCTGTGCATTTAGAGTTTCGCATTGTTGCTAAATTTGTTAAGGAGATTTATGTGTTTTTGGGTTTTCGGGCTTTTTAATTGATTTATTTTAATTTTTGGCAGCTTTTCTATAGATGAATTCCTATTTATAGGAATAGCCTATTTTCATTTGGGTCAATTCGGAGTTTAATTAGGTTGGCTAGTTATTTGCCCTAATCGATTATTCACTCGAAAAGTGAAAAAGTATCCAAAGAGGAATTTTATTCCTCACTTCTCACTTTTGAATTAGAAAGTTGGAGTGTAAAACCCAAAATCCTCTTCATGAGGATTTATTTTTTTGTTTGTTGTGAGAACTACGGGCATGGGATCGTCGCGAGGTTGAGTTCGTTGGATTTGGCTTGGGAAAATCTTGGATTCCCATGATTTTCGGCCACTTCTGTGGGCGTTTTATTTTTTGATTTAGATTTTTGTTTTCCCCTTTTGGCTGTGAGGTAGGGCTTTCCCGTTTTATTGTTTATGCTCGATTTTTGCCTCTATTTTTGGTAGCCATTTGTTTGGAGGCTAAGAACTAGTGTTCCCCTCTGTTTTTGTATGTTAGTTCTACCCGATTGGGTGGGTATGAACATTTCTCTATTTTTCGGGATGAGGGTTGGGGTATTACACCGTTATGCTTGCCGTTTTTGCATACAGTGTCTGAATTTGATTATTTTTGAATTTTTGGGGTTCTTGTGCCCAAAAGTCAAAAGGGTTTTAATTTTGCAATTTTTTCAAAATTTGGGATTTTTACCTCATTTTACGTGCCACCCTATTTTCTTAGATTTTCTTGGCACAACATGGGTCATGGACCTTGATGATCTGTTTGGATATAAGTCAGAACACTATTGCACTTTTATGTTTCATTGGGATGCATTTTGCATCCGTACTCCAAACATTGTGTTCAGTTGAGTGATTTTATACCCGGTGTTATTGTTTCTTTTAGACCTTTGCTTTTGTTTCATGAGCGCTAGGATTCGTGTAGAATCCATACTCTCAAATTGAGGTCAGTGGAGTGAGTTCATGACTTTTAGTCTTGTTACATCATTGGGATTCGTGTAAAATCCATACTCTCGGATTGAGGCTAGTTGAGTGATTTCATGATGTATGATTTTATTGGCTTTGGGATTTGTGTAGAATCCGTCCTTCCTGTGTTTCTTTTAGTTGGGTGTTTTCTTTGTATTATGTCCTCATCTTGTCCTTGTGTTGTGATCTTCGTGATGGTGGTGTGCCACACACAAGTATGTGCACGTACATTTATTGGGTGACTTGCGAGGCTTGATCTTCCGTGGTAGTTCTGGGAGTTATGATCATTGAGGTCAAGATGGGAGTATGCATGCCCATGGGCACTTGTTGTAGGATGAGCATGGGTAGGGTAGGGTAGCACATGGAGGGGCTTCTATCCTGCAACTTGGTGACTATTCCCTGGTTGCTAGAGAAATTTTTCTATAAGTGGTAATTAAATTAAAACATTGGGTGGTAATAAATACAAGATAATAAAATGTGTGGGTTGTGCGCCTTCCATCATGAAGAGTTATTGCCCTAGGTTGTGTGCCTTCTATTGAGAAGAGTAGCTGCCTATACTAGCTTAGGCTTTTGGATGCCAAGCGACTCTCCATGATGTCAGCCCCTACTTAGTAGCCTATTGAGTGTTTGACCAGGACCTTTACTCCTTGTATTGTCTTAGGTTCTTGGATATAGCCATCATACTATCCGGTGTGAGTGTCAGCCATGGATGTTGTTTTATGTGTTTGTTCTGGATCATCATCTCCATCAGCATGGCAGGTGTGGACTTACAAGTTCCACATGCTTGGGAGGCGTAGCTACCTTCACCACTGCTAGGGACTAGTGTACAGAGATGGTCTCTTGTCCTAGTGCGACCGTTGCTGGATGTTTTCACTTGATACTTCAGGTTTTGGAGTATGCTTTCTTGTGATTTATGCTTTCATTGGAATGCTTGGATATCATGTTTAGGGGTGAACCCACAATACTGGGTACCACTTTTGGGAGACGAAGGAAATTGTGAAATGATGGAAATTTTGCATGTAGAATTTTACATATGTTTGCTCGAATGTGCTAACTATGTTCGTGCGAACATGTTAAGTTTAAATAAGGTATGTTCGCATGACAATACCTTGTTAATATGTTCATGTGAACATATTAGTAACAGTGATTTTGCAATTGAAATTCGACTTTTCCGTTTGGGATCTTGATAAATTTTCCCTTTTTGCATGTTCGTGTAAACACAAATTATTATAAATGTCCGCGCAAACACATTAAATAAAAATTCTGGCTGCCAAATTATTTTTCTCATATGTTCATGCGAACATGGGTTCATGCAAACATGTCCAATATGTTCACGCGAATGCCATGTTCACACGAATGCGTAAAATTAGGAAAATTTTAACCCTTTTTTTTTTCTCTTTTGATTCCCATAATTGCAGGAGAATGATCTCCTGCTGTAAAATAAAAATGTCAAAATGTGCTGCTCAGAGCAAGCTTTACAATGACTATAATTGTAATACATATTTTTGTCATTAATACTTTCAAATATGAGTTTAACTCATTATAGGTTCATTACTGATTGAACATCAATCAACTTCAACACCTCGGGAAAATTAGTAAATTAGGTCAAATTTTTTTAAAAAAATATGTAGGAACTAGCTTATTGAGATACCTTTCTATTAAAAAAAAAATTAATTAGGTTTATGATAAATTGACTTCAAATTATTTGTGTCAAATGGAACGTATGTTTGAATTACAACTCATGTCACTTCAAAACTTCATAAACTATACAATATTCAACCAAAATAAATCAAACCAAATGCATCCTTTGGATATTGATGTTACAAATCTAATGCCAAAAGAATTACTTCATTATCATTTCTAAAAAAAAAGTTATGTGTGTCAAACAAAATGTCACTCTTTAAAAATATTGAATTTTATTATGTACCACTTTTCGGAGGAGATAAAAAAAATTGATATAAATAAAAATTTTTTTTGATTAAAAAATATGGTTACAAAGTAGGAACAAAGTACTCAAAATCACTAGTTTATGTCATCTAGAAATTATTTATAGTTTTTGAGATATAGTCACTTGAATGCGAGATTTGTTGCAAAAATATTAATTTTAGCGTCAAAATTGGTCAAAAAGTGAAACCCATTATTGTGGGATCACCCTTAGATGATGTTAGTTTATTTGATGCATTCTCATATTATGATGTTTAGCATATGCTTAGATGATGTGAATTTTTGTAGTAGCATATCCATTGCTTATTGATGTTTAGCATGTGATAGGTGATGTTATCTACTAGAGGATTATCTTATGCTTTTCTACTAGCATGCTAGATTCTTTATGCTTATATTGTTGCATGTTTTAGTAGTGACATCACTATTATGGCAGTATTGACGATTTGGTTGGTGGCTTGGGATGTTACGCATGGGGGATGGCCAAGGCCCACGATGGTCTTATGATGCTATTGACGGTTTGAGGAACCACGTACTTAATTTGGTTGTTTTGTTATTGGGATATTATCTCTGTACATTGCGATGTTGTTTATGTTCACTATGATGTTGCTTTTAGTAAATTCTTTTCTACTAGAGTTTTAGATGGATAGATGTATCTCCTTCTTGATCATGGCATCTTGTTGATTATGAACTCGAGTGTTCGCTCCTCAATCTATGTGGATCCGGTACTCCGCAGTGTGGAGGTTCTGAACTCAAATTTTCTCTACTTTTTCCCTTTTGTGTTTTTCTTATGTGTTTTTTGTTTCTATGGGCGACATTTTATCAGCATGGTGTGACATAAAAATGTATCGCATGCCCATAGAACCTGTGTCATACGATACTAGAAAGTATCTCACGCCTCTTGGAGAAATGTCATGCGATACTAGAAAGTATCACACCTCCTTTGGAGAAATGTCATACGATACCCTAAAAATATCGCACACCCTTGAGAAAAGTATCACTCAAACTTTGAAAGTGTCGCCCTCCTTTAGAAATGTCGTAGGATACTTTTTAGTGCTGTATTAAAGTATCGCATGGGTTTTGTAAAAACCTACGCAGGCTGGTAGAGGGCACTTCTCGATTTGATCTGAACTTTTTGAGAGTTGTTCTAGATACCCTTTTTAGTGTTCTTCGACTCTATGTTATTTCTTTTTGGATTCAGGTTGTTTCCTTTCAGATCCTTTTTGTGTGTTTTTGTTGTAGTCCTTTGGGGTTTAATAATTCCTTATACTTAAGATATATTTTAATATATGCGACGAATCTTTTGAGATATGTTTTAGACCTCTCAAAGATAAGATAAAGATTCTAGGAAATTTCATGGCTTTAGAAATCTAGATTTAGCCAATTTTCGGGGCTTCAAGATTTCAGGCTTAGCCAAATTTCAAGATTTTGCATTTTACCCCAGCTTGGTGTTTTGTTTATGAGTGGTTGTTTATTGAGCCCTCATCTTGTGCGTTATCGTTGTTGGCTTTTGTTTTCTTGTGTCAGTTTGGTAGTGGCGTTTGGAGATTCGTTGGTTGCCTGGATTGTGCTGAAGTCTTCTGTTGCAATCATTGTGATCCCTGTATGATGTTGTCATGTGCATTCATACTTGTAAATAAAAAATTCTTAGCTTGTATTTCATCCTTGTTTCCAAGGATCTCCGGGCGGGGCATTACATGTATCATCTTTTCCGTAATCAGAATGGGTTGTTCCAACCATAATTCACCATTGTGAAACCAAATCAATATGTATCTTATCCACTTCACTTGGAAATTTTGAGGCATCTGAGGGATATGAGTTAATCCTTTGACTTCCAAATGTTTATGCTCAAGTTTCAAAACTTTGTCAACACACATTTCAACTAGGGTAGTATCCATTTCTAGTGTTCCTAATTCTTGAACAGAACATTTAAAATGAGTTTGTAAGTTGTTAATTAAGAGTACCTTGGCAGGGATTTGTGACTGAGCTCCATATGGATCAAGTGACTCAACAATGGCTGGAATGATCTTGAAGTTTTGTGCTTTCCATTTGACACCTTTAGCCAACATTTTAGAACCATTCTTTGGTTTAGTGCTACTTCCACTGTTAGATGCCATCCATGCTCAATAGATGATGAAATTCATGAAGATCTTGTTGTTGAATCACTTGGAAACACTATAATGCTCTTTCAAATTGCTCTGTTCTTCAAATGTTGTGGATGCAATAAAAAATGAAGTCAAAATTGCCCCCTTTTGTTGAGAAATTTTCATAAATGCTTAGTGCTATTATGACATAGTGCATGACAAACTATCATCCACTGACCTAACTTGGCAAGAGTATCAACTCAGAAAACAAACCAAATTTCCTTTATTCCCAACCTCGCTCAGTAAGGTCTACAACCAACTTACCTCAATGGAGTCTAATTTTGCTCGGCGAAGGATAACCTTTCTATGATTCCTAGTGTATCTAAAATATTGATTGGATCATTTTCATTCTTCATATTCTTGGAATCGCTTATGATTTTCTTGCTAAGTACAGCTCCAACTCATTCTTAGGAATTTAGTTTGAGGGAATGGGGTCACCCATTTCTTGAGTGACTTCACTACCATGATTCAAGCTAGTATCCTCAATAGATTTAGGAGTCCATTGTTGCCTCATTTATTTCCTTATATTTTCAGCCCTTGCTTTCTTTTCATCTTCAACTTTGCCTATATTCATGCAATTTTTAGTTATATGACCGAGTTCTATGCATATGTAACACCTTATGGTAGTGTCCTTCTTTCTTAGGTGATGCCTTGCACAATTTATACCAATGTGTCCATATTCTCCACAATAATGACATTTGCACCAGGTATTGTAGTCCCATCCAAATATTTCCTTTACAAGTTGTTCATCTGGATTGAATGATTTGGATCTGCATTGAGATGCCTTGTGACCATGCTTTTTGCATTTGTGACAATTACCTTCAAATTTTGGTTTTTCCTTGCATTCATTGGCTTTGTGACCATGCTGATTATAGTTATAGCATTTTTCATTGAATTTTCTTTTTCCATTGCTCCAACATTTGTTTGATGTATCACCAATTTTCCCACAATGATTGCATGAAGGTTTTGGATTCCTTTTTGCACCTTTCTTGGAAGATTCATCTTATTCTTCATTGTATCCAATTCCTACTTTACTTTTTTGCTTATGAAGATTCTATTCATTTTGCTAAATCAGTTGATTCATGTCTCCTTGTGATTTCAACATTCTTTCATTGATTTGGTTTTTAGTATTGAGGTCATTCTTTAATTTTTCAACAATTTTCTTTTAACATCTCAGTTCTGTCAATATTCTTTCATTAATTACCCTTTCATAATTTAGATCATTTCTTATTCTTTCATTCTATGCTTTGAGAATCTTGATTTCTTCATTTGCTTTAGTGATTTGAACAATGAGGTCTTCATGCTAATTGAATTGATTCTATTCTTTACTATTTCTTGCCTCCAAGTCTTCATTTGCCTTATTCCTTTTTTCCAAAATTTCACATAGCCTAATTGATTGGATTTCTTGTTCTCTTTTAAGTTTTCTTACTTCTTCCTATAGAGAGCCATTCTTTGCTAGGAGTTCCTTGATTGACTCATTAACTTCATCCGAGCTGCTTGATGGAAAAAAATCTTCAATCTTTTCTTCAACATACTGATGGTCATTCATTTATCTTCCAAGTTCCTTCTTTCTTTTTAGGGATTGGGAAAGGTGCTCCTCTGCTTCTTTGAGTTGAGTTATGGCCATTTCTAGATCTAGCTTTTCATTTTCAATTGCCTTATTAAGTCTGAATATCTCCATTTGTCCTTAGAACTTGCTCAATTTGTCAAGCTTTTATCCTAAGAACCATAGAGCTCTTATACCAATTTTTGGAAATATTCGATATATGATATGTTACTTAGAGGGGAGGGGTGAATCAGTAACATTAAATTCTTCTTTTGAATTAGTCACAAACCAATCTATGCTACTATATGCAATAATACTGGAAGTTAAAACATTCATCACAAAAAAGAACACAATATTTTGGTGACTCGGAAACCTTCCAAATAGAAAGTGAAATTGGGGTGGGGATGATACCCAAAAAACTTCAATACTGTAGCACAAAGTTGGCCGATTAAGGCTTACATTGACCACTTCTAGTGATTTGCCCTATGAGGAGCACAAAGGACTACTAGGTCCACCTTGTTAGAGGATTTACAAACATACAATGAAGTATGCACTCGGTTAGGAGATTTATACAAAGACTATTAAGTCTACATTGTTAGAGGATTTAGAAAATTGATTCACCTCTTAAGATGAAGCAGTGGATCTACTTATAATTGATTGTTGATAACATTCTTTTTGCACTGATCACCTCTTGTAATAGATATAAATTTTTTGCCTCTGTATTGAATTTTCTATGTTCCTTGAACTGATGTTGATAATCTTCCACATATATTTCTCATTACTTCAATATCTCTTCATGTGTGTGATATCTTACAGTACACCTTTCAAATTTACAAATCTGCAAGGCTGGCCAAAACATAAGTGAAAAAATACATTACAAAGTCAGCCCAATATTAAATAACTCAGGTTCACTGAAGTAACTTGGTGACCTTCTGATACATTACGTTCATTGTATTACTCATCATCATCATGCACTTGGTAGAAGTGAAGGCTCGGTCCATTCTAATCACTCGATCTAGTTTTGAACTCAGTGACCACTGGTGACTCGGTAGATGTAGTGTCACTCAGTAGATACTGAGTTTACCTTGGTTCACTTGGTAAATGCTAATTCTCCCAATGCTCAATTTACACAGAATCTGCATGAAACAAACTTGCTACTCGGTAGACATTGTGAAGCTCAATGGACACTGCTGATCTTCATATTGCTTGTATTCACTCGATAGCCACTGTCTTCTTGGTGTAAACTACTAAACTCTTCAAAGCTTGGTTAATACTAGAATGCTCGATGAGAGTAGAGAATTAAGTGTTGAGCTCAGTAGCTATACTGATATGGATAAGTGTTGTCACTAATGGAAATACTAACTTAATGCCAACATGTAACACATCATTTTAGTACATGGTTTATGGAATACTACTTGGTGGTTTTATGGGACTTGCTACTATATAAGTAACCACAAGGGTAGTTGTTGTATAACAAGATAGAAGGCAAAAGGGCAAGAGTCAAGCAAGACAACACTTGACAGGTTAACTAAGCAAACATTTGTAAAGGTTAGAAGCATGACAAGAGATGTGTGCATTCATGCTTGTTCACATATATTGTTTGGTTTTGGATATTACATTGAAGACTTCCATGGTTGTATTGTAATGGTGTTTTTTCAAAATAATACATGGTGATGGATGCTTTTGGAGGCTAGGTTTTTCCCTCAATGAAGGTTTTCCAGGGTATATCTTCTATCATAATTTTTGTGGGTATGTTGTCTATTCTCTTTGATATGAATTTAAATTACATATTGATTTCAGATCTATTATGGGTTATGTTGAAACAATTATATTCTTTGTCACAAGTTTCCTTACAAGTGGTATTAGAGCTATGGATTTATTATTGTAACCATAGATTGAATCCATAAGGATGCATTAGAGAACAAAAGAAAGGACAAGATATATGAGTTGTTTATTTCATATCTTAGGGTTTTGGGTTTTCTATTATGATGAGATATTGGTAGATTTTGGGCATGTGAAATTGTTGGAGAAAAGGGTTTTTCAAATGTTTCAATTAAATGAGGCTATTAGGGGAAGCTTGCAGAAATGACCTCCTAGGTAAAATCAAACCTTACCATTGGATCTTGGTCAATGTTTCCATAAATTTTGATATATAATATGCCCTAGTTTGGCCATGTTCAAAGGAAATGAAAGATTTTTTTTTTGTTTCAGCTTGTGATGGTTGTCAAATTTAATCTCGTCAAAAATTTTTGTCACAAAAACAAATCATAGTGAAAATGGTAAAAAGGACTATCCTAGTAAAATGACCATAGCTTTCTCTTAGTGTATTGAATTTTAGACTTCTTATAGGTGTTGGAAAGATAATTCAGAGAACTACTATTTGGTGTAGGTTTGGTTATGTCATTTTGACATTTTGTCAGGTCTTAAGAGTCTGAAAGTTAGATGTTATTTATCTTGTGCACAAATTACGGCATAACTTGGGTATACAGAGTCCGATTTTGAACTTCAAGTAGTCAACATAAATCTCTTGGAGATTTCTACACATTGGTTCATATTTGGTGTAGGTTTGGTATGGTTTATTTGGTGATTATTAACCTGAACATTTTATAGTATATATTGACTATGTTAGCATTGTGAGTTTATGATATTGTATATTTTGGAGATTTAAGATTTGATGTCATTTTTCAGATTGGTTTCATGCTGATATGGTTATCCATGTTTTATTTGGATATGTATGATGACTTGTTGGGTCTACAAGTTGTGCAATATTGTAAGTGGTCTATACTTATAGGTTGCATTTATATCTTGGTTATGGATTGTATTTGCCCATTGATCTTTCATTATTGATACATATTTAGATTGGTGGCATGGATTTTAGTTGTCTATGCCCCAAGTCACATGATTTACTATTTTTTTTTCATATAGAAGGGATGGGATTTTGTTACTAGGTATAGTCATGGTGGAGGATTGTGGTTGACTATTTTATGCTGATAGGTTAGACATACTGAGAGTCAGATGCTCAATTCATGGATGTGATCATGGTGTCATGGATTTTGCCACAACATGATTGGATATGCAGGTACATCCTTGATGTTTATTGGTTTGGATTCCTAATTTGGTTATGGTGGTATATCTTCTTGGTCGAGGATCATGGTTAATTGGTTTCTTTTGAGGAGCTCATGATGTACACTTTGAATTCTTTGATAGTTTGATGCCTTGGCTTACTCTCATGGTTAGAGGATGATTTTTTCATGATGATGTCATGAATAGCTTGGATACATAGTTTAGTTGGACCTTCTGATAGCGATGATTTGATAGTGCAGGATTAGTTCTTGATTTTGTTTTATATCCTCTTAGTTTAGAGATCTTGGTTTCACTTGGTATTGACACTTTGGTTATGTGTATAGACCTACAGGATCTTCATGTAAGAGATGGATTTTATGATGCCATAGGTGACTCGATACCATAGTTGAGTGGACATTTTTGGCATTGATATATTTATTGAGTGTATCTAGATGTCAGAGGTTTGTTTTAGATTAGGACTACATTTTTGATGAAACAAACATCATTGTAAAGCTCTTGACAAAACCTTCAAATTGATGCCAACTTTGACCACTTTTAGAGAGTTCCAAATTTTCCCTTTCTATTGGCCTCTGACCCAAGGTTTGACCAACCTTTGAATGGCCATCACTTGAGCATATAAACTCCTTTTTTATCTATTCAAGTTGCATTGGATTCAAAATTTTGAGGACTTCTACACGGTACTAATTATTGGAATTTTGGAGATACTTCAATTTTAGTGAAAATATCGTCTAGACCAAGCCTCCCCACTAACAAAGAACCTTTTGACCTATAAAAGTTTATTTTTACTTAGAATGAAAGTGAGGGCATGTTCATGTCACTTCTCCAGTATCACATATACAAACTACAAGAATTTTGAATATTTGAATCATCATACACATTATGATGAATGACATAGCACTACTAATATAATCAACCATATATCTGCTAGTGTTCATTGTTACATCCATCACACACATAGTACCAACTAGTAGAAATAGAAGCAAAAAAACTGAAATAACTGATGCAATGAAAAAAAGTATCAATATTTTTGACCCCTCATACAGAAAAATCATTATAAAATGAACTTTTCAAATCCTCTTTTTAACATCATAGGCTGAAGACTTGATTTTTCTTGCACTTGATCCTCATTAGCTAATGTAGACATGAGAGTCAGTTTACTACTTGCATTTAGTATCATTTTCAAATGTACCATGTTTACAATTGATCATTCATTCTTCATGTGATGAGCTCTTATGATGTATTCAATTCCATTTTTAAACAAATGATACTTTTTATGTTCTCTATAGAATATAGCTTTCCTATCATATAAGTATGGGCTACCTAATGCAATCCTATAGATATCAAGTAGAACCACATCAAATTCAATCTCATCTTAGATGCTATTGCAAATATTAACTTGCATTACTTAGTGACTTGCAATGTTTTATCATTGTACACCCAACCTAATGGATAAGGTCTCTTATGTGGCTTAGTTTCCAATCCCAACTATTTAACATCTTCTAAAATCCAATTAACTTGGGACCCACTATCTATGAATGGGTCAATTTTAGTGTTCTTTGAAATCACCCTTATATGAAAAAGTTCACACCTTTTACTATCTTTAGGAACAACATGACTTTTTTAAGTGGAAGCATATGAAACATTAGTGGTAGAATCAACAAAAGCTTTACCTTTCAAACCCATAGCTGATATTGTTGTCTCATCACCAGAATCTTATCCAAGATCTTGAACACTAGTTGTAGACTTTTGTTTTCCCTTTTGATCCTTCTTAAACCACTTTGGTCTCAACTCTGGATACAATTTTCAACACTTTTCTTCTGTACGCCTTTTCTTCTAACAACGTGAACAAGTAGGATTATCACTTTCCTCTTTCTTCACTATGGCTATTTTCTTTCATTTCATGATGCTTCTAGGAGGAACAAATTCCTTCTTTGAACTGAAACTTGTGTTTCTTCCACTTGCTTCAATATAGGTTGCTGGAATGCATACTTAATCAAAGTTAGAAGGACTAAACATCAATATTGTAAATTTTAAATGAGAATGCATTCCACCTATATACTTTAATAAAGTATCTTATGAGTAAAGAGGAATCCCAAGAGTGAATGCCTTCTTCCTAAACACCTGTGTATACTTTTACACAAACTACCCTTTACCTTGCCTAGGATTTTGTCAGTGCATAATGACTTGTTGCATATGACCCAAATGATAAAACTATTTTTTCAAAGTAGAAGTAAATTCATACCAAGATGAATTGATTTTACTATGTGTAGCAAGCTCATCCAGGATCTTACTCTCCCACTAGACTAGTGTAGCACCTCCCATTTTGAGAGTAGCTAGCTGGATTTTGGAAGAATCATCCAAAATATTTTGAACCTTAAAGTACACTTTAGTTTGTTTAAACTAGTTATCTAGTTTTTTTACATCCAATTCACCACTATATATAAGCAAATCAAACTTTACATCAAGGTTTAACAAAGGTTTCCTCACATGCTTCCTTTTAGAAGAAGTAAACAACTTAGAAGAAGAAGATGAAGAGGATGAAGAAGATGGGAATGGAGGTTCAAGAGGGTCACTACCTCCTCCTACTCCTTTTCCTTTGCCATCTATTGACAAAGATTTAGCTTCTTCCTTCTTCCTATCCTTGTTCATCTTTCTCAATTGTTGTTCATTCCTCTCTTGGAAAAGAATGTCCACCAAAGCTTTGAATTCTAATGATTTTGTTCAAATGCCATGACTTGTAAAAAAGTATTTCTTTTCCCAATATTTGGATTAAACTCTAAAAGTTCAGCTTCTCCTTTTTTCAACTTCAACCTGGTTAACATTCACCACCTGCAATTTCTTTGCAAAATAGGCTCTAATACCAAACTTGATCTATAAACTAGGATTCACAAGTTGATAAATTTATCCAAATTGTAGATTTATTTCCTTGATCCATGTAGAAAATGTGTGGCTATGTATCTTCAAACTGTGGAAATTACAAAGAAGAAGAATCTAGGACTGATACAGAGGAATTCTAACCAATTACATAAAGTTAATTTTATACTTTTACTAAAGTAAATTAACTTAATTGAAATGCATAAAAGAATAACATATAATAAACTAATAGAAGGAAATATTAGAGATAAGAGGCATAACACAATTTGATATCAGAGTTTGCCTTGTTAGTTTACGTCTCTAAGTCCTGCTCTAATTGGTGGACCAATTCGATTAACTCCAAAATCAAGTACAAAGTGTTACAATATTAACTCCTATTAGAATTATCCAAGACTAAGTTAAGTTACTAAGAAGGGAGGGGTGAATTAGTAACTTCTAAAATTTCTACACCAATTTCAATTCTGAATCCAATAAACCATTTAACATATAATTCATCACATCTGATCTAATTGCATGCATGAGAAACTAAAAATATGAAAGCATCCACAACACTTGAACACAATGATTTGGTGACTTAGAAATCTTCCAAATAGAAAGTAATACTGGGGTGGGGACAAAGCCCACAAACTTTACTACTATAGTATAAAGTTGGCTTGCAAAGGCTTACATTGACCACTTCTGATGATCTACCCTATAAGGAGCCAATATGACTACTAGGTCCACCTCATGAGAGGATTTAAAAACATACAATGAAATATGCACTCAGTAAAGAGATTTAGAAAAGATGGTTAGGTCTACCTTGTTAAAGGATTTTGACTAGTTCACCTGTTAGGATGAAGTAGTAGATCTCTAAATTTGTAACTAAGTTTTTTGATAGAGATCCCTTGATGTATTGGTCACTTTTCTGTGATAGATTTCTCACTATTCCTCCTTATGCTGATATGGCCCTCATAAATCTTAATTTTTTGCTTACATTCACATTCTTGCACTTGCATTACATACACATTACATTCCATACCACTTTGATATCATACAATACATCACATATATATATCAAACCAATTTACAAAATTACAAAGTCGGCCAAGAGACAACTTAACAGAAATATGACAAAGTTGACCAATATGAAGATACTTGGGTTCTAAAGGCTAACTTGGTGAGGATCTAATACTCAACATCTACTGTCATTGCTTGGCATCGTCATGATCTTGGTGAAAGTAGAAGCTCAAACCATACTAATTACTTTCAAGTAGTCTTCGAACTCGGTCTGTACTGGTGACTTGGTAGATATTTTGCAACTTGGAAAACACTAAATTACTTGGTTACCATGGAGTGGCTAGGTCAACACTACCTTCAAATTGGATGAACTGATAACTTGGTACACACTACAATTCTCAATAACCACTGGCTTCACATCACATGAACAACAAACTTGGTAACCACTGATAAACTTGGTATACATTGAACTACGTGATTTGCACTACTAAACTTCACACTAACTGAATTTTCTTGGTAACCACTAGAAATAGTCCAAAGGAATTAGTAGCAATTGTAGAAGCTTAGTGGCTATTGAATTACATGGTAAACACTGTAAAATATTCAATGAGCTTGGTAGCTATACACAATCTAAATAAGTGTGTGTCACTAATAACAAACTTCACTGATATGTCAACAATCTCCCCCTTTGGCATTAGTGACAAAACACTTATTAGCCCAAAATTGAATACCTTGTATTCATCACCATGTGATATTAGCTTGGTCTATTTTTAGATTTTTTTAAAAGAATTGATCTGTGTAAGATATATATAGACTCTATTATGTACATGAAACCTTTCTGTGATATACATATCTCCCCCTGTAACTCTACTCTTCTCCCTCTTTAACTTTTCTTCGATATCTCATCTCTTCCTATAATGCCAGTAATGCCAAAGGTTTATTCAACATATTTACATGGAAACACCAAAATGAGATAAGAATTCATAGTGTACCTTGAGGGTAATTGAAAATGTTTTATCACAATTTTTCTATAAGACCTTGCATGTCTAAATGATGATTTGTACTTCTACTAAAAGTTCAATCATGTGATCAGCCATAGAGAATTTGTTGTCTTGGATTAGGGTCTTCGCATAAACAATGTGTTTTTGCATAGAATCCATGATAGGAAGGATCATATTTTGGATATCAACTAGTGTGGAACAGATCCTTGCTTCTTCTTCTTAAAGCTTTGCCTACATATTTGACAAAAAATTGATTTTCTTAAAATGTGCAAAGCTTGAACTAGGGTCAAGTTGCAATTGCTGAGCACTTGCCTTAAGATCAGTATCAATTTTGGACAATTTTTCCTCAACTTCTTTGGTATACTTGGTGACATTACATAGCTAAGAAAAAGTATTGACAAATTAGAATAGGACACCTCAAGATTGACCAAAATTGTTGATAATTCAGCTTGGTTAGTAGAAATTTTCTGAGCAATGTGCTCCAACACTTTATTATTGAACTTATTTTCTACTTTTTCAATCAATTTCTCTTGTCCCTTGGTGTACTCTTTAAACTTTTGAGCTACCTCTTCAAGTTGGAACAAAATTGGTCAAGAAGAACCAACCTCAACTCCAATAGCCTTAGTCAAAATGTTAGTAGCATCATCTAATATCTTATATTCTTTGCCTACTTGGCCTTTTTATGAAGAAGTTCACCAACCATTTACATTTGATCTACAAAAAGATTTTAGAAATCCTATTTGGGAATTTCTATTTCCTCATCTAGATCTATATCTTCTTCTATTTCCTTTCCTTTTGAAAAATTTGTATTTGGTTGAAACTTAGGTTCAACTATCCTTGTATTTATTTCCCTAGTACCTAGAATGGAAACAATGGTAGGCATACTTGGGCTTGTAGTTAAAACTATTATAGCACTGACTGGTGGAGTACTTATAGAGATGCTAGAAGAATCCTAAATTGATGAAGCCAAAGTTGAAGTAGACAAAATTGGAGAACTTACCATGGATGAACTCAAAACTAAAGAAGTCAAAATTGGAGAGGAGATGGATAAAGAACTAAACTTGGTAGAAGGAGTTACCTATAGCTTAGTTGATGAAGTAGAAGTCATTTCTATCATTGATATGTTTAGTTGTGTTGGTGCAAGGAGTGATTGGACATTTGATGTATCTGATGTAGTCACAACCATAGTTGCTAGAGTTGCCTCCATACTTGATGTTGTCAAGGGTTTTCTTAAGGAGTGAGGAAGTGAGGAAATGACTACATTTGCTATCTTTATTGGGTTAGTCTCCTCATCATCTTCCTTATCTTCCTTTATAGCTTCTACTCCTTGCTTCTCTTCTTCTTCATTTTCTTTAGCTAATTGCTCATTATATTGTTCGTAATCAATAGTAAAATAACAATTTTTTCCTTCATCATTCTCTTCATCCTTACCTTCTTCTTCTTCATCAGCATCCTTTACTTCAATTGGATATTCACTTGGTTTATGAAGGTGATAAACATTATTCCAAGTGTTTGTAGAATTCTTAACTACATGCTCTATATCTTTGATCAAAATTAAACATGTATTAAACCTAAGAGTTATTTTATCTTCATTTTTCTTTAAAAACTCTTTTACCTTGCATGGTACTAATTGCCTTAGGGTTTGTGCATATATGTCTTTTTTTGTTTGCATTGCAAAGTCCCATCTTGGCTTTATTTTCTCTAACAATTCATTAGAGATTTGAGAGGTGATCTGGTCTGGTGAATACTTCCATTTGCTTCTTTTGATCAAGACTAGTTCTTCAACCTATTTTTTCTCTACTTCTATCCTTGTTTCATACTTGAAAGATTTCAAGATTGTTATACCAGCACCTTCCTCCATTTGTTTCAACTTTTCTTGAAAGATGGGAGGAGGTCTACTAAGGACAATATCACTTCCTTTCTTCTTATACCTCCTTATGAAGACTATAGTGGATGCCTTTGGATGCTTGGTGATGATCACCTTGCCCTTTTTCTTCAAGGTTCCTCTTTTTCTTTTATTTCTTCTTCATCATCTGCTTGCTCTGCATCTTCACCATTGCCCTTAGTTAACATAATAGGTGCACTAGATTTTAGTTTTTCTATACTCCTCTTTCCTTTGTTAACCACCTAGGGTAGCTATATTTCCTAGTCTATTATTCCCTTCACTTCATCATTGGTGCCAAAGTAAGGGGCATTGGGATCAGCAGGCTCATTAACAAGGGCTTCAATGATATCCTTGGTCTCATCAATGTTTACTTCATAGCCAGGAGGCTTTACCCATATAGTTCTAGGCTCGACTTTTTGGATGTATACTTTGTCACAATCAACCATAAAACATGCATCATCTTTGTAATCTTCAACTAACTTCTTAATTATCCTAACCTATTATTCATTTTGTCTTTAAACACATCAAAGTAGTTGTCCATGATGTTGCCATATTTTTCTCTTATTTCTGCACTGTATTCATTTATTTGCTACAATACTTACACATCCTTTCTCCAGACCATAGTGCCTTTAGAAGGGAAAAAATTTTGCACATAAAAGAACAAACATGTTAATAGAGAACCAAATTTACAAGGATTATTCTTGGAGGTTCTAATGCTTTCCATATTTTTGTTGAATTGCCTCAACAACTCAGTGAGGTCATAAGACAAGTTATTTTTCACCACTTTGTAAGCCAAGTCCATAGCTTCACAGGATACACTGTTGAGTCGAACTGACCTATATATTTTGTGAGCTATAACATGAATACCAAACTTGAGTTCTGCACCTATGACACTGCTAATATTCATGCCTCTCCCATCTCACTTGGATAGGGTTTTCTTTTCTATCTTAGCTTGACCTAGGGTTTTAGTGATTTTAGCTTTGGCTAGCATGGGAAGACTAGAGATTTAATGAATCATCTTTTTTATTATCAATATTGGCAGCTCTAACCATAATTGACTATTGTACACTTGGCTAAGAATATACCTAATCCATTTAACCTGAAACTCTTGGGGCATATGGGAAATGTGGGTTAAACCTTTTGTTTCCAAATCTTGATCCTTAGGTTTGAGGGTTCCATCAACATACAACTAAGCTAGGGCATCATCCATCTCAAAAGTACCAATTTCTTGGATTGTGCATTTAAAGTGAGTTCTAATGTTATTAACAAGAAGTACCTTGGGAGGGATTTGTGATTAAGCTCTATTGGGGTCTAGGGTTTTTGGAACCATGAGCATGAGCGAGAAGTCTGATGCCTTCCACTCAACACCTCGAACCAACATATTAGAACCTTTCTTTTCCTTGCTCCTATTGTTGGATGCCATTTTCACTTTGTATCTTGAGAGAAATTTGAAAATGATTGCAAGAAATTTTCTTAAGTCACTTGATTGCACAAAAAATAGCTCTTCAAAAATTCACAGTGAAAAAATGAATTCACTTTCATGAGTTTTGTTAAAATTTTGCCACTAATGCTTGGTATAGTGGTAGATGAATCAACATAATGCTTGATAGGTTGTGATCCACTACTTTGTCTTGATCACTTGGTGAAGTCTTCATGACTTAGTACCCATAAGTGTGTATGTTACTCCCGACCTTGCTCAGTGGAGTCTAGGACCTAACGTTGCTCTATAGAGAAAGTGACTCGGTAATAACTATCTTTCTTAGTGATCCCTTAGTATCATGCGTACAGATTTGGATCTTTGTTACCTTTCAACTAGAACTATTTTTTTATGTTTTCTTTGATAGCCTAGTTCTAGTTCTTCCTTAAGAACTTAATTAGTAGTGGTAGAGTCACCTAGTTCTTGAGTGACTTGATCATCATTACTTAGACTAGTATCCTTGGTAGACTTAGGAATCCATTGCTGTCTCATCTACCTTCAAATGTTATCAGCTTTTGCCTTCTTCTCATCTTCAATCTTACTAGTATTCATACAATTTTTGGCAATATGACCAAGTTTTGTACAAATTTAACATCTTATAGTGGTATCTTTTTTTCTCATATGATGTTTAACACAATACATACCAATGTGTCCATAATCTCCACAGTAATGACATCTACACCAAGTATTGTAATCCCAACCAAATATTGCTTTCACAATTTTCTCTACAGGATTCAATGTCTTTGTTTTGCATTCTGATGCCTTATGTCCACTTTTCTTGCATTTATGATAGTTGACTTCAAATTTTGGTTTCTCTTTGCATTCATTAGTCTTGTGACCATTCTGATTGCAGTTGTAGCAACTTTCATTTAATTTTTCTTTTCCATTACTCCAACATTTGTTAGATGTTTGACCTATCTTATTGCAGTGATTGAAAGTAAGTCTTTGATTCCTTTGAGCACCTTTTTTAGAGGATTCACCTTCTTCTTTGTATCCCATCCCTACTTTTCCTTTATTCCTATAGAGGTTTTCCTCATTCAATTGAACCATGTCTGCTTGCAATTTCATCATTCTTCCATTGATTTGCTTCTCAATGTTTAGGTTATTTTTCAATCTTTCATTAATTTTCTTTTTAGATCTTAGCTTGTTTCTTATTCTTTCATTGATCTGTCTTCCTAAATTTAGATCACTCCTTAATCTTTCATTGATCTATCTTTGGCACATGATTTCCTCGTTTGCATTGGGGATTTGATCCATAGATCTACATGTTGAAGGGATTAGTTCTAGATCTCATTGTTTCTTCCATCCATTTATTCTCTTATCTTGTTCCTCTATTCCAAGATTTTACATAGCCTCACTGACTAAATTTCTTGTTCTCTTTTCAGTTTCCTTACTTCTTCTTGTAGGGACCCATTCTTCTCTAGGAGTTCTTTGATTGCATCATTTGCTTCATTGGAACTACTTGAAGGAAAAAGGTCTTCAACTATTTATTCAATGTAGACATGGTCATTCATTTGATTTGCAAGTTCCTTTCTTCTTTTTATAGATTGGTAAAGTTGCTCCTTAGCTTTCTTGAGTTGTGCAATGACCATTTCCAGATCCAACTCTTCATTGTCAATTGCCTTATCTAGTCTAAATATCTCCATATTCTTGATCTATTGCTCAAGTTGTTAAACTTTCTCCTGAGAACCATAAAGCTCTAATACAAATTGTTGGAAATATTCAAGACTATGCTATGTTATTTAGAGGGGAGGAGTGAATCAATAACTTCTAAAATTTCTACACCAATTTCAATTCTAAATCCAATAAACCATTTAACATTTAATTCATCACATTTGATCTAATTGCATGAATGAGAAACTAAAAATATAAAAGCATCCACAACACTTGAACACAATGATTTGGTGACACAGAAACCTTCTAAATAGAAAGTAAAATTGGGGTGTAGATGAAGCCCATAAACTTTACTACTACAATATAAAGTTGGCCAGTTAAGGCTTACAATGATCACTTCTGATGATCTTCCCTATTAGGATCAAATAGGATGGCTAGGTTCAACTTGTGAGAGGATTTACAAACATACATTGAGGTATGCACTCGATAAAGAGATTTAGAAAAGATTGTTAGGTCTACCTTATTAAAGTATTTTGACTAGTTCACCTATTAGGATGAAGCAGTTGATCTCTGAATTTGTAGCTGAGTTTGTTGATAGTGATTCTTTTATGTATTGATCACCTTTCTGTGATAGATTTGTCACTACTACTCCTTATGCTGATATGGCCTTCAAAAATCTTTATCTACTACTTACATTCGCATTCTTGCACTTGCATTACATACACATTACATTCCATACCAAATTGATATGCTACAATACATCACACACACACACACACACACACACACACACACACACACACACACACACACACACACACACACACACACACACACACACACACACATCAAACCAATTTGCAAAATTACAAAGTTGGCCAAGACACAAGTTAGAACAAATATGACAAAGTTGACCAATATGAAGATAGTCGGGTTGTAAAGACTAAATTGGTGAGGTTCTGATACTTGACATCCATTGTCACTACTTGGTGAACTTAGAAACTCAGTCCATATTAATCACTTTCTAGTAGTCTTGAACTCAGTTTGTACTAGTGACTTGGTAGATATTGTGCAACTTGGAAAACATTGAATTAATTGGTTACCATGGAGTGGCTCGATCAACACTACCTTCACATCACATGAATTGAGAACTCATTAGATATTACAATGCTCGGTAACCACTAGTTTTGCATCACATGAACTATGAACTTGGTAACTATTGATAAACTTGGTATACACTAAACTACTTAGTTTGCACTACTAAACTTCACACTAATTGAATCTACTTGGTAACCACTAGAAATAGTCCAAAGGACTTGGTTGCAACTATAGAAGCTCAGTGGCTAATGAATCACATAGAAAACACTATAAACTATTCAATGAGCTTGATAGCTATACAAAATCTAAATAAGTGTGCATCACTAATAACAAACTTGACTGATATGTCAACAAACCCCTTCTAGTACAATAACATTACTCTGCTCTAATGTACAAGACTAAAAAATGTTGTCCAAAAAATACCTCCCTTCTTAGCACTTGGTCATTCCTCTGATTCTAGAATAATTCCTCTAGAATGCCTTAATTCAAATGACTAAGTTCACATCAATTCCTATATGTTGAAAAAGCCTCCTACCCCCCTTTTTATAGATAAAATTAGCTTAAAATAGGACAAAACAATAACTAGTAAAATAAGCCCTTTAACCATTTACATCTTGTTTAACCCCCTTTTTCCATTTTTATTATTTTGGCCCTTAGCAAATTTGAGGTAAAAAATAATAACAAATTAACAAAAAACATTAATTTAAAAGGTTTGTGGCATATTGGTGAAAACGTAAATAACAAATATGCTATATAAGTTCTAAGCCACACAAGTGGCATAGTAGCATTAACTACTTTGGATGAGCGGTCGATCAGGGGTTCCAATCCCATTGGTGGCTACCTTTTCCATGTTTAGTGGTGGTGAAAGCTTAAATAGTAATTTATGCCTATGGTTGTTAATGGCCATTGGTGGTGTAATGGCCACTAGTTTATTTTGGTGGCCGATGGTCAGAGATTTGACCTTAGACAACCACCTTCACTAAACTTGCCTACTCACATGTAACCTCCATGCCACATGGACCTCCTACCAATGCGCCACTTGGACTTTCCAAACTTTTTTGCCATGTGACATGCTGACTATATTGCATGCCACATGTCATCATGTTGATGTCATCTTTATGGACATGCCACATCACTAGGTGATGTCATCATCTCTTTTGGTCAATTGACTATGACTGAGCATAGCTTTTAAATCTTGACTACGTTTTTGACGAAACAAATGTCATTGGAAAGCTCTCAATGAGACCTTCGATTTGATGCTAACTTTGACTAGTTTTAGAGAGTTCTAAATTTTACATTTGTGATGGCCTCTAACCTAGGGTTTGACCAACCTTTGACTAGCCATAACTTGAGCATACAGACTCCTTTTTCATCAATTCAAGTTGCATTGGATTTAGATTTTTGAGTACTTTAACATGGTACTAATTATTGGAATTTTTCAGATACTTTAGTTTTAGTGAAAATATCTTCTAGATCAATTTTTTCAGACAATTATTTAGTTTCAACATGAAGTCCAATGGGCATTTTCTTGATATGGGCTTGAGAGGAGATTTTTCTTAAATGAGACTTGGTTGGAGACTTGGATATCTTGATGACCATTCTCATTCCCACTCTTGGTCTACTCAACAATTTGTTACTTGAGAGGTATAGCCCATTATTTCTCTCAAGTGCATTATATTTATGCTTGTCTTTCATGATATGGATCTTGAGGCATTGTACTTGATTTAGTTCTATTGGGTTCATTTGAGAGATGG
This sequence comes from Cupressus sempervirens, assembly GCA_028749045.1. Classification (NCBI taxonomy): domain Eukaryota; kingdom Viridiplantae; phylum Streptophyta; class Pinopsida; order Cupressales; family Cupressaceae; genus Cupressus; species Cupressus sempervirens. The sequence continues at coordinate 765,977,776 of CM053789.1, read as the reverse complement.
TTTAGCATTGGTTTTCTCCATTTGGATATGTTGTTATGCTTGTTCTATTTAGGAGATGGTTTTATATTGGGCATATTCCTTGGATTAGGAATGGTTAATGAGTTTGATCTTCTTGTGAGAGACTTACATCTATTATTAGTTATATCGTATGGTTTGGGTGTTGTTGAGGCTTCTTGGTTGGGGTATTATGGAGGAGATCATACTTGTGCAATTTACATCTAGAGGTGTGTGTAGAAGGACACAATATAGGTTATGATTTGCATGATTTCTTTTTGGTCTTGGTTATCTTCCTAGATGTTTGGTTTTGCTTACATTGGATTTGAGATTGGTTAGAGATTATGATCACTAGTTTGTGCTCATGTATGTCACATGAGAAATGACATGGTTATTCCTTTCTCTCTTTCTTCTATTGGTTGTGGAGAGCTTGGGAGACTATTGGAGATTTTTTATGAGAGTTGTTCTTATAGGTTATTGGTTTATGTATTGTGAATGTCCTTGAGACTACATGGATTCACTTATTTGAGATGTTGTGAGTGGATTGGTAATAGATTTGATATTATCTTTTGCATTGGGGGCTTCTTGGTATATATGTGGTAGGCTTGAGGCTTGTGATTGTAGGTTATCGATTGGATATGTTGATGATGTGAGATTCACTTGATATACCTTTGGAGTTATAGATAGTTGGATGGGTTTGACACTTGCTATGGTTGTTATTTCATATATAAATATTTTGACAACTACACATACATGTGATTACCTTTGGATTAGCTTTTTGTGCTTGGCATTTTAGTTGGTATAGGATTTTATGATTTTCTAGTGTGATAGGTTGGATGGCTTACTCTTTGGATGGATTCTATGTATACTTTGTGGTAGTGGCATAATAGGAGGTGAGATCATTCATTTTTGAGATGCTAGATACTTTGATTTTTTTGTAGGTACCAAGATGGAGTGCTTCATGTACTTTGATCCATGATAGTGGATGTAGTAGGAGGGATTGTTCCCTTGTTCATATATGTGGCTACAGATTGATCCTATGCAATGTATACAAGTGGGAGATTGTTGAGATAATGGGTGTTGCACACATTGCATAATATTGTTATATTGTATTATTTTATTTTATTATGTAAGTTGCACCTAGATGGACATGCAACATGTAAAGATTCCCATGGGATATACTTGATGAGTTGCATTGTAACATTCTGATAATATTTTATGTAATTATTTAATATTGGGGAAAAGAAGTAAATTTTCAATATTAAATGTGGGGTAAATGTATTAGGTAGCACGTGCTTTATGTAATACTAGTTGGTGGTTTTGTGTGACTTGCTACTATATAAGCAACCACAAGGGTAGTTTTTGTATAACAAGAAAAAAGGAAAAAAGGAAAGAGTTGAGCAAGACAAAACTTGACAGATTAGTCAAGGGAGCAGTTGTGAAGGTTGGAAGCATGGCATGGGATGTGTGAATTCATGCTTGTTCACATAGGTTTCTTGGTTGTGACTATTACATTGAATGCTTCCATGGTTGTATTGCAATGGTGTTTTTGTTAAATAATACATGGTGGTGGATGCTTTTAGAGGCTGGATTTTTCCCTCAATGAGGATCTGCCAAGGTATATCTTGTCTCACAATTTTTGTGGGTATGTTGTGTATTCTCTTGCATGTGGATTTTAATTACAGATTGATTTCAAATCTATTATGGGTTGTGTGGAAGCAGTTATATTCTTTGTCATAAGTTTCCTTACAATAACTTGCAAGGACATTGTCCCTCAAGATTGATAGAAAAAGGCTTTCAACACATTTATTTGCATAGTAATATGCACTAAGGTCCTCTCTCTTTTTCTTTAGTGCCAACATAAATCATGGAGTTGTTGGACTTGTCTCAAAATAGATTTATAGGATTTTTTCTAATGGATATTGGCAATCTTCTACCATAAATTTGGTTTCCATCACATTTAACAAATGATATTTAAGTGGAAATTTACCGTCTTCATTTTTCCTTCTACAATATGTGGAGCTTTTAGATCTCTCAAACAATAAATTATTTGGTAAAATACCATCAAGCATAACTAATTATTCTAGCTCAACAAGATTGAACTTTGAAAATATTAGATTAGTGAGAGAGATACCATATCATATAGGAATTCTAAGTGAACTCAATTCACTTCACCTTAAGGACAATATGTTAAATGTAAGCTTTCCATCAAATGATGAAGGGTGCTCCCCATAATACCATAAACACATAGTAGAAAAAAGAAACAATAGCAATCTATAAGAAACAAATATGGGCTTCTTATTATCACCATAAATGCATAATTATAGAATTTAAAATTACAATTTTCTAACCCACATGGGCACCTTCACTCTATTAATCTGCAAGACAAAACTATGAACTATCACCCAGAGCTATCATACAAAATATTTGAGTATTTCTTAAATAGACAATTTTATGCTGCCTAGGAAGGTTCTAGACACTCAAACTTAATACCTAGGACCGACAGACCCTAACAATATATATAGAGTCAGACAAATACACCTTTAACATTTATTTTTGAAGTTTGGTCAGCCCAACTTTGGAAGGCCATAACTCAAAACTGTTGCTCCGATTGGCTATTATAACCACTTTTCAAAAACCACAACTTCTAATCTCCAAGCTTAGATTTGCTCAAGCACCCATCTAGTGCATTTTTGGGCCTCATCCAGAGACATTTAGGCCTTCAATGGTGTGCCTAAAGTTTAAATACCAAAATTTCAAACCAAAAATTTACAATAAATCAATAAATACATGAGATAGTGTTGGGCCTCAGCTGATAGGTTGATATATCCAAGATGAATATCCACCTCTTAAATTAGGACATTTCAAGCTTGTATGGCTAACTTAATAAGTAGAAATCCTCCACAAACAAAAACTTTTCATTAAGACAACCCTTATTCAAACAACTAAAATGAAATTCTTTTAGATGATAGAATATTTCTCTTACAACCAAGATGCTCTTGCATCATGAAGGCATAAGAATTGTTGTAGCTTGCAAATTTTAGATTTAGCCAATAATCTTTGTTTTGGGAACATATTGGATCATGGTTGGGCCAATAATATGAGTTGATGATACTTGTTTTGGGGTCTAATAAAATTGAAGGAAATATTTCACGTCAATTAAGCAATCTATCAAGTCTCCATGTTTTGGATATTTCACAAAATTCTTGATTGGTCTTATCCCACCACAATTAGCAACATTAAAAACTATGAGGAATTATACAATGCAAAACTCACATTAAAATTATTGTGTCTCCTACTATTACAAAGAGGATATCCAAGTGTTCAACAAAGGATTAGAAATGGTGTATGCCAATTGAGTGATGTTACTTATAACTTGCATTGATCTATCTATAAGTAATCTACTATTTAACATTTTGTCAGTAATGGGGAACCTTAAAAGTTTCCACACATTGAACTTATCAGATAATAGTCTTATAGGAGAGATTTTGACTAGTTTTGTTTTAATTGTTGAGTTAGAGTCTCTTGATGTTTCATATAATAAATTGCAAGGAAGGATTCCAAATGAAATTCTACAAGTTTCCTATCTGAGCTTTTTTATTATATCCAATAATAATCTTTGTGGAAGAATACTTCAAGGAAGATAATTTAGTACATTCAACCCCACTTACTTCACTAGAAACCCTGGTCTTAATGGATTGCCAGCTAACAAAAAATCTTGTAGATGTGGAGATTTGTTAGATTATAGTAGACAAACTCCTCTTCTTGAGAGAGAGGATGATGAGAGAAAAAATTCCATGGCACTGGTATGTAGAGTGGATGGCAAATGTTTCTTTTGGATTTTGGGGAGTTTTAAGAATCTTGGCTATAAAATGGCATTGGAAGAGGAGATTCATTCATGCATTAGATGAGATGGCCATAAGTTTATTGAGTGGATTAATAAATAGATAATGATCTAGTAAAGAAGTATAAAACCATAATCCTTAAATATTCTAATTGTTATGAGATTACGTTGTAAATCTATCACAACTACACAAATTTGATGTCTTAGTTTTCAAATTTATCAAAAAGAAAAACATATTCAAAATTTCATAGAACAATAAATAAATCCTAAGTTAATTCAATAAAACATATAACTAAAATTGTTATGGTTTAATATTTTAAATTAAAATTTTAGATGTTTATATTCAACATAGAAGTATAAATGTTCAATTTAATATAATTTTCATGATTATGTTTTGACAATAATTTTTGTATTTAACTATAATAAAATTAACGAGTGATACTAAGAATATATTGATTCAATAAGTAAATTGTTTAAATATTTCAATTCATTTTTTTTATTATATATATATATATATATATATATATTGACGAGGATCAAATATATCCTAATAGAATAAAACCATATGTTATACATGCCTTGAAGCCAAGATAAATAATGTTGGCATTATTCTTTTAAAATAAAATTAGTAGAAGGTATTTGGTGTAATTATGTTTGCAAATATTAATATTAAGAAATTATGTGTATCTCTAAAGTTATTTAATCAAACATTATTATCAACATAACATATCCTTTATTTAAAAAATATTAATAAAAAAAAGTCAATTAAGCAATAGATATTTATTTCTAAGAATGGAGACAATAACAAAACCCACGTGAACAATAGTGCATTCCTCCTCCTGGGCATTTTTCAAACTATGATCCTCCATCCATAACAAGGTGGATGAAAAATTAAAACAATGGATGCCTTTGATCATTGAGGAAGTTACATTCAAAACCCTTCCAAAGGCCAAACAGAGCTCATAATGGACAATCCCATGCATTAATAGCTTTGAAGCCATTTCTAAATTACATGAAATTAAAGGAAAATAAATCTCCAAGGCATGAAAAGATGAGATTATTCTCAGCAAAAGTAATTAGGAAATTGGAGCAAATAATGGATCTAAGGAAAATTCTTCTCTCCAAATCCCATAGAATCACTCCACGATGGAAGGATAAGAAGAAGGATGGCATCTTGTTTGCAATAAGAAAGCATCAAAAGGGGAAAAAGCCACACCTAATCACTTGATTAGGGCCACACTTCAACGTTAATTTTCACTGAGAAAAGCTAAATCCATAGAAACCAAACTCCCATAGTTTTTGAAGATTGTGTCAAAGATCATATGAAGAAGTAGGAAAATCACAACTCCAAAAAAAAATTCACATAGAATACAAAGGATAAAGAAGAAAGTAGACAACCAACTCATCTTTAATTTTTTTTTCAAGGAAATAAATATATCCATACATTGCAAAGATAACATGTATCCCTCAAAGGAAATTCCAATTTTATAGAATCCCTTAGGAACCGTAGCTGTAGGAAACTCCCACCTAAAATCCTCTCATTACTCAACAACATTTTAGTAGGATCCAGGCAATCCTCTAAAAATATTTCTAGTAATATCTCTCAGCATCCCCATGTGCTAAGATAGCTCAACCTCTTGAATAAAAGTGTAGGTGCCTATATTTTGCCACATAGGAAACATCCCACATTGACATCTTATTAAATAAGGCTTGATCCGCAAACCCATAAATACTAGGGTATCCCAAACCATGGACTTATCACTTTAGGCCCTAGGGAAAAAGGGAAAAGATTAGATAATTTTGGAAATAGATTAGTTGACCAAAATGTAGTCTCCAACACTCAACAAACCAATAATTCTATTCAAAAAACTTTCAAATTAGTAGTGATGTAATTAGTGAGATCATATGGATGTAATGTATAGAATTAGGGATGTACTCCTATTGGAATGGCCATGAATCTAAAATCGCCAACTTAGTGAGGTGGCTACAAGACTCTTGTCAGGAAAAGGTAAGTATATCTATCTACTCTAATTGTTTGATTTAATTTCATTGTGAAAATAAATATATTAGAAATGAATTTATTTTAGTATCTTATTGTCAATACAAGGGTTATTCTCTAAAATTCATAAACTGGGAACTAAACTTCAATGAAAATATGGCAAAAATATATTACTCTACCACTTGGATTATTTGTAAAATCCCACTTCTAGAACTTAACTATATTCAAATCTTAAAAAGAATTGGGATTGATTTCGGTAATCCCATAGGCATAAAATTAGATTTTAACACATTCAATGAGATCAAATTTCTCCTAAAGCTAGAAATAGGTCAAATGAAAAAACAAAAACAAAAACAAATAGATATAGTTACAAGTTATCTTTCTCTACGTATGAAGGTAAAATTAAAGAAATTATCAAAACAAACCTTAAATAATATCAATGAAACCTCATCTTAAGGATACTTCCCAGATGATCCATTTAAACTAAAAGAATACAATACTTGTCAAATATAAGGTGATAACAGAGTCTAATCAAAATCATATCAGGGCTAACAGTAAGATGGTAGAAAAGGAAGAGAGTGAGGAAGCACTAGAGGAAGGGGAGATTAGAGAATTAGAAATAGATACCAAGACCACAACTCAAATATGTAATCAATAAAAGAATAGATAAATGGAAGAATAGATCACAATAAAGAGGAATGTTATGACATACATAGTAATAGAAACATTCAACAAAAAAATATAGATTGCAACAATGCAATCAATGCCTAAAAGATAACTCATTATTTGAGCACATTAGAAACAAGATGAAGACTCATAATAGATTAACCCATGACCTATGATTAGCACAAAATGATATATATGATCAAATAACTTTGTGGGAACAAGAACATGAGGAAGACCAAAAAAATCACAATCTTTTACAACTAGTAGAAAACGAAAACGAGTAGGAGAATAGAAAGAATAAAGAAATGTTTAGAGAAGAGGAAGACAAAGAAGGATCATAATAAATTAGGGACATCAAGAGTACAACAAAAATACTTGAGGAAATTACAAAAAGAAAAATTTGAGAGAGAAAACATTACGAGTAAAGACCAAAATATATGCATGTGAAGAAATTAAGGAAGCACCCATTACTCAAGAGGAAAGAAATTTAAGATTGATACTTCCAACAACCAATAAGAAAGAGCTCTCTAGGGCCTTTAAGATGACTACCATAGGAAATTATTCCTTGGAAAACACCTTTTCAAAAAAGATAAATAATAGGATCTAGATAAGGTTAGAGAACCACAATAATTTTAACATGAAAGTGAATTAGTAATAGACAAGGATCGAGAAGGCACAATTAGATAAATGAAATAAAGTAACCACTTAGAGACATTCAAATAAAGAAATAAATAACACAAATGGTCAAAAATAAGATCAAGGAATGAAACAATTTAAAATATCAACACTAATAAATGGACAAATAAGAAAGGAAATGCCAAAATCAACCCAATAGACAGTGACTTAATCTCAACCCACTACAATCCCCTAGGATTATTAGAACAATGGGGGAACATATCTATTACAAAAAGATCTAAAGAGGGTGAAAGGAAATTCCATGAGTTTTGGAAAACCTATTTGGATGGGAAGGATCCATTTGAGGAGATTGATGGAACTCAAAATACCAATCATAATAGAAACACTTAAAATAGTAGGGGGAAACTCTTACCAATTGAGGTAGAGACCTTTTTGAACAAGCTTATGGCAGAAAGTTCAATAGACATGAAAAGACATAAAAATAAGTAAGGAAGAAAAAGAATAAGAGGGAATGACCTACATGAAAGATAAATATGGGAGAAATTTTGGGTATTAGATATTTTAGAACTAGAGACAAAGTGAATAAAAAGGTAAACATAATTCAATCTCAAAATGAAGAAGAAAAGGAAATAGAGAACAAAGAGCCATATTATAGAATCCTAAATTTGGAGAAGTCTTAAAATAACCATATTCTATTCATTGCCCATGCACAACCATTGTTCTCAGGTGAGAGTGGAGTAGATCAAATAGTGGAGATAATCAAGGTGATTTAACTTTCAGTCATTGATGTGTTCTCCACTATGATATGCTAGTAAATGAAGAAACAAAAAGATCTAATTTAAAGTAGATTCTTGGCACTCTCACTCAAAAGAAGATCAAATGTACAAATTCCAATTATACAAAGTTCAAGTTTCCACAGATAAAGGCCCATCATTGGCACAATGTTAGTGCTATAAATTTCTATATTGCTGCAATTTTCCTTTTATGTCCACAAGAAAATGACATCTCCTTTTACAAGTTTTCAACATGCCATTTCTTGTAGAGGTTGTTGATCTTAAATTGCAAGGCTCCTTTAGTACTCCTGACACCTTCGCTGTAATGTGATAAGTCACATTGATGTATTGATATATGTTTTGAGCATGGATGGTAGTTTTTTTCTTATAGATATCTAAGGTTGCAGATGTTTCCTTTGTTTGAAGTTGATAAATTCTAAAAGGGATTGTCTTAATACAAATCTTGAAGCATGTACACATCCCTTTTATTATGAGTTTTGAGATCCCAATACCCATTTACCCAATTATTGTCCATTGCCCCCATTGTTCAACTTCAAACTATCTGGCAATCTTAAAATTTCTTTTTGAAGATTTGTTTGTTCAGATGCCATTTTATTTCTATAACATCCGTTTTCTTTTTCTATTGTGCCATATGCAATCCATGGTTTTTTCCACAGAATTGAAGAGGGCTTCCTGGACATACTTCAAAGATTGATTCCTAACTATGCAAGAAAGAAGTGTTCTTTTCTTAACCTTTAATTTCCTATTCTTTATGGTACACGTTGACTGTTCTTGTAAGAAAGGTGATAATTTCCAATTATTTTATCATTGTTATGGAAAGTAGAAACATAGATATTGGTTGCATAAAAGAATTGTGATTCCCCCTTGTCCTGGGTTTAGTCACTACAAACAAGAGATTATATTGGATAAGCATTGGTCACTAAAGACAAAAAAAAACTAGTCTATATTGTTGCAATAATGTTTAAGTATGATATCAAAAAAAATTATGTTTTATTATATAACCCATCATTGGAACTTGAGATGATCTCTTTTAAACTATTAAATTGTATCCAAAGGAAGAAAAAGAAAAAGAGGCAATCGATTAAGTGATATCAATGGTGGCTTTGAGTGTCAGGATTGCTTGCAACTTATGGCTTTTAAAGTTATTAAAAATATTAGTAATGAGGTTTATTCATCATTTCCTTTGTTCTTTCTTTTAATCTTACTATTTATATTCTTTAACGATGTTTATTCATCCTTTCTTTGTACTCTAATTTGTCTCTCATAAGAGGGGGCTTTTTTTCAGCGAATATTTCAACTTGTTGCACACATTAGTAATGAGCTTTATTTATCATTTATTTGTTCTTTATTTTAAGCTTACTAGTCATGTTATTTAATGATTTTTATTATTTCTTTCTTTGTACTCTAATTTTTCTCCCATAAGAGGGGACTTTTTTTTCAAGAAACATTTCATAGCATTGGATGACTTAATTTGGTATATGACTTGCTGCTATACCCATGTTTAGCATTTGGTATTTGTTGTGGCTTCAATTATTTTAAGGATATAATTATTTATGTCAAAGTACTAAAAAATGTTAAAGTAGAAAGATTGGTACATTTACAAATTGTTCAAATGGAAAATATGGTTTATATCTTCTGTAATAGAGATAAACATCTGCTAGATGAATAGTTGTTAAACCCCGTGACAAAGTTTAGATCCAAAAAATTTTGTGAAAAATAAATCACAATTTTTAAAATTTTCTCGGCACGAGAAGGTGCCAAGTGACAATTTTGCTCAGCACCTTAAGGATCCAAATGGCAGTTTACTCAACACGTGAAGGTGCTGAGTGATAGGTAGCAGGTGTCGAGTTAACTCAGCACAAAAAGAAACCGAGTAAGCTTGACACATGAAGAAGCTGAGTAAGCTAGGAACAAAAAGGGCAATGCTCAGCAATAATGGATGATGAGTGAGCTTGACTCAAATTGGAAAAATTATAACTTAAAGAAATTTCAATGTGAATGTTTCCACCATTAAAACCAGAGAGCCAAAGCTTGAAGCTTCTAAAAAAAATTCTCAAATGCAATGAATAGGAGAAGAACAATGGATTCAAGTATGCCTACTTTCTTTCTATTCAACTTTGATTAAAAATATTACAAAATTTGGGAGCATTCAGCTTCAACTAGAAAACCCTAAAATAACCCTAGCTAACACTTAAGCAACTTCAATATGTCAAAACTTTAAATCGTAGCTCTAATGGCTGCATACAATGGTGCATGGAGCAATCACTACTTCAACAGGACAAATCCAATAATAACAAACTTACATAATGAACAAAGGAAGAAACACGTGCAACTACAGGCACAAACTTCTTTCCTTCTTCCTTCTTTGCTCTACCCTGCTCTGCTAAACTTCTGATCTACTGAAATATCGTTGAACCCCCCTGAAAGAAATGTAGAAACCTTCCTTTTGTCATATTTTTCCCCCTCTTTTTAGATTTCAAAATCTCAACCACAGCAGTAATTTTTTCTATCTGTTCTGGAGTCTATTAGGTGGAAGGTGGGCATTTGGCTCTAGGGGGAAGACAACCACTGCATTATATTCCAACAATCCCTATTTGTCCTGAGCCAAACAAAAAAAGCATCACTACTGATCAACATCAACTACACCAAGACACTCTCTTAGATGTACAAAAGTTCCAATGCCTAATGGCTTTGTGAAAATGTCTACTAGTTGCTGCTTAGACTTACAAAATTTCATTTTGATATCCCCATTCTCCACCAACTCTCTGATGAAGTGATATATGATCTCAATATGCTTGCTTCTACCATGGAAGACTAGATTCTTGGAAAATGCAATTGATGAGATGTTGTCACAATAAATTGAGGTTCCATCCTCTTACCTTTCATTCAAATATGTCAAGATCCTCCTTAACCAAATAGCTTGACATGCTGGTGCATTTGCTGCTATATATTTAGCCTCTACTATAGATTGAGCAATGATAGGTTGCTTCTTAGATGCCCATGAAATTGCACTCGATCCCATATGAAACATGTATCCAGAAGTGCTCTTCCTATCATCTAAACTTCCAGCCCAATCACTTTCAGTATAACCTATCAACTTAAATTCATATGCTGCAGTATAAAAAATTCCAAATCTCTTAGTACCTTTCACATACCTTAGGATCCTTTTTCCCACTTGTCAATGGGAATCCTTTGGTACTTCCATAAATTTAAAAATCAGACTTACTGCATGCATCAAGTCTGGCCGAGTTGTAGTCAAATACATTAAACTTCCAACCATACTCTTGCATAGTGTTGGATCCACTCTCTTGCTAGAGTCTTCCTTGCTCAACTTCAGACCTATTGCTATTGGTGTGCGGGTTGCCTTACTATTCTGCATTTTGAATCTCTCCAAGATCTACCCTGCATATTTTTCTTGAGAGATGAAGATGCCATTATGCATTTTTTTTAATTCTATGCCTAGAATGTACTTCAAGAGACCTAGGTCTATCATTTCAAATTAATTTTTCATGGCCTCTTTGAACTCACAAATTAGAGCCTTGTCATTACCAATAAAAATCAAATCATCTACATACAAGACAACGATCAACACATTTCCATGTGTTGCCTTGATGTAGAGAGTAGGCTCACCATTGCTTTTGCTAAAGCCATTTCTCATCAAATATGAGTCAATCCTATCGTACCATGCCCATGGATCTTGCTTGAGCCCATAAAGAGCTCTGTTCAATCTATATACTTTGTGTTCTTCACCTGCAACTTCATAACCAAGTGGTTGCTCCACATAGACTTCTTCTTTCAATATATCATTTAGGAAGGCGAACTTCACATCCATTTGAAATACCTTCCATTTGTGCTGAGCTACAATTGTTATGATAGCACACACTATTTCCATTCTTACAACTGGGGCATATTTCTCATCATAATCTCTGCCATACTGTTGTTTATAGCCCTTGACTACCAGCCTTGCCTTATGCCTATCAATTTTGCCTTCAGCATTACATTTGGTCTTGTAGACCCATTTCACTCCAATCACTTGCTTCTTGGGAGGAAAATCAGTTAGTTCCTATGTCTCATTCCTTTCTATAGCATCTATCTCCTCATCCATGGCCTTACACCATTTCTTCTACTTAATAGCTTCTTCAAAATATATTGGATCACTATGAGAAAATAATGCAAAATTAACATTCTCATCATAATCTTCATACCTTTCATCTTGGTATATCTCCTTAAGACTCTTGGTCTTTCTTGGGAATAGGGAGAAGAGTGTGGGATTACAATCTTCACTACTGCTACTTTGTCGACTAGCTCGGTCTTCACTGTTACTCGGCACTGACACTCGGTCATGCCTAGAGGAGCTCGGAAATGACTAAGGCTACTTGCATTTTCTTCTATCTTCTCCTTCTTCTTGCTATTCATCATCATCCTCTTCACTCATAATTGGCACTTTAATTGAGGTGCTTGGTGATTCATCAATCGATCCATACCATGACTAATTTTCAAGAAATTCTACATCTCTTGAGAGAATCATCTTGTTGTTCAATGGGTTATACAATCTGTATGTCTTTGATTCTGAGCTATACCCTATGAAGATGCACTTCACACCTTTGTCATCCAATTTCTACCTTTTCTCTTTAGGCACATGTGCATATGCAACACATTCAAACACCCTTAGGTGTTCAACTGTCCATCTTCCTCGTGACCATGCTTCCATTGAAATTCTATCACAGACTACCTTTGTAGGACACCTATTAATTAGGTAAATTGTTGTTGCCATAGCCTCTCTCCTAAATTTAGTTGGGAGACCTTTCTCTTTCATCATGCTCCTTGCCATTTCAACAATGGTCCTATTCTTTCTTTCAGCCACTCCATTTTGTTGTGGTGTATAGCTGGCTATGAGCTCTTTCTTTATACCATGTTTCTTGCAAAAAAATACAAAAGAATTGGAGGTATACTCCCCTCCTCTATTTGATCTTAGGACCTTTATATAGTGTCCACATTCTCTTTTAGCCTGGGCTTTGAACTCAAGAAACTTATCAAATGCTTCAGATTTAGATTTCAAAAAATAAATCCATGTCCTACTATCTAGCCCTCCTACAATTTCAAGAATTAAAGGGAAGCCTATGTTGCTTACCCAAAATACAAGCCTCACACTTGTCATGTGAATTTCTTATTCATGGAAAACCTTCTACCATTCTTTTATTTGACAACAAATTTAAACCAACATAGCCTAGATGACCATATCTAAGGTGCCATAGCCATGAGGGGTCTTCAATCACACTCCTTAGAGCTGATTGTGTGGGAGGTGCAGCACCAACTTGAGATGAGAAACATGTCTCTATGATCAAGGCAAACATTATGTTCTTTGTCATTTGAATTGCTGCAAGTAAGTTCTTTCTCCCATCCTTTTCATGAATGACACACGTGTCATTCTCCATCAGCACTTTCTATCCATTTTGAATGAGTTGACCAATGCTCATCAAATTGTGCTTCATACCAGGGGCAAAATACACATTTTTTATTTCCTTCTTCTCACCTTGCTTGGTGCAGACCATAATAGATCCTTTGCCCACTACTGGTAGGGTTCCATTATTACCCTTTTTAATCTCAAATTTGAAACTCTTGTCAATGAATGAAAACAAGATTTTATTAGCACTCATGTGGTTGCTATATCCACTGTCGAGGTACCAAACCTTAGGGCTTCCTTCTTCACCAAAATTACACATTATGAAGGCAGTGGCATTATTTCCACTTCTCGTGTTCACATCAGCAACATTTTCTTGTCCCGACTGATCATTTTGCTTCTTCCAACATTCACTTGCATAATGCCCATATTTATGATAGTAGTAGCATTCAACATTACTCCTATTTGAGTTGTAGTTTTTCTTACCTCCTCTTGAAGTATTTTGTGAGATACTTGCTCCATCTACCCTTCCTGAGCTTTCTGCTGCAGCATTTCTTTGTCCTTCATTACCTCGGCCTTTGCCTCTAGAGTTTTTTCTTGAGCTATTTCTTCCTCTCCCCCTTCCTCTTGGATTTGACTGAGCCTTGAATGCTTGCTCTTGAGAAGAAGAAGATGTAGATCTGTTGATCCTATGCTTATGGGTTTGAAGAGTACCCATCAACTCATCCATTGTCAAAATAGTGAGGTCTTTTGCGTCTTCTATGGTCATGACCAAATTGTCATATTTATGAGGTAAACTCCTCAATATATTTTCAACTATCCTCTTCTCTTGATAGTCTTCTCCATTTGACTTTAGTTGGTTAATCACATTGGAGGTCCTTGAACTGAAATCTGTAATTGATTCATTTTCCTTCACTTGAAGGTTCTCAAACTCCCTCCTTATATTTTGTAGCTTTACTATACAGACTTTATTAGTCCCCTTGAAGTTTGTCTAAAAGATATCCCATGCTTCCTTTGCATAATTTTCTGCAGCAATCTTGTGGAATATTGTCTCTGTCATTACTGCTTCAATAAGACTTAATACCTTAGCATCCTTCCTCCTTGACTCTTTCAAATGAGTCTTTTGTGCATTTGTGAGAGTAGCATACTGAGTTGGATCTATCACATCATTGAACCCATTAATCACAAACTCTCACAAATCATTTGCAACCATTATGGTTTTCATTTTCTTTGCTCATGTATCATAATTTTGTCCATTAAATGGTGGTGGCTACTACCATATCTTTCCTCCATCTCCTGCCATGTTAAATATCCCAGAAAAATTTCCCTAACTCACTGTGGATGTGGGGCCTCAAAGCTCTGATACCATGTGAAAAATAAATCATAACTTTAAAAATTTGCTTGGCACGAGAAGGTGCCGAGTGACAATTTTTCTCGACACCTTAAGGAGCTGAGTGGCAGTTTACTTGGCACGTGAAGGTGCTAAGTGATAGGCAGTAGGTGTCGAGTTAGCTCAGCACAAGAAAAAATTGAGTAATCTCAGAAAATGAAGAATTTGAGTAAGCTAGGCACACAAAGGGAAATTCTCGACAATAATGGATGCCGAGTGAGCTTGGCTCAAATTGGAAAAATTACAACTTAGAGAAATTTCAATGTGAATGCTTCCACCATTAAAACTAGAGAGCCAAAACTTGAAGCTTCTAAACAAACTTCTCAAATGCAATGAATAGGAGAAGAACAATGGATTCAAGTATGCGTGCTTGCTTTCTATTCAATTTTGATTAAAAATATTACAAAATCTGGGTGCATTTGGCTTCAACCAAAAAACCCTAAAATAACCCTAAAACTTGAGCAACTTCAATACGTCAAAACTTTAAACTTGCAGCTGTAATGGTCGCATACAATGGTGCCTAGAGCAATCACTACTTCAGCAAGAAAAATCCAATAATAACAAACTTATAGAATGAACAGAGGAAGAAACATGTGCAACTGCAGGCACAAACTTCTTTCCTTCTTCCTTCTTTTCTCTACCCTACTCTGCTAAACTTCTGATCTACTGAAATATTACTAAACCCCTATGAAAAAAATGTAGAAACATTCATTTTGCCATATTTTTCCCCCTCTTTTTAGATTTCAAAATCTCACCAACCAGAGTAATTGTTTATATCTATTCTAGAGTCTATCAGGTGGAAGGTGGGCGTTTGGCTCTAGGGGCAAGACAACCACCACATTAAATTCCAACAAAATTAAGGCATCGTAAATTAGAAAGAAAACTATAGGATGTTATCATCCAACTTTGGTAATCCATAAAAAAGACAAAAAATAAAGCACAAGAATTGATAGTGATATACATAGGCATTCATTCAAAGATAAATTGCCATAGTTCCTTAGTACAAACTGGAGTTAAGGAAAAAGAATAATTGAGTCTATATCATTGCTGAATTTCTATATTATATTGTGTATTAGTATTTGCATCAATGTTTTAATCAAACTCTGTGATCCTATCATTATTTCTTCCCTTATGCCAAATAAAATGGACATTGTAATGCCACCTGGATATTGTAGAAAACCTCATCTTTTATAAATTTATTTAAATTGCTTTTTGTGCATAACCATTGGAAAAAATAATTGGTTACATGATTATTGATCAATGTAAAACTACCATGGCATCTTGTGGGAATCATTAACCTCTTGATATTATGTGGGGGGATAATAGAGCCAACAAAAATAATTCAAGAACGATTCATGTTGGGAGGAAAAAAAACCAGAAACTCTAGTCATCACTGATGATTAATAGTGACACAATATTCATCATTTCTACTTATTATCATCACCTTACCAAATATGAGGGAGAAGTGGTTAATTTGTGGCACAAGCTAGACAAAGATCTGCTTCAATACCTTATCATGAATTGGGTGTGGAAATTAAAAACTAGGTCAGGATGGGAATTCCATAACTCTAGGTTACTCTATACTATATAATTATTTTTAGCTAATGTAGAGTTGCACTCAATACATTACATATTCTGGAATTATGGGTTAAATTTTAGAGCTCATGTCTTTCCTTTGTTAAATCAATGTTTTCCTTGTTTTTTGGGAAGAGGCAAGTAGCCTTGTTATTATTTGTCCATCTTCTCAGTTCTTGCAAGCCTGTGTTTATTTTCCCATTTATGAAGTTGATTAGTTAAAGACCGATGGGCAAGTATCACTAATACACTAGCACTGAATAATTTTAATTGGATTTTACCAGTAGCATTTCACCACATTTTGACCATTTTGGTCATCTACTTTGTTCAAATCTCCAAGATTCTAATTAAAACACAAACTATTACTTGGATCAAATTATCAAATCCAACAATAACTATGTAGAATATGAGATGGATTTTAGTTGTAAAAAATCTTACGACATGATTTAGATTCATTAATTGATTCCTAGCCAGTAAATTGAATATCACACCTACTGGTGTAGGCACCACTTTGTGTTGCAAGAAACTTAAGATAGAGAATTGAATAATGTATTTATAAGTTAAATTGTACTCATGGATGAATTTGTGTGAATTCACAACACTGAGCATATTACCCTTGGTTCTTATTATTTCTCTCAAGAAAATTATTTGCAGCATGTACATCGTAATTGGCTAATATATGATGAAAAAAAAAATGAATGTTACCCTGACAAACTTATCAAAATGAGTCACCATTATTTTTTATAGCAATAGTCATTTCATCACATCAACATGTTTGTAATGACAACACAAGAACTGATTCGCACTCAGTCTAGAAATCCATAGTTTGAAGGATTTGTTATTGGTTATACGACGGGTAAAAATCAATATGTAGGAATCGGTTAGTCAAAGTACAAGCTAGTTATAATGTTTTACGTCAGGTAAAGATTGAAATATTATGTTCACCTTACTAAAATCTATGATTGTAGAATAGTTCTTATTCACATCACTTGTCTGCAAGCATGATAATGGTAATCAAAACTAAATCCATGTGGTTGATATATTTTTATATACATGTATTTTTTTAATTGTTTCTATGTGGTAAAGCATGTCTTCAAAAATAATTAGTGAAGTTTCTTAAGATACTTTATTACCAATGAATTGGAATAATTCTTTATGCAAATTGTACCTTACTATGGTTATGCAAGTTGGGCATTAATAAGAGAAAGTGTAATGGAAAGTCTAACTTAAAATCTAGTGTGGATTTGATTGTTATATTTCATTGATGCAAGTATAAATAGATAAATAAACTAGCATGTTGGGGAAGAATTTGACTTCATGATATAGCATCAAAGGAAAAGTAATAATGTTAATGTCTTGGGTTATTTACTTTGTTTAACTATATCACAAGAAAGAAGTTTTAGTGTTGGTAGACTTATTGGGAGGTTTTTCTAATAAGAGTGAATTTTATTTATATTAAAGAGAAAATGTTGTTTTATTACATTGAAAATTGTAAATTGAGGAATTTAATCACTTTGAGCTGATGGTTGTTGTAATACAATAAAACTATGTTATTTCAAATAATTAGTTACAAAATTCTATTTGTCCTTGCACTATTCTTCTTGTTAAGACAGTCTATTATATTCTTAGAGTCTCCTTCCAGCCCAAGATTTTGGACTCCCATGTGTTAGGAACCTGTGTGTTCCTTCTGTTTATTTTGTTAGAGTAGTGTTGTTGGACGCATATGCTTTGTAAGTCGTCCCGTGAGTATATTTTATTATCCCACATGCATAGGTAGTATTACTTTTCTAGATCGTACCCAGTATATAAGAATAGGTTGAGGCCCTTGATGGACACAGACAAATTTATTGTATTGAGCTTGCTCAAAGGAGGTTACCCCCTCGAAGTGGCCTGTGATCAGTAGATTCATTCTGAGTTCTGCTATCACTTTGTATTCTGTTATTTCGAGCATTCTCACGATATTGCTATAAGGAGGTTCTTCACATCTGGTATCAGAGCACTCTCTTGGGCTCGCTGGGTGGAAATTACATCAATTTTTTTTTCTGTCGTGGCCTTCAGGTTCCTCTCACTTCTAATATCTCTTGTTATTGCAATAACTCTTTTCAGTTGTTCTGTCTGTGAGTGAATTTTTCTAAGTCGACTGTTCAAAAAAAAAAAAAATAAATAAAAAAAATAAAAAAATAGAGTAAAATTTTTTCTATTTTTTAGTCGTAGCTTCCTTGTTTGCTTTCTGTTTCTGCTCATACTTCCGCAGAACGTCTGCAATATCATTTCGCATACTTCCTTCCTTGGCGACCCAACCCCAAATTTTACATATCAAAGCCCTAAATCCCTCATTTATTTAATTTTAGGGTTTGCCCTATCTTTTTCACCTCTCATCCAATCGCCACCAAACTGAGCCACAAGATTCGATTCCTCATTTTGCTCCCTTATCCCTTTTGGACTGTTCGCCTCATTTCGCCTCCCTACCCTTGAAACCCTCATTTTTCTTTTTCCCTTGTCCTCAAGTAGTCTCCCACCACCCGTCGAACACCCATTTCCTATATGAGTTTTACCCAAATCCAAGTTTACCGTAACTAAAAAAGTTTTTGTTTCTCATCTTCTACCCATTCCAAAAAAAAAAAAAAAAAAAAAAAAAAAAACCTTGTTTTATGGTTGTTACGCGTACAGGAGCAAAAATCATGGAAGAGGAAATTGCATCCCTCAAAACCAAACTTCAAGATCTGGATGACAAAATTCTGGGTCTTAACTTTCAGCAGTCAGCCATGAGCCGAAACCATTCAGGAGATACTGGGTCCTCTTCTGGCAATTTCCGTGGACCAAAGCTTGATTTTCCACGCTTCGATGGTTCTGATCCGACTGGATGGATCTATAGGGCAGAGCAGTATTTCAGCTTGCATAATACTTTGGATAACCACAAAGTCCCCCTTGCATCTTTTCATTTGGAACATGAAGCTCTTCAATGGTTCCGTTGGTACATCAAGGCTAATGTAGGCCCAACGTGGAGTGAATTGTGCACCCTCATTTTGGAGCGCTTTGGCCCTAGTTCCTTTGATGATTTCACAGGAGCACTCACTAAACTGTGTCAAACAGGCACTGTAAGAGAATACCAGACAGAGTTTGAAAAATTAGCTAATCACACAGAGGGCTTGTCTGATGAATTCTTCCGTAGTTGTTTTGTCAGTGGTCTGAAGGATGCACTTCGCTCAGAAGTCAAAATGTTTCGACCTACTACAATGATGGAAGCCCTTGGGTTGGCTAAGTTAGCGGAAGACAAGATTAGTGCTCTACAACGCTCCAGATCTAATTTTGTTCCATTCAGAAATACAGGTTCTCACAACCCTCCAGTCATACCAGCTCCCAGAACTACTCCGATCAAGCACTTGTCTGAAACAGAGATGCGAGTCAGGCGAGACAAAGGGCTTTGTTATAATTGTGATGAGAAATGGTCTCGGGGCCATAGATGTGTTCAGCAAAAGCTCTATCTCTTGGATGTGGATTCTCCACCGGAACTGGAAGAATATGTAGATGCTCAGGAAACAGTGGATGATGAGGTTGAGCCTCACCAGCCTGAACCTCCTTCACCAGAAGCTCCACCAGAGATATCTGTCCATGCTTTGGCAGGAGTCACTACTCCACAAACCATGCGGGTCTAGGGTTTCTTCAAGAAGATCCCTCTTACTATACTCATTGATTCTGGTAGCACTCATAACTTCATTGATCCACGAATAGCCAAACAGGCTGATTGCTTTATCCATCCCTGCTCTAGCTTTGAAGTCATGATTGCCAATGGGGGCACTTTACCTTGTAAAGGGAAATGTCGCAATGTGCGTCTCTCTATTGGAGATTATAACATGCGCTCTGACATGTTTGCCTTACCCTTAGGTGGCTGTGATGTGGTTTTGGGTGCCCAATGGTTACGCACTCTTGGCCCCATTCTCTGGGATTTTGCTGAACTTTGGATGCAGTTTTCAGCCGAGGGGCACCAACACACTTTGAAAGGCTTACAACCAGGGTCTCTCAGCATCATCAGTTCACACCGTATGGAAAAACTTCTTAAGAAGAATTCACATGGTGTCATTGCTCAGCTCCATTCCATTCAGATGTAGCCATCAGCAGTCTCTAGCACTCCTGCCGATCTCCAACACATTTTGGACAAGTATTCTGGTATATTTGCTGAACCTGTGGGATTACCTCCTTCTCGTCCAGAGGACCACCGTATTCAGCTCCTTCCTGGCAGTGTTTCGCCCAACATCAGGCCCTACCGCTACCCATTTCATCAGAAGACCGAAATCGAGATACTTGTCCGTGACTTACTGAAGCAAGGTATTATTCACCCTAGTACCAGTTCCTTTTCTTCTCCAGTTCTGCTTGTTCGCAAAAAAGATGGGTCATGGCGACTCTGCATTGATTTCCGAGCACTTAATCATCTCACTATAAAGGACAAGTTTCCCATTCCAGTTGTTGATGAACTTCTTGATGAACTTCATGGGGCTCATTTTTTCTCCAAGTTAGTCTATGGTTAGGCACCTCCAATGCTCCTTCCCTACACTCCCAACAGCTCACCAGTCCAGGCAGTTGACATAGTTCTCCGCAGCAGGGATCAGATTCTTCGTACCTTACAGGATAATCTTCACATGGCCCGTAATCGGATGAAACAGCAAGCAGATCAACACCGTTCTGAGCGCTCATTTCAAGTTGGGGATATGGTTTTTCTTCGTCTACAGCCATACAAACAATCCTCCCTAAAGCTGAAAGGGCATCATAAGCTAGCCCCAAAATTTTATGGGCCTTATAAGGTTCTGCAGAAGATTGGTTCAGTTGCTTATAAACTGGAACTTCCTCCTTCTTCCCGCATTCATCCAGTCTTTCATGTTTCTTGTCTAAAGAAAGTTCTGGGTACCACTGTCAGAGCACAAACTACTCTCCCTGAAATGGATACGGAAGGATCCATTATCCTGGAGCCGGTGGCAATCATTGACCAGCGCACTCGCCAGCTTCGCTCTCGCTCCATCTCTGAGGTCTTGATTCAGTGGCATGGCATGCAACCAGAGGATGCTACCTGGGAACCCCTTCTTCAGATTCAACAACAATTTCCACACCTTAAGCTTTGAGGACAAAGCTTTTTTCTAAGGGAGAGGGGATGTTAGGAACCTGTGTGTTCCTTCTGTTTATTTTGTTAGAGTAGTGTTGTTGGACGCATATGCTTTGTAAGTCGTCCCGTGAGTATATTTTATTATCCCACATGCATAGGTAGTATTACTTTTCTAGATCGTACCCAGTATATAAGAATAGGTTGAGGCCCTTGATGGGTACGGACGAATTTATTGTATTGAGCTTGCTCAAAGGAGGTTACCCCCTCGAAGTGGCCTGCGATCAGTAGATTCATTCTGAGTTTTGCTATCACTTGGTATTCTGTTATTTCGAGCATTCTCACGATATTGCTATAAGGAGGTTCTTCACAAAATTTTGGTGCCAATCTTCATAGTTTTATGATGTGGAGCTAGAGTTAGGTCGAATGGGACTCCCTCATGGGATTTCCTAGATAACTGAAAGCATTTTGAGTGTTCATTCCAAAATAAAAGTAGAGATTGCTAGAAAGAGTAACCTTGAGCCCTTAGTCCATGTACAACATCATGAGAAGGAGAAAGCACACACTATATTCTATTTTTACAAAAGATTAATGAAAACACTTAAAGGAATCCCACCAATTCCCATACAAACTGGTAAACTATTAAGTCTATTGTTATGCTAATTTCACATTAGGAAAGTGGGGAAGATGAAGAGGAAGATGAAAATAGTATTTGAGGTAGGAGGTTAGCTATCATACTATCTGTATTTGACCTAATGAACTAAGAGCTAGGTAGATTTACTAAACTCAAATCTTTTGAAATACTCTAAGTTTCTTGATATTCAAGAGGTGCACAAATTTGTCCTTCAAAAGTGATGATAAATGCATGGCTCCCACACACTGTAAACACCTTAAACCCTAAACTTGTTACTTTACTAATTTGACATTAGAAAAGGTAGAACTATGGAGATAAAGAAAGGAGAAAAAGAGAGGGATAAGGGTATTTTCTAGGAGGCATTGCATTGTATTTTTTGACTTATAGAATCAAGAGGTAAGGTGGATATACTGAACTCCAACCCACTAAAACATCCTAATTTTTTAATAATTGACTCTTCACTAAAGTATTCTTCAAAAATGTTAATGATTTGAAGGCTCACACCCTACTATAAACCTCATTCCAAAAGAGAGAGGATGGGAGATAAAGTAGAAGATGAAGCTAATTTACAAGCAGGGTCATCTACATCACATTGCCAATATTTGACTCATGGATTAAAGAGGTGAGGCATATTCACTAGAATTTGATGTTTAAAATACCCTACATTTATTTAGTAATAAACATCTGGTTATAGGAAAGTGCCTACAACACAATGGTAACTTGTGTCTCTCATGTGGGAGGTTTTGAGTTCGAGTCTATTCAATCTTAACACATTAAAATTATTATTCTAGACTTTAGTCTTGTTGGTGTTTATAAAAAAGAAACTAAATAAACTATTGAACAACAAAATGCTCAATACCAAGATGATATTACTCACACAATCTAAAGACCAACCAATTCTTATTAACAATTGTATGTGCAAAGCATTTGTGCCCAACTTCAACAAAACCAAGGGTGGTTTTCTACTCTTCTGGCTCTTCAAAACCAGGGTGGGTATACCTAGGGATGATTCAAGACTGGGAAAATTGTATGAGGATTATTTTAGTTTCATTCTAATTCTCGTCTCAAATCCTCAAATACATACACAATTCTTGATAATTTGATAAACACATCCCATAAAATAGATATGGCCAAAAATTCTTCTATAGATCTGCAGGTGTTCTTAGTAATAGTGGCTAACTAAAGCTAAAAAATTCCATTCAAACAAGTACTAGCCAACTTTGAAGATCTACAGGAAATAAAAGTAAAATTGATTTAATTCTACATTTTTGACAACAATTTGTGACACATTTCTCTTGCAGCTAGATCAAATTTGATCAGTGCCTAATCCATTGGGGTTCAGAGTCTACTACAAATTTCTAGATCTAATTTGTTGCCTTACAACAAATTTCATCAGCAATTCTTATCAGAATTCATCATTCAAAATCCTTCCCACTACTACAGCAACCTTATCAAATTCATCAAAGCTTTTACTTAATCCATTGAACTAATAGCAGTGATGAACAAATGTACAAACTAGCTAAATTGCATTCAATTGCACAAGCCTTTACTCATATGACATCAAGATAACCAAGTAATCAAAAGGAGACAAGGTTTAGTAAGAACTAATATGGGGATAACTCATAATTTGTATTCATTTTCCTTGAAATTTGTATACAATTTACAGTAAACTCAGAATGACCTTCAAAAAGAAACATAGATCATTCTATATTCATGTATTCTCAAGATTTGACAGAGAAAATATACCATGAATTTTTTGTTCAAAACAATGGACCAAAAAAAAACTGTATATCACTTAGAAAAATAAAATTCGGACCTTCACATTGCCTTGAAAACTCACTTATATAGGTGTGAGTTGCAACAAGCAAAGGGAAAATGTGACTGATAGGTGTCCCTTACAAGAAGAAGATGCACACATCTTCCAGAAAAGAAAAATGATTAACAGGAAGTTATCCAAATCATATATTCTCTTGCGGGCTTTCGTCTGTCACCTCCTTTTGTTGATTTAGCTCCAACTGTGATTTGTTGAGATAATGGGTGTTGCACACATTGCATAATATTGTTATTTTATTATTTTATTTTATTATGTAATGTTGTACCTAGATGGATGTGCAACATGTAAAGATTCCCATGGAATATTCTTGATGAGTTGTATTGTAACATTGTGAAAATATTTCATGTAATTATTTAATATTGGGGAAAATAATTAAATGCCCAATATTAAATGTGGGGTCAGTGGGTTAGGTAGCACATGGTTTTAGCACATGGTTTATGTAATACCACTTGGTGGTTTTGTGGGACTTGCTACTATATAAGTAGCCACAAGGGTAGTTGTTGTGAGAGAAGAGAGAGAGTGACAAGGAGAAGACAAAAGGCAAGAGTCGAGCGGGACAAGGCTTGACGGGTTAGCCAAGGGAGCATTTGTGAAGGTTGAAAGCATGGCATGGGATGTGTGGATTCATGCTTGTTCACATAGTTTTGCTCAGTTGTGGCTATGGCCATGAAGGCTTCCATGGTTGTATGGCAATGGTATTTTTTCTGAATAATACATGGTGATGGATGCTTTTGGAGGCTGGGTTTTTCCCTCAATGAGGGTTTCTCAAGGTATATCTTGTGTCACAATTTTGTGGGTATGTTGTCTATTCTCTTGCATGTGGATTTTAATTCTGTATTTATTTTAGATCTATTATGGGTTATGTGGAAACGGTTATATTCTTTATTGCCAAGTTTCCTTACATGATTTTGTCATATATGTAACTACTAAGCTTGTCCCTAACAAAAACTATTCTAATGATTGCAAACTGACTGGAACCCATGGGTTTTACCATTATTACGGTACTGGGAGAAACACCCTTACTTCCCACTCTTCGCTGATTAACACAACTCCTTAAGATAATGGGATTTATCCTTAAGAAACAACACTCGAGCATGGAGACAATGTGGCTGTCAAATATAACAAAATGAGAAATTTTTGCTTAGCCAACCACGTCTGCATCCAAAACCAGCTTTCAACCAAAAATTTTCACCTACTAACACAAAAATATGTGCACTAACAAAAATTCAGAGGGACTATTCACATGTAGCCCATGGGTATAAAATCTTGTTCACCTTCTCTAAAAACTCTGCATAGGGTCCTACGTACTTTTGCTGCCATGGCATTGAAGTGTGCCATCTTGAAAATTTCCTTAGAGAAAGGTGTTACTGGTGATAGGACTTTTATTTTATCAAGTCTACTCTTTGCTCCCCTCATTACCTTAGTAGCTTGATCACAACCCATAAAAACACCTGGGATTACTAGTCTTCCTCAATCAAGATTCCACTTACTGACATATGAGACAAACAACTTCCTCTCTACAGACCACCTTTTCAACAAACTTAAACTAATTTCAGATGAAGAAACACTAGGGATCCAATTACTCTTGTCAAGTAATCCCTCTGCTATCCACAGTCTAAGAGTTAGGGAATTCTTTGGAGCCATTTTTGCTATACCATGCAAGATTGCAACACTTCAGAGACTACAGTAAAATATGCACTTGGAAATCTCTTATCTGTAGTTCTTTTATGCTATTTGGCACTCGTTCCAAAATCTACATGATCCTCTTAGTAAATGATCCTATTCATAAAAGACTTCAAATATTTATTCACATAAGGTGCAACTGAGAAAATCTTATAAGTTACACTTTGCTTTTTCTTTTCACAAGTAGAACTTTTCATATCTCATTAATATGTAGAGTGCCACTACCTTCAGTATTTAAACCTGCACCGTTAATCTTTGAAATCATACAATTAAGGAATGAAAACTAGGCTGACTCAATGTTCCTTTTAGCACGCTGGTAGTCAAACCAATTAACTACCTCCATCTATATCTTTCCTTCAAAGTTAGTGTTTCAAACTAGGCTCATGGATGACCAAGGACACATGTCATCAACTCACTAACTCACTATACTTATCTTTCGAGCACCTTTCCATAGCGAGCTAGGGATAACCACTGATCTTTCTTTGATTGTATGGCAGATATTTGAAATGACTTTTAAGAAAACAATGGTGGGTCCCTTGTTCATTAACTCACTATACTTATTGATTGCGCATCTCTTCATAGCGAGTTAATGAGCACTTTTGATCAATACTTGATCTTGTGGACAAAAATTTACTACGATAGTGGTGGGCCATCACTCGCTAACTCACTATACCTAACTTTCAAGCATTTTTCCATAGCGAATTAACAATGGCCTTTGATCCTGGTTTGATCTAACAATCAAAATTCTTTGTGTGCTTTATACATGGGGAGTAGGTCCATATACTTCTATCGCTGAGATGGCTGAACATGTTGGCACACACATGTACTCTCCTTTTATCTTTTAATAAAACCACATGTTGTTGGCCTCACCACATTTGTGTCTTCCAGGCAGGTTCCTATATTGCTACCGGAAAAACATTAAATATCTGTTAAGCAATACAATGACCTACCAGTAAACAAATGCTGAGAAATAAAGCTCAACTTGCACATAAGTAAAAGCAAAGTCAGCATAAGATTTTCTTCGGGATCCTCAAAATCATTTTTAGTTATAAAAGAATGTTGTGTTTTGCAATGATCGAGCCCTCACTATGTCGCTATCAAAAAAATGGTGTTATTTCAGCTAGTAATATAGCAACCTTTGACGGATTCTCAATTTCGGTGATAGAAAACAAAACACACATTGATTGAAAACCCTACCAATTAATGTTGGTGTCAAAGAGGGTGGCCGTGCACATTTATAATACTACATGGGACCTTTCGCAGTCATATCAACCTATTAAAAGAACACTGCCTTTTTGCAAAATCTGAGCATTCGCTACATCACCACCGGCAAGTCGCATGGATTTTTTCGATAGCGACTTAGCGAATTGTCAAAAAATCTTGGACACCGGTGACACCATTCAGAGTTTTCTTCACATGCATTTATTCTTAAAACTAACAAGCCTGGGACATAACACGTGCCAAAATTTACCTCATGTTAACATAATTCTCGATGCTAGATTTCACTTTTCAGTATCATAGACACATGTCATCAATCTCACTAACTCGCTATACATAACAATCGAGCATTTTTCCATAGCGAGTTAACAATGACCATAGATTCAAAAGGATCCAATGGTGGGGTAAAACTTCTTTCACAAGGATTGAACAACGAACTCAACACGGGTGGGAAAAGAATATTCACTTATCCTCCTGTTTTTTAAAATTTTCGCACCAGGGAAAATTTAAATGGAATGGGACACAGGGTTTTAACAAAAAATTTCAAAGGCTAAAAAAATACGACTTATCTAGGAACCCTACTCACCATTAATGGAGACAATCTAAATTTTCTATTCCTTGACAGAGGAATTTTATTATACAAAAAGTCAGACCAACAAGTCTATTACCTATTTAAAAACAAATCATCTGATTACAATATAGGCACCCTTCAAGAAGCAATGATTTCATCAATAATAAGCTAGGGGAACAACAATTGAGCTTGAGGATATGTATGCACATAACCAGATACCTTTCTTGCATTTTTTATAGATTCCTTAAAAGAGTAGAGAAAGATAGTATTAATACTCAAAATAAAAAAAATTTGTTTTATATTAGAGAAATAGATATAATACCATTGAGACACAACCATCCATGTATCAACTTGTGAGCTAGAATTGAACCTATTAATAATTTGCATGTCAAAAGATGGCCATAATTAGACAAGATAAAAAGAGGGAAATCAAAGCATGAAATTTTTCCATTGTCACTAGTGGTAAACATAGTTGTTCTTCACATACTGAATGTACAAAAAAAGAGATTGGCCAAGGGGTTGGGAGGGATAGAGGTTTGGTTGAGTTTGTTAATAGAAAATTTAGTTGAATAACTTTCATATGTGATGAATCAAAAAATAAAATAAAATAAGACTGGAGGCTTGCTTTATAATCATTACCTAGGAAGACCATACAGGATGAGAATGGTTGTGACTTCACTTGTTCAAATTAGCCTCCAGGGTGTAGTAAATAGGTCAAAAATGCAATGTCCTCCAATCCTTGGCCTTCTTAAAATATAGCCATGAATAAGTAAAATGTGGTTTACTTAAAATCTTAATAGCAAGGGAACCAATGCCCTCTCGGTTAATTTAACTCTGAGATGTCAACATGAAATTCTTACAGTGTTGAAAATTTGCTTTTCTACTAAGCACAATCCTCTAGTTTCTAGCATGTGATGCACTTGTAAGCACAGGGAAAAGTATATGCAACTATAAAATTAATTCTCCATTTAAATTAACAAATGCAGTCAAAATAGGGTTGAATATATAAAAGGAACTTACATGCTTCTCCATTTCCATCAGTTCATTCAATGCTTGTTGTTAAACAAGCAACATAGGGATTTCCTACCTTATTTTCATATTCATGTCTTCATAAAAGTCTCTAATTTCAAAGTGTTAGACTAACTATCAAAATAACACAGGGCTGAATTATCAACTTATTAAAGTAGGACAACAATCTATTTCAAGTTCTCAATCAATAAATATGCTTCCAAGGATCTTAGATACTCGTAATCACACTACAATATCTTACATTTCTAAGAATATGTCTTTTCTCATTGGGAATACACATCCCATAGTTTTGCAATTAGTATGCATGGCAATTTTTCGGGAGGATCAACATGCCATGATTTTGTAACCAGTAGGCATGGGAGACTGAAGGGTACTCAGTTTTCTAAATTCAATCCAAAGCTAGCATTATCCCTAATGGTATGAGACATTTGCTCTAGTAAACTATCTTTAAACAAAGAATTCATGGTAGAGGATCACTGGAGATTCATAGATTAGAACCTATGCTAGAATTTGACCTTATACTTTACTGGTATAACAACTCTACTATCAATGAACTATTTGTGAACCAAGAGTTAAATTGACCAACAATCAATGAAATCTTTGTAAACCAAGAGTTAAATTGGTTCATCATTATTTTTATTTTTGACGAATCAAAAATCAAAATAGTGGTGAACCAATTATGCAGATGCACTAATCTTTAAAATATTCTAGCAAAAAGAGTAGCAAACCTAAAAAACTAGTTTTCTACCCCTACAACGAATACAAACTTTCTAAAGAAAACAATTCATGACATCAAACCCACCATTAGATTAATAATTAGCATCCAAAAATTTTCAATAGAGGATGGTAAGAATTCATTCCAAGCAAGTGGGAATTGTTGTCACATAGGTTTGCACCCTTGTCCAAGGCCTATACGCGAGGACAACCTAATGAAACATGGAAACAACCTCCAAGCTATGGGACTTGAACTACGAGGTTGAGTCTCCAGAGAAGGCCGGCTTCCTCTTACTATCAGGGCGCACCTATCTATTCTCAGAAGGGAAAGGGAGAAAGAGAGCATCAAAACAAATCTACCTAGTCTGATCTAAGACGGTGATGCACCAAGACAGAGTGTTCAGATTCATTCCTGCCCATATATATACTACAAAACCAGAATAACATGCAAAAGTCATACACATCCAGACTTATATTGATCAGTAATCACATACAGATCAAAAGAAACCAACCAAATGACACTAGGAAAAGGAGATTTCACTTATGTATTATTCGATAGGCCAAAGATAGATACAGTATGCAGATCATTGATCTCAACAATACACCAATGGGAGGCAAAGTGATGCACATTCACACTGATGGCTGAAAGAGATGACACAGGCTATTACATGGCTCAAAGATAAAGGGGGTTTTACACTGTAAGTCTGCAAGCAGTAGTAGAGAAAATCAGGAAGAATCGACCCTCAGAACATATCACGAAACTGCCTTTATAGATCAGGCACAACTGAAGATTTCGGCGTTACATTCACTTCTTACCTACTGGCATTAACTTCCTGTCTTGAGAATCCAATCGGGGATCTGGATTGAAATCTTGGCCTGCATACCGAGAAATCTCATTTCTTCTGAGAAGAGACTGGAGAAGATAGAAACGACACCACAACATTCCTTGACATGGTAGATGGATTGACCGGATGGGTGGAGTGTCCTTATGTCCTGCATTCATTCCTGGTAGGTCAGAAATGATCGCGAAGATCAGATCGCAAGATACATCGATTGCCTCTGCATCTTGGTTCATGAATCAAACTGGCCTATTAGCCGCCCTGATTTCTTATATGCCGACTGGGCCACGCGGGCCAATCGTAATCCTTTGTCTTTCCAATTGGAGAGTCCTTCCGTGGTTGACCGCCTTCATCGAACTAATTGTGCCACCTTATCACCTAACCGCTGGCCGTCAGCTAATTGCCACGTTGAAAACTGAAATGTGAGGACATGTGTCTTCCGAGCGCTAACTCGCCATTGTAAAATCTGCGCAGTTCCTCCATGGAAAGATAGCGCCGACCTTAGATTCCTACAGATCTGATGGTGGAGAATCGACCCCTCAATGTGCTGATCGCATCAAGAAAATCGGCCCCTCGACACATCTGTGCTCTGACTCAGCACACTTGGTTGTTTCTAATTCGTCGCGGACTCTCTTTCCTGTGACTGGGCCCCATCCGAATCGGTGCCACCTCGATGATGCATCCAGCGAGACCTGACCCCACCGACACGTGTCAGTCGGGCATGATGTCGCCATGGTAAAAATCTCGCAGCTTCACTAAGGCGACATGGTGCCTACCATTGATCTCTTTAAATCTGACGGTGGAGAACCTGACCTTTTGTAACCCTCTGTTCCTATTGATTTGCCGAGCCCGCCAACATGTGGCGTCCCCCTGTTGGTTCATCAATCACCCCACCCTATCTGCTTCTGACGGCATGAAACGCAGCCCTGCTAGGACACGTGGCGCACGGGTGCTATGTCGCTGATGCTAAAGTTTGGGTAGCTCTTGATGGTGAAATAGCGTCAGCCATAGATCTTTGCAGATCTGACGATTAGAGCGACATCGTACTTCACTCGCCGTCCCTCCTAAAACCACTGGGCCCGCTGGTTGCCATGTCTTGACATACACACATGGCATCATTCGGTTGGTGAACCCAAGACTTGATCTGTAGAATGGCCACGCGGCGGATGGGCGCTATGTCGCCATGATAATATCTGTGCATCTCCGCCATAGCGAGATGGTGCCATCCATTGATGCAATCAAATCTGATGGTGGAGATCGCAAACCTTGACTGTGCCAACCGTACTGATAGAGACGCCAGCCTGGTTACACGCGACGGTTCCTCGCTGGCCCATCGGAACACCACTGGGCAATCTTGCGACTTGGCCTCACAGGGTGACCACGTGTCAACTAGGCACCATGTCGCTATGGGAAAATTGAGGTTAAATTTCCATAGTGCCATAGCGCCCAACTGATGACATGTCCCTATCTGTGCATGTTTCTTTTTGATTCACTGTCGTGACACGGGCTCTGCCAACTGGGCAGATGAGGTGCGCAATGGGGCTCAATATTTGTCTGAAGTTCTTGCCATTTATTTTCTCCGGCCCGCCAAACTTTATCCGATCGCCGCAACATTTTTTTTAGCAACGTGACCCGCCCGCCGTCGTGAGCATCTCCGTCGGGCGCTATGTTGCCATGGAGATTTTCCAGTTGGTGTGCGATAGCGCCATAGCACCTGCGGCAGCGAAAAACTTTCCCGACCCGCCCTCCGTTGTGACCCACCTGCAGGGCCCACCAAACACATGTCAATCAGGCGCGATGTCATCGATACTATCTCCCGTGCAACTTTTGATGACGAGATCGCACCTACCGTTGATCCATCTAAAATCTGACGGAGAGAAACTTTGGCGGGTCGGGCATTAAAATAACAATTTTTTGGCTAACCGTTGAACAGGCCGCGGATTTGAATTTAAACCTTTTGGCAGAAAAACCAGAGGTAACACTTCTGGCGACTCGCAGGGGGCATGAGCCTGCTTGATGCATGACCAGTTCCTGAGAATGATCCATTGGGCTATGGAGTCGAAAGAGGGCCAGGAGGCACAAAGCTAAGAGCTGCAAGAACCCTAACCCTAAAAGAGGAAATCAAAACATTAAAAACCCTTAAGGTTCTAGCTCTGCTTCTATAATTGGAAACAAAAAATAGGACCTCCTTAGCAGCATGAGACATGTCAAACATGACTCACGAAGAGAGCCATGTGCTCGTGCATTTATTGCAAAACAGAAACAAGCAGGAAGCAACTGGATTAACTATGTACATAGATTCACAACCCTTCAGAAATAGGGCTTCAGATAGATCCCATTGACTGGAATGGGTAGAACTTCACCACTTGGCCTACTTAGTTGGAATGCGTTGGCCTGTTTGCAACTATTAATCAGATAAGGGCCACTCCATAATGGGTCAAATATGGAGTGCCTTCCTGGTTTTTCTCTGTTTGAGTCCCACTTGAGAACTAAATCCCCCTGTCTGAAGATTCTGGCCCTTGCCTTCTTGTCAAAATTCCTTTTCATCTGTTGCTGGTGAATCTCTAGAGTTTTCATGGCTTTGTTTCTCTTTTCTTCCAAGTCAATTAGTTCTGCCATTCTTACTGTCATGGCATCATCTTCAACCAGTTCCAGTTGCTGAGCCAACTCCAAGGATGGGAACTCCAATGAGATTGGGAGTCTAGCTTCCCTACCATATACTAGCACAAAAGGTGAATTCCCAATAGTTCTCTTGGGTGTTATCCTATCAGCCCACAGAGCAGTCCTTAATTTCTTGTGCTAGGTCCTCTGATTGTCTTCTATTGTCCTCTTCATAATTCTGATCAGATTCTTGTTGGAAGATTCAGCCAAACCATTACCCTGAGGATAGTAGTTCGATGATGTGCTCAACTAGATATTGTGATTCATGGCCCATGCACAAATTTGGGTTCCAACAAAAGACTTGGCATTATCTGAGATGATAGTAGAAGGAGCACCAAATCTAGATATAATTACATCAAGGAATTCAACAACAGATGGCTCTATGGCATCCTTCAAGGCAACTGCCTCTTTCCACCTAGTGAAATAATCAGTAGCGGCCAAGATCCATTTATGACCTGCACTAGATGGAGGATTAATGGGGCCTATAAAATTCAACCCCCACTGAGTGAAGGGCTGATCCACCTGAATAGGATGAAGAGGAAGAGCTGCAAGTCTCTGTTTGCCTGAGAAAAAAGCACATTTCTCACATTTCCTCACATACCTGTAACAATCATGGAACAGAGATGGCCAATAATATCCAGCTCTCATGATTTTCATAGTGGTTGTTCTTGCAGAGAAGTGACCGCCATCAGGGCCATCATGGAGTTCTCTAATCACCCTTTCAGCCTGATTCATTTCAACACACCTCAACAGGGTCCCATTAAAATCCCTCCTAAATAGGATATTGTCAATCACAACATAGGGAATGGATTGTAGTCTACATTGTCTTCTTTTAGTTCTGTCCAATCCCTGAGGGTATCCATTCCCTAATAAGAAATTCTTCATGTCATTTATCTAGCTCCTTGGACCATCAGCATACCTTTCCTCCTGCTACTCTGCTATCACCATGGCAACTTCTTCATCTGAGTTCTGATCTGATAACATTTCTTTACATAATCCTCTTCCTCTTACCAATTTGGTAATCTGAATGTCAACATCATATTCCATTACCCTAGTGATCCATCCAGCTCTCTTCTCACTGGCATCTTTGTTTAACAGGAAGTCTTTTACACTTGCATGGGGCACCAACAAATGGATCCTATTATGGGATAAGAGGTGTCTGAACTTCTTCAAGGCTCTAATGACTGCAAGGGCTTGCTTCTCAACAACGCTATACTTATCTTCATATTCCTTAAGCCCTTCACTAAAGAAGGCTATGGGCTGCTCCTCATTCCTGTCATTTGTTTGGGTCAAGACAGCAGAGATACTTGACTTACCACCTAAAGTGTAGAGGATGAAATCTTTCTCAAATTTTGGGTTCATGAGGGTAGGGGCCGATGCTATGGCTGCCTTGATCTTTTCAAAACTCTCCTTCCCTTCCTTGGTCCATGAGAAGACCATATCTTTCTTGAGCATGGCTGTAAGGGGTTTCACCATGGTGGCAAGATTAGGAATAAACCTTCTTACAAAATTTATCCTACCAAGGAAACTTTGTAGCCCTTTCTTGTGTTTAGGGAGAGGAAGGGCAAGTATTGCTTTTGTCCTTTCTGGATCAACGGTCAATCCATCCTTAGATACAATGTGCCCCAATAGTTTTCCCTGGTTTGTAGCAAAGACACATTTGGCTAGGTTGAGAGATACCCCAAACTCTCTACATCTTAGAAACACCTGTCTCAAATGATCACGGTGATCCTCCACATTCTTGGAATACACAGTTATATCATCAAGGTATACCAAGACAAACTTGCCAATTAATCTTCTGAAAGCTACCTCCATTGCCTTTTGGAATGTGGCACCTGCATTTGTTAATCCAAATGGCATTTTGCAATAAGCATAGGTGCCCCATTTAGTAGTAAATGTCATCTTGTATCTATCAGACTCTTTAACCAGTACTTGATTATAACCTGAAAACCCATCAAGAAAAGAGAATCTCCTTGACCCACTGACCTTGGACAGAATTTGCTCCATAGAAGGGAGAGGATGGTGATCTTTAAGGGAAGCCTGATTGAGATCCCTAAAGTCCACACACAATCTGATTTCTCCATTCTTCTTCCTCACAGGGACAAGGTTAGCTACCCATGATGAGTGTTTGATAGGAAAAATTATGTTAGCCTCAATCAGTTTGGATAGTTCTTTCCTCATTAAAGGTTCAATCTTGGGATTCATTGGTCTCTGTTTTTGCCTTACTGGTTTGACCCTATCAACTAAATCTATGGTATGCTGAAACAAACTAGGGTCAAACCCTTTTAAATCATCATATGTCCAAGCAAATACAACACTAAATTCTTGACATAGACAAATGAAATCTTCTTGCTCAGCTTTAGAACATACCTTACCCATGTTAAGAGATTTTCCATCAGCAATAGTAACTGGGGCATGGTCATCCTTTTCTGCAACTAGATTCATCCCTTTGCCTCTTGTTTGATCATCAGGATTAAAGATGCCCTCCAAGGTAATGAGACCCTTAGGTAGCTTGTTGGAACTTAGATGAATGATCTGATCACCATATTGATCTTGTAGTCTTAGCTGACTTTTCTCTAAAATTTCTGCTTCATTCTGCAAGAAGCTCACGATTTTCTCATCAGACTCGAACACTTGCCAGTGAGTATTATTATCAGGAATAGCAGGCCTCACCACTACCCTTATTTGTTGTTTCTTTTCTTCCTCAAGATTCCCTGGCACATCATAAGATGCACCCACTACTGTAAGTCTATCAACATGTTTATTTTCTTTCGTAGGAATGCTCTGAATGTTAAATGCATTGAAACCTTCGAGCAAATCCCAGACTCTATGTTTATAAGACTTGAGCAAGCCATTTTTGGTGATATTCTGATTTCTCACTTGGTTCACTACCAACTCACTATCCCCATATACTTTCAAGGCTTGAATTCCCCTCTTTTGGGCAAGTAGGAGACCTTGGATCAAGAATTCATACTCGGCCACATTATTGGTACAACTGAATTGGAACCTAAAGGAGAAGTAGTATCTTATTTGTGTAGGAGAGATCAACATAACACCAGCCCCTGATTCATTTTTATTCCTTGAGCCATCAAAGTACATTCTTCATACTCCATTTATGTTTTCATTAGTCCTAACAAGGTTAGGAACTTGAACCTCCTTCTCTATTATGCAATATGTACTAAGGCCCGTCTCAAGGGTTTCCAACATAGGTTCAAACTGACATGTATTTGCCCACTCATCCAAGAAGAAATCAGGAATCTCTGCTATGGAAGTGACAAGCTCGTTTACTATGTTATTTTCGTTCACCTCTAGGATAGGGCAATTCATATTGATGAAGTTGGGAGTGTAGGGTTCAGTGTGGTGAAGGGCTTGAGGTTCTGCTCTTATTGAAGCATTGGCCCCATATCTGGTCTTAAATGAGATGTAAGACCAATCAGCAGATATGAATCCACCAATTTGAGCAGTGAAGTCTCTCAAAAGACAGATGGCAAAATAGGGCTTAACCTTAGCAACAGATATGTCTTGAATCACAGTACAACCAGGGCATGCATGTAGGGCCATTTCCACACTT
Source organism: Cupressus sempervirens (assembly GCA_028749045.1). Classification (NCBI taxonomy): domain Eukaryota; kingdom Viridiplantae; phylum Streptophyta; class Pinopsida; order Cupressales; family Cupressaceae; genus Cupressus; species Cupressus sempervirens. Next base: position 765,941,631 of record CM053789.1, on the reverse strand, counting down.
CTAAGGATGCCTACAGTTTTGACAGTACTCCCATCTAGTTGTAACACCTCCCTAACAATGTGCTCATATCTCATCCCTAAAGCATCAGCAACACACCTAGGCATTACTGAGCTGCTAGCCCCCAAATCTATCATGCAATTATGGACTAATTTGCCCCCTATAATTAGAGAAACATAAAATGGAGGAGGTCTAACCTTTTTATTTTCCTCCACATCTCCCGCTGGTTGTACTAAACTGGTGGCACTCTCCATGGTAGATGACCGATCCTTGGGCTCAATCCTTTCCAATTCTTGCTGCAACATCTTCCTCTGCATTGGTATGGTAGCAACAACATCCCACATGGAAATGTTTACATTGGTCTTCTTCATTTTCTCTACCACACTCAATGGTGCACTAGGAATTTTGGTAGAAACTTTGGGGGCTGCACTTATAAGAGGTTGAGATGGGGCAACAAAAGGATCACTTGCGTCCTCATTTCTCAGACCTTGCTTTTGCTGTTGTGAGGTGTTTGTCTACTCATTTTTTGTTTGTGCGTTAGGTATAACACTTGAAGTTGAGGCCTACTTAGGAGAAGGAGGAGCAACATGTTCCATAGCTCTCTTCCTGCTTCTTGTGTTATGAGCAACGGAGTCCTGGTTTACATTACAATGTTCCTCCATTTGGTGATTCATAAAAGAGCAATCACCCTGCCTCTGAACACATGAGGCCTCCTTGGGATGATCTTCTTTGTGTGATTGCTTTAATGTGGACTCCTGGAAAGTTAGGGCCAAATAAGATTCTGCTTTCTGACATAGGCAGTAGGTATAAGAATAGTTGCATGAGGGACAAAAATCTTGGTCTTGGGCCAAGTTATTTTGAGGAACCATAGCTCTGTTCTGATTTGAGCTTGAAGTAGAAGCATGCCTATTCTGCCTATTCTGATCAAAAGAGCTATTCCACTGATTAGGAGGCCTACCACTACTTGGAGCCTAATATTGCAATTGGGGAGGCTTGCCACCCTGGGCTTGCTGTCTTTCAAGGGCCACCACCTTGTTACTCATCTTTTGTATTAGAGAAAAACTATCCTCTAGTTTCTTCCCTTGGTCCTTCAACTCTCTCCCTTGCTCTTGTAATTTTTTATCCAGGGTCTTTTCTCTTTTATCTGCGTTCAATACTAGACCTTGGAGCATTTCTTTGAGTTCATCTATTTCGTTTGAGGATGTGGAAGCTTGGGGAACTGGAGTAAGGACTTGTGATGTAGAAATTGTAGGGAGAGGGGCTACTGTTGGTTGGTGGTTGGGAACATCAGGAAAGAAAGGCATAGGAGGCCTTGGGGCCAACTTTCCTCCTTGTATTAGAATGTTCTTAGCTTTTATGGCTGTCTCATAAGCATTAGGTAATATATCTCCTCCCATAGTTTGGATTGTAGTGGCAATATCACTGTTAAAAGCTCTAAGGTAATGCAAGAAAGCATTACCAGGGGTAGGTTTCACTATAGTAGGTATTCTATCCCATGTCTTTTGGAATCTGTAATTAAAATCAGTCATACATTCATGGGGGGCTCTTTTTATTGTAGTCAACTGCTCTAATAGTGACAAATGGTCACTCTTATCCTCAAAATGTTTGCATAATCCTGCTCCTAGTCCATCCCAATCAGTTATGGAACCATGAGCTAAGCCTCTATACCACTGTAATGCTTTTCCTTTTAAAGATGAGGCTAGAAGTCTGACAACAACATCATCTTCTGTAATACCATGAATATTGCAGACATTCGCTACCTCTTGGATATGCTCTAGGGGGGAAATAGAAGTTTCACCAGTAAAATCAGGTATGCTTTTTAGTGCAGCTACTGGTATATCATGTCTTTAGGCTAACAACAAAGGAATTCCACCATTAAAGGTGGAAAAAGGATGAACTCTTGGCTATGCCATATAACAAGTGTTCTATTGATGAGTGTTGATGGCAATCTAGGCTGAGTTCGGACAGTAGGAGGAGTAGAGACAGATCTCACAGGTATGTTGATTGTTACTCCACCTCTAACTGGTGATAATGAAGCTCTAGCCCTCCTTCTTCTAGGACTTGAAAGTGAGAATTCTTGATATTGAAAATTACCTCTAGAAGACACCCTTGTTTCAGCTCTGGGCATGAATTTCTACAACTTTGGCCTGAAACCAGATTTGTTGATGCTCAGAGTCACCAAGTACTTGATGAATCAGCCTCTTGAAGGCTTGAATACTGAAGCCAGCACTACTTCTTCAGCATTAATCTCAGAAACTCTTTCTTCTTTTGACACTAGTAGACATGAAATCTTCTGATATAGGTCCCATCAGGCGTGCCAAAAACTATTGTCACATAGGTTTGCACCCTTGTCCAAGGCCTATGTGCAAGGACAACCTAGTGAAACATGGAAACAACCTCCAAGCTATGGGACTTGAACTACGAGGTTGAGTCTCCGGAGAAGGCCAGCTTCCTCTTACTATCAGGGCACACCTATCTATTCTCATAAGGGAAAGGGAGAAAGAGAGCGTCAAAACAAATCTACCTAGTCTAATCTAAGGCGGTGATGCACCAAGATAGAGTGTTCAGATTCATTCTTGCCCATATATATACTACAAAACTAGAATAACATGCAAAAGTCATACACATCCAGACTTATATTGATCAGTAATCACATACATATCAGAAGAAACCAACTGAATGACACTAGGAAAAGGAGATTTCACTTATGTATTATTCGATAGGCCAAAGATAGATACAGTATGCAGATCATTGATCTCAACAATACACTAATGGGAGGCAAAGTGATGCACATTCACATTGATGGCCGAAAGAGATGACATAGGCTATTACATGGCTCAGAGATAAAGGGGGTTTTACACTATCAGTCTGCAAGTAGTAGCAGAGAAAATCAGGAAGAATCGACCCTCAGAACAGATCACGAAACTGCCTTTATAGATCAGGCACAACTGAAGATTTCGGCGTTACATTCACTTCTTACCTACTGGCATTAACTTCTTGTCTTGAGAATCCAATCGGGGATCTGGATTGAAATCCTGGCCTGCATACCGAGAAATCTCATTTCTTCTGAGAAGAGCTTGGAGAAGATAGAAACAGTGCCACAACATTCCCTGACATGGTAGATGGATCGACCAGATGGGTGGAGTGTCCTTATGTCCAGCATTCATTCCTGGTAGGTCAGAAATGATCGCGAAGATTAGATCACAAGATATGTCGATCGCCTCTGCATCTTGGTTCATGAATCAAACTGGCCTATTAGCCGCCCTGATTTCTTATATGCCGACTGGGCCATGCGGGCCAATCGTAATCCTTTGTCTTGCCACTTGGAGAGTCCTTCCGCAGTTGACCGCCTTCATCAAACTAATCACGGCACCTTATCACCTAACCGCTGGCCATCAACTAATTGCCACATTGAAGACTGAAACGCAATGACACGTGTCTTTCGAGTGCTAACTCGCTATTGTAAAATTCGTGCAGTTCCTCCATGGTGAGATAGCGCCAACCCTAGATTCCTGCAGATCTGATGGTGGAAAATTGACCCCTCAATGTGCTGATCGCATCAAGAAAATCGGCCCCTCGATGCATCTGTGTTCTGACTCAGCACACTTGGTTGTTTCTGATTTGCCACGGACTCTCTTTCCTGTGACTGGGCCCCATCCGAATGGGTGCCACCTCGCTGATGCATCCGGCGAGACCTGACCCCACCGATACGTGTCAGTCGGGCGCGATGTCGCCATGGTAAAAATCTCATAGCTTCACTAAGTCAACATGGCACCTACCATTGATCTCTTTAAATCTGACGGTGGAGAACCTGACCTTCTGTAACCCTCCGTTCCTATTGATTCACCGGGCTTGCCAACACGTGGCGTCCCCCTATTGGTTCGTCAGTCACCCCACCCTATCTGCTTCTAACGGCATAAAACGTAGCCCCGCCAGGACATGTGGCACATGGGTGCTATGTCGTTGATGCTAAAGTCTGGGCAGCTCCTGATGGCGAGATAGCACCAGCTGTAGATCTTTGCAGATCTGACGATCAGAGCGACATCGTACTTCACTTGCCGTCCCTCCTAAAACTACTCGGCCCGCTGGTTGCCATGTCCTGACATATACACATGGCATCATCCGGTTGGTAAACCCAAGACTTGATCTGTAGAATGGCCATGTGGCGGATGGGCGCTATGTCGCCATGATAATATCTGCGCATCTCTGCCATAGTGAGATGGTGCCATCCGTTGATGCAATCAAATCTAACGGTGGAGATCAAAAACCTTGACTGTGCCAACTATATTGATAGAGACTCCAGCCTGGTTACACGCAGCGGTTCCTCACTGGCCTATCGAAACACCGCTGGGCAATCTTGCGACTTGGCCTCACAAGGTGACCACGTGTCGACCAGGCACCATGTCGCTATGGGAAAATTGAGGTTAAATTTCCATAGCGCCCAACCAATAACGTGTCCCTATCTGTGCATGTTTCTTTTTGATTCACTGCCGTGACACGGGCTCTACCAACTGGGCAGATGAGGTGCGCAATGGGGCCCAATATTTGTCTGAAGTTCTCACCGTTTATTTTCTCTGGCCCGCCAAACTTTATCCGATCGCCGCAACATTTTTTTCGGCAACGTGACCAGCCCGCCGTCGTGAGCATCTCCGTCGGGTGCTATGTCACCATGGAGATTTTTTGGTTGGCGTACGATAGCGCCATAGCGCCGGAAAACTTTCCCGACCCGCCCTCCGTTGTGACCCACCCACAGGGCCCACCAAACACATGTCAATTGGGCGCGATGTCACCGATACTATCTCCCGTGCAACTTTCAATGACAAGATCGCGCCTACCGTTGATCCATATAAAATCTGACGAAGAGAAACTTTGGCGGGTCGGGCATTAAAATAACAATTTTTTGGCTAACCGTTGAACAGGCCGTGGATTTGAATTTAAACCTTTTGGAGGCAAAACTGGAGGTAAGAGGAATCAATCAAGAATACCGATTCACCATGTCCACAACTAGAAGATTAAAGGAAAAGCCAAAATCTTGAACTTAAACAAGCACTGAACAACCAAGAATGAAAATGGGCATACCTTGGTCCAAATTTGAAGCAGACGAAGCTCTCACACTACCCATTTCATACATTGCACAATTTTTCTCACTCTCTCTTCGATCACTCATAAGAATATCACAAGAAGTTGAATTTAAAACCACAACTTCCCCTTTATTTACTCCAAAGTTAGAGACATTGTATCATCATTACCCTCGCCATTGACTCAATGACACTAAGGGGTAAAGTATCTAAACACCAAAAAAATGAAAATCTAGAAAGAACAACATCAAGTTCGGACTTTTCACATTAAATTTGTAATGCAATCCCTGGATTAGAGTGATTCAAAGGTTATTTGAAGTTCAAGAAGGAGGGGAAGGCAGCCACTACAAAACAAAACCTGTTACTCCCTTGTTATCTATGATTTTCAATGATACCCTATGCAAGAATGAAGCCCATCCTACATACGAATGTGCAAATTATTTCTATCCGACTTTTTCTTTGTTATGGCCTAAGTTTTTTAAAAATTTTGACCAACATGGGAAAACCTAAGACATTTTTGACCAACACGAGGATGAAAACATTTTTTTTTTTTAAATCATAGTTTTGGTCAAAAATTTTGGTAGAAAAACAAGTACAAATGTACTAGTGATGAATGCTGATAATATTCAGGTATGTCGAGGTATCCTAACATTGTTGGAGCATTGGGGAGATTGTTAGTATGACTATATGTTGCATTCATGACAATGTTTTCCACTGATGTCAATATAGTGACTATTTTGTGAAGACTAGCATAGTATCAAATAGAGATTGAGGTTGCATGATTCAAGGATTGAAGATGTGGTTATGCACATTTGTGGACATCCTCTATGGAGTGTCATAATTATGTGATTAAGTGTGCATGCAAATATATGAAGATAGTTGATAGTTATTTGATATTTATTGAAGACAATATTCTCGGAGAGTTCTTGAGAAACAATTTTGGTAATTAGATTACATCTCCTAATTAAGATCGAATCTAGTTAAGTGTAGTCATACAGAGGAAGAAGACATGATGAAGATGGTGTGATTGATTGTATAAGTCTGAAGTTTTATGTGTGAAGGATTGTGAAGATTGTGAGTCGACAGTATTATGTAATTATGAAAAGATGTAATGTAACATGTATTAATTGTATTTATCAATTGAGAAAGCCTCAAGGATGACTGAATAATTAGTTTAAGGATTTGGTATAAAGGAGGGATTTTTTCCTTTGTTTTGGAGATATGAGATTGTGTATCAAATGTGGATTTTTGAACTCTTGATTAAGTCAAGAAAATGAGTAAGTGATGTAAGGGATTCTATGTGATGGGAGTATGTGAATTTGGATGTAAAATTCAGTCAACCAGATATTAAGAGCAAAGAAGTGTTTCGTGTGGATAAGGCATAGATAGATGATAGAGAGATAGTATTTGGAAAAGAGATTACATTGGATAGATGCTTATTTATATTATTTTGTGAATGATAGTACTAAGGCCAGTTAGATAGTGAGTTCAGTGGTCATGCCCTTGAAGCTATTTGGAGAATGGATCCTTTTGCCTTCCACAAATCCTAGCAAGGTTGGCACAACTCTAAACAGGGTTTGAATCTCCTCATAGGGATTCAAAGTCTCCTAACAAGGACTGTTATATGCTAAATGTATTTCATTGACTCCTAACAAGGTCCATCCTCTTACAAGAAACTTATATATGAATACATTATTTTGTGGGTGCCATCCCAACTAGGGTTTTCTCTAGTTAAATTTTTTTGTGTTATTGTGTATGGTGATATTGCTATGGTTGTTGCACTTATTGATTACATGTTTCAAATTTAATAAAGCTAATAAAAGTTGTTTTAATTGGATAATTGATTCACCCCCCCACCCCCCTCTTAGTTATCTTGGTGGACTTTCCTTTCTAACAATTGGTATTAGAGCATTAGGTGATTGAAGGAAAATCTTAATAGTTAAAGGATATCTATGGAAAATTATTTCAAAAAATAAATTAGTCTAAAGTTTGATGGAGTTAATTATGATAGTTAGAAAGAGAAGATGAAGACACCTCTTCTATGCATGGGTCTAGGATATTGGTTGATGAATAACAATGAGAAAGAAGTGATTGAAGAATATAAGCTTGAACATTGTGTTGAAAGACAAAGACAATTGTTTTTGTGCAATATGCCTACCAAGGAAGCTTTTTTGATAGCTCTTCTTGAAAATGAGTACAATTGGGTAAAATCTTTAAGATTAGCATATGAAATTTGGAAAGCTTTGGGATCTACTTATGTAGGTGATAAGCATGCTAGGAAGGTTAGATTGCATAATGGGATATGTTTATTTTAAAAAGATAAAATGATGAAAGATGAATCTGCAAGAGGTTATTTGGGTGGAATACTAGAGTTTTTTTGTAGGAATTAAGGCTTGTTATGGAAAGAAGGATGAAGATGAAATTGTATGGAAGATCTTGAAAACTTTTATACTTGTAAATAAGTAGATGATGTAGATGATTGAATAAGTTATACCTTGCACCAAAATTTTCACGAGAGAGACTCTTCTTGGAAGATTGGAATCAACTAAGATAAGTTTGAGACAAAGTGGAGATTTACCTAGAGTTGAGACTACTTTCAGCCAATTGAGTGTCCAACCTAAATTAACAAGAAGTGTGATTACTAGTAGAGATTATACTAGTAGTAGCAAGGGAAAATTTGAAGGAGATGGGAAGATTAAAGAAGTAATTGCCTTACTTGTGAGATGAGAACCTGGGGGTAAGAAAATCTTTAAATTTTGAACCTATAATGAATATGGTCATTATTGTCCTAAGTGTTGTAAAAGGTTTAAGAAGTATAAGAGGGATTTCAAGCTTAGGAAGCCTAGATATTGTCTCTATGCAAATGATGAAGACCTAAAAGGTAGTGTGGAAAGATTCTTTAGTAAAAGTGATGAAATATGATTTTTTTTTCAGTTAAAGAGGAAAGTCCTAAAAAAAAAAAAAGTTAGAGAAGAAAATGCAGTAGTGTCATGAGTTGAAAAGAAGAAATTTGATTGGATCATAGATAGTGGTTTTTCTCATCGCATGACTGGTGATATGAATAAATTTTTTGAGTTCAATAGTTGTGATAGAGGAATTGCTAGATTTGGAAATAATGCAACATGTCATATAAAGGTAATATGATGTATTAATCTTGATGGAAAGACTAACATTGGCTATGTTTATTTTGTTTATGGTTTGAAATATAATTGTTTGAGTGTTGGAAAACTAGTTGACAAGGGATATTAGTTATAGTTCATAGTTCATTAGAAAAGACATGCATTATCAAGGATAAAGATGGTAAGCTAATTGATATTGGTGCAAGATCAAGAGGTAATGTTTTTTAGTTGAATCTTACTAAGATGACATGATTAGTTGCTAAAGTTTATAATAGTTGGCTCTGGCATAAGAATTTTTTTCATATAAATTTTGATAACATTGTGAAAGTGAGCACTACACTTGTTGTTGAGTTGCCTAAAATTGTGAAGCCTACTAACATGGTATACAATGAATGTGTTATGGCAAAGAAAAGGAAAAGTTCTTTTCCAAGAAAGAATATTACTACATCAATGAAGTTGAAGTTAGTACACATAGACTTGAGTGGTCCTACAAAGACAACAACATTCTATGGTGAAAGGTATTTCATGATTTTTGTTGATGATTTTACTAGGATGATGTGGGTAGCATTTCTTTCAGATAAATATGAAACAATTGAGAATTTTAAGGTTCTTAAGAATAGAGTTAAAAATGAATCTAGTTTGAGGATTAAATGCTTAAGATATTATAGAGGTGGAGAGTTTACTTTGAATGAGTTTAATTTTTTTGTGTGAAGTAAATGGAATTAAAAGATGGATTTTAGCCCTTAAGACACTTGAGAAAAATGGTATAGAAGAAGGGAAAAATAGATCAGTAATAGAGACAATTAGAACTATGATATTTGAGAACAAAGTCTCATAGACATTTTTTAGAAAAATAATTAATACAATAGTATATACAAAGAACAAAGTATAGATTAGTAACAAAGATAACTAGATCTATGATATTTGAGAACAATGTCTCAAAGACATAAATTGGAGAGAAGCAATTAATATAGAAATATATACAATGAATAGAGTACAGATCAGACAAGGTACTTGTAAGACCCCTTATGAGATTTGGTTTGGACATACAACCTCAGTTAAGTATTTTAGAATTTTTGGAAATAAGAGTTACATTAAGAGAGAAGATGATATTGGTAAGTTTAATGTGAGAGGTGATGAATGTATCATTCTTGCATATTCATTGAAGACCTAAGCTTATAGATGTTTTATTCAGAGAAATAAGATATTTTTTGAAATCCCAAATGTTAAAGTAGATGAGAAGTTCATAATTGAGGAATGAATACTTGATTATGATTCTGATGAAGAGACTAATGTAGAGGCTAATCAAGAGAATGTTGAGTTTTTTTATGAGATTGACATAGATTTGCAGAATGATATACAAATTGTGGAACAATGAGAAGAACTAAGGAGTGAGCCTAGAGATGAAGTCAGAGTTGAAACAGTGACTCACAATTGGAATCTGATAAAGAATCTTTTTTGTTATCAAATTATTGATATTAAAGACAAAGGAGTGATGACAAGGAACATGGTAAAAAGAGAAGAACTATGTTTGATTTCCCAAGTAGAGCCTAAGAGTGTTGATGAAGCTAGTAAAGATGATTTTTGGATTCAAGCTATGGAAGAAGAATTAGATCAGATTGAGAAGAATAATACATAGGAATTGGTTCCTAGATCTAAACACAAGAATTTTATAGGAACAAAATTGGAAATCAAAAATAAGATGAATGAACAAGGTGAGCTTGTGAGAAACAAAGCAAGACTATTATGTAAAGGTTATTCATAGAAAGAAGGTATTGGTTATGAGGAAACATTTTCACCTATTGCTAGAATAGTAGTAAGAATTTTTCTAGCATATGTAGCTAACAAGAAATTTAAAGTGTATTGGATGGATGCCAAGTTAGCATTTCTGAATGGAAAAATTGTAGAAGAAATCTAAATTGAGAAACCTAAAGATTGTATGGATTGAAACAAGCACCTAGGATTTGGTATGCAATGTTGGATAAATATTTAGTAAAATTTAGATTTGCTAAAGGTACTAAAAATAGTAACTTGTATTTAAAATAAATTGGGAATCGTCTATTGATTTTTGAAGTGTTTTTGGATGACATAATCTTTGGAGGTGATGATGAAGCAAAAGAGAAATTTTCTAGAGAAGTGAAGAAGGAAATTTTTGAGATGAGCATGATTGGTGAGATGAAGTATTTGTTGGGATTATAGATTGTGTAGGACTTTGATAGTATTTTCTTATCATGAACTAAGTATTTGAAAGAATTTTTTAAAATGTTTGGACTATAAAGTTGTAAAACTATTGGTACACCTATGGTAATTGATCATAAGTTGTCAAGAAAAGATGAGGTACCTACTATTGAGGAGAAGAAGAAGTGCAAAGTTGTGATTGGAGGTCTTCAATGCTTGAATCTACCAAGACCACATATAGCTAATGCATTTGGAACTATGGAAAGATTTCAAGTTGATCCTAAAGAATCACATATTGTAGCAGTAAAGAGGATTTTCATATATTTGAAGTGTAAACCGAATTTTGGGTTATGGTATGACAGATCAAATAACTTTACCCTATGTACATATAATGGTGTATATTTGGTAGGAAGTATGGATGAAAAAAAGTGTACAAGTGGTGGAGCATCTTCTTAGGAGGAAGATTGGTTTCTTTGTCAAGCAAGAAATAGGGTTGTATCTCATAGAGTACAATAGAAGTAGAGCATGTAGTAGTGGAAAATAATCATAATTAGATCATGTGGATGAAGCAAATGTTAGAGTACAATGGAGTTTAGTTTACAGAGACTATTATCATACATTGTGATAACATGAGTATAATGAGTATGTCTAAGAATCTTGTGTTAAATCCAAAGACAAATGACATATCTATCAAGTATCATATTTTGAGAGAGAGTTGCAGAGAAAGAGATTAGATTGGAGTATATCAGTACAAAGGAGTAGATAAAATATATATTTACAAAGCCTTTGTTGAAGGATATATTTGAGTACTTCAGAGATATGCTTATGGTTATGCCCTTGCCTACTATGAATAGTTGATGCAAAGATTGCATCAATCCAATGATACATAGCACTATTATTTCTCTGAACTAGATGCTTGATGCTTCCTGTATGGGGGAAAATCATTGATTGAGATGAGTTATGAAGGGCTCATGGTAAGTGATATTTAACATTTTCTTTTAACATTTGATCTTATTGAATATCTTTTGTAGCAGATTAACATTAAGATGTCTTTATCATTGATGTCAATGGGGGAGGAGACATACATGAAAATGTCTCATGGTACATTGAAATGGGGGAGAAGATGTACATGAAAAGCATCCAATGGAGAAAGTATTTATGTCAATAAGGGAATATAATCAATTAGGAAGTAGCACATTGATGGAGAGTTGTTCTTCATATTTATATTTGATTGATGAAGAGGATTTAAAAAGAAAGAGTACAGTTGAGAAGTTACAACAAAGATATATGTTTGGTATTCAAGGAACTTAGTTGGTTTTCATCTATGTTTCCATCAATATCAAAGGGGGATATTGTTAACATAGATGTTGATGATATCCCTATGGAGGAGTATCCTAGCATTATTGGAGCATTGGAGATATTTTTACTATAATTATATGTTGCATTCATGGCAGTGTTTGTCATTGATGTCAACATATTGGTTATTCTATGAAGACTAGCAAAGTAGTGAACGAAGTTTGAGGCTGCATAATTCAAGGATTGAAGATTTGGTTATGCATAGTTATGGCCATGTTCTATGGAGTGTCTTGATTATATGGTTAAGTGCACATGAAAAAATATGAAGACAATTGAGAGTTATTTAAGATTTCTTGAAGATAGTATTCTAGCACAATACCTAAGAAGTGGTTCTAGTAATTGGATTACATATCCTAACATACATAGAATATGGTTAAGTGTAGTCATACATAGGAAGAATACATGATAAATATGGGGCAATTGATCATGTTAAGTTTGAGGTTACACATGTGAATAATTGTGAGGACTGTGAGTTGACAATGTTATTAATTATGAAAAGATCTAATCTAACATGAATTAATTGTAATTATAAATTGTGAAAGCATCAAGGATGACTCAATAATTAGTTTGAAGACTCATTATAAAAGAAATATTTTTTCCTTTATTGTAGGGGTCTAAGATTTTGTATCAAGTGTGGATTTGTCAACTTTTGATTAAGTGAAGAAAGTGAGTAAGCAATCTAAGGGATTATATGTGATGTGAGTATGTGAATTGGATGTAAGATCTAGTGAACCTAATATTGAGATCATAAAAGTGTTTGGTGCGGATAAGGCATAGAGAGATAATAAAGATATCTTATTTGGAAAAGAGATTGTAGTGGATAGTTATTTATTTGTAGTATTCTGCAAAGGATAGTACTAAGAACAATTTTATGGTGAGTTAAGTGGTCTTTCCCTTGAAGCTATTTGGACAATGGGTCCTTCTTTCTTCCACAACTCCTAATAGGGTTGACACAACTCCTAACAGGGTTGGAATCTCCTCACATGGATTCAAAGTCTCTTAATAGGGACTGATATGTATTGAATGTATTTCATTGACTCACAATAGGGTCCATCCTCATATAAGAAATTTAGTACATTATTTTGTGGGTACAACCCCCACTAGAGTTTTTCCTCTTATCAATGATTGGGCTAATTAAAAAATCTAGTGTTATTGTGTATGGTGATCTTTTTTTGGTTGTTGCACTTATTGATTACATGTTTTAGATTTAATAAGGGTGATAAAATTTGTTTTAAGTGGATAATCGATTCACCCTGCACCTCTTTGTTATCTTGGTGCCCTCTAATCTCTTTAATAACAACATGAGCATGATTTCTTATATTTTTGGAGTGATTTCGAATGTTTGTAAGTATGTTGTGTCCAGTTGTTTATGCATTTATGCTTTATATTTTGGTCTACAGTCCTCCGCAATTATAAACATTTGTTTAAGGTTTCGATGATATCTTGATAGATGTCATAGTACTTCAATTGAAGTTTTCATATATGAAAGTTATAAGGTTTGGAATTTATTACTTGTAGTTTCTCCGTGACTAAATAGGTCCTTTAGGATGTCCACTTCTTGTCATCATAATGTATTTTGCATTACGATTTTGGGATAAGGTTAAGGATTGATTTTAATATGTGGTTTTCCTTTGGCATCAATTTACATTCTACCTATATAGTCAACTTATCAAAGTAAAATGTGTGAATTATTTTGAGTTCTAACTCAAATTTGAATGAAGTGTATAAACAAGACCTAAAGTATGTTTGGATTGGTATATATATGATAGATCTTTTTGGAAAAATGAGATGATATTTGATAGATATGTTGAGTAAAATATTTCAAACTAGGATCAATTTTGAAGTGCAAAGTAATCAATAAAAATCTAACGAAGTGTAGAAAATTTGTATATTAATGTTTAATTGAATTGTACTTCATGCATATGAGATGCAATTGCAATAGTTTAAACTTTTGATGTGGTACCCAAGTGCCTATTGATAGTAATGCATTCTACAGAATGAAAACATGTAGAAAACTACAAATGCAATAAACATATTTTGAAACTTGCATATCTTCCATTAGCCGACCTCCTACATCTTTTTGCAGCTTCTTAAATAACTAAAAAACTCTCTCAATTCAAAAAACTAATAGACCATTACCTCTTTGGGAATATATTAACAAATTTTCAATTTTTCAATTTAGGTAGCCTTTAAAATTAACTCCTAGAAAGCTAAAAATAAAACTAGACTTTCCGTAAACTATGAAAACTTGACCTACCAACTAATTTTCAAATTTAGAAATATCCATTTGAAGTTATTAAAAAAAAAAAACTCTAAAAACACACAAAGATTATGACAACTGAGTTTTAGGGGTCTAAATGAATTTTCTAGGACCTAAAAAATAAATTCTTTTGGACATAATGGAGCTAAGATAAATTTTTAGGCCATCAAACTCCCCCTTACGAAACCACTATAAAATTTTGAGAGAAAACCCAAGTCTGAGTCAAAAGTTTGACTCCCAAAAGGTGATGCATCATTCTCCCCGTCTTGAAAGAAACACAACTCCTTCAAGTGGTTATCTACGAATTGGTCCAATTTTGTCAGATCTATCTATATTACTGCCCACTTAGATAACCATGTACTCTCTATTTCAGGTAACTCATCCCACTGTATCAAGTATCTATTATGCTGGCCATGTCTTGTGGAGGTAGTCTACTTGTCAAGAATTTTTGCAATCTTTTCCTTCTTATTGGGAAGGTGATATTGCCGATCCACTTCCTGTACATCATCTTCATTTGGCACATCTCCATGGAATGTGTGTAGATCAAAACTGTTATAAGTAAGGGATATGTCAAGATTTTTTGGTAAGCTAACCTCATAAGAATTATCATTTATCTTTTTTATTATTTTGCAAAGCCTAATTTTTTTATAATTCAATTTACAATATATGTCTATAGGAAACCATTCATGGCTCAAGTATACCATCACCAAGTCACCTATAGAAAATATTTGTTGTCTCGAAGTAGCATCTACACCAATTGTGTAACTAGCATTACTATCTTGTAACTTTTGTTTGACATTTTGTTGGAGCTGGTGAAGATGTCTAGCAAAAGTAACTCCACAATCACTAATGTTGTCTCCCAATGGATGTGACATGAGATCTAGGACACTTTGAGGGTTATGACCATAGACAATTTGAAATAGAGATTTTCTAGTTGATCTATTAACAAAACTATTTATGAAAATTATGCTTGGGGAAATACCAAGTCCCACTATTTAAGTTTCTCACACATAATGCAACATAACTAATTTCCCAAGCTCTAATTGATTACCTCTATTTTTCCATTTGTTTGATGATGCTAGGCACTACTAAACTATAACTTTTTTCCTAACTTCCTCTAGAGAGTCCTCCAAAAATGACTCAAGAACTTAGCATCTCTATCAGGGGTAATGGTCTTTGGAAGATCATACAAATGGACAACTTTTGAGAAGAATAGTTCTATTCTAGTTACATCATTGCTCTTTTTACAAGCAATAAAGTGTATTATTTTTGAAATCAATCAACAACCACAAAAATAGAATTATTACCTCATTGAGTGTGTGGAAGACCCAATACAAAATCCATGTCCAAGTTACTCCATTGTTCAGTGGGTACTTGTAAAGGCATGTTTAATCATGTATTCTATGAATGTCCTTTAGCCACTTGAAAGATTATGCACTTTGTCACATATTTAGTGATGTTTCTCTTTATCTTTGGCCAATAATACTTATCTTCAACTAAGTTTATTTTTTTGTCCTTTCCAAAGTGTCTAGCTAGTCCACCACTATGAGATTTCCTGATAATGTTTTTCCAGCATGGATCTACCTGGTATACATAGTTTTTAACCTTTAAAGAGGTAACCATCCTGCATAAAATTGTCACCTTTCACATGATCCAACTTACCAAAAGATGAAGCCTTTAGCTATTCTACAATTTCTCAAAAATCATCATCGGTTCCATACAAGTCCTTAATAGCATCAAAACTAATGACTTTAGTTTCCACTATGGTTAATAGTGTAGCACACATGCTCAAGGCATCAAAAACCTGATTTTGTTTTCTAGACTTATGTTTTAGAACAAAGGTATATCCATGTAAGAAAGATACACACTTGGCATGTCTATTATTCAACTTCTTTTGTGTGTTGAGATATTTCAGAGCAATATGATCAGTAAATAGCACAAACTTGTGTGGGACCAGATAGTGCCTTTAGTATCTTAATGTTTGAACAATTGCATAAAACTCCAAATCATAGGTAGAATAATTATTTCTCACTTCATTCAATTTCTCACTAAAGAAGGCTAAAAGCTTACCTTCTTGGCTAAGAACATCACCTATCCCAACATGTGAAGCATCACACTCTACGTCAAAAAATTTATCAAAATTTGGAAGTGTCAATATAGGATTTTTTGTTACCTTTTTCTTCAAGAATTTAAAACTCTCCTCAGCATCCATTGTCCATTTGAATTCCCTTCCTTTGGTACATTCTATTATGGGTGCTACAATACTACTAAAAGTTTGGTTAAACTTTGTGTATAAAGTTGCCAACCCATGAAAACTTCTTACTCTTGTTATACTAAAAGGACTAGGCCATTCTAAGATTTCTTTTACCTTTTCTAGATTCATTTGAACACCAACTTGAGAAATGAAAAAGCCTAGAAAGGTCAAACTAGTTTGCATGAACCTACAATTCTTCAAGTTTGCAAAGAGCTTCTCCTTTCTTAATACACTCAAGATGATCCCCGAGTGTTTTAAGTACTCTTCCTTGATTCTACTATAGATCATGATATCATAAAAAAAAAATACAACAAACTTACCAATGTAAGGTTGCAGCACAATATTCATCAACCACATAAATGTGCTAGGTGCATTAGAAATCCAAAAAGGCATAACCATCCATTCATAAAATCCTTCTCTTGTCTTAAATGTTGTCTTCCATTCATCCCCCTCTCAAATGCGGATCTGGTCATAGCCACTTCAGAGATCAATCTTGTTGAAATACTTAGTGCCCACTAATTCATTCATTATGTCGTCTATTTGAGGAATAGGAAATTGGTACTTAATGGTAATCTTATTAATTAATTTTCTATTAGTGCACATCCTCTATGTGCCATCTTTCTTTGGAGTCAACAATGTGGGTATTACACATGGACTCGTGCTTTGTCTAACCACACCCTTTTGCATCAGTTATGTCATTTTTTATTTAGTTCTCCATGTTGTGTTACATTAAACCAATAGGCTACTTGATTAGGTAGACATGATCTAGGAATAAGATCAATGTGATGTTGAATATCTCTTTTTGGTGGGAGACCATTAGGTAGTTCATCAAGAAAAATACCAAAAAACTCCTCCAACACCTTTATTATCTTAGGTGGCATTATTGAAGTTGATGAAAGATCAACCCCATAGCTCCCAAGAATCACTTGCATGCAAACACTTGTCACAGAAGAGAGAAGCAAAAAACTATGGAGGCTAGAATTGTCAAATCCATAGATGAGACATTCTTGATGAGAAAAAAGAGATATTACTATTATCAAAGGTGAATGAATAAATTACAAAGAGATCAATCCTTATAAAAGGAGATTAAAACCCTAACAGGGTGAAACCTAGGTTGCAAGATAATAATTCATTATTATATGTCTAAATTTTAGCCTAAGTAAAATAGAGCTAATAAGTGACTTAATAATTAAATCAAAATGATTCAATTAATAAGGCAATGTCTTATTACTCTAACACCGCCCCTTAGGAAAAACTTAGGGAGTAGCTAAAAACCTAGAAACTATTACTGAAAGAAAATTAGGCCTCGACAACAAGGCCTGATGAGGTATCCAAGCACAACTAAATCTTTGTAAAGAGGAGAAATAAAGGAAACCACATGGGAAAAACCCTACTCCAAAAAGAGATGGAAAGAATATTCCAAAAGATAGGAACAAAAGATGATCATGAAGAACACCATTGAAGCATGAAGTTGCAAACACTGCCAAACTATTGATTTGAAGAACCTCCACTATATAGAAAATGACTGGGTAGAGAAGACTAAGTTTGAAGAGTTAATTAGTCGAAGATGGAAGATATCTTCATGGTCTCCAAAAATAGGAATGAAAGAGTGTGTATATGGTAAACGATCCATCTCATTGAAATGAATACATATCCTACCATTGCAATCACCTAGTACATAGGATCAAATATTGAATACATAACTTAGTCCATCAAACAAAGAAACAATAAAACCAACATAACCCCTATAATACTGAGAGGTAAAACATAAAAACTGAAACTCAATGCAATATCTCCGACAAAAAGAAGAACTAGGAACATCAAGAGTGCAAAAGAAGTACAAACACCTATAGTGGCACATGTCATCAGCACATCATGAGGCTAATGTCATGGAAGGAACACTCACTTTACAAAGGAAGATGGAAAATATGGCCAACATTAAACCCCCCAAGGCACTTTATAATGTAGTGCAAGTATAACAAAACACAAAGATGTGCAAAAGCTCAAAACAAAGACAAAAAAGAAACATAAGGCTAATACAATAGATAGTACAACCCATCCAAAATCATATAAAAAAACACAATTGGTCCTTGGACATAAAACAACCAAGATATCCATCAGAATGCAAAAAAAATAAAAAATTGAATGGGATATGCCTAAAGTAGAATCTAGAAAATAGAATATCTCAAGATATGTCTCCAAGAGTGAAAAATAGAACTTATGAATTTGAAAGCCAAGATAGGCCACTAAATAGCATCAAAAATCCAAATAAATAGCACCATCATGATGGGCTCAGAATCATCTCTCTAGCACTTCTTTCAGATCTAAAACTAGAGTCTAGATGAGCAAGTTATGGCCCAAAAACCTCATCTAGATCAAAAAGGTGTAGTAAAAGCAAAGACAAAAAAAATTATTACCTCAGGATATGTGTGAAAATGTCTCAAAAAGAGTGTCAAATAGCACCAAAAATTGCATAAAAAAGCATGTCAGTTCCATACCAAAATTGTCTTGATTTATGTGCCAAAAAAATCTTGATTTACATGCACAAAAAAATTGATTTTTGTGAAAAAAATCACAAAATTGTCACCTTGGGAAATGTACCAAATCTCAAATTTTTGAGAAATCTTAATTTGCGCACCAAATTTTTTAAAATTATTGCCACATGAAATGTGCCAAAAAAATAAAAAATATGCACCTTGGGAAACATTGCTAGTCTAGGAGCAATATTTTTTAGCCTCAAATTCCAACTTTGTCCAAATTGGTCAAATTTATATGAAAATAGGGTTTTTTGGGCACTCTGAGCTTAGCAGTGATGTCCATTTGGGCTCAAAGTGGCCCAAAAATTAGTAACTCCCTAAATTCAATACAAAATAACTCTAAAAAATGAAACCCTTTAAAAGGAAAAGCACAAATTGAAAAGCCAAGACAAACTTCTCATAAATAGAACAAAGGTCATGAAGATCTGGAGCTCTGATACCATGTTCAAGTTGATGAAAGATCAATTGCACAGCTCGCAAGAATCACCTAAATGCAAACACTTGTCATAGAAGAGAGAAGCAAAATGCTATGGAGGCTACAATTGCAAGATCCATGGATGAGACATTCTTGATGAGAAAAAAGGGAGATTTTTATTATCAAAATTGAATGAATAAATTACAAAGAGATCAATCCTTATAAAAGGAGATCAAAACCCTAATAGGGTAAAAACTAGGTTACATGACAAAAATTAATAAAAGAACTAATTATTATATGTCTAATGTTTAGCTTAAGTAAAATGGAGATAATAAGTTCCTTGATAAAATCAAAATGATTGAATTAATAAGGCAATACCTTATTAGTCTAATAGCATCAAGTTTTTTTTTCTCCTCTTTTTAGTACTAGTGCATAATAACACCCTGTTACTTTCATTTCTTTGACAACTTTTCTTGTAGACAACATGGTCTCCTTTTTTCATCCTTAAGTGGCAAGAGAACCACATTAGAAGCATCCTTCCAAAATGTGTATGTATTTTTCTCCCCATCATGCATGACCTTCCTATCATACTACCATGTTCTTCCCAACAATATATGGCAAGCATCTATAGGGATAACATCACACCAGGTTTCACTCTTATAATATTTTCCTATGGTAAATGTGACGAAACATCTTTTATCAATAGTCACTTCATTTCCTTTCTTAAACCATGCAATACAATAAAGACGAGGATGCTTTTCACATTATAAATTCAATTTCTTTACATTTTTCTGGACACCATATTATCACAACTTTTTCTAGACACCATATTATCACAACTACCCCATCAACAATAACTTGGCATACCTTTTTACCAGAAGTACATCTAGTTTTGAAGATTTTGGTCTAGATTCATGAATCATTAGATTTCTTTGCAGCAACTTCATCTTTTTATGGAATGATCGTTGATCTCCTCATTATGAGGGTTTCTCCCACATCTAGTGAAACTTCTTGTTCCTCCTCTTCTATTTAAATTAGGTTCACTCTAGGCTATCTTCCTTGATTTATTTTTGGTGTGTTATTATTTGAGCATCCAAAGGCTCTTTGTCCTTCTTCACCATATCTGAAACAAGTAAAGGGCCTCCATTGGTTTTCCCACCCTCTTCCACTACCATAAACTTGTCCTTGCTGAAACCTCCTTTCTCTTTCCTATTTTGCAAGATCTTGTGTGGAATCTATATTTATTCTCCTCAGTCATAATTAGAACCTCCTCGAAATGAAGTTGAGGAACCCTTTCTTCCTCCTCTATTCCTCAGAATGTATTAGCGATTTTGTTTTTATTCAGCCTTTAGGGTCAATTTCTAGGCTTCTTCCATATTGCTAATATGATGCATGCTCAACTCATCTTGAATATAAAATTAGAGGCCATTTATGTATCTAGCAACCATCTTCTCATCATCTTCTTGATGCTATATTCTCATGGATACCTTATAGAAATCATTTGTGTACTCTTGTACAAGGAACAAATTTTGTTTCAAATTATGGAACTTACGTGAATAATCCAAGGGTAAGAAATTTTCCCATATCTTTTTCTCCATCTTGCTCCATGTTCTGATATTTTTCTTTTGTTTTTTGGTTTGTTCCTTTTTGAGGTGATCCCACCATATTAATGTGTGTCCTTTTAATTTTGTGCATGAAAACTTCATCTTCTTTTCCTCTTCCATAAGCTTCCATTCAAAAAAAATCCCCATCTCATTTAGCTAGTCTATCAAAGACTACCAGCATAGTTGGAAACCTCAATCTTGATCCCTTCATTTTTACCTTCTAAAGCCCAAAACACTCTATCTTCATATCTCAACTCTTCCAACTATTCTTCTTAATTTTCTTCATTTTGATTAGCACCCCTTCGATTTCCCTCTTCATCTGGTTCATTCTCTCCTTTTACTACTAGTATTCCTTGATTATCCATTCACTCATTCAGTCATTCAATCTACCTTAGTATATCCAACATTAGTATTTGCATTGGAGTGATACCTTCTCTTCATCTTTGCCTTCATCTTTCTCTACCAGAAATCTTCCTTCTTTGATACCAAATGATGTAGTACCCAAGTACATGTTCACAGTAATGCATTCTATAGAAGGAAAACATGCTAAAAATTTATAGATTCAATAAACATATTTTAAAACTTTCATATCTTCCATTAACCAACCTCCTTGTGCATCATTTCATAGCTTCTTAAATAACTAAAAAGTAGCTTCTTAAATAACAAAAAGACCATCTAAATTTGAAAAAATAGAAATTTGCCTTTTTTGGTAGATTTTAACAAATCCTCAATTTTTCCATTTTAGGTAATCTTTGAAATTAACACCTAAAAATTTGAAAATAGAACTAGACTTTCCTTAAGCTACAACAACTTTACCTTTCAACTAATCTTTGAATTTGGAAATATCCATTCGAGGTTATTACAAAAAATAAACTTTAAAAAATACACAAAGATTGCAACAACTCAGTTTTGGGCATCTATCTAGATTTTTTGGAACCTGAAAAATAAATTCTTTTGGACACAATGGAGTTAAGCTCAATGTTTGGGCCATCAAACTCCCCCTTACGAAGCCACTATAAAAAATTGAGAGAAAACCCAGGTCCAAGTCAAAAGTTATGACTTCAGGAAGTTGATGCATCAACTTTCTATACTTATCTTTGATTGTAAGTAATATTAGCTAGTGAATATCCTCATAATATTTTATATCTTGTTATAAGATATTAAGAACTAAGCCTCTTTTACCTTTACATGTTTTCCTAGGAAAATCTTGTTATCATCTATTATTTGTTTATACTATTATGTGTTACTATTATTGCTTTTTCTTCACTTATTACAATTAATTTTGCTATAAAGGTTTTAAATTTTTTCAAAGAAAATTTATTTACCCTACCCGTATTGCCCTCTCAATATTTTGGAATTCAATATCTATTGCATCACTATATAATTCAATGTTTAAATTGTATTTCCATTAACATTTTTGAGTAAAATATATTGATACTGTAAGAATTTTCCTTAGGAAAAAATTCACCCAAGATCAAAGAAATCAAGAACAAGCACAACAATAGACTAGAATGAGTATGATTAGAATAAATATAAAGGCCTCTAGAATACTTCTAGAATGCATAGGAATCAATGACATGATAAGTCATACAACTAGGCACATGTCCAGTGGCGGTAGATTATCCTCCATTAAGCATAGGAGTAAGTGCAATGATGAGAGGATAAGCCTACAAAGGTGTAGCATGCAAAATAATGTTGTAGACACCATGTGCAAAAATAAGAGTGCGAATAACTAAGTTGTCTACATGACAACTTAGTTAATAATGCAAACTCTCGTGTTGTAGACACCATGTGTTGAATTAGACTTGCTTACTTCTATGTTGTCAACATGACAACTCATAAAAGTATGCAAGCTCCTAGGTGTCTCACCAATTAAATAATTAAGTAATACATTAACCTAAGTAAACTTAAGTAAAGTGTAAATAGTAAATATGTATTTACACCAACAGATACCAACAAGAGACTTTCAATGGCTTTTCACTCATTTTGCAATTAGTACAATGATAGTTGCATAATGAATGATATTTTTTTCACCATGTCATTTATGCATAATATTTCTTTATATAACTACCTCTATAATCACATGATATTAATCATGATTCTAATGTGTTTTAGTATTTGTGTAATTTTTGGTCTGCAACTTGTTGATAAATGTTGACCTTTCAATGGAACACGTGTTACCATAAAAGTAATCAATTGTTAAGGTGCTCAAGTTCTAAAATTGTCATTGCATGTGATTATAAAGTTCAATAACTATGTGGGTGTTGCATGAAACATTGATAACCTAAGGTTGGCCTCCATTTTACTCATTAAAAAAGGTAGTCATAAACAAATGTCAAATTAGCAATCTTTAGCTAGAAAAATTTGTAAGTAGCTATGTAAGAAATGGCCACAAAAGATATTAGCATAGAGGGTTGGTTTATAAATTCTTTGCTCTCTCAAACTTTATGAATATAAACACCATTCACATTTGAACAATACTTCATATTAAAGAAAAAGAAGTCTAAAAGTAAAGAGTGTTTATTATGGTCATTGACTCTTAAGGAAAGGAAGTGGCTATCCAACAAACTAAAACAATAAATATATAAGAAGAGTTCAAAAAGAAAAAGATAAAACCTATAAAAAATATAAAGAGAGTTCTAAAAGAAAAAAAAAAATTTGTCCCCCTAAATAAAATATGTGTTTGATACATCCACTTATTTGTTGTGACATTTTGAAGTGCTAAAAATAATGTGACTCTTTGTACATACAACACAAATCGTGTTTTAATTTTGCATTATAATAATTATGTAATTTTTTAGTTAATTGATATTATGTTTACAAAACTACATATAATGTGCTTATTGATACATTATTAATAAGATATGATCATTAAGTTTGTACATTTTCATTTTGTTATAATACATATAATGCTTCTTGTTTAATATCTTGATCAACAGTTTTATTCTCAGATGTTTGGATTAGTCATAAATATTGTAATTTTGGATTTAAATAAATTGTTATAATAAACAGAAATTAAATGCATTAAAAAGCACATATCTACAAGAACCTTGAATATCTTTCAAAAGGTTCATTAGTGTTAATCACCCCCTTCTAAGAAAAAATATTTACATTTGTGTCCATTAATAGTTTATGTTTGGCAGAATCTTCTATGGAGCTAATAGTTTACAACCTTACAATACCACTACTTCAAAATCTTCTATCCAAGTAGGCTTGTATAATTTGTTGCAAAGCTCAACTCTAGACATTCAACACCTCTATAAAACTAATTTATTTTATAATAGTGACTAGAAAAATCCGTACAACCCAGCTACGAAGCGATTAGTTGTTCTGAATCTTCCATTAAATTAGTATATTAAATTCATGCCAAGGTGGATTCAAACTCATAATTTTTGTGGTCTTTGAAAAAGAGAAAATGGGTTTTCCAAAGAATTTCACTCAGTCATACAATCCACATAGAAAATACATATACGATCCATTTGTATTGAATGAAAATTGCAAATTAGTCTTTCAAGTCATACAATCTACATAGATAACAGATATGCGTATGACCACATGGCTTCATGCTTTATACGGATTACAATCGATCCACTTCAGATCATTTAATGAGATACAAACCATTTGCAATTCATTCTTTTTTTATTAGTGGAGTCTGTCGTGCATTTTCTAGTTTCTAAATGAGTTTTTCCTCCCATATTTATCAATTCCAGCGATGAGTTACATACTTTATTGGGTTTGTTTTTCCACTTTGAAATTTCACACTCTTTACTCTATCAATGGCAGCTTTAAAGCAATGTCATTCTTGAAAGGCTATAATGACTCATAGGTGCAACAGTAATGTTGTGACACCAGATGGATCTTAGGTGTTCAAGGTTCAACAGAATCAAGCTATCCTTCAAGCATCGTGCGAGGTGTTGATGCTTCTGTAGAGAATAAAGAAGATCATCTACAACACAGTAGAAATGACAAAAGAAGCTTCTATCGTTACATATCAGAGTTTGGAAGTTGAGATTAATAGCATAATTGAGGCGTTTCATCTGGAAATAGACAATTGACTTATCCTCCGTATGGTGTGAAATGGCTTCCTGTTAAAACTTGGAATGTGCACTTCATTGTTTTAATTAGAAATCTGATTTTTGCTGATGGCTTAAACTTTAATCAAGCTTTTAACATTACTCATGTGGTGTTGCGCATTGAAGTAAGACTGCCCTACAAAACCCATGACACATCAACAATCTTCATAAAATGTGGATATTGAAAAGACTCAAGGTCATCTGAATATTGACATATCAACAGTAAATTTAATTATCATTTAAATTTATTCAAATACATATATACCAGATACCAGATAATAGATACCAGAATACCAAGATGGTTTGAACAAAATGACAAAATTGTAAGGAGCTCTGAAACCTGCTCAAGAAACATAAGGGTGATAATATTGTAGGAGTGTTTTACCACCCTATCGTGAAGCTATTAAGCTTCCCTAGAATCTTTCCTAACATGAAAGATACCCAACTCAGAAACAAGCTAGTCTAACCCAAAATACTACAAGTAGTAATGGAATGTGTTGGTAAATAAATCATGTTATAAAGCCATTCACTAATATCATGGGTATCCAAGTACATGTATGAAAGATAATTATTAGGATCCCTTGACCAGAATGTACAGATATCTTTTCTATCACATTCAAATTTCCACTATGCACTATTAGCATATAGGCATACAATTCAACATGCTTGCTAAAAAGTGAAACTTTTAAATGCATAATTTTAGTGTATGCCATTAGGTATAGTGTTATTTCTAGCCTATCATTGAGAACATAACTTGTTTATAAATCAAACAAGAGCAAGATTGAATAAAGAAATTAAGAAAAATATTAACTAGGTATATATATATATATATATATATATATATATATATATATATATAGAGAGAGAGAGAGAGAGAGAGAGAGAGAGAGAGAGAGAGTTCAATGAAACTCAACTATCCAAAAGAGAACAACATATAAAACAAGAAAGGTTATATCTCAATTGATCTCCACCCCCACTTTCACAGTGATGGTTAATGGTACTCCCTCTATTTTCTTTAAATCTTTTAGGGGTCTTAGGAAAAGAGATCATGTTTCATCGATCGTGTTCATCATTATGGCAGAATGACTTTTTTTGTTATTCATAACAAAAGGAGCAGAGGATAATTTGCTAGGTTGAAACCTTCTTCTAGACCCCTAATCATCTCTCATTAGCAATCTGTGGATGACACCATTTTAGGGGGAAAGGCTTCCATGAAAGAAGCTAGAAATGTAAAGAAAATTCTCAATACCTATTACAATGCTAATGGTCAAATCATTAACTAGAGAAAAAGCTTGGTCTTCTTTATTAACATCCCTAAGGGTAGACAAAGGATCAACATTTTGGGTTGGGATATTGGCACTCTTCCTTCTATGTATTTGGGGCTTCCTCTAGGGACCAAACCTCCTGACCTCTTTTGAAATAATTTGATTGATAGATTCAATATAAAGCTAGTGGGTTAGAAAGGCATTACCCTGAGTTAGGCTGGTAAAGTGCTTTTGATCAAATCTACTTTGCATTATTAGCCAACTTATGCTTTAAGCCTTTTCTCTATACCTATCAAAGTGGTTGATACTTTGGAGTCCATTTAGATGAATTTTTGGTGGGCTCATGCTGAAGGAAATAAGAAGTACCACTAGTGGCTTGGGAGACTATTTGTAGACCTCAAAAATAGGGGGGTTGGGGATTAGGAATCTCAAGTAGTTCAATAGAGCTCTACAAGCTAAACAGATATGGAGGATTTTAAAATACATAGGGGGAATGGAGGGATATTTTAAATGACAAATATGATGCTAATATTAATTTCAAATAGTTCATCAATAGGGACTATAACCCAAGGGGATCCAATATCTAGAATGACATTCTAAGGACTAAGGGCATAGCCACTAAGAAAGCAAAATGGAAACTTGGCAATGGTGAAGATATAAATTTCTAGCATGATGATTGGCTAAGACAAGGGCCCTTATGAAACATCGAGCCATATAACAGATGGGAAAACTTATGTATGGAAAGATTTGGCTATACAATGAGCAACTATAGGTTCAATAATGAATGGGTGAATTTGACTGAGTTGTCCCAAGAGCTAAAGTCATTGATGGACATGATTATGCATATTCCTCTATCTCTCAATGAGGATACCATTATTTGGGGGGAGATGAAGGATGAAAACTACACTATTGCCTCAGGCTATGAAACCATGCAAAACATTGAAATAATCCCTATTTGGGCCAAAGCCTAGTATCCTGGCCTTATTCCCAAAATTAACATTTTTTTTTTGATAATCCTCCAAAATCGTATCCTAACAATGGACAACCTTACAAAGAGGGAGCATCTAATTCCTAATAGATGCATTCTATGGAAAAACCATAGTTAGAGTGTGGACCATATCATTATTCACTGTCACTTCACCAGAGACATATGTTCTTATTTCTTGTCTTTCTTCAAGGTGACCCGGTGTTTTCCCAATAACATTATAGAACTCTTTGAACAATGGCACCATGGTGTTATTGGGGATGTGAATAAGGATTTTTGGGAATGGACTTTTCCTCATGCGTGTTGGGGAATGTTGAAGGAGTGGAGTAACAAAAATTTTAGGGAGAAAGAAACTAATGTTAAAGTTGTCTTCCACAAAAACCTTATTGCTTTGTTGAAAAACTATATTATTAATAAAGATTATAACCATCTTCTTAACACAAAGGAAATTGATAGAAATAGGAGGGAGGACTATAGATGGACCCTCCCACCTAAGGGTTGCTGTAAAGAAAACTTTGATGGGGCTGCTAAAGGCAACCCTAGTAAGGCTAAGGTGGGGGGAATCATCAGAAATGCCCATGGCAAAGGAATCGTTGCTATTTTTTCAGCTTTGGGTTTGTAAATTAATCACTATGTAGTGGTGACTACAACTCATGAAACCATCAAACTTGCTCGCGACATGGTGTGAAGAACCTCCTTATAGCAATATCGTGAGAATGCTCGAAATAACAGAATACAAAGTGATAGCAGAACTCAGAATGAATCTACTGATCGCAGGCCACTTCGAGGGGGTAACCTCCTTTGAGCAAGCTCAATACAATAAATTCGTCCGTGTCCATCAAGGGCCTCAACCTATTCTTATATACTGGGTACGATCTAGAAAAGTAATACTACCTATGCATGTGGGATAATAAAATATACTCACGGGACGACTTACAAAGCATATGCGTCCAACAACACTACTCTAACAAAATAAACAGAAGGAACACACAGGTTCCTAACATCCTCTCTCCCTTAGAAAAAAGCTTTGTCCTCAAAGCTTAAGGTGTGGAAATTGTTGTTGAATCTGAAGAAGGGGTTCCCAGGTAGCATCCTCTGGTTGCATGCCATGCCACTAAATCAAGACCTCAGAGATGGAGCGAGAGCGAAGCTGGCGAGTGCGCTGGTCAATGATTGCCACCGGCTCGAGGATAATGGATCCTTCCGTATCCATTTCAGGGAGAGTAGTTTGTGCTCTGACAGTGGTACCCAGAACTTTCTTTAGACAAGAAACATGAAAGACTGGATGAATGCGGGAAGAAGGAGGAAGTTCCAGTTTATAAGCAACTGAACCAATCTTCTGCAGAACCTTATAAGGCCCATAAAATTTTGGGGCCAGCTTATGACGCCCTTTCAGCTTTAGGGAGGATTGTTTGTATGGCTGTAGACGAAGAAAAACCATATCCCCAACTTGAAATGAGCGCTTAGAACGGTGTTGATTTGCTTGTTGTTTCATCCGATTACGGGCCATGTGAAGATTATCCTGTAAGGTACGAAGAATCTGATCCCTGCTGCGGAGAACTATGTCAACTGCCTGGACTGGTGAGCTGTTGGGAGTGTAGGGAAGGAGCACTGGAGGTGCCTGACCATAGACTGCTTCATATGGAGTCATTTTAGAGGCAGTGTGGTAAGAGGTATTGTACCACCATTCAGCTAAAGGGAGCCACTTGGCCCACTGATGTTGCTGTTCGGAAGTGAAGCAACGAAGATAAGTTTCCAAGCATTTATTGACAATTTCAGTTTGACCATCAGTTTGTGGGTGATAGCCCGAACTCATCTTCAGTTTGGTGCCAGTTTTCTGAAATAGTTCAGTCCAAAAATGACTGGTAAAAGTTGCATCATGATCAGAGACAATGGAAGAAGGGATTCCATGAAGACGAAATATCTGGTCCATGAAGATTTGTGCAACAGAGGAGGCAGTATAGGGGTGGCTGAGGGAAGAAAAATGACTATATTTCGAGAGACGATCAACCACAACCAAGATCACTGTCTTGCCACCGGATTTAGGAAGCCCTTCAATGAAATCCATAGAAATATCAGTCCAAATCCGTGTAGGGATGGGCAATGCTTCGAGCAAGCCAGGAAGGAGGGTCGTTTCACCCTTGTGGCGTTGGCAAGTATCACATTCAGCCACCATCTGTTGAATCGTCTGTTTCATCCCTTTCCAAAAGAAGTTTCTCCTTGCTCGCTCATAAGTTTTGAGGAAGCCTGAGTGCCCTGCTGAAGGAGAAGCATGGAGTTCATAAAAAATAGCCTGATGTAGAGCTGGGTTCTGAGGAAGCACTAGCCGACCCTTGTATCGAAGAGAAGCACCATCCCAAGAGTAATGTGGTATAGCAAAAGGATTATTGGCTAGCTGGTGAATGATTTGAGATAAAGAAGAGTCACTGTCATAGCCCTGCCCTGCTGAACAGACGCTAACCAATTGGGAATGGGCATAGAAATAGCGGAAAGGGAAGCTTGATTATCAAATGTGCGAGAAAGAGCATCTGCGACAATATTCTCCTTACCCTTCTTGTAGGTGATCTCATAATCATACCCCATGAGTTTGCTGACCCATTTCTGTTGTGTAGGAGAGGATACCCGTTGTTGCAGGAAGTATTTCAGACTTTGGTGATCGGTTCTGATGCAAAAATGACTCCCTAAGAGGTATGGCCGCCACTTCTGTACAGCATGCAAAATAGCCATCATTTCTTTTTCATAAGTAGAGAGGGCTAGATTCTTACCAGAGAGGGCTTTGCTAGTGAACGCAATAGGATGGTCATCTTGCAGGAGAACAGCACCCAATCCATTGCCGCAAGCATCACTCTCAATAGTGAAGGGTTTGGAAAAATCTGGCATCGCGAGAACAGGTGTACTGCACATAGCCTGTTTCAGTTGTTCAAATGTAGTCTCAGCAACAGGGGTCCAGGAGAAGGCATCCTTTTTTAACAGAGCCGTCAATGGTGCTGCAATTTTCCCGTAATCTTTGACAAACTTGCGGTAGTAGCCAGTCAACCCCAAAAAACCCCGAAGGTTCTTGAGAGTTTTAGGATGCGGCCAAGTTTTCATGGCATCTATTTTTGTAGGATCCACCCGCACTCCATGGCGTGCAACAATATGCCCGAGATACTCCACTTCCTCCTGGCCAAACACACATTTAGATAGTTTTGCACAGAGTTGATGATCAGAGAGAAGTTGCAAGACAAGCTCCAGATGATGGAGATGCTCAGCCCAAGTTTTGCTATATATGAGGATATCATCAAAGAAGACCAGAATGAATTTTCGGAGGTATGGTCGAAATATGTTATTCATCACTGCCTGAAATGTTGAAGGAACATTCGTGAGGCCAAAGGGCATGACTAAAAATTCATAGTGACCATCATGTGTGCGGAAGGCAGTTTTAGGTATATCCTCTTCATTAACCCGAATTTGATGATACCCAGAACGAAGATCTAACTTGGAGAAAAAATGAGCCCCATGAAGTTCATCAAGAAGTTCATCAACAACTGGAATGGGAAACTTGTCCTTTATAGTGAGATGATTAAGTGCTCAGAAATCAATGCAGAGTCGCCATGACCCATCTTTTTTGCGAACAAGCAGAATTGGAGAAGAAAAGGAACTGGTACTAGGGCGAATAATACCTTGCTTCAGTAAGTCACGGACAAGTATCTCGATTTCGGTCTTCTGATGAAATGGGTAGCGGTAGGGCCTGATGTTGGGCGGAACACTGCCAGGAAGGAGCTGAATATGGTGGTCCTCTGGACGAGAAGGAGGTAATCCCACAGGTTCAGCAAATATACCAGAATACTTGTCCAAAATGTGTTGGAGATCGGCAGGAGTGCTAGAGACTGCTGATGGCTGCATCTGAATGGAATGGAGCTGAGCGATGACACCATGTGAATTCTTCTTAAGAAGTTTTTCCATACGGTGTGAACTGATGATGCTGAGAGACCCTGGCTGTAAGCCTTTCAAAGTGTGTTGGTGCCCCTCGGCTAAAAACTGCATCCAAAGTTCAGCAAAATCCCAGAGAATGGGGCCAAGAGTGCGTAACCATTGGGCACCCAAAACCACATCACAGCCACCTAAGGGTAAGACAAACATGTCAGAGCGCATGTTATAATCTCCAATAGAGAGACGCACATTGCGACATTTCCCTTTACAAGGTAAAGTGCCCCCATTGGCAATCATGACTTCAAAGCTAGAGCAGGGATGGATAAAGCAATCAGCCTGTTTGGCTATTCGTGGATCAATGAAGTTATGAGTGCTACCAGAATCAATGAGTATAGTAAGAGGGATCTTCTTGAAGAAACCCTGGACCCGCATGGTTTGTGGAGTAGTGACTCCTGCCAAAGCATGGACAGATATCTCTGGTGGAGCTTCTGGTGAAGGAGGTTCAGGCTGGTGAGGCTCAACCTCATCATCCACTGTTTCCTGAGCATCTACATATTCTTCCAGTTCCGGTGGAGAATCCACATCCAAGAGATAGAGCTTTTGCTGAACACATCTATGGCCCCGAGACCATTTCTCATCACAATTATAACAAAGCCCTTTGTCTCGCCTGACTCGCATCTCTGTTTCAGACAAGTGCTTGATCGGAGTAGTTCTGGGAGCTGGTATGACTGGAGGGTTGTGAGAACCTGTATTTCTGAATGGAACAAAATTAGATCTGGAGCATTGTAGAGCACTAATCTTGTCTTCCGCTAACTTAGCCAACCCAAGGGCTTCCATCATTGTAGTAGGTCGAAACATTTTGACTTCTGAGCGAAGTGCATCCTTCAGACCACTGACAAAACAACTACGGAAGAATTCATCAGACAAGCCCTCTGTGTGATTAGCTAATTTTTCAAACTCTGTCTGGTATTCTCTTACAGTGCCTGTTTGACACAGTTTAGTGAGTGCTCCTGTGAAATCATCAAAGGAACTAGGGCCAAAGCGCTCCAAAATGAGGGTGCACAATTCGCTCCACGTTGGGCCTACATTAGCCTTGATGTACCAACGGAACCATTGAAGAGCTTCATGTTCCAAATGAAAAGATGCAAGGGGGACTTTGTGGTTATCCAAAGTATTATGCAAGCTGAAATACTGCTCTGCCCTATAGATCCATCCAGTCGGATCAGAACCATCGAAGCGTGGAAAATCAAGCTTTGGTCCACGGAAATTGCCAGAAGAGGACCCAGTATCTCCTGAATGGTTTCGGCTCATGGCTGACTGCTGAAAGTTAAGACCCAGAATTTTGTCATCCAGATCTTGAAGTTTGGTTTTGAGGGATGCAATTTCCTCTTCCATGATTTTTGCTCCTGTACGCGTAACAACCATAAAACAAGGTTTTTTTTTTTTTTTTTTTTTTTTGGAATGGGTAGAAGATGAGAAACAAAAACTTTTTTAGTTACGGCAAACTTGGATTTGGGTAAAACTCATATAGGAAATGGGTGTTCGACGGGTGGTGGGAGACTACCTGAGGACAAGGGAAAAAGAAAAATGAGGGTTTCAAGGGTAGGGAGGCGAAATGAGGCGAACAGTCCAAGAGGGATAAGGGAGCAAAATGAGGAATCGAATCTTGTGGCTCAGTTTGGTGGCGATTGGATGAGAGGTGAAAAAGATAGGGCAAACCCTAAAATTAAATAAATGAGGGATTTAGGGCTTTGATATGTAAAATTTGGGGTTGGGTCGCCAAGGAAGGAAGTATGCGAAATGATATTGCAGACGTTCTGCGGAAGTATGAACAGAAACAGAAAGCAAACAAGGAAGCTACGACTAAAAAACAAAAAAATTTTTACTCTATTTTTTTTTTTTTTTTTTTTTTTTTTTTTTGAACAGTCGACTTAGAAAAATTCACTCACAGACAGAACAACTGAAAAGAGTTATTGCAATAACAAGAGATATTAGAAGTGAGAGGAACCTGAAGGCCACGACAGAAAAAAAATTTGATGTAATTTCCACCCAGCGAGCCCAAGAGAGTGCTCTGATACCAGATGTGAAGAACCTCCTTATAGCAATATCGTGAGAATGCTCGAAATAACAGAATACAAAGTGATAGCAGAACTCAGAATGAATCTACTGATCGCAGGCCACTTCGAGGGGGTAACCTCCTTTGAGCAAGCTCAATACAATAAATTCGTCCGTGTCCATCAAGGGCCTCAACCTATTCTTATATACTGGGTACGATCTAGAAAAGTAATACTACCTATGCATGTGGGATAATAAAATATACTCACGGGACGACTTACAAAGCATATGCGTCCAACAACACTACTCTAACAAAATAAACAGAAGGAACACACAGGTTCCTAACAAATTTATATAGTAGAAAATAATCTTGAAAAGATAAATTAGTATATTTATTCAATAAAGGAAGATTACATTAGTTTCAAAGAAGCACCAAAAAATAATAATTCACTCCCATAAACATAGATTTAAATATGACAACTGATTTATTTTATACCCCTTAGTTTTGTGTTCTAAGTTCTAACCAACAATGAAAATTGATTTCCTTGTACATAACAAGATACTCACTTGTGGATGTTGGATGTATAGTATGTCTATTGGAAAATGGAACCATTTGGGTATACCAATCTCAGCTCACTAAACTTTACATTTTTTTTAATAACATATAAGTCATTTAACACATTTATTTCATCCATTCATTCTATAGTAGGTTATTGCAATAGAAAGATTCATTATACTTGTGTCAAAATTGATGCCTGTAATCTTTATTATATGTTTTGAATATTCTTATTTCTTCTTTTTTCAGCCACATCTATTCATGTTACTACACTATGTAAGAATACTCATAAATAGTGCTCTATTTTCTTCCCCAAAAAGTCCTATTGCAATAGAAACTTCACTATACTTGTATCAAAATTGCTACCTACAATCTTTATTATACATGATCAAAATTATTGTTTCTTCTTTATTCAGCCATATCTTTCATGTTTCTACAATATGCAACAATGCTTGCAAGTAATGCTTGTGTGTAGGACAATGTGAAAATACTAAGGATGATTATAAAGTGTTGATCATTGCTAATAATATGTGTGTATATAGATAGATCATATTTATTGAATGGATGTTGGTTGAAGATCTAATGAATGGACACTGAATGGTAAGGTTGGAGCAAGATTGTTAGAGGTATGACATTGCCTTGATAGATGTTGATTAATGTTTGTTTGATTATTGAATCCCAGGAAAAGATGATTAGGAAGTGGATTTATTGTTGATTGAACATGCCTCTAATGTATTCTCAATGTGATGAAATGAAACTTGGATCAGATAGATCCTAAAAGATTGAACAGTTTTGGTAGACACTCTACATTACATGCGGCATATGGTATTGATGGCATTGCACATTCTAGTGAGAAAAAATATACAATTTTAGAAATAAAAAACTTATTTCTTGAACAGTAAGGCATATATAGGATTTCCTTCAAAAGCTAGAAAATGATACCCAAAAGTATCTTTAAAGTTTCATCTTCAACATATTCTATCAAAATTTAACAAAATGGTCTCTAATGTATTGTGCATATCCACTCACCTATCAATCTCTCTCAAGGATTGTTGATCCAAATAGTAGGTACTATGATCCAAACAATAGGTATGTAACTCATAAATGATACCCAAAAGTATCTTTAAAATTTCATCTTCAGCACATTCGATCAAAATTTAACAAAATGGACTCTAATATTTTGTGCATATCCACTCACCTGTCAATCTTTCTCAAGGGTTGTTGATCTAAACAATAAGTACTATGATCCAAACAATAGGTATGTAACAACGGGTACATAACTCTTTTAGGTTTTTAATACTGGGCTAGCCTTTAGAATACACCTTCCTAAACTTCACTCTTGAAGTTGCAATAAAGGTAATTCACACTCTTATAGATCCTTAATGGAAGAAGAACAAGTTATTGCATTTTAAAAAACTTTTATGGAATCTCTAGAATGTATGTTTATCATCCTTTTTTGTGTACTTTTAGGAAAGGATCCCAGGTTATTTAAACTTTAAATAGCCATGCTTGAAATGTTTGTAGCTTTTTTGTCAAGATTGTTTTATTTTATTTTATTTTTTGCACCAAGATATTTTTCTTACATGCTTTAATTAAATTTGAAAGTATGGTGTTTGATCTTGATTGCTTCCCTAATAGTCAACTCAAGTGGATGAATGATTTTAATGTGAAAGTAAAATAAAATGCAGCATACACAAGAACTATTCAACCTTGTAGCTTGAAAAGATACCTATTTTTGTCATTTATTTTCTTTTTACAATTATGAAATTGAGATATTATGGCTCTTAAGTATCAATAGTTGTGCTTGAATTAACTACAAATTTTGTTTGTATGCAATTGAGGTATTATGGATCTTAAAGCATGAACAACTACACTTAATTTGACTATAGATTATGTTTGTAAGCAACAACTTTGAATGCTACATGTTGGGCTTAGCAAGATCTATAAAAACTTGGGTGTTGATTCTTTTTCTAACTAGTTCTACACATTAGCATAAATTTTCCATAGTCCATGTACTATTTAGATGATTGCCTCTGAATCAGCATGTGTATGTTTTTGATGAAGATCTCATCTTCTTAGAAAATGTATTATTTAGCATGAAAGAGTATTGCCTTATTTTTTTGATTGTTGTGCACATTGGCATGAATTCTCCATCCTATATAGTATTTAAGAGATTGATTCTAGAATCAATTGTTCATGTTTTTATATCAAAATACCCAACTAATCTCAAACACATTTTTGAACATTATATACACTTTGGTGATATATTGCACCCCAATATGGTCTACTATTAGCAAATTTTAGGTGATGGCTACTTAGTATGGCAGCCTGATCTAGTCTACTATCATTGGTTTTCCAGGTTCTCATATTACTATGTATGATTCTCTAAAATTTTGGTTTGTACTATGCAATAGCACATTTAAGGACTTAGATCACATCTTTGACCCTTTCTATACTTGAAAGATTTTAGAGAAGGATCTTGTCTTACTTAAGATAGCTACTTTTTTCTGCACCAATGAAAGCTTAAGTAGGGATCAACTCTTCACCTAAGCTTGATATAAATAGTTGGTTCTTAATGAGATTTGTAGCAAGTTAGAGTCACCTAGAACACTTATTAGATGAGTACATTTGAGAATTTTTACGAGTACCTTTTGGAAATGTTTTCCCAAAATGTGAATGTGAATGCTCTGCTATGACTCAATAGATAAACAGTTGGGGAATAGTACAAAATAGATAAAGAATAATATTTTTTTAAAGAGATTCTATGGAAAAAGTGTGTCGAATCAAGGGAAATCTAGATGCTCAACTTACGAGGTAGCATGGAATATTTTTTATGATGTCAATCCAGAAAATACACTTTTTCTATGTGTTCCTAGCTGTCCAAGACAAGCCACACAACAATACAATGTTGAAGCCTTTACAGCACAAAATAAATTATTGTCATGCAACTAACCAAACCTACTTGTAAATTGTATATTTCCTTACTTCATGGTACCAAATCCTTCAATTAAATGTCTGAAGTTACAATGGAGATTCCCTAGCAAACATGGCAGAGAATGAGATTTCATTTTCTATGATAATCTCCTTCAAATGCTTTTACTTAGTATTTAAAAGTGGAGAGGGCTTAATAAACAACTTAAGGAGATATTCTAACCATGCATGTAACATCAAATTTTTATTTGGGTATCTAATATGATGGGGTAGGCTAACCTTGACTTGATCTAGATTTTGGTACTAAGTTTTTATAACTCCTACAGCAACACTCATCATCCATGCATCAATTAAATACACCAATGTCTATAGAAACACTTGTTCTCATAATTGCATCAATTGATTACCTCACCTCTTGGTTTTGAGTTTGTACAATAAATTTGAAATACTCAAAGAGTTCTAATTACTAATGTGCGTTGAGATCTAGAGCTAACTCAATGTTACATGGAGATGTATTCCTCAAGAGTTGGAGGGGATGCCTCTCTTATGGACAATTGGTGTCATTTAGTGTGTTGGAATGAGTAAGATGCACTAGTCGATATTTGTTAGTCATGATATGTATCTTGTTCGGCCTTACAATGTGCCCCAATTTAGAAAGCCCTAAATAGAAAAAAGGGAGAGGAAAACCCTTGCCAATTAAGTGGATTTTTTGTAGTTTAAGAAATTTAGCTTATAATTTATTAGAATAGTTGTTCCCCTGCCTATTCCAAAATTTAGGGAACAATTTGACCATCCTTAAGGTTGTGTCCCTACATGCTTTTGTTCTGTAAACTTGGTTGAATAATACAATTTTTGTGGGATGGAGAGTGGGGCAGAGAAGAGAGTAATTAACACAACCATTCTTAGGACGATTAACTTTAACAATCTTCCCCTTGCCTAAAGTCAACCATCTAGATCTGGCAGATTTAAATGTTTGCACAAATTGGCTCATAAACTAGCAGACCTACATGTTGGACAAATTGATTGTCTCTTATCTTCATTGATTTTTAGTCACTTGAAAAAATATGTATGTTGTAAGGGGAAGTTGGTTTCATTTTCCTTACTATTTCAACATTTATCCAAATGAATAAGGTGCACCACTTCATATTTATTGGTGATAATATGTACCTTTTTTGGTTTTACAGTGTGCCCCAATTTCATGCATCACCCATTAACACCAAAGTTGTGATAACTATCTTGTAACAAGAAAATGATGGTTTTTTTTGGTGTCTCGCCCTTGGTCTTTGTTTTCAAGGCTATAAAGAGTCGTTATGCACTTCTTTTCTTGAAGTTAGTTAGTGTCATGAGTTGAGCAACTCAAATTTGAGGAGATTTGTTTCGTGTTCTTTATAGTTCAAGTAGGTTTCTATTAATTATTGTTGTTTCTTATGTAGTGTGTTAAAAGGAACGATCTCTAGGGGCTATTGAAATTCCAACATTTCAAAGGAAATGTGCAGAGTTGTTGGTAGTAGTATTGGAAGGAGACTTGGTACTTACTTTTGAGTGCATGGTTAAAATGAAAATTCTTGTTAAGAATGTTGTAATGACCAAGTGGAGTGTCTTTAGCCTTTTTAGTTCTTGAAAGGGGAATCGCTATTAATATTTAAAAATTAAGGTCCTTTCAAAGAGGCAACGTAAAACTCATTTAAGGAAAGAACTGCCATTTTATTCCTTGTACAAGGAATGGGAGAAGCTAAGGCTAGGCTTCATACCTCTACACAACTAGGACATTAGTTGGAAGCCCTCTCAAAACAAGATTTTTTCATTCATAGGGTCGGTCTATTTAGCTTGTGCCCTAGCATGGAAATAACTTGCAAATCCATTAACAGGGTAAGTTTGGTTACTGAGATTCTAATTATAAGTAGAATTTCTTCCACACCTTATTGGTCACATTATAATTACATGCAAATTTAAAAATAGGGGGAATGTACATCATTCTGGTGTGTAGGCCATCTCATTACGCTCAATTTATTTTAGGCCATCTCTATTTGTAGACTATCTTTTATTAAATATAAACTGTATTTATTTGGCCTACTTTATATACATGAATTGCTTTTGATTTGGATTTTGTACGTAGCTTTTCTTTCATCAAATATTCAATGCACTTTTTTGTTAGCTTTTTCATCACTGGTAGTATTGTAGAGCTTGTTGAAAATGCTTAATGTATAGTTTGTTGCTAACAACATGTTTATAATGTAGGTAGATTAGAGTTATGCAATGATTGAAGACCAATGTGTGAAAAGTGAACTTTTGGTCCACATCTTCATGGAAAATAGACAAGTCATGTGGTATGCTCTAGATACTTTGCTAATAATCTTGGTAGCATTATCACTGTCAAACTGAATGCATTATGCATTAGGACAGTGATGTTCTCTCCAATTCAAATTTGTTCATGTGTGTGGCATCATCTAAGTTATATTATGGCTTCAAGGGTTTGGGTTTACCATTAGAAAAAAAAATTTGTGTGGTTGGGTACAGTTGTATAAAAAACATACAAAAATCAATATTTATACATTTGCATTCTAAAAATAGAATTTATGATCAAAACAACACATAGCATCATATAAAATACAAAACCACCATATAAGTAAAAAATACTTCAATGTCAATTTTGTCAAACTAGTTTTAATATATTTTCTAGCAGGTAGCAGTGTATTAGGCTAACCAGGTCAAACTAAGAGTGATGTACTTCTAGCTCTTTTGATGATCCATGCTATATCCACATTTTCTATGAATGCAAAAACCATGCTTTCTTCACAATGTGTAGATCCTATTTTTATGAATTCAAAACCATTTTTTCTTCACAAGATATATTCTTTCCCTTTTTGCTACACAAGATTTATTCTTTTTTTTCTTC
The DNA here is from genome assembly GCA_028749045.1 of Cupressus sempervirens. Classification (NCBI taxonomy): domain Eukaryota; kingdom Viridiplantae; phylum Streptophyta; class Pinopsida; order Cupressales; family Cupressaceae; genus Cupressus; species Cupressus sempervirens. Next base: position 765,902,160 of record CM053789.1, on the reverse strand, counting down.
TCCAAGTGTCCACATTATAGAGCATTTTTTTGAGGATCTTGCCTGGAAGACTTTATCTACTCTTCCAAGGTGTGCAATATGGCACGATGAAATTTCTATTTACATCTCAATGTAGCTGCCAATTAGTGGTATGTAAGCATAAAAAGTAGCTTTCATGTAGTTTTCTTTAGTAGAAAGTTAAGTGATGAAGTATCATTCACGATTAGAAAAATGTAAATTTGCATGGATTGATTTCAAACATGACAACTTTTAATTGACACTAAAATAAAAATATCAAGTACAGTTATAGAGTATTATCTCACTTATTAGTCTTATGTAATTTCAAGCCAACCATTTGGATTCTACTTTTGTTGCATTCTACTCCACCCAAAAATTGTTAAAACATCACAAACAAAACTAAATCCCAGAACACAACATTTTGACAAAATTAATAACACCAAATCAATCAGCAATAAAATAGAAGGATGCTAGTTGAGATTTTAAAATATCTTGAACATTTGATGATATTCCCTAGTTGTTTGTGACAATATAGATGTTGGTAAGGGAATACTTAAGAAAAACAAGCCAAAGATAGGTCCAAGTGCTACATAAATTGTTGAGCTACATTTCAAAATGCTTGTGATTGAAGAAACTTGCAGACACCTCTCAACATGAAATAGAAAGATGAATACATGTGAATATTGGAGCATAATATGGGGCATTTGTATCAATTCAGAGGATTACAAGATCTAGCATCTATTGTCTGAAGATTCTCTTTGTTTATACCCCCAGACCATATTTTAATTTCATAAAGACATGGCCTTACAAAGTGACTATCAAGGATCCTTACATGAAGTCCATTAGATGTATCAGAAAGCATGAAACCTAGTTTGTACATTAGAAAAAGGATATGAAAATCATTATCTTGTCCCAACTTTAAGGGTAGCATTGAAGATAAAATTTGAAGACATAAATGCTTATGCAATAGAAGAAAAATGTTGTAACATTTTTTCTCAACACTGCTAGAAATTTCAAGATTTCCATGAGGTAACAATGTCTCTGAAGTGCTCTTGAAGCCAATAGTGTAAACCATTCAAATTATTCTTAAGCATTTTTTTAATCATTTTTTAAAGTTACTTGCATTCTTAGTCTATTGTAGATAGAAAATTAAACATGCATTCTTAGTCTATTGTAAATAGAAAATTAAGTGCTCTGAACTAGACTAAGATGGGAGTTACCAATATCTAATCATAAACAATATATTTTTAATCACACATGATGCATGATAACAATTGAACGCCATAATGAATTTCCTTTTAACTACTGGTAGATGTATCAATTTTCCTCTTCCTCTTTTATTTTCAAGTTTGTTTCAAATGCTTTCTTCCTTTTCTTGGTTGCAACTAACAATAGGAAAGCTTGTATTTGATAATGTTTGTCAGTCAAACATAGAACAATGTGATTATATTTGTCAAAATGTGTTTCTTTGGGCCTTGTTTGAAGGTAGACACAGAAACACCAATAAAGAGTGGCAGCAACCACAATGAGGGATCTTCATTTTGTGCTTATTGGTCTGTCTGTTGATGCTCTAGATAAAGACAATACCCTAGAAGAAAGAAGGGTAGACTTGGTAAGCATAATGATGGTTTTCAATTTTTGAGAGTAATTTTTTCTATAATATTGTTAGAGACATCGGACTCCTCATTTTACTTCAATGATATTTTTTATTGCTTCTTATAATTGAACTATTTATGTTAACATATACATTTGGCTGCAACTATCTTAGACAAAAATAATTTAGTGAAATATGATTGGAAAAGTGGATATTTCTAGGTTTCTAATCTTGGACGGATAGCCAATTATGACATAACTCATGGAACAAATGCTACTTATAATGAGCTCTTGGGGGATTCACCTGTTGTATTTTTTTTAAACAACTTAGTTTTTCAACCAATCATTGGTGATACGGTACAATATTTAATGTCTATTTCTCAACCCACAACAAAGATGAAGACCGTCGATCTATGGTGTAAGTTAATCAGTGATGAAGCAGACAATGAGGAAGTGCCCTCTCCACAACCCTTACAACCACAATGTCAACCTCGTGGAGATTAGAAACCTTATATTAATTGGTGACTTTGACACCAAAAAATTCAGCTATATTTGCATCACTAACATAACTGATGGTACCCTATGCATAAATATCCATTTGTTCCATGCTATATCAAGCAATTGTTTCTTATCCAAGCCATTTAATTTGCAACCTTTTAAATCTCTACAAATATTAAGTTGGAGAAGGAGAATTTTTCTTCTCAAAGGTGTCCTTTGATTGTAAAGCATCCATTCCATTATTTGTTGAACTAGATATGTCTTGTTTTTTGAATAGATAATGGAATGGATGCTTTACAATCAGAGGATACTTTTGAGAAGAAATTTTTTCTTGCTCCAACTTTATCTTTGCAGAGATTTAAAAGGGTGCAAATTAAATGGCTTGCATAAGAAACAATTGCTTGATACAACATTTAAAAAAAAATTGACCAAACATTGGTGGAAATTTCGACCAATTCTTGATATTTTTCTACCAAGGCTTGGTCAAAATTTCCACCAATTATTAAAAAAAATTGACTAAACATTGGTTTAAATTTTGACCAATTCTTGATAGTTTTATACCAAGACTTGGTCAAAATCTCCACCAACTATAAAAAAAATTTGACCAAACATTGGTGGAAATTTTGACCAATTCTTGATAGTTTTCTACCAAGAATTGGTCCAAATTTCCACAAATTCAAAAAAATTTGACCAAACATTGGTTGAAATTTCAACCAACGATGACAAATCAAAGCTAGCAAAAATTAAATTTTTTTGATGAATGTATTGGTAAATTTTGAGCAACCTACAAGTTGGTCAAAATTTCAACTAGAAAAATTCCCATGAACTGCTTGGTTGAAATTTTGACCAACCTGGGTCAAAATTTTGACCAAAATTCATCGAAAATTGAGTTCAAGTTTACTAGTGCATGCTAACAATCTCCCCCTTTGGAATTGATGACAACATAGATGATAAGTTCATCTAAGCTCCATGATTACCAAACATATATCCCCTTTCCAACTACTCAAATATACTCTTTCTTTTCAAACCTTCTTCATCAATCAAATATTAATCTCATGAACAACACTCCATCAATGTGCTACTCCCCCATTTATTATCTTCCCTTATTGACATCAATACTTTCTCCATAGGATATTTTTCTTGTACATCTTCTCCTCCATCTCAATGTACCACACAATTTCTTTTATGTACATCTTCTTTCCCCATTGACATTAATGAAAAAGGCATCATTATGTCAATCTGCTACAAAATATCCTTAACAAGATCATGTGTCCAAAGACACTATTAAATAATATTCAACAAGATTCCTTTACAAATCAACTCAATCACAAATACTCCCCTATAGAATAAGCATCAAGCAACCAGCCTAGATAAATAATAGTGCTCTATATTGTTGGATTGATGCAATCTTTGCATCAACTATTAAGAAGTAGATAGGGGAATAACCCCAAGCATACCTCTTAGGTACTTAAATGTATCCTTCAAAAAAATCCTTGTAAATATATTTTCTATCTTATCCTTTCTACTAATATACTCTAGTTTAATCTCTTTCTCTACAACTTTCTCTCTCAAAACATGATACTTGATAGATACGTACTTTATATTTGAATGCAACACAAGATGCAAGTAGATTGCTCATTTTTCTTTAAGATGTCCTAAGAGAAAATCAAAGGATAAACCTAGAAAACCTTACAAATCAAAGATTCCAAAGGAATGTCTATATGTGAGGGATGATGAGATTGAACTTAAATATATCAGTTTTCTAGATAGTGATGATGAAGATGAAATTTGACTTGTTTCTGTTAGGGAAGAGAGTCTTGTTAAGGAAGAAACTGCACCTATATTTCATGTTTAGAATAAGAAATTTATTAGATAATAGACAATTAACACTCACGTCACAAGATAGGTGAAAAAATCAAGTTTTCTAAATTTATAATATATGACATAGGTGCAGTAAGAGTCGGCAACATTGTACCATTTCCTATCGAGGTAAAAGGATCCATTTTTCTTGATGGTAAGACTAACAAAAATTATGGATACTTTGTTGATGTTTTGAAATATAACCTATGGAGTGTTGGAAAACTTGTTCACAAGGGATACTACTACAACTCAATGAGAAGACATGTATAATAAAGGATAATCATGGACAACCTATTGACATAGGCACATGAACTATATGTAATGTATTTCAATTAAATCATACTTAGATCAATTTTTTGGTTGTAAAAGTTGATGATAGTTGGTTATGGAATAGAATATTTTTTCACATAATTTTTATTAAAATAGTGAAGTTGAGTAACTCTAATGCTAAAAGTGATCTACCAAAGATTGTGAAACTTTCTATATGATGTGCAAGGAGTGTGTAATGACTATTAAAAAGAAGATTACTTTTCCTAGCAAGACATTTGTAACTTCAAAAAATTTGAAAATTATTCATACATATTTATGTGGTCCTACAAAGAGTAAAACTTTCTATGGTGAGAGGTACTTCATTCTTTTCATTGATGACTACACCAAACTAATGTGGGTTGCATTTTTAAGGGAGAAATATGAATCTTTTGACAAGTTTAAGGTATACAAGGCCAAAGTTAAAAATGAATTTGGTTTAAGAATCAAATGTTTGAGGTTTGATAGAGGTAGGGAATATACTTCTAACCAATTCAATTCCTTTTGTAAGGATAGTGGAATTTTCAAGCAAGTTTCAACACCTAAGACACCACAATAGAATGATATAGTAGATATATCCACTAAACCATTGGCTAAGGACACCTTTGAGTATCTCAGAGGTATGCTTGGGGTAATGTCCCATGTAGTATAGATTAAATGACATAGCAATGTAGTTTAGTATAGGTGTAAATTTGTCTACTAGTACAGTCAAATGAATGAGAAGGAAAGGTGGAAGGTAAAAGGAATTGACAAAAAGGATCAAGGAAGGTTAACAATTTTTTTTCCATCAATGCCAAAGGGGAAAATTGTTGGACTTACAAGTTCTATTGGCATAAACATTGGATATTGGTGATGTTAACTCTTAGCACACCAATATTTTGTCATTGATTGGATACCAACGAATAAGGTGAATACTTATATGATGTACTGATAGACTCTCACACTGATAAGATCAAGTAAGGGCTAAGGACAAGACAACAGATACAAATAGGCCAAGTGATAAGATGAATACTTTGTGTTGACTCTTTATCAATGTGATATAATAGAGGGATACTCATGACACCTTGATGTGACAACTATATAGTCAAAGCAATGAAAGGATGTAAGGAAAAAGGGCAGTTATATACTCATGGGAAGAAATACAAGATTACATGAATAGTAACCTATGTATAGGTATTATAGGTGGTCTATGACAATCTATAACCATCTCAAGTATGTTATTCAAATATTGAATGCATCAATTTAAGCAAGATATTTTAGGGTTTTGACACCTAGATGATGAAGATTGTATATAACTTGGAAACTTCTTTGTTGGAAGTGTTCATTGTGGCTACTATTATTGTTAAATTTATTAGAAGAAGGTAAAGAGATAAGAAAAGTAGATAGATGAGAAGTTGTGGGTTGGTGAACTATAGATAAAGAAGTGTAGATAGGAGGAAAGGTGATGTTATAGAGATCACTAAGGAAGTTAATGAAGTGAGAAAAGAACCAAGTATCTTAAGGGAATGCACTCAATTAGGCAAGGCATGCCATTAGATTAGATCAATCATTTTGATTTCTATATTTCCATTATAAACATTTGTAAGCTCTTAACCATGCATGCTTCAATACTAAGCATATTGTAAATCCTCTATTAACCAGATACCTCCTAGAAAGGTGTGTTCTAAATCCTCTAACAAGTGGTAGCTTTGAAAGGCTTTTGTAATCGTAATAGTTTTATATCATTCATAATTGGATGATTTCTTAGAGGGAACAACTGTAGCCTCTAACTAGGAAACCTTTTATATGAAGTAAAAGGCTAGTGGGTATATTACTCCCATGGTGGACCCACAATAATGGGTTACACTTTTTTGCCTAAATTGACACAGAACTGTGAATTTTCAAGAAAACTTTCATATTCAGATGCAAATTATTGTTTAATGATTTGGAATTTGAAGATGAAGTAAATTAGATTCTTTTAGGATTTTTTGTGTAGTTTCTAAATATATTTTTTAAATTAGTTTTTGAATTGATTTCATTGAATTATTTTTTCTCCCATTAAAATTACTATGTTATCAAAAGCTCAATTTCTAAAAAGTGACACAATTTTTGACACATGTAACTCTTTTTCTATAATAGATATCAATGTGATTCTTTTCAATTTAGTTTGGTAACACCCATACTAAAAGCATGAAGGTGGTATGATGTCTTTATTCTTAGTATTTCATATTTTATCAGAGTTTAAAGTTGACCTAATAGTAATTTGGACATACATGGCTTTTGACACATTCATATTATTATTTATTTATCGTATTTCAAAAATTTTGTTCTGATTGAAAGAGGAGTCAAATATAAAGACCATATTTGTTTTTCAAAAAATTTATTCTTTTATGGACTATTTTTTATGTGTCCAATATAGAGGTTTTTTTCTTTTAATGAACCTCACTTTAGTTAACTAAAAAAACATATACCTTAAAAATTCAAAATCTATCAAATCCATAGTCATTAGAAAGCTCATTCTAAGTACATGTGTTATGCAAAATGGCATCTCTTTAGTGCTCCATTTGAACCTAGAAATAAAGCATGGAAGCCATGAAAACAAATCAAAAGATTATAGACTTTTTGAAAGCTATCTACTTTACTGGTTTCAATAGAAACTAACTTTCTATCAAAAAAAACTCAATAGCTTTTGTAGAAACTATTTTTAGATAGTTTCTATTGAAACTATTTAAGCAGACTTCTTTAGGTTTAGTTAGTTTCTATAAATACTATTTATGATGGATCTTTTCTTTTTAGTTAGTTTCGATCAAAACTACCATCAAAAGGAGTTTCTATCGAAACTATGTGAGTACTTTCTATCAAAAAATTTGGGCCCAAAATTCATCTTGTGCATTTTTGGAGGAATTTCCTCATCCAAAAAATGTGTAACCCACTATTTTTGGAAGAATTTCATCCTCTCATCGAGAGTTTCCACATACAAGAATTCACGTGTCTTTAATGTATGCATTTTTGTGTGAACTTGTATAGAGAAACTATTATATCGAATATTTGGTGTGATTACACAGTAGACTAGATGGATAATTTGTATTGATTCATTCCCTCTCTCAGTACTAATTGGGACCAACATTACTTGCATGGTGGATGTGATAACTAAAGAAAATATTTTTACTAAATAGTTTCAAAAATATTTTTATGATAAATCAAATGTAGTGATTCAAAATTGAAATAGTTTTCTTTATCTTTCCCGTGGTTTCTTTCATTTCTTGTCGAAGTTGCTAGTTAAAAATGAGATACTATCATTCTTGTCATTTCAAATTTTGATCAAACTTTTGGTTTCTCCTATTATAAATGTGTTAAATTTCCATAAAAGGGAAGAAATATATGTGTTAACCATACTCTTTATGAGCCTATTATAACTTGAGACTTGGATGACCTTGATTTCTTTTAGAATTCTTTGTCTCAACCAACTCAAAATATGTTCTAACTATCTCTCTTGATCATATCAATCCTACAAAGGCTCAAAATATTTATGAACTTAGAAAATTTAAGGATGATCCTAGATGTGGAGTATTTTATACACCACCTATACCTCCTGTATATTCATATATTCTACCTCTTATTTCTTATATGCATCCTCTTCTGGTCATCTCTCACCATAGTGTAGTTGTTAGAATGAATACTAATGATACTACATTGGGGGAGTATCCTAAGCATTGGAGAGTATTGATATGTTACATTCATGACTATGTTTTTCATTGATGTCCACATAATAGTGTTTCTGTTAGAGACTGGAAGAATAACAGTTAGAGATCTTATGTTGCATAGTAACTGAGTAAGGGTTAAGTGATGTGTAGTTAAGGACATGTTTTTGAGAGTGTCCTGGTGATGTGTTTAAGAGGACAAAGTCAGAATTGAAGATGTAAGGTAATTGTGTTTGATTTACTATTATTATTAGCACATAAATAAAGCATCTATTTGGTAGTTTCTAATGTTTGCATTATATATTTGTTCCAAGCTATAATGAGGTGATGCACAGTCAACCAATGATAAAGGATATTCAAGTGATGAGGTTAGCGACTGTGCAAGACTTGGAGTCACACGTGTAAAGTTTTATATAGGCTATGAGTTGACAATGCTATTGTAATTGTAATTAATTATATATCTTATTTTAATTAATTGGGAAAGCCTTAAGGCTGACTTAAGGAATTATTATGAAGGTATGGTATAAAGGAAAGATGTTTTCCTTGATTGTAATTGTATCAAGTATCTCTTGTGCATTGTATTTGTGAAGTGTGAAAAGGAGCAAAGTGTTGATTAAATGCAAGTGATCCAAGGGATTTTTGGATGTGTAGTTCATGATTTGGTTACAAGATCAGAAGGAGTAGAAGTCTAGTTGACAAGAAAAAGATAGAGGAAGGAAGTTCAATTTAGTTCTATTATTCTATAAGGAATAATACAGAGATCATTTGGACAATGGGTCCATTGGTCTTGCCCTCGAAGCTATTTGGGTAGTGGGTCTGGAGCTATCTTCCACAACTCCTAACAGGGACTCACATGTATGAAATATTATAATAGACTCCCAATAGGGTCTATCCTCTAACAAGGAATATTTGTATTAGTACATCATCTTGTGGTTACCATCCCCACTAGGGTTTTGTCACTAATCAAGGGTTTCCCTAGTTAACATATCTGGTGTTATTATGTATGAGTATCTTGTTGTGGTTTCATTTTAAATTACTCATATGGTTAATATTGTTTAAATTTGTTATTTGTGATATTAGTTGGATAACTGATTCAACTGCCCCCCCCCCCCCCCCCCCCCCCCCCCCCCCTCCTCTTAGTTATAGACTATATATTCTAACAATTGGTATTAGAGCATCAGGTCCTTGAAGGATAAGCTTAACAACTTTAGGAGTTTGATGGAGAATATTTTTAGAAAGAATAGTCCTATATTTGATGGGGCCAACTATGAAAATTGGAAGGAGAAGATGAAGACATATCTATTATGCATTGGTCCAAGATATTGGATCTTGATAAAGGGAAAGAAGAAAATCATTGAAGAATAAAAGCTAGAAGATTACACTGAGGAAGAAAGAGATCTATTCATGTGTAACGTGAGAGAAAGAGAAAATCTATTATCAACCCTTCTAGAGAGTGAATAAAATTAGGTAAAGTCACTTGAAACATCTCATGAAATTTGGAAAGCATTAGAATCTACTTTGAAAGGTGATGATCATGCTAAAAGAATGAGGTTACAAAGTTGGATATGTGCATATCGGGATGCTAAGATGATTGAAGATGAATCTATATGAAGTTATATTAGTAGAATATCAAAAATGGTTGTAGGAATTCAATCTCATTATGGAACCAAAGATGATGATAAAGTCATATGGAAGATTTTGATAATTTTACTGCCACCATTCAAGCCTATAGCTCAGATGATACAACTAGTGATGCCTTGCACAAAGGATTTCACCAAGGAAACTTTGCTTGGTAGATTGGAATCGATAGAATCATATCTAAGATAGTTTGGTGGATTTGCAAGAGTCAAAATAGCATTTAGTGCCCTAAACATTCAACCTAATTTTACAAGGAGTGCAAGCACCTATGGATGTTTTTCTAGTAGCAATAGAGTTGATGAGGACAAGAAGATTGCGGAAGGAATAGCCATTCTTGTGAGAACAGGAAAAAATGGTAAGAAAATATTTAAATGTTGGACTTGTAATGAATTTGATCATTATACATCTAAATGTCCTAAAATAGATAAAATGTATAAAGGAACGTTTAACCCTAGGAGAGACAAAGATAGAAATTGTTTATATGCAAATGAGGATGAAGAATCTAATGAAAAAGGTCAAAGTAGAAGTGATGATGAATGAGGATTTGTAGCTATCATGTTAGATGATCTTGATAGAGAAATTAGATAAGAAAGAGCTCTAGTTACCCAAGTGGAAAGGAAATCTGATTGGATAATTGATAGTGGTTGTTCACATCACATTACTGGTGATATAAATAAGTTTTTTAAGTTCAAGAATCATGATGGAGGAATTGTTAGAGTTGGTAACAATGTAGCCTATCATATTATAGGAACTATATCCATTACTCTTGATGGTAAAACTAACATTGATGATGTCTATTTTTTTGATGGAATGAAGCATAACTTGTTGAGTGTTGGATAGTTGGTGGATAAGGTTTATCACTTGTAGTTTACTGAGAAGACCTCCATTATCAAAGAAAGAGATGGTAAGATGGTTGGAACTGACACTAGATCCAAAGATAATGTATTTTAGATGAATCCTATTGAGATGACATGTTTGGTAAAAAAGTTGATAATAGTTGGTTGTGGCATAGAAGATTCAGTCAAATAATCTTTGATAATATTGTGAAGGTTAGTAATACATTTGCAGTGAGAGATTTACCTAAGATTGTTAAGCCTACTAATGTTTTATGGAAGGAATGTATTTTGGCTAAGAAGAAGAAAGTGTTTTTTCCTAGCAAAAAGTTCACTACCATAGAGAAGTTGGAGATTGTTCACATAGATCTGAGTGGTCTTGCAAGAACTAGAGGATTCTATGGTAAAAGGTATTTTATGATTTTTGTTGATGATTCCACTAGAATGATGTGGGTAGCATTTCTTAAAGAGAAATCAGAAGCTTTTGAGAAGTTCAAGATATTTAATAATAGAGTTGAGAATGAATCTAGTGTTAAGAATAAATGTTTGAGATCAGATAGAGGATGAGGATTTACCTCTAGAGAATTTAACATATTCTTTGAAGAAAATGGAATCAAAAGACAACTATCTACACCTAAAACACCTGAGAAAAATGGGATTGCTAAGAGAAGAAATAAGTCTTTAGTAGAGGCATCTAGAGTGATGTTATTTGAGAATGATGTTTCTAAAACATTCTAGAGAGAAGAAGTGAATACAAAAGCGTATACTCTAAATAGAGTACTAATCATAAAAGGTATGGACAAAACACCTTATGAACTATGGTTTGGACATTCACCATTAGTCAAATATTTTAGAATATTTGGGAGAAAATTATATATTAAGAGAGATGATGACATTGGTAAGTTTGATCCAAGAAGCAATGAAGGTATGTTTCCTGGCTACTCTTTGAAAAGTATGGCTTACAGATGCTTTAACTATAGTACTATGAAAATAGTTGATTGCAAAAATTTAAGGATTCATGAGAATTTTGGAACCAAAGAAAAGATGATAGATTATAATTCAGATGAAAAAATGGATAACTCTGGAATAGTTAGGCAGAATGCTGAAGTTTTTTTTAAGACTAACAATGACTTGTAGAATGAAGTGCAAATTGTTGAACATAGAGAAGAGTAGAGATCTGAACCAAGAGAAGAGATAAGAGTTGAGATGTCAACTCCTACCCCTAATAAAAATCTAATAGGGAATCACCCTCTTGATTAGATAATTGGAAGTAAAGACAAAGGACTAATGACAAGGAACATAGTAAATGAGGAGATATGTTTGATATCTCAAGTTGAACCAAAGTGTACAAATGAAGCAGCCAAGGATAATCATTGGATCCAATAAATGGAGGAAGAATTGGATCAAATAGTAAAGAATGACACCTGAGAATTAGTTCCTAGAAAAAAGGACAAGAATGTGATAGGAACAAAATGGGTTTTTAGAAATAAGATGAATGAGCATGGAGAAGTTGTGAGAAATAAGTCTAGATTTGTTTGTAAAGGTTATTCACAACAAGAAGGCATTCTTTATGAGGAAACATATATACCTATAGCAAGACTAGAACCATTAAGGGTGTTCATGGCTTATGCAGCGAACAAGAAATTCAAGGTTTATCAAATGGATGTTAAGTCTACAATTTTGAATGGAGAACTAGAAGACAAAGTCTATATTGAGCAGCCTGAAGGTTTTCCTTTATCAAAACACAAAGACATGCTATGCATATTAAAGAAAGATCTTTATGGTTTGAAGCAAGAACCAAGAACTTGGTGTGCAAGGTTGGAAAATTAATTGGAAAAAATTGGATTTGCTAAAGGTACAATAGATAGTAATTTGTATCTAAAAGAACTTGAAGATGGTTTATTGATAATTGCAATATTTGTTAATGACATCATTTTTGGAGGCAATGATGAAGCTAGTGACAAATTTGCTAAATATATGAAGAATGAATTTGAAATGAGAATGATAGGAGAAATGAAGTTTTTCCTAGGATTATAGATTGCATAGAATAATAATGGTGTATTCATCTCACAAACTAAGTACCTGAAAGACTTGTTGAAAAGGTTTGGTTTGGAAAGTTGTAAACCTATTGGTACACCCATGATAACTAGTCATAAGTTATCTAGCAAAGATGAGACACCTATAGTAGAACAGAAGAAGTATAGATCAATGATTGGAGGTTTGCAGTATCTGACACACACAAGACCATATATAGCAAATATAGTTGGGGTAGTAGCTAGAGTTCAAGATGATTCTAAAGAATATAATTTTCCATAAGTAAAGAGAATATTTAGATATCTAAAAGGGACATCGGCTTATAGAATTTGGTATGAAAGATCAAATGATTTCACTTTGTGTGCATATACTAATGCTGATTTGGCATGCATTATGGATGATAGAAAAAGCACCATAAATGGAGCATTATTTATTGGAGGAAGACAAGTTTCTTGGCTAAGCAAGAAGTAAGATTGTATTCCACAAAGTACACCTAAGGCAGAGTATGTTGCAACAATAAATAACTGTAATCAAGTAATGTGAATGAAGAAAATGTTGAAGGATATCAGAATTGAGATTGAAGAACCTATTATCATTTACTATGATAACACAAGAACAATTAGTATGTCTAAGAATCCTGTATTGCATTCTAAGACAAAGCATATATCTATTAAATATCATGTGGTAAGAGAAAAAGTAGTAGAAAAGGAGATCAAATTGGAGTATGTAAGTACCAAAGATTAGATTGTAGATATTTTTATGAAGCCTTTTCCTAAATATATGTTTGAGTACTTAACATGTATGCTTGGGGCTATGCCCCTACCTACTTCTGAGTAGGTGATGCAAAGAGTGCATAAGTTGAGTGGTACATAACACTACTATTTGAATAGATTGAATATTGATACTTCCTAATTGTGAGAGTATCTGGTATGTACTAAATCATAGAGGAATCTTGGTATTTGGTATTTGGTATATGGTATTGAATAGTGTCTTCAGACACTCAAGCTGGTTCATGATTTGAGCAATTGATTAAAAATTATTATTTAGCAATTGGTATTGTGATTGACACATTTGACACTGATTTCAATGGGGGATAGATAAGCTTGTAAAACATCTCCTATGGCATAGAGGAGAGTGTGCATTAGAATTACTCCTAAGCAATTGGGGAGAGATATCTTTTTAGAGAGATTTAGAAAGATTTTGTTGTATTGTGAATTGTTTAGTATAAAGTGAAAAATTGATGTCTAAAGAAGAAGAAGATGAACGGAGTAGTGTTCCATAGGATTTTAGATTTGAGTGATGAAGAGGATCTAAGAAGATTATAACAACAAGAAACAACAAAAATTTTCTTGGTATTTGTGGAACTTAGATATTTTTTCATCTATTTTGTAATCAATGCCAGAGGGGGAGATTGTTAGCATGAATGTTGATGATACTACATTGGGGTAGTATCCTAAGCATTGAAAAGTATTGATATGTTACATTCATGAATATGTTGGGTATGTGCGGGATCATGGCGTACCAAACTATGGCCTTAAGTGGCAGTGAAAAATCATAAAATCAGGGTTATGTCAACTCGACACATAATTTTAAAGTGGTTATGGACTTTATATAAAAAAGTTGTAAGAAAATAATCTGTAGGAAATTGAATGTAGTTTCCAAACTACTAGGCCTTATTAGGAGAAAAAAATAATTGATTGGTCAAAAGTTTGAATTTTAATGTAGTACTGCAAAAATTTTAGGGCAAAAATAAAAAGTAAGTGTATGTCTGCCCACCTTAATCAAAATCAAATGATAATATTTTTTTAATATAATTATAGATATGAAAATTAGACTAATGCCTGGATGTGACGCATATTTTTCAGTATTTTTATTCCAAATAAATAATTAAATATGAATTTTCTACCAAAACTTTTTTGAAAAAAAAAAAGTCTCGTGTTTGACCACCTTAACTAATAGAAAATTTTACCAAATTTAATTTTTTTTTTCTTATACTAGGCGAAGCATAGAATGTGACACAACTTTTAGATTTAAAAAATGTTATACCATTTGAAAATGATAGCTGTTTTTCAATTAGTATGTCAATCAGCACTTTACAATAATCTTCATTGATAATTAACTAATAAATACTTATCGATCTCAAAAATTGACAGAAATTATATTGATGAAATCTTGATAGCGATATTAAAAAACCCTTTTCATTTCATTCAATTTCAATCAAAATAACATTGTCAGACGACTACCTGAAGTTTGAGTATCACTAAATCCCTCTTCAAACACGTCTTTTTAGTTGACTGGGTAAGTTTGGTAAATACCAAGCCTAATCGGATATCAAATTTCAAATCGGATATCCGATATGGCTAGGTGAATTTTGATGAGAAATTTGAAATCCCAACCCATTTTGGAGGGAAAATCAGATTTAAGACTTATAGCTTATGATTTATAAATTATTTTTGTTATATTACTATGTAAATATGTATTATAATATATATTATATATATATATATATATAATAACGTAATATATATTATATATATATAAGTATGTGTTATATATATATATATATATATATATATATATATATATATAATAACGTAATATATTTTATAGCATATGATTTATAACTTATTTTTGTTATATTACTATGTAAATATGTATTATAATATTATATATATATATTTATATATACATATATATATATATATATATAATAACGTAATGTAAAAATATAACATATAATATATTAATATATAATAATATATTATGTTATTCTCATTATAATCTATAAATATAATAATCATATACATTATATATATATATATATATATGTTATTAAAATATATTATTATATTAATATGTATGTTATTAAAATATATGTATATTATTAATATATATGAGTAAAAGGGGGTCATATGATGACCTATGACCCCCTTCGACCCATTACATAACAACATATGTCCCTAGGGGGCCTAGGACCCCTAGTGACATATTAGAATCGTTCTTATGGGTCGAAGGAGGTCATAGGTTGACCTATGACCCCTTTCGATGCATTACATGATAACATATGTCTCTAGGGGTCCTAGGACCCCTAAGAACATATTAGAATTATTCTTATGGGTCAAAGGGGGTCATAGGTTGACCTATGACCCCATTCAACCCATTAAATGATGACATATGTCCCTAGGGGTCTAGGACCCATAGGGAAATATTAGAACCATTCTTATGGGTCAAAGGGGATCATAGGTTGACCTATGACCCCCTTCAACCCTTTAAATGATGACATATGTCCGTAGGGGTCCTAGGACCCCTAGGGACATATTAGAATTGTCCATATGGGTGAAAGGGCAACATAGGTTGACCTGTGACCCCTTTTGACCCATTACATGATGACATATGTCCCTAGGGGTCCTAGCATCCTTAGGGACATATTAGAATCATTCATATGGGTTAAAGAGGCTCATAGGTTGACTTATGATCCCTTTCGACCAATTACATAATGACATATGTCCCTAGAGGTCCTAGGACCCCTAGGGACATATTAGAATCATTCTTATGGGTCGAAGGGGGTCATAGGTTGACCTATGACCCCCCTCGACACATTACATGATGACATATGTCCCTAGGGGTCTTGGGACCCCTAGGGACATATTAGAATTGTTCATATGGGTCAAAGGGGGTCATAGGTTGACCTATGATACTCTTCGACCCATTACATGAAGACATTTTTCCTTAAGAGTTCGAGGACCCCTAAGGACATATTAGAATCGTTCATATGGGTCAAAGGGGGGTCATAGGGTGACCTAGGACCCCCTTCAACCCATTAAATGATGACATATGTCTCTAGGGGTCCTAGGACCCGTAGGGACATATTTGAATTGTTCATATGAATCAAAGGAGATCATAGGTTGACCTATGAACCCCTTCGACCCATTAAATGATCACATATGTCCCTAGGGGTCCTAAGACCCCTAGGGACATATTAGAATTGTTCCTATTGATCAAAGGGGGTCATAGGTTGACCTATGAACCCCATCGACCCATTTAATAATGACATATGTCCCTAGGGGTCCTAAGACGCCTAAGGACATATTAGAATTGTTCATATGGGTCAAAGGGGGTCATAAGTTGACCTATGACCCCCTTTGGCCTATTACATGATGGCATATGTCTTGAGGACCCCTAGGGACATATGAGAATCATTGTTATGGGTCAAACGGGGTCATAGGTTGACGTATGACCCCCTTCGACACATTACATGACGACATATGTCCCTAGGGGTCCTAGGTCCCCTAGGGACATATTAGAATCATTCATATGGGTCGAAGGGGGTCATAGGTTGACCTTTGATTCCATTTGACCCATTAAATGATGACATATGTCCCTAGGGGTCCTAAGAGCGCTATGGACATATTAGAATTGTTCATATGGTTCAGACGGGGTCATAGGTTGACCTATGACCCCCTTTGACCCATTACATGATGACATATGTCTCTACGACCCCTAGGAACATATGAGAATCGTTCTTATGGGTTAAAGGGGATCATAGGTTGACCTATGACCCCCTTCAATGCATTACATGATGACATATGTCCCTAGGGGTCCTAGGACCCCTAGAGAAATATTAGAATCGTTCTTATGGGTCAAAGGTGGTCATAGGGTGACCTATGATACCCTTCAACCCATTACATGATGACATATGTCCCTAGGGGTCCTAAGACCCCTAGGAACATATTAGAATCATTCTTATCGATCAAACGAGGTCATAGGTCAACTTATGACCCCCTTTGACCAATTACATGATGACATATGTCCCTACGGGTCATAGGACACTTAGGGACATATTAGACTTATTCATATGGGTCAAAGGGGGTCATAGGCCTTTGACCCATTATATGATGACATATGTCCCTAGGGGTCCTAGGACCCCTAGGGACATATTAGAATGCTTCTTATGGGTTAAAGGGGGTCATAGGTTTACCTATGAACCCTTTCGACAAATTACATAACGCCATATGTCCAAAGGGGTCCTAGAAACCCTAGGGACATATTAGAATTATTCTTATGGGTCAAAGGGAGTCATAGGTTGACCTATGACCCCCTTTGACCCTTTACATGATGACATATGTCGCTAGGGGTCCTAGGACCCCTAAGGATATATTAGAATCGTTCTTATGGGTCAAAGGGGGTAATAGGGTTACCTATGACACCCTTCAACCCATTACATGATGACATATGTCCCGAGGGGTTCTAGGACCCCTAGGGACATATTAGAATCATTCTTATGGGTCAAATGGGGTCATAGGTCAACCTATGAACCCCTTTGACCCATTACATGATGACATATGTCCCTACGGGTCATAGGACACCTAAGGACATATTAAAATTGTTCATATGGGTAAAAGTGGGTCATAGGTTGACCTATGACCCCATTCGACCCATTAAATGATGGCATATGTCACTAGGGCTCCTAGGAACCCTAGGGACATATTAGAATTATTCATTTGGGTCAAAGGAGGTCATAGGTTTTTCTATGACCCCCTTCGACACATTAAATGATGACATATGTCCTTAGGGGTTCTAAGACCCCTAGGAACATATTAGAATTGTTCATATGGGTCAAAGGGGGTCATAGGTTGACCTATTTTCCTCTTTGAACCACTACATGAAGACATATGTCCCTAGGACCCCTAAGGACATATGAGAATCGTTCTTATGTGTCAAAGGGTGTCATAGGTTGATCTACAACCCCTTTCGACACATTACATGATGACATATATCCCTATGGGTCCTAGGACCCGTAGAGACATATTAGAATCATTCATATGGGTCGAAGGGGATCATAGGTTGACCTATGATCCCCTTCGAGCCATTAAATGTGAACATTTGTCCCTAGGGGTCCTACGACCCCTAGGGCATATGAGAATCATTTTTATGGGACAAAGGGGGTCATAGGTTGACCTATGAACCCCTTCGATGCATTACATGATGAAATATTAAACTTATTCTTATGGGTCAAAGGTGGTCATAGGTTGACCTATGACCCGCTATGACCCATTACATGATGACATATGTCCCTAAGGGTCCTTGAAACCCTAGGGACATATTCGAATAGTTCTTATAGGTCTAAGGGGGTCATAGGTCAACCTATGACCCCCTTTGACCCATTACATGATGACATATGTCCCTAGGAGTCATACAACCCCTTAGGAACATTTTAGAATGCTTCTTATGGATCAAAGGGGGTGATAGGTTGACCTATGAACCCCTTCGATGCATCACATGACAACATATGTCCAACGGGGTCCTAAGACCCTTAGAGACATATTAGAATCGTTCTTATGGGTCAAAGGGGGTCATGGGTTGACCTATGACCCCCTTCGACCCATTAAATGATGACATATGTCCCTAGGGCTCCTAAGACCCCTAGGGACATATTAGAATCATTCATATGGGTCAAAGGGCATCATAGGTTGACCTATGACCCCCTTCGACCCATCACATGATGACATATGTCCCTAGGGGTCCTAGCACCCCTAGGGACATATTAAAATCATTCATATGAGTCGAAGGGGGTCATAGGTTGACTTATGATCCCCTTCAACCCATTAGACAATGACATATGTCCCTAGAGGTCCTAGGACCCCTAGGGACATATTAGAATCATTCTTATGGGTCAAAGGTGGTCATAGGTCATAGGTTGACCTATGACTCGCTTTGACAAATTACATGATGACATATGTCCCTGGGGGTGCTCAAAATCCTAGGGACATATTAGAATCATTCTTATTGGTCAAAGGGGGTCATAAGTTGACAATTGACCCACTTCAACACATTACATGATGACATATCTCCCTAGGGGTCCTAGGATCTCTAAAAACATATAAGAATGCATCATATGGATCAAAGGGTGTCATAATTTTACCTACGATGCCGTTCGACTCATTAAATGATGACATATGTACCTAGAGGTCCTAGGACACCTAGGGACATATGCAATCATTCTTATGGGTCAAAGGGGGTCATAGGTTGACCTATGATCCCCTTCGACCTATTAAATGATGACATATGTTCCTAGGGGTCCTAGGACACCTAGGAACATATTAGAAACATTCTTATGGGTCAAATGGGGTCATAGGTTGACCTATGACCCCCTTCGACCAATTACATGACCACATATGTCCCTAAGGTTCTTAAGACCCTTAGGGACATATAAAAATCATTCTTATGTGTCAAAAGGGCTCATAGGGTGACCTATGACCCCCTTCAACCTATTAGATGATGACATATGTCCCTAGGAGTCCTAAGACCCCTAAGGACATATTAGAATCGTTCTTATGGGTCAAAGGGGGTCATAGGTTGACTTATGACCCTCTTCGACACATTACATGATGACATATGTCCCTAGGGGTCCTAGGACACCTAGGGACATATTAGAATGTTTCATATGGGTCAAAGGGTGTCATAGGTTGACCTATGACCCCTTCAACCCCTTAAATGATGACATATATAGCTAAGGGTCTTAGGAAACCAAGGGACATATTAGAATCATTCATATGGGTCAAAGGGGGTCTTAGGTTGACTTATCACCCCCTTCGACTAATTACATGACGACATATGTCCCTAGGATTCCTAAGACCCCTAGGGACATATAAGAATCGTTCTTATTGGTCTAAGGGGGTCATAGGTTGACCTATTACCCCCTTCGACCCATTACATGACCACATATGTCCCTAAGGGGTCCTAGGAACCCTAGGGACATATTAGAATCATTCTTATGGGTCAAAGGGGCCCATAGGGGTACCTATGATCTCCTTCGACCTATTAAATGATGACATATATTTTTAGGGGTCTTAAGACCCCTAGGTAGATATTAGAATCGTTCTTATAGGTTGAAGGTGGTCATAAATCAACCTATGAGCTAGTTTGACCCATATGAATGAATCTAATATGTCTTTAGGGATCCTAAGACCCCTAGGGACATATGTCATCATGTAATGGGTCGAAGGGGGTCATAGGTCAAACTATGACCCTATTTGACCCATATGAACAATTCTAATATGTCCCTAGGGGTCCTAGGATACCTAGGGACATATGTCATCATGTAATCTATCAAAGGGGGTCATAGGGGTCATAGTTCAACCTATGACCCCCTTGAACCCATAAGAATGATTCTAATATGTCTCTAGGGGTCCTAGGACCACTAGGGACATATGTTGTCATTTAAAGGGTCAAAGAGGGTCATAGGACAACCTATGACTCCCTTTGACTCATAACAATAATTCTATTATGTCTCTAGGGGTCCTAGGATCGCTATGTACATATGTCATCATTTAATGAGTTGAAGGGGGTCATAGGTCAACCTATGACAACCTTCGACCCATATGAAGCATTCTAATATGTCCCTAAGGGTCTTAGGACTCCTAGGGACATATGTCATCATGTAATTTGTCAAAGTGGGTCATAAGTCAACCTATGACCCCCTTACACCCATAAGAATGATTCTAATATATCGCTAGGACATATGTCATCATGTAATGGGTCGAAGGGGGTCATAGGTCACCCTATTAGCCCCTTTGACCCATAAGAACTATTCTAATATGTCCCTAGGGGTTCTAGGACCCTTAGGGACATATGTCATCATGTAATGTGGCCAAGGGGGTCATAGGTCAAACTATGACCCCCTTTGATCCATAAGAACGATTCTAATAAGTCCTTAGGACCCCTAGGGACATAACTCCCTAGGACCCCCTTTGACCCATATATACCATTCTAATATGTTCCTAAGGATCCTAGGACCCCTAAAGACATATGTCATCATGTAATGGGTAGAACGGGGTCATAGGTCAACCTATGACCCCTTTTAACCCATATGAATTATTCTAATATGTTTCGAAGGATCCTAGAACCCCTGGGGATATATGTCATCATCTAATGGGTCAAAGATTCTAATATGTCCCTAAGGGTCCTAGGACCCCTAGGGATATATGTTATTATTTAATGGGTCGAAGAGGGTCATAGGTCAACTTATGACACCCTTTGACCCATATGAAGCATTCTAATATGTCCCTAGGGGTCCTAGGACCCCTATGGACATATGTCGTCATGTAATGGGTCAGAGGGGGTTATAGGTCAACCTATGACCCCCTTTGATCCATAAGAATGATTGTAATATGTCCCTAGGGGTCCTACGTGTCGACACCTAAAAACTTTTAGAAAATAAAGTATTTTTATTTTTTGAAAAATTCCTGATGACATCATCATTTATTAATTAATTATTTATTTAATTAATTTATTTATTTTTATGCCATTAAATCCCTTTATCTTAATTAAAAATATTTAATTAAGGAATCCCTCCCAAAAATGTTTAAATCTTATTTAAACATTATTTCTTTATTTATTAATTATTTAATTAATAAATTGACCAAAAAATCCAAAATAAATTTAAAAAAAAATTTTTGCCCAAAACTTGGCCAATTTCCTTAAGACCACTAACCTCTACCAAAATCTTCTAATCCTTCTTTAATTTTGATTAAAGGCTAATCTGATCATTTCCTACCCCTAATCCCAACTCAAAATATTTAATTAAGATTAAATATTAATCCTCATGTTTATTAAAAAAGTTTTAATAAATATCTCCTCAACTCAAGCCCTTGAAATAAATAATTCTTTATTTATTTCCTAAAAATCTAATTTATCCTCATCCTAAGAAGTTCTAGACTCTTCTAGAAAGTCTTCATCCTTATCCTAGGAAGTTCTACACTATTCTAGAAAGTCTTTATCCTCATCCAAAGTCTAGACTCTTCTAGAAGATGTCTTTAAACCTAATCCTAATCCCCTCCTAACCTTGTCACATTCCCTAAACATGGGTTAAGACTTACTAACCCAAGCCAAAGTTAACAAATATCTCCTCCTTCACCCACCCTCATTAAATGCCATCCACTTGCCAATCCCTAAGCCAATCCTAAACCATCCTAATCCATCCTCTAATCATTTGCACAATCCTAAGCAAGCTTAAAACCTTCCTAATCAAGCCCAAGTCAAAAGTCCTCTCATCTCCTTCAAAATATCCCAACCATAAAACTTTATGAAGCCCACTAGGCCATAAATGACTCTTCCAAGCCCTTTTATTTCTCTTACAAGCCATTATGAGGGTCTTTATGAAGATTTTATCCCTTGAGCCTCCTTTGTTGACTCATCCT
This sequence comes from Cupressus sempervirens, assembly GCA_028749045.1. Lineage (NCBI taxonomy): Eukaryota > Viridiplantae > Streptophyta > Pinopsida > Cupressales > Cupressaceae > Cupressus > Cupressus sempervirens. The sequence goes on along the minus strand of CM053789.1, from coordinate 765,879,522 downwards.
TCCCCTTTCCTCCATCCTCTCACCCTATGACATGTGTCACTCCCTGATTGGCTGTAAGGAAGCACAATCCATGTGCTCTCCTCTCATTCAATCTAAGCCCTCCATGAGCTTTTCTTCATCCTTGCATCTTAGCCCTCAATCCCTCAAGCCTCTTGCCTATAAATTGGATCCTTCCCCTTTGCAAAACAACACAATCCATGAAGTAAAGTCATAATTCTATTTTAAGAAGCCATTTTACATCAGAACCATACACTCACACCCAAATTCAAACTCTATTTGAAGCCCTTTTTGAAGCATAAGCTTGAGCATACATCCTATCTATTTAGACAAAGCCACTCAACAAGAGAGCTTCTTATTGAGAGAGTCCATTAATGGCTCATATTCTCAATTGAGAGCTCATCTTAGTCTATCTTGAAGTTTATGAATTTTGTTTAGTTTGTAGAAGCTTTATTTAAATTTGGTTTCTATTAGCATACTAACATTGCTCATATACGTTTTGGCACACCCGGTGGGACCTTGCATGGGTCATCTTCAATACCTTTTTTAGTCAAGTTTTGTATGTCATTTGCTAATTTTGGCTAATTTTACTTTTTTTTGTGATTTTTGTAGGTCCACATGAGCATGAAGAAGACAAAAGAACTCATAGTCTATCTCATAGTGTTTGCAAATTTTTGAAGCTTATAGGTGGACAAAGCACTTGGAATTCTTCTTCCTCTTCTTATCTATATTCTTCTTATTCCATCTACTTCTTCTTCTTGTTCTTGTGGGGGATCTTGGCCATTTTTTTTAAGGAAGCAAAATCATACACACTTCTTTTTAGTGCTTAAAATGAACCCCCAAATCATACTTAAATCCATTAAAAACTAAAAATTTGCAAAAAAAAAAAAAAAAAAACTTTTAACAAGTGAAACTAAACCAATCCAATCATTTGCATCCTTGCAACATCAAGGTTTTAGATGCATTCATGCAAAGTTAGGAACACTTCATTTTTGAAAATTTAAAAAGAACTTCAAGTTTCCATTTCAAAAGGTTCAAAATCAACACTAAGTGCACACTAAAATCTAAATCAAACTCAAAGCATCAATCAAGGATAAAATGAACCTCATTTGCAAATATTTTAAAGTTCTTTTAAAAATCTCATGAAAACTAAGAGTCCTAAATGGTTGCCAAAATTGTCCTAAAAGCTTTGTTATTTGTTCCAAAAAAATGTCTTGTTGCAAAATCTTGAATGTTTCTTAGGTTTTTCATGCATCAAAACAATTTAAGAATATCATTTTTGGGCTTAAAACATGAAAACTAGAACACAAAATCTTGAATGAAAACCAAAGTCCAAAGAGTCATTTTCACTTTTGAGTCCAAAACAATCTTGAATGATCTAAGGTTAAAACAAAACACTTCAAAGTTTTTAAAACAACACACAAAATCTCAATCTTGAATTCTTAAAAGAAAAAACTTGAATGTTTAAACATTTTTCCTTTGAATGAATGTTTCTCAAACATAATCTCGAATGTCATGGACTAAAATCAATCTTTCTTGAAATGCATGCTTAAAACAAACAAACTCAATCTTGAATGCAAAAGATCAACCAACTATTGCAATATCTCACACTTCAATTTTTGGGGCATAAAAACAATCTACATTCTAGGAACTTACAAAATTATAAAAACCAAATAAGGACGCTTTAAGTGAGTTTGTAGTTGGACTCACTGTAGAACCAGAATCAGTATGCAAAAAACATTAACAAATAAAGTAAACATTCACAAACCAAAAACTAAATTCACATATATGCTTAGACTAAGAAAGAAAATAAGAAGTGCAAACCTCACGAGAGAAAACACTCTATGCTTTCTTGATTCTGTAGATGTGTCCTTTTGTTGTGGATGTATGCTCAAGATGCTCAAAAGTTGCTTCAATGGAGATGGGTAATGGCAAATTGGTAGCTTTGTGAGCTCTCAATTTGGCATTATAAGGGTATGGTTGATGGCTTTGGTTCTCAAAATAGCATGGTAACTTTAGCTCAAAGATTGTTGATGAAATGGCTTGGGATGGGATTCAATTTATAGGCTAAGGGGTAGAGGGATGGAGGGCTTAGATGCAAGGATGGATGAAGGATTAAGGAGGGCTAAGATGCACTCAAAGGGGAGCACATGGATTGTGCTTGTTTAGCACCAATGGGAAGGTGACACTTGTCACAAGGAGGATGAGTGTGAGAGGGTAGGGTTAAGGGTTGGTTAAGGGCATGATGAGTGGGGTTGAGTATGTAAGAAGGATGTAAGAGGAATGAGTTTGGAAGAGGGAAGAGTGTGGAAGATGGGTGTAAGAGTCATGAGTGGGCTTGTAAGAGTCTTTATGTTTTGTAAGAGCACTCATGACTTAGTGGTTGGGTTTTTTTGAGGGGAGCCTTTGGTTTGGATTAGGAAAGTCTTAAACTTGTTTAAGGAATGTGACAACATTAGGGGGTGGATTAGGGTTGGGTTTAGGATTAGATTAGGGATGTTAGAGATGTGCAAGTGGATGGCATTAATGAGGGTGGGTGAGTTAGTGGCTAAGCTTGGTTAGTATGGGTGGATGGGGTGGATTAGGCTAAATGGAGGATTAGAGATAGGTTAGGGTTTTTTTTTTGAATTTGAGGATTTCATTTATCAAATAGATTTATTTAATAAATGGGGATTTTTGGAATTAGATAGGAGAAAAGGATTTAATTGATAAATAATAGATTATTTGATTTATCAATTAGGACTATAGATGATTAATTAAATTAATCAACTAGGGGATGACAAAGGATTAATTAAATAAGAATTTAATTAATGATGCCTTTAGAGATGGCTAAATTAGATTACCAAAGTAGTGTAATCAAATTTAGGTGTCTACACTCACCATCTTTAATCACCCATCAATTTAACCATTGGTTGCAATCTCAGCGCCATCTATGGGGATGGGTCCACCTAAGAGGGTGTTAAGTGCTCCACAAAGATCAAACATCACTTGTGTTTTTATTAGTTTTTCTAACTTAAAAAATTTCTTAAATGCACATTGGGCTCGCTAACACTTCGTTTGGACATTGAAATTAAACAACTCTTGACGTGGAGGGCCTCTAGGCGCGCGCTTGAAACCGAGTTTTACACATCTTTCTTTTTGGGCTTAAAATAAAATCACACTCAATCTTGAATGCCTTAAAGGAAATTAATCGATACTTGATGTGGAGGGCCTCTGGGAGCATGGGTTTACTTTCTTGTTGACCCTAACTCTTCTTCTTGTTTTCATTCTTCGATCGATTTTACTTTTGTTAACACTTCAAATTGGAATTGAACATTTGCATCTTAAACATGAGTGCTTGAAAAGTCTAGATCAGCACACATAAGAGTCAGTTGGAAAAGAAACAAGCGTATTTTTTAGCCCAAGGTCATCCAAGTCTTCTCTCCCCTTCTTGTCTTTCGAGGCCATCTTGGGTGCATAAGATTAGGATCCAAAGCCTTGTTTCTCTTTTTAGGAGGCCTTCTTGGAGATTTCATCACCCCTGGGGATGACCTCAACTCTAGCGTTCCGGCAGAGTATAAAAATTGGGAGGTGAATCCAAAGACACCTCTCTTAGAATCAAGATTTTGTCACTCGAGCTAAGCCTCAAGGAACTTTATACCCTTGAGAAGTGAAAGAGGAGAAGTGGGTTACCGCTCTTCTCGGCTGTGTGACATCATTTTGATTTCATCTACAGATTTGGGCCTCACGTACCTTGGGTATATCGAGGACTCCCTAGCTAAACCAACTGTCAACCTTGTAGACGACCATCTAAGATGTTAATGTGTTTGAAGTGACTGATCAAAAAATTTGTAGAACATACACACTCCTTGGCGCAAGTATCACATTCTGAGAATCAAAAAACTTCTATCTGGTTGTTTCTATCTATTGCTTCATTTGTTATTTGTTGAATGAATGTTTGCCAAACTTGGTCAATCCTAGCCTAGGGCATACTTAGCATAGTCACTGCCTATTCCAGAAGTTGAACAAGTCGAAGAAAAACAACCGAGATCTCTCAAAGCCAAGCAGATTCAGAAATTCATGTCAAAACAACCCAAACCCAAATAGAAGTTTCATAAAGCCAAACTCAAGCCATCTCAAGCATACCAAGAACTTTCAACCTAGAGAAAGGAACTAACACCAAGCCCTCAAATTTCCAAACTCCACAAAGCAGAGGAAAAAGCTACCAACGAAGCCCTTCAAGATGCCTAGTTAGATCGCACCATCCAACTTAACCAACATCCAGGAGTTAACCCTGCTTATGCCTTACCAACTAGGCATGATTTCTATGATTAGACCCCCTTGTTTCTCCACATCTTCTTGCATAAGCTTCACTTTATAATCATCCTTGTAGGTAAGCCATCCATCCTTAGTCATCCCCTTAAGAATTTTAGCTCATCCATCTCATTTAGAACCAAACCATTTAGCCAGCAATCCAAAAACTTCACATCCAAGCCTTCAAAATTATTGTCACCTTGCCAAAATTTTGAGATTCCTAACATCTTCCAAATCCACCAATATCACCCAGGTTATCCCTTTGAAAAAGCTTTGTCTAGGGTAATTTAGCTTTGTCACTTGTTATCCCTCATCACCTTGAGCTAAAGGTTAGGATCCACAAGTGGTCAATCTCGTGTTCTTCCTAAAGGATCATCAGTCTATCCTTAAGTTGACACAATCACCACCAAGCTTGCACATAGGAAAGCAGACCTTTCATAATTTGGCAACATATCTTTGAAGTTAGAATCCTCAACCCAATCCTCCTTAGGTTTTGTCATACAGATTTGCCTCAACCTAGGAAATCATTTGCATAGAAAATCCTTCCTCTTTTGCCTCCATCAGCATTGTTGCATCTCATCCCTAGGAAACATTCTGCATTTTCATGCCACCCATCACTCACTTAGGCAAGAAGAAGAAGGATACAATGGAGCTCTATCATTTGGATCCAACAGCATCGCTCCCCTTGAGCACTCAACCATCCTTCAGCCCAGAGAACGCTATACCATCACCTACTGACATTGAAGCTTTCATGAACCAACCAGGAAATGCAGTATTGGTGAATGCCATTATAGACAAAAATAAGGAAACAATCATGGCTAACTTTCGAAGGGACAACATTGGAGCCTTCAAATTTGGAAGACCTCCCCCCTTATCAGATCCATCTAACCCCTTGTTTGAGAAACTCCCACCACCCATAGGCTCTTATGATTTGAATTATCCTCAATGTGTGCCAAAAGAAGAGCCTCAACCCACCCCATATGATCCAACAGACCCAAACATACCAGCCTCCACTCAAGTTGAAATCTCCCTTCCACAAGCCCATCCAGCCACCACCACTGCACCATTGGTCCATACCACTTCATCCCAAACCCCCTTTGCCCAAAACACCTCATCATTCACTCCCTTCACTATTGCTGCTACTGTCCCCCAACCCAACCTTCCAAATCCTCTCCCAAATCAATGCTAGCATCTTTGGCCAACTGCCACAATATACAACTAGGATGCCACCCATGGGGCCAAGTAATCAACCTTTTATCACCCCCAACCTGTTTACCTCTACTCAGAACTTAATTCCATCATTTCCACTAGGTCCTTGGAGCTCAGTGCCATCAGCCACAAATCCACAAGCTACTACCTTCACTCCACAAAGCTATCACACCGCACAAGCTACTACCAATGTTCTGCCAAGCTCTCAAGTGACCCAAGCTCCTGCCACCACTTTACCAAGCTTTCAAATCCAGCCACCAAGCTATCAAACCCCATCAGTTCCATTCCCAAGCTTTCAATTCCCACCACCTGCACCACCAACCAATCCATTACCTTCTATTACCAACTATTTTTCTATGCCACTTCTAGGAGGAAATCCACCACGACCAACCACCAATTACTTGGCCTCTTTTTCCATGCAGACACCTTCCCAAATAGGGGCACAACCCACATATATTGGTCAAACTCCTCAAATCCAAAGTCAAGTTCCACAAGCTCCTTGATCCTTTCCCCAAGCTTCACACCCATCTTATACCTTACCTCCACAAAGCAATCCATTTATCCCACAGCTAGCTTATGTTCCTCAATCCCAACCTCAAATCCAATATCAGTAGCAAGCCTCACAACATATGCAACAATATGTGCCACCTCCACCTCAGCAACCCATCATCCACCATTCAGTTGCCCAAGCCATGTACAATCCCTACCAGCCCATACCTCAAAGCCATCCATATTCCATTGCCCCATCTAGCACATACCTACCTCAGGGCACTCCTACATTGGGGGCACCCCAGATGTCACCCATTAATTTAGAATGGGAAGCCATGAAAAAAACTTTGAAGAACATCCAAGAGGGAAATGATCCAAAAACCTTCAAGTTTGAGAATGTGTGTCCTTACCCATTTGACAAAGCCATTACCATGACACCATTTACCAAGCATTTTGAGACACCCAAGTTTGACAAATTCAGAGGAAAAGGAGACCCTGTCACACATATCAAAGAATTTTACATGCACTGCCAAGAAGTGGCATACAATGACATATTCCTCTTGCATCTCTTTCCCAAAAGCTTGGCCGGACCATCTCTTGAATGGTTTTATAGAATCCCCTATGGCACAATTAAAAATTTTGCTGAATTGTCTGAGGCATTTGTAGCCCAATATGCCCATCTTGTTGAAGCAGAGCTATCAGTAGTTGATCTTGTCCACACTAAGAAAAAAGGTGGAGAAAGCCTTCCTAAATATCTGCAAAGATGGCAAACCCTTACCACCTGCATATCTTGCACCTTGCTAGAGCGCCATTTGGTGAAAATTTTTATTGATAATGCCCATCCTAGCTTGGCTCACCATAAGACCATGAACTATTTGCAGACCTACAAAGAAATCAAAGAGAAAGGAATGATCCTTGAGCAAGGACTCATTAAAGATTGTGTGGTCAAGATTTACAAGGAAGCCAACCAAAATCAATCACATTCCAATGACAAATCTAGGTATTGGAACAAAAAAAAGCACGTTGCAACAGATGGTGTCACTGACACCAGACATGTGAATATTGTTGGTCCTTCCCAAAATCAGTCTAACCCACCATATCAATCAAACAATCAACAAGCTATCAACTACCAATAGCAGAATAACCAAAGCTATCAAAACCACAATCCAAGACCCAACTTTCAAGGGTCTAGCAATCAAGCTAATGCCATTAATGTAGCTGCAGGGCAAAAGCCCAGATTCCAATCTGCACCTAGAAATTATACACCCCTTGGTGAACCTTTGGATGTCATTTTTGAAAAATTAGTCAAGGAAAACCTCATCAAATTTCCTCCTACCCAGTAAATTGACCCAAGCCAATCCAAAGCTGCATGGTACAAAGACAATGAGTACTGCAAATTTCATAGGGTAAAAGGTCACACTACCCTCAGATGCAGGAAACTAAAAGATTATGTGCAGGACCTCATTGATCACAAAGAAATCACTGTTGGTGCCCAAACCTCTCCCAATGCAGGCTTATAGATATATCAAAATGCTTTTCCTCCTCACAACAACCAAAATCCTGGAAAAGCACCTATCCAAGAAAATAACAACAACACCAACAACCGCCAGCTAAACCAACATCATGGGAAGAACAATGACCACACTTCATCCTATATAGACTATGGTAGCCTCATAGGTTGTATATCCGAGAAAGAGCCTTCTGTCAATGTTATCAATATTCAAGGACCAAACAATGAGTGTGCAGTCACCACTCGAAGAGCACAATTTAACATCGCAGGCCCACCAGTTTCATCAACATCATCAGATCCATCAAAAAGCCAGTACAATATCTTGGAACACCTTGGGAACATGCCAGCCCAAATCTCCATTTTAGACCTTCTTCGCACTAGTCCCGTGTACAAGAACATCCTTGACAGTGCTCTTATAGAATCTCGTGTCCCTTCAGATATCAATGCTACTGATTTTCGTAATCTTGTTGGACACCTATCCTCCTCATGTGCCCTATCTTTCAAACCCACCGACATACCCGTGGTCGAGCCAGATCACACCCTTCCGCTTCACATAGCCATCGTGGTATCCAATTTTTCCGTGAAAAGAGTAATGATAGATAATGGATCAGCCTTGAATATTTGCACCCTAAAATTTATAAAACAAGCTGGGTATACTGAGGCAGATATCATCAGTGAGGTTATCACCATAAAAGCTTATGACAACTTAGAAAGAACCATAGAAGGAACTATTTTTCTACCAATCAAGGTTGGGCCAGTCATCCAAGAGGCACTCTGCCATGTTATTGATCTAAACCTACCATTTAACATCCTTCTCGGTTGCCCATGGATTCATGCCATGAAAGCCGTTCCATCCACTTACCATCAGTGCATCAAATTTCTACATCAAGGGACTGAGGCAACCATCCATGCTGATCTAGAACCCTTTGCTTATTGCAATGCAGTTGAAGCTTCATATACAAACCATTGCCCTAGAATTGATATTAGCACAGCCATCGCCAGCTCATCCCACACTTGTAATGACCAAGAAACCATCCTCGCCTCCACCTTATCTACCGTGAAGATCAATAACAAAGTCTATGGAGAGTATAGTCTATCAGATGCATTTGCTGTCGGCGCACTCCCACTTGATCCAGATGCCCATGGACAACCAACATATCACAAAGCTAAGGAGATTCCACCTCCTCGATACAAATAGTTTGGCCCAACAAACTTTGTATCCTCAAAAATCCCTCTTCATGAGGAGCTCACTCTAGATATCAACAATTGGTTACATAACGATGCACCTCAAAGAAATCAGGCATGCCTTGATCACTTTAGCCAAAAGTATCCCCAAGAACATAAGCTCATCACTAAAAAATGTAACTATCAAGGTGGTGGTCTAGGACCAGAAGAAAGAGGCATGCAGTGCCCCATCGACACACACAAGTGTGAATTGAAGTCAGGTCTTGGCTTTGGCATACCCACAACTGAGGGCACCAATACAGACGGTCACACTTTTTTGAACATTCACCGTGACCTTTTTGAAATCAAAGACATTCCTAAGGAAGTTGAAAAGAGAACCTATGATGATATCCCAGACCAAATCTTCCTCAGAGACTCTGTTCTCCAAGAACTATCCATCCACCTCATTGACCTACCGCTCGCCTATCCACAACTCATAGATTGGGACCAACCAAGCGTCATACACATTGATGAGTTTACATTAGAGGAAGCACTTTTGAGATTCATGGGAGTTGAAACTCCTCATAAGCAAACAAAGCCAAATTCTGCCTATATCTACAAGCTAGATCCCAAGGGGTATTTTGGAGAAAATCCCCAACCTAGTTTCGATACACCCAAAACTGGAACTAAGGTGAATTTGAGACTAGCTATGGTAGCGAAGAGAACCCCTCAGCAAGAAAATCTAGAGCCACAAGCAAAACATGAAGATTTAGCATTGCCTCCTCAAGATAATCGACCAGAGGTGTCTTCTATTCTAATTGAGGATACTCGAGAAGTCAACATTGGTTCTTCAGAGATCCCCAGACTTGTTCACATTGCTGCATCCCTATCACAAGACCAAGCTGATCTCCTCTTTGAGGTCTTAAGAGAGAACATTGGCCGATTTGCATGGTCATATCAGGACATGCTAGGACTTGATCCAAAGCTTGTAGTTCATCATCTTGAAGTCGATCCAAAGATCAAGCTCGTCAGAAAAAATCTTAGAAAAATGCACCCCAAGGTGGCATTACTGATCAAAGCTGAATTAGAAAGAATGTTAGCTGCTAAGGTTATTCGACCTATTGACTACTCAGAGTGGACCTCCAACATGGTCCCCATCACTAAACCCTCCGGTGACATCAGAATCTGCACTGATTTCAGAGATCTTAACAAAGCTTGTCCAAAAGATGATTTTCCCTTGCCCAACATAGATATGATTGTAGATCTTACAGCTGAACATGAAATTTTGTCCCTCATGGATGGATTTTCTGGGTATAATCAAATCAAGATTACAGAAGAGGATCAACATAAGACATCATTCACTACCCCTTGGGGAACCTTTTGCTACAACATGATTCCTTTTGGCCTAAAGAATGCTGGGGCTACCTATCAAAGAGCTATGACAGCCATTTTTCATGATCTCATCCATAGCATTTTGGAGGATTATGTGGATGATATCTTGGTCAAGTCTCATACCTTCATGGATCATCTTGCTGACCTAGAGAAAGTCTTTGATAGGTTAGCCAAATATCATCTCATGCTGAATCCCAAGAAATGTATCTTTGGGGTCACATCTGGAGAGCTTCTAGGCTTTATAGTTTCTAAACAAGGTATAGAGATCAACCTCAAGAAGGTCAAATCTATCTTAGACATGCCTCCTCCCTAGACACTGCGATAGCTTCGTTCTCTTAGGGAAAGCTTCAATTTGTTTGGCGCTTCATCTCTTAGCTTGCAGATAAGTGTACACCATTTTCACATTTACTGAAGAAGGATGAGAACTTCAAGTGGGATCCTTTATGTTAGCGCAACTTCGACCATCTCAAGCAGTATCTCATCAATCCCCTTATCTTGGTTCCACCAGTTCCTAGTCATCCCTTGATTCTGTACATATCAGCAACACCTGCTGCTCTAGGGGCACTTCTAGCACAACTCGATGACTACAGTAGAGAAAGAGCCATCTAGTACATCAGTAGAACCCTAGTTGGTTATGAACTCAATTACACTCCTATGGAAAAAGCTTGTTTGGCAGTTGTTTTTTCAACTCAAAAGCTTCGCCAATACATGCTAAGTCATATCATCCAACTAGTCTCCAAGATTGACCCTCTCAAGTATATGCTCTCCAGAATAGCACTTATAGGCCGTTTGGCCAAATGGGTTATGCTCCTTAGCGAATTTGAGATCTAGTATGTGGATAGAAAGGCAATCAAAGGGCAAGCTATAGCAGATCACCTAGCTGATGCACCTCTAATAGATGCTTATCCGTTGATCACAGAATTTCCAGATGAGCATATCTATCTAATTGAAGAACAACCCCCATGGAAACTTTATTTTGATGGCTCATACACATCTCATGGATTAGGGGCAGGAATATTTTTGGTCACACCTCAAGGAGATTACATTCCAAAAGCCTTCAAGCTACAATTCCCTAGCACCAACAATATAGCTGAATATGAGGCCCTCATAGTAGGATTAAAGATAGCTGTAGAATGGAACATTACTGAGTTACAAATCTTTGGCGATTCTCAGCTCATCATCAAGCAAGCCCTAAATGAATATCAAACCAAAGATGAAAAGCTATTACCCTACAAAGAGCTAGTTGATTAGATAACCCAGCATTTTACAAGGCTTCAATTTACACAAGTGCCTCGAATACAGAAGAAAGCGGCAGATGCTATGGCTACTATAGGTTCACTCTTGGAAATTCCCCAAGCAGCTACACAGTATGAGTTTTTAGTGGAGCAGCTCCTCACACCCGCTTATGCGAATGAGGATTCAAACTATGTTTGTATCTTGGTTGGTCCCCAATCCCCTTGGTACCATGAGATTCATGCTTACCTTAACGATGGTATCATATCCCCTCACCTCACACGTACCCAATGCCAGAACCTCATCTGAAAATCCTCTCGCTATGTTATCATAGCCAATACCCTATATCGTCAGGGTTATCACGATACTCTCTCTCGATGTTTAGACCAAAACGAGGTTGCGATGCTGTTAAAAGAAGTACACTCTGGACTTTGCGGTGCCCACATGAGTGGTATTGTCCTAGCATGAAAAATCCTTAGAGATGGGTACTATTGGCCTACCATTGAAGAAGACTCCTGTGACTTTTTTAGAAAGTGTCTCCCATGTCAGCAGCATGCAAATCTTGTGCACGCTCTAGCACAGGATCTATAGCCTATTGCACCACCTTGGCCTTTTTCTTGTTGGGGCCTTGATCTAGTTGGAACTATCACACCCCTCTCATCTGATGGACATAAATGGATAATAATAGCTATAGAATCTTTCACTAAATGGGTGGAAGCAGTCCCCCTAGTCTCAGCTACAGGAGTTCAGGTCTCCAACTTCATCTTGTACCACATTGTTTGCCGCTTCGGCATCCCATCCACCATCTTCACCAACCACAGAGGTAACTTTGAAAATCTCAACATGGAAGAATTATGCACTTCCCTCCACATCCATCACCACTTTTCTAGCCCATATTTCCCACAAGGTAACGGTCAGGCAGAGGCAACTAACAAAACCCTCCTCAAAATCTTAAAGAAAGTTGTCAATGATTCTGGCCGTGATTGGCACCTACAAATAAATCCAGCCCTATGGGCCTATCGAACTTCCTTTTGTACATCCACAGGCACAACTCCATACTCCCTAGTCTATGGTGCCAAAGTGGTACTACCTATAGAGGTTGAAATTCCCTCCTTGTGCATATCTTTGCAAGGGAAAATATCAAATGAAGAATACAGAGTAGCTCAGCTCACCCAGCTAGATCTCTTAGATGAGAAGCGAAAACAAGCCTATGATCATCTCACCGTCTATCAAACTCGTCTCAAAAGGAATTTCAACAAGAAGGTGCTTCCACGACACTTTTGGCCAGGTGACATGGTCCTCAAAGAAAACATGAAACTCCAAGAAGATCGAGAAAAGAAAGGCAAGTTTGAACCTACATGGCTTGGTCCTTATGTTGTAACTGCATCCTTTGGCTCCGGAGCCTATCAACTATCTGCACCAGAAGGAGAACTCTTGAATGATCCTACTAACATCATTCATTTCAAGAAGTTCTATGCTTAAAGATCTTTGGTATACCTAGCTTTTGAAAAATACAAAAAAAAAATAGTAAAGAGAAATAAGCGTCCAATGATGAAAACTTGGCAATTCAAGTGCCTTGGATAGGTACCTTGGTGAAAACCTGGTAATTCAGGTGCCTTGTGTACTAAGACTAATCTATTATCTATCACTATCCTATCCCTCATCCATTCACCCACCATCCCATAAACCACATTCTTGTTCCCTTGGTGTTCCAACCAAATATCCAAAATCTAATGGAGCTTGTAAATACCTCTTGTACAACTTGTAAATCTTGTACCTCAGCTTGTAAATCTTGTACCCCAGCTTGTAAATCATGTATCATCCCTTGTATCATATCTTGTATATCCAAATCTTGTCCAAAGCTTGTATCATATTCTAGCTTGTATTATATGCCAAATCTTTTATCCTATCTTGTATCCTATCACATGCACACAAAGAATCCCATTTTCACTTAAGCTTTTCACAAACCATCTACCTATCTGCCTATCAACTATTGCAGACATCCCACCCTTCACAAACATTTCCATCTCACAAAACCCAAACATGAACAACCTTGTACATTTGTAACATATCTTGGTCCATCAGCTTGTACATCCTCTTTAGCTTATTACCATTGTATCTATCCAATTTTCGTGTCAAATCATCCTTTCTCAACATCTTGCACACATCGCACAACCCTTGGTTAGCTATCCCAATGCATCTTTTAGCTAGATCTCCTATCACCAAAGTGTTATCCTTCTTAGTTCAGCTTGCTAGATGCATCACTCATCCAGATCCACCAGCTTAGGTGCTCTCCGATAGATCCTTGTAGGATATAGCTTTCCTCATATTTGATCTTGGTCCGTTAGTACCTTGTCCTACCCATCTCATTGGTAAATGTTTCTCTTTTGGATTTTCACTTTCTTTTCATTTGGAATCTTCCCTTTTGGGTCTTGAAGTATCTTTTCCAAACAATCTTTTTGTTCCCTCCTCAAAGTTGCCACAATCTTCCATATCATGGTATATTGCGAATGGGGCAATCTAGGCGTAAGGTCTTGATCAAGTCTTTTGTTTGTTTTTCTTTTTTGCTTGTGGGTTACCCAGTGTTGGTTCCACTCTGATTCTTTCGATATTCATGTATGATGCTAGGGCAATCCTTGCGTGTTTGTTTTGAGTCAGTCCGTCAGTCCTCTGGACAGTTGGTGAAAAGGCCTTGATGTTCTTGGTAACCTTGGCAATTAACCAACAGTCCTATAGAAAATCTAGTGCCCAACTACATGGTGGTACTTCTCTTTGAAGTATCCCCTCGCTCAAAAAGCTTCAATGGTTTTCCTTCATCTCTATTATCCCCCATCCATATCCAACATCCGTCTCTCCTACCCCAGCTTATGCATTAGTATCTCTTTGAATCACTCCTCACCTTTAGCTTTAGGGATCCACAATCCTAGTCTTAGGGATCCACCAATCCAAATCAATCCACCAAGCCTCATCTTTCGAGATCCACAATCCTAGTCCTAGAGATCTCCGAAACCCATCTTCCGCCAATCTGACTCTTTGAAATCCTATTGCATCAGCTTTATAATCCACTTATCCTTCTCCCTTTCTTGGATTCCTTTTTATAGTGCTCCGCTCCTTCACTCTCTACAATCCCTGAGATCTTAAGCTTGCTTCCTATTGTGCCTTTGATTCTCCCTTTATCATTCTCCCGTAGTGAGAGTTTGAGCTAACTAAACCTCTTCTCTTAAGCCAATCTGAGTCTTCTTGCTCATCTCGGATTCTTGTACTTTTCAATAAGTTGTCGAGCCTCAGTTTCTCTCCCAACCACCTTCTTGAGGGGGCATCTTGCAGTCCATTCTCTCCTCTTCTGCTCTAGCCTTGGGCATCTTATTTTCTTATCTTTGATGCCATGCCACTTGCGGCATCACATCAAAGAGGGGCAAAATGTAGACACCTAAAAACCTTTAGAAAATAAAGTATTTTTATTTTTTGAAAAATTTCTGATGACATCATCATTTATTAATTAATTATTTATTTAATTAATTTATTTATTTTTATGCCATTAAATCCCTTTATCTTAATTAAAAATATTCAATTAAGGAATCCCTCCCAAAAATGTTTAAATCTTATTTAAACATTATTTCCTTATTTATTAATTATTTAATTAATAAATTGACCAAAAAACCCAAAATAAATTAAAAATTTATTTTTTGCCCAAAACTTGGCCAATTTCCTTAAGACCACTAACCTCTTCCAAAATCTTCTAATCTTTCTTTAATTTTGATTAAAGGCTAATCCCATAATTTCCTACCCCTAATCCCAACTCAAAATATTTAATTAAGATTAAATATTAATCCTCATGTTTATTAAAAAAGTTTTAATAAATATCTCCTCAACCCAAGCCCTTGAAATAAATAAAACTTTATTTATTTCCTAAAAATCTAATTTATCCTCATCCTAAGAAGTTCTAGACTCTTCTAGAAAGTGTTCATCCTCATCCTAGGAAGTTCTAGACTATTCTAAAAAGTCTTTATCCTCATCCAAAGTCTAGACTCTTTTAGAAGATGTCTTTAAACCTAATCATAATCCCCTCCTAACCTTGTCACATTCCCTAAACATGGGTTAAGACTTACTAACCCAAGCCAAAGTTAACAAATATCTCCTCCTTCACCCACCCTCATTAAATGCCATCCACTTGCCTATCCCTAAGCTAATCCTAAACCATCTTAATCCATCCTCTAATCATTTGCACAATCCTAAGCAAGCTAAAAACCTTATCAAGCCCAAGTCAAAATTCTTCTCATCTCCTTCAAAATATCCCAACCATAAAACTTTATGAAGCCCACTAGGCCATAAATGACACTTCCAAGCCCTTTTATTGCTTTTACAAGCCATTATGAGGGTCTTTATGAAGATTTTATCCCTTGAGCCTCCTTTGTTGACTCATCCTTCCCCTTTCCTCCATCCTCTCACCTTGTGACATGTGTCACTCCCTGATTGGCTGTAAGGAAGCACAATCCATGTGCTCTCCTCTCATGCAATCTGAGCCCTCCATGAGCTTTTTCCCATCCTTGCATCTTAGCCCTCAATCCCTCAAGCCTCTTGCCTATAAATTGGATCCTTCCCCTTTTCAAAACAACACAATCCATGAAGTAAAGTCATAATGCCATTTTAAGAAGCCATTTTACATCAAAACCATAAAATCACACCCAAATTCGAACTCCATTTGAAGCCCTTTTTGAAGCATAAGCTTGAGCATACATCCTATCTATTTAGACAAAGCCACTCAAAAAGAGAGCTTCTTATTGAGAGAGTCCATTAATGGCTCATATTCTCAATTGAGAGCTCATCTTAGTCTATCTTGAAGTTTATGAATTTTGTTTAGTTTGTAGAAACTTTATTTAAATTTGGTTTCTATTAGCATACTAACATTGCTCATATACACTAGGACTCCTAGCTATATATGTCATCATTTAATAGGTTGAACGGGGTCATAAGCCAACCTATGACACCCTTTGACCCATATGAAGCATTCAAATATGTCCTTAAGTGTCCTAGGACCCCTAGGGACATATGTCATCATGTAATGTATCGAAGTGGGTCATAAGTCAACCTATCACCTCCTTTGACCCATAAGAATGATTCTAATATGTCTCTAAGGGTCTTAGGACCCCTAGGGACATATGTCATCATGTAATGGGTCGAAAGGGGTTATAGGTCAACCTATGACCCCCTTTGACCCATAACAATGATTGTAATATGTCCCTAGGGGTCCTAGGATGCCTAGCTATATATGTCATCATTTAATGTGTCGAAGCAAGTCATAGGTCAACCTATGACACCCTTTGACCCATATGAAGAATTCTAATATGTCCCTAGGTGTCCTACAACCCCTAGGGACATATGTCATCATGTAATGTGTCGAGGTGGGTCATAAGTCAACCTATGACCTCCTTTGACCCACAAGAATGATTCTAATATGTCCCTAGGGGTACTAGGACCCCTAAGGACATATGTCATCATGTAATGGGTTGAAGGGGGTCATAGGTCAACTTATGACCCCCTTTGACCCATATGAATGAATCTAATATGTTCCTAGGGGTCCTAGGACCCCTAGGGACATATGTGATCATGTAATATGTCGAAAGGTGTCATAGGTTAACATATAACCCCCTTTGAGCCATAAGAATGAATCTAATATGTCCCTAGGGGTCTTAAGACCCTTAGGAAGATATGTCATCATTTAATAGGTCGAACACGGTCATAGATCAACCTATGACCCCCTTTGACCCATATGAAGCATTCTAATATGTCCCTAGGGGTCCTGGGACTCCTATGGACATATGTCATTACGTAATGGGTCAAAGGGGGTCATAGGTCACCCTATGAGCCCTTTTGATCTATTAAAAGGATTCTAATATGTCCCTTGGGGTCTTAGGACCCCTAAGGACATATGTCATCATGTAATGGGTCGAAGGGGATCATAGGTCAGCCTATGACGCCCTTTGACCCATAAGAATGATTTTAATTATATCATCATTTAATGGGTTGAACGAGATCATAGGTCAACCTATGACCCCTTTGACACATAAGAATAATTTTAATATGTCCCTAGGAGTCCTAGGACACCTAGAGACATATGTCATCATTTAATGGGTCAAATGGGGTCATATGTCACCCTATAACCCCCTTTGACCCATAAGAATGATTCTAATATGTCCCTAGGGGTCCTAAGGACATATGTCATCATGGAATAGGTCAAAGGGGGTCATAGGTCAACCTATGATCCCCTTTGACCCATAGGAATGCTTGTAATATGTCCCTAGGGGTCCTAAGACCCCTAGGGATATATGGCATCATTTAATGGGTCGCAGGGGGTCATAGGTCAACCTATGACACCCCTTGACCCATATGAAGCATTTTAATATGTCCCTAGGTGTCATAGGACCCCTAGGGACACATGTCATCATTTAATGGGTTGATGGGAGTCATAGGTCATCCTATGACCCCCTTTGACCCATAAGAACGATTCTAATATCTCCTTGGGGGTCCTAGGACCCCGAGGGACATATGTCGTCATGTAACTGGTCAAAGGGGGTCATAAGTCAACCTATGACCTCTTTTGACCCATAAGAATGATTTTAATATGTCCCTAGGGTTCCTAGGACCCCTAGGGACATATGTCATCATTTAATGGGTCGAAGGGGGTCATAGGTCAACCTATGGCCCCCTTTGACCCATATGAAACATTCTAATATGTCCGTAGGGGTTCTAAGATCCCTAAGGACATATGTCATCATGTAATGGTTCAAAGGGGGTCATAGGGTGACCTATAACACCCTTTAACCCATAAGAACAATTCTAATATGTCCTTAGGGGTCCTAGGACCCCTAGGGACATATCTTGTCATTTAATGGGGAAAAGAGGATCATAGGTCATCATATGACCCCGTTTGACCCATATGAAGCATTCTAATATGTCCCTAAGAGTCCTAGGACCCATAGGGACATATATTATCATGTAATGTGTCGACGGTGGTTATAGGTCAACCTATGACTCCCTTTGATCCATACGAACGATTCTAATATGTCCCTAAGGCTCCTAAGATCCCTAAGAACATATGTCATCATTTAATGGGTTGAAGGGGGTCATAGGTCAACCTATGACCCCCTTTGATCTATATTAACAGTTCTAATATGTCCCTACGGGTCCTAGGACCCCTAAGGACATATGTCATTATATAATGAGTCGAAGGGGGTCATAGGTTAACCTATGACCCCCTTAGACCCATATGGAAGATTGTAATATGTCCCTAGGGGTCGTAGGACCCCTAGGGATATATGTCATCATGTAATGGGTTATGAACAATTTTAAGACGTTCCTAGGGGTCCTAGGACCCCTAGGGAAATTTTTCATTATGATATTGGTCAAAGGGGGTCATAGGTCAACCTATCACCCCCTTTGACTCATAAGAATGATTCTAATATGTCCCTAAGGCTCCTAGGACCCCTAAGAACATATGTCATCATTTAATGGGTTGAAGGGGGTGATAGGTCAACCTATGACCCCCTTTAATCTATATTAACGATTCTAATATGTCCCTACAGGTTCTAGGACCCCTAAGGACATATGTCATTATATAATGAGTCGAAGGGGGTCATAGGTTAACCTATGACCCCCTTAGACCCATATGGAAGATTGTAATATGTCCCTAGGGGTCCTAGGACCCCTAGGGATATATGTCATCATGTAATGGGTTATGAACAATTTTAAGACGTTCCTAGGGGTCCTAGGACCCCTAGGGAAATTTTTCATTATGATATTGGTCAAAGGGGGTCATAGGTCAACCTATCACCCCGTTTGACTCATTAGAATGATTATAATATGTCCCTAGGGCTCCTAGGGCCCCTAGGGACATATGCCATCATTTAATGGGTCGAAGGGGGTCATAGGTTGACCTATTACCCCCTTTGACCCATATGAATGAATCTAATATGTTCCTAGGGGTCTTAGGACCCTTAGGGACATACGTCATCATCTAATATGTCGAAAGGGGTTAGAGGTTAACCTGTGACCACCTTTGAGCCATAAAAATGATTCTAATATGTCCCTAGGGGTCTTAGGACCCCTAGGGAGATATGTCATCATTTGTTGGGTTGAAGGGGTTCATATGTCAACCTATGATGCGCTTTGACCCATATGAAGCATTCTAATATGTCCCTAGAGGTCCTAGGATCCCTATGGACATATGTCCTTAGGTAATGGGTTGAAGGGGGTCATAGGTCACCCTATGACCCCCTTTGATCAATTAGAAGGATTCTAATATGTCCCTAGGGGTCTTAGGACCCCTAGGGACATATATCATTATCTATTGGGTCGAAGGGGGTTATAGGTCAACCTATAACCCCCTTGGACCCATAAGAATGATTCTAATATGTCCTTAGGAGTCCTAGTACCCCTAGGGAAAAATGTCATCATTTAATGGGTTGAAGGGGGTCATAGGTCAACCTATGACCCCCGTTGATCCATAAGAACAATTCTAATATGTCCCTAGGGGTTCTAGGACCGGTAGGGACATATGTCTTCATTTAATGGGTCAAAGGGGGTCATTGGTAAACCTATGACCCCCTTTGACCCATATGAATGATTTTAATATGTCCCGAGGGATCCTAGGACCCCTGGGGACATATGTCATCATGTAATGGGTCAAACGGGGTCATAGGTCAATCTATGACCCCCTTTAACCCATATGAATGATTATAATATGTCCCTAGGGATCCTAAGACCCCTAGGGACATATGTCGTCATGTAATGGGTCAAAGATTCTAATATGTCGCTAGGGGTCCTAGGACCCCTAGGGATATATGTTGTCATTTAATGGGTCGAAGGGGGTCATAGTTCAACCTATGACCCGCTTTGACCCATATGAAACATTCTAATATGTCCCTAGGGTTCCTAGGACCCCTAGGGACATATGTCATCATGTAATGGGTCATAGGGGGTTATAGGTCAACCTATGACCCCCTTTGACCCATAAGAATGATTGTAACATGTCCCTAGGGGTCCTATGACCCCTAGCTATATATGTCATCATTTAATGGGTCGAAGGGGGTCATAGGTCAACCTATGACACCGTTTGACCCATATGAAGCATTCTAATATGTCCCTAGGTTTTCTAGGACCCCTAAGGACATATGTCGTCATGTAATGTGTCGAAAAGAGTCATAAGTCAACCTATGACCCCCTTTGACCCATAAGAACGATTCTAATATATATGTCGTTATCTAATGGGTTGAAGGGGGTCGTAGGTCACCTTATAAGCCCCTTTAACTCATAAGAATGATTCTAATATGTCTCTAGGGGTCCTAGGACCCCTAGAGACATATGTCATCATTTAATGGGTCAAAGGGGGTCATAGGTCAACCTATTACCCCCTTTGACCCATATGAAGCATTCTAATATGTCCCTAAGTGTCCTAGGACCCATATGAACATATGTCATCATGTAATGTGTCGAAGGGTGTCATAGTTCACCCTATGACCCCCTTCAAACCATATGAAAGATTCTAATATGTTCCTAGGGGTCTTAGGACCCTTAAGGACATATGTCATCATGGAATGTGTCGAAAGGGGTCATATGTCACCCTATGATCCCCTTCGACCCATATGAATGTATCTAATATGTCCCTAGAGGTCTTAGGAACCCTAAGGACATATATCATTGTGGAATGTGTTGAAAGTGGTCATTGGTCACCCTATGACCCCCTTCGACCCATATGAATGATTCTAATATGTCCCTATGGGTCCTAGGACCCCTAGGGACAAATGTCATCTTGTAATATGTTGAAAGTGTTCATAAGTCATCCTGTTACCCCCTTCGACCCATATAAACTATTCTAATATCTCCCTAGGGGTCCTAGGATCCCTGAGGGACATAAGTCGTCATGGAATGTGTTGAAAGGGGTCATAGGTCATCCTGTGAGCCCTTTTGACCCATATAAATGATTCCACTAGAAATAATATAGTAAAAATAATAATAATATAGTATAACGATCATATATATATATATATAATTTATAGATTATAATAATAATAACATAATATATTATATGTTATAATTTACATATGATAATAATAATAATAATATATTATAGATTATAATTTATATGTGATAATAATAATAATATGTATTAATAACATATATATAATATATTACGTTATTATATTTAATAAAAATATAGTAAAAATAATAATAATATATAATATATTTATAGATAATAATAATAATAATAACATAATATATTATTATATATTAATAGATTATATATTATATCTTTACATTACGTTATATATATATATATATATATATATAAAATATATTATATTATTATATAATATATAGATTATATATTATTTTATATAGAATAGTTATGTTATTATATTATATATTTATAGATTATATATTATATCTTTACATATTTCATAACTCAAATTAGTTATATCACTTACAAATTTGTTTTTCCCTCTAATTTTTGTTCCTTTCCCTCCAATTTTTATGTCACCAATATCAGATATTGGATCTCATATCGGATATCCGCTATGAGATCCAATATCCGATCTCATATCAGATATCTGATCTCAAATCGGATATCCGATAAGGCTTGGGCTTTACTTTCCAGGTTTGGTACCTGGATAGGTGAAAAAAAGTCAGAGCGGATTTTGAAGCGCTTTTAGACGTGTTCAAACTCTATTTTTTTCACATTGCCACTTTTTGGCACACCATGATCCTGCACATACCCTATTTGTTATTGATGTCAATATAGCAGTGTTTCTATTAGAGACTAGAAGAATAGTAGTTAGAGATCTTATGTTGCGCAATAACTGAGTAATGTTTAAGTGATGTGCAATTAAGCACATGTTTTTGAGAGTTTTATGATGATGTGGTTAAGAGGAAAAAGTCAAAATAAAAAATGTACAATAGTTATGTTTTATTTATTGTGAGGAACATAGAAACAAAGCATCTATTTGGTAGTTTCTGATGTGTGCATTATATATTTCAGCCAAGATATAATGAGGTGATGCATAGTCAACAAGTGATAGAGGATAGCTAGGTGATGACATCAGTGAGTGTGCAAGACTTGGAGTTTCATGTGTAGAGTTTTGTATAGACTGTGAGCCGATAGTGCTATTGTAATTGTAATTGATTGCATATCTTATTTTAATTAATTGGGAAAGCCTTAAGGACAAATCAAGGAATTATTATGAAGGTATGGTATAAAGAAAATATTTTTTCCTTGATTTTAAGTGTATCAATTATCTATTGTGCATTGTATTTGTGAAGTGGAAAAAGGAGTAGAGTGTTGATTGAATGTGTGTAAGAGATCCAAGGGATTATTCGATGTGCATTTCATGATCTAGTTACAAGATCAAAATGAGTAGAAGTTTGGTTGATAGGATAGAGATAGAGGAAGGAAGTTCAATTCAGTTCTATTATTTTGTAATGAATAATAAAGAGATCATTTGGATAGTGGGTTCATTGGTCTTTCCCTCAAAGATGTTTGGTCAATGGGTCCAGCTATCTTCCATAACTCCTAACAAGGTTGGAATCCCCTAATAGGGATTCAAAGTCTCCTAATAGGGACTCACATGTATTGAATATTGTAAAAGAATCCTAATAGGGTCTATCCTCTAAAAAATAATATTTATATTAGTACATCATCTTTTGGGTACCATCCTCACTGGGGTTTTCCCTCTAATCGAGGGTTTCCCTAGTTAACATATCTAGTGTTATTGTGTATGAGTATCTTTTTGTGGTCTCAATTTACATTACTTATATGGTTAAGATTGTTTAAATTTTTTATTTATGATATTAGTTGGATAACTAATTCACCACCCCCTTAGTTATATCAATGGAGAATATATTCTAACAGTGGTTTCTTCCCTTCTTCCTTAAGAAGAAGAAAATGTTCGAATGTTGATTGATCCCACCCAAAATGAAACCTCTAGTAAAACTAAATGTAACTATCACAATTGTCATTTTCATCATAATAATCAAGCTAGAGTCCATCAATGTGCTTCTCAAAATAGTGCTTTACCACATACACCTTCTCATCCTTATCTTACCTTTGACAAATCCATGCTTGAGCCAATGAAGGAAGTAAATTTAAATAAAATAAATATGAAAAAACATGACGATACTATTCATATATTAGATTCTATACAATTACTTTAGATGAAAAAGATACTCTTGATGATGATATTCTTGATTCTATCAACATATTCATGATAGTGATTCGGATGACATGTATGAGACTATTGATATTGAGAATGATTTACCATATATTATTTCAAAACAATAATCTATTACTCCTAGTGAAAAAGAAAGTGACCTATCTTCATAGTAGGGTATTTATTTGGAACTAGTTATTGTTTAATCTGTGATTCTTGATGTTGCTCTTGCTGCAAGTTTCCTACCTTTCTAAACACTATGGGCCTAAATAGGGGTATACATGATATGCTTGACTACATATTCGCATGCAATAGATTTCATGTTTTTTCCTATTTTTATGTGCTTCCATTGTGATGTGTTGCATGTCTATTTTATTTAGATTTATTTAAAGGAATTTAAAATGTCATGCACATTCTTCTTTTATTTTTTCTTTTCCTCTATATTTTGTTGTACATGTTATGGTGTGCATGAGTTGTAATTCATAAATTTTCTTTTATGTTATTTTCTTATGATAATTAAATATTTTAGCTACCTATTTTTTTTGGTCTCCGTGATGCAAACCCAAAAAGACTCTTCTTCATAAATCTTCCACATGTTTCGTCCATTGTAATTGTAGTTCAATTGTATTTTAGAGATGATGATATTTAATTTTGACATAGTACTATAGATATTATATTATGATCATATTGACCCTTGAGTTGGTTGATCCCTTTCACTCCTTTTTTCTATGTGCCTATTTATCTTGATTTGTCCTTTCTTGGGTGTATTTAACATTGGAAATATTTCTCATGGATGAATGTATGCTCTATTAAAATAATTTCTCTAATTAAGGCATTTGTAAGAAATTTATTATGGGGTATACAAACCATTCACATTTTGTACACATGCACTATCACTTTGTATTTGGTCCTATGACTAGATGTATTTTCGTTCCTACTGAGTTGTCATTTTGCACGATGCTTAACTATAGGAATCCTTTCAAACTCCTCTTTTGGAAAGTTAATCTGGGATCAACTCCAAGGTTTCAGGAAATCTTGTGACTTATCGGAATCCACTTAGTTGAAGATAAATGTATTTTTTCACTGGGAGGCCTTTGCTGGTTCGAAAGATTTGGAAAAGATGTAGAATCTTCTTACTATCTCAAAAGAATAAAACACACAGAAAGAAATATATTTTTCTATTTTTCTATTTTTAAATAAATGCAATCTAACAATGCAACTATATGAATTCCTAAATTAAAAAAGTGTTTGTAAAAGAAAATAACCAAGCTAGGGTAACAAGAAGTCTAAGAAAATAACATGAAAAGTAAATTTCTAATGGACATAAGCTATGAAAACAACATGTCTGTGAGTTAAGCCTTTGAAAAGATTGGTAGGTAACTAATGAAAGTAGGAGCAACACTTCCTTAATTCAACTAATGCAATCGTTGATGGGAATTTAGTAACCATAAGATGTTTCACTTTTCATCAAATCACAAGGCCACAAAAAGTGCCCACATGCCACACAAAAAGCTATGCAAGAACAATAAGGGTGATCCCTTCTTGAACTAAGTACACCAGTGAAATTTGTAGCCCTGCAGCAAAAAAATTATTGGCTCAATTACACTTCATGAACATACATTCACAAAATATAACACACTTAAGAAAGAATCACTACACTCCAAATGAAAGCACCAAAAGTATATATTATTGCATCAAAATAAAAGCCTAGAATACATAATACATTCCTCAATTTATAATAACTCTTCTCCTCAATTTTTTTTGGGAGTGAGAGATATTGTTATACAAACATATGCTTCTAAACTAATAAAAAACATCTATTAATGTGTAAACTAACTCTCTAACTGGTGCTTAGTAGGACTCCATCCATATTTATATCATTAAATGGATACATGGGCCTTTACATCTCTTAAAATAAATAAAGCATGAGAAAATAAGAAGAAGAAAGACATTAGATGATGTAGGAGCCTTTGGAAGTGCCAAAAATAAAAGCTCCATGTTCACTAGGTCTTTGTAGGAGTTAAACTATCGTTAGAGTGCATTTTCAATGCATGGAAAGCTATAAGTTTAGAACTAGCAGTTAACTATCAGCACACCTCTAAATTTGTTAAAAACTTTTGGCACACCTATGTAAAAATACACCTCGATAGTAGTGCTCGTGGTGCACCTACACAGCTTGGAAGCAGGTTCAAAAAATGCAAAATTTCATTGAGTGTCAAAACTAAAATTCAATCTTCTAGATTTTTTTCTCCTTCATACTACAGCAATCTCTGGGTATTTTGTCTTGAATTTCTCAATAATCTTGTTGACTTGAACTACATCTCACAAATCTAAGACTTAATACTTGTCCTTCACTTTCTGCCTATAGTTGCCCACCTCAACGCGAGTCTCTGCAAAATCTGCTAGTTTCACATCCAAGTCTAATAATGCTTCTTCAGTTCTAAATGCTTATCTAATATTATCATCATTAGAAGCTTTTTCCAAAGTCTTGCAAAATTGTTCAACAACTTCTTCCATCTTCATCAATTTTTCCCTTGAATCATCCTCAAAAATATCTAAGCATGCATCACTATAATGTTTCTCTGCCTCTAAAATTTTCTCTTGGGTTTGATCCTTGAGCTTATGAATCTCCACATGTAATGTTTCCATTTCTTTATTGCCATCTGCAATCTTCTATATCCAATCATCAATTTTAGTTAACTCTTCTGCTTCTTCTAGGATAACCTTTGGGACTCATGGGAAAGGAATAACTCTCCTAATCATCTTTTGTCTCCTCCTGACCAGAGTCTTGATCTTCCTTCTCTTAGGAGTGGATAGGGAGGCTTGTATGTCTTATTGTAGTGGAGACACTTCTTGGACTTCTGTTTTAATCTCTTCTTGCCATTGTTCAGTTGGTGACCTACTTAAGGATTGTCCTGGGTCTGTGTAGCTTCAACATTCTTTGACTCTTGTACATTTTTTGCCCTAGGTTGTGGTGGTGCTTGATTTTGTTCCTCTTC
The DNA here is from genome assembly GCA_028749045.1 of Cupressus sempervirens. NCBI lineage: Eukaryota > Viridiplantae > Streptophyta > Pinopsida > Cupressales > Cupressaceae > Cupressus > Cupressus sempervirens. The sequence goes on along the minus strand of CM053789.1, from coordinate 765,853,033 downwards.
TAGCTCGGCTTGTTGGGGAGAACTTGTCTTCCTCTTGCCTTTACCTTTCTGAGCCTTGTAATATCCAACTTCTCTATCAAGTTGGTGCATTTTTTTCAGCCTCACTAGGGACAGAGCTATAAAATTGGGCACTATTACCTTGGCTCCTCTACCTTTTGTTGGGTCGGTTTTAGTGTGGAAGACTACTACTTGAGGAATTGGATCCAATTTGATGGGTCTTTTGATAAAATCCTTAATCAATTTAATGGCATGCCTAGCCCTATGATTAATATCTAAGTTTTGTCCCTTATCAATCTTAGCATTCATAATTGGTCAATCACCAATCTTGTCCCTATTGAACAATGGATCAAGGACATCCTCATAATCCTATTTCATAATCTTCAAAGGAACCTTTATCTTCAATGCACTACTCACCAGATAGAGAGTTATCCTACAATAATCCTTTATAAGAATATCATAGTCATCTGTCGAATTCATCCTATGGTCCTCAACTACATCTTCATGTTTAAATGTCTTGCTAGCCAAATACAATGTTCTTCTAATGTTATCAAAATAAGGATGAGGAGAGTTATATTCCTCCAAGGGATACTAATCCCACTTAGGCTCAAAAGATGGAATATCTTATCTTTGGACCACACTAAATGGTCCTATAGTAAGAGAGCACACCCAGGTTATTTTGTGTTGCTTCCTTACTCTGTCGTATGTAGACAAGAGTTGTCAAGTGATCTCAAATAGTATAAGTCTATCACTTGGATATCTGGAGAGCTTCTTGGATTGATAGTCATACTCGCTACCCTCAAATAAGTGAATGTTCAATATTGGATATAGTAGGCCCCAACTTCTGAAATCTTTTGCTCCACCTCCTTTGACATCGTCTTCGCATAATCCCCTTCAATGAATCGGGTAATTGCAAATATAAAAGCATCATTCACTATCCTATATTCCTTGTTGTGCCCTGGAAGCTTTTTTTCACCAACTGAAGGTATACTATATATGGCCATGCATTTATATCTTGCATGCTACCCTTTTTGGAGAGTCCTAGATAATTTCTAGCCCTTATAGCTAACAAGTATACCAAATATGATGTCATGTAGAACTTATGATTATTCTTACCAGCTACTCATCCAAGTTCTCACTAAGAATAGAAGCCCAATCAATTGACATCTTTGATATCTTAATAGTCTCAATAAAATGCACCATCCATATATTCAAGTGTCTTGATGTTGGCAACCCCATGACTTTACTCAATAGTATTATACAATACCTGATATCCTCTTTCATGTAACCTCTTATAATTTCCACTTTACCTAATTTATGCCCTAGAGGAGTCTTCTCAATGAGGTATGAGGACTGAATCATTTCAAATGCTTCCTCTACATGTTCTTTATACCATCCTTCCACCTAGTGATATGTTAGTCTAATAAATTGATCTACCCTCGAAAGATGGAACATGTTCTCTAAGTTCTTAGATCAGAGTTCTAGGATGATCTCTCAAGTTATACTCTTTACGACCCTTTCTTTAGAGACATAGTTCTTTGTTAGTGTCATGATCAGCTCTGAGGATTGTATTGATATTGGATGTGATGTAGCATTGACTAGTCCTGATCAAATTAGAATGGATATCAATGGGAGCTCTTTGTAGGCTTGTTGCACAATACCAAGAATATGTTCTAGTCTATATGACCAAGTTCGGTGTCCTGGATCTTTGAATAATCATCTTTAAAGCATGAGTTTTCCGAAACACCTTGAAACTTGAACACCATTAGTTTTGGGACCATCTTTGTGGCAAGGGAGGATGATGAATAAGCCATTGAATCTACACAAAAAAAAAATTTATTGGTCTAGAGTTGAACAAAAATAAATTAATACCAACCTTAACGATCACACAAAAAAACCTAGAAAACCCTAATTGATGAAAACATCCAAAAATCTCAATTTTTAACCCTAGAAGGAAAAAACAAAGGCGCACCTAACACACCTTGAAGGTGTGCTATCCTTTGTCTAGCCTTAAAAAATATGAGAGTGCACACCAATGCACTTTGTGGGGTGTGCTAGGTGTGTACCCTTATATTGCTTTGGCGCAAAAAAGGGTGTGCATTTAGTGCACCTTATGTGGTGCATTAAATGTGCACCCTTTATTCCTTTCTAAGGTATTCTTATGATAAAGGTGTGCAGTTTTAAGAGTTTTTAATGTTTTTGGAAAGAAAAATGGTGCGCAACTGCACACCATTACTTGGTGTTCTAATGTTTTATGTTTTTCTATGTAACTATGAGGAGGCATGGTGGCATGACACATCAGTGTACCTGAGGAGTTGCACTGGTGCTACTGTGGAGCTTAGAAGAAGAAAATAAAGTAAGGAGGGGAAGGGCATTCTCACTTTTATATACTTAGGATCTAGCACACCTCTTAGAGGTGGGTAGCTACACACTTTCCAAGAGAAAGTTCTGTCTCTTTGTTTAGCACACTAGCAAACCTCACTACAAGTGCACCATTTTTCTTGGAAAAATATGATTTACCCTCTCAAATTATGATTTCCAAAGTCTAGGTTTTCAAACCCAGACTTGGATTTGACCAAAGACATCAGGAAAAACCCTAGAAAAGACTCACACCCTAGACTAGGGATCTGAAAAGTTGAAAAATAAAGTAGGGGGTCCCCATTTCTAGGAAAAATGGGGTGTGCACTTTGAAACCACAATAGATTCCTTAATAGATATACTTTCATTAAGGATATATCTGTATTTTCTTTTCAATCCCTAATGAACCTTACGTTGCCTTAGAATAGATTGTAATTTTGGAATGCTTAACAAATATTCTTTACTTAGGGAGAGATCCTCTCTTCTCCTTGTTGACAGGACTTTACAAATCTTACCTTCCCTTAGGATAAGTCATTTCTTCACTAGATCCCTTATTGGATGTACACTTTCCTTAAGGATAGATCCTTGGTAGATTGAACTAGAATTACACATTCTATAAAAATTTCCAATTCCATTTTTTCTGGCACCTTTTTTGTGTGGTACATAGTAAGACACAATCTTACTAAGGTAGGTGATAATTTTTTTATTTATCTCCCTCTCTCTTTTGGGAGATGTATCTTCTATCTTTGTGATAGATTTAACAAGGACTACAGTTACTTATGGACATGATGTTTCCTTCTCTCCTTGACCTTGACGATATCATATTATGCATTTGATCTACTTTACCATGAATATGAGCTCACCTCATAGTCTTGTTAAAGTGGGAGCTAAATGTTCCATCCTAAAAGGTTAGAACCTACAATTTGAGGAGATAGGATGTATTAGACCTCATTTAGTGATTTGAAAATCCAAGTGTATTTATTCATTATTTTTAGCATCTATCATTTTTTCTTCTAAATCTTTTCATGCATTCCAAGCCTCAATTTTCTTTTTAATTAATTTTATGTGGTCCAGGCCAATAAATGTCATCCCAATCATTGGGGTTGATTTAACAAAATCTTTGAGCGCAGTATGATAGTGTTTCATTTTAGGATCTTACTTGTAGTTAGACTCACAATATTGAATCATGAAATTAGTAAAAAAGGTTATCGAATCCTCTCATTTTGATATCCATCCATTGTGAAATCTATCCATAATTTATGAGTAATCCATTTTTATCAAGAAATTATTGGCTCTTTTGAGAGTAGATGCAATCAAGCTAATTGAGAATTTGGATTCAATATCTGAAGAAAATCATCCATCTCAAGTTCTCCAAGTCTCCCATTCTTCAAGATCCATTCAAGAAAAGGAAATATTCTCTCATTGATGGAAGTTACTCTCTCCCATGGTGACCAAGAAGAGAAGATCATAGGTAAGAAAGAAGATCCACACATATTATTATCTGTCATTCTCCATTGAAATGATCAAGCGTAAATTCATTCTAGATATAAGATTAAGCCAATGTAGATCCATGTATTTGGGAGAACATCCTTAACTCTCAAACACATAGAAAGTTAGAATAAAAGCATCTTCATGGGTCAATCAGATCCTAACATCCACTAGTGAGGGTTTCTCATGCAAGGTGAATACTTAAATTTATCTTGTTTACATGTAAGCTTTATTTCATTTCAAGTCTAGTTCCTAGCAAGGGCTTGATCAAATAAATGCCTCCACCACCACTAAATTTCACTTTTTCTTGTGTGTAGGAATATGTGTCACATATTTTGATCCATATATTTAGAATTTTAGAACTAATGATTAGATTTCTATATAGTTCACCAATTTTTATGCCTCCAGAACAAGATTGATTTTCTTGGAAAAGGTCAAATTTGGTCAACATTTCATTGGAAATATAATTTTTGTATAGTTGGGAGTTACATGTCTTAGAGTTCCAAATCCAAAATAGTTGAACTATTATTTGTTAGTTTTGCAACAATCAAATCTAGACATGAAGTTTGTTCCTCTTCTTCTAGCTTTAAGGCGAGTTCTTTATTTCCACTTTTCTCTAGTATTTACTTTTATGCATAAGATCTAATATCACATCTTGTTAATAATAATTTAATTTATATTAACATAAATATGTTTCATACATTTTTATATCACAATCAGATTCTATCCATATAGGGATATCCAAATCTGCCTTTTCCTAGTTCTTACATTGTCACCCCTTCATCCTTTTTGGGTTTTGCTAATCAAATTTGTCTTTTAAAGGATGGTTTTTTTAATGCATAATAAGAAAAAAAAAATCTTTAAAATTATTGAACAATCCATTTGTTAGCATGAATGTAGATGATATTCCTATGGGGGAGTATATTAGCATTGTTGGAGACATTATTTAGAGCTTATGTGTTGCATTCATGACTATGTTTTTCATTGATGTCAACATACTGGTTATTCTACATAGACTGGCAGAGTTACAGAAGTAGAAGCATTTGACATAGTTCATGAATTGAAGATCAACTTGTAAACACTTGAGGTTGTGCTTTATAGTATGTCTAGACACTACAACTAAGAGTGCATACAAAAATATGAAGACTAGACAAAGTTATGAAGATTTGAGTGAATGCAAATTTCTAAAAATGGGTACTATTGTTTGGATTTTATCTCCTCATAGGGATGGACCTAGCTTAAAATGATTGAGACAAGGGTTGAAAACATGTTAGAGATGCCTTAGTTTAGAAGGCATAATCTAAAGATCATCAAGTAAAAATTTATGAAGATTGTGACTCAACAGTTTGTTTGTAATCATGGATAAAGTGTAATATTTTAACGTAACATGTATTTTAATATCTTATGATGGTCCTATATTATTATTATTATTGTAAATTGGGAAAGTCTCAAGGCCAACTCAATAACTTGTTTAGGACTTGGTATATAGGATTTATATGTCTTCCTTAGATGTAATGTATGGTATGCGGTTATATCTATCTAATATGTATTGTGCAAGCTTGATATGTGAGCTTGTGAAGATCATAATAGAGTTTGGTGTGATAGAGGCACAATGAGCTTACAAGGAATGATATTTGGCAAGGCAAGTTGCTGGTTGGACAATTGTTATTTCACATTATATTATTTAGAAGGAATGGTGATGAGGCTATTTGGATAGTGGGTTCAATTGTCCTCCTTTCAACTCGTTATAGGGTTGGCACAACTCCTAACAAGGTTGAAATTTCCTAACAGTGATTCAAATTCTCCTAATAGGGATTGATATGTACTTATTGCATTTCATTGACTCCTAATTGGGTCTATCCTCTAACAAGGAAATTTTAGATTAATACATCATTTTGTGGGTACCATCCCCACTAGGGTTTTCCCTCTGATCAAGGGTAAATCACTAGTTAACATAAATGGTGTTATTGTGCATGGTTATCTTTCTTTGGTTGGTGAATCTACTATTTACATGTTTTAGAATTAATAAAGACATTGAAAGTTGTTTTAAGAGCATAAGTGATTCACCCCCCCACCCCTGTCCCCCAGTTATCTTGGTGGACTTTACTTTCTCACACTATCCCCTTTAGCATTTCTCACCATTTCTTATTATACATTATCCAATATGCATTTAAGGAATATAAAGAGAATGTTTAAAGAAATAAAATCAAATATCTTAACTTATTTGGAATAAAAATAAATTTATCAGTACAAAGATTAGGAGATCTTCATTTAGCATTTTAAAGGTATTGGTTTTGTAAAAAATATTTCAAAACATGTAAATTTAATGATGTTGATGAATAAATTTAAGTTGTTTTATATTAACAACATGAATAAAGGAATCATAGGAGATGTTCAACCCCCAATCTTTGAAATCCCAGTCTTAGGGGTGTTATCATTAAAAGAAAGTTCAATTATTTAATATGTGCACATACAAAAAATACATATTTTATGTTTGACATACCACAAACAAACTTCTTTTAAATCTTAGGGATAGCAACTAATTATTGTCCATTTCCATGCACTTAACCCAATGTTACAGTAGGGATTTATAATGCTTTTATATATTGATTTGATGTTTGGTAGTGTTCTATTACATTCTTCAATTATTCCCTCATGATAGTTTTCAAATTTTCCCCATGAAATATTCTTAAGAAAAAATTTCTATTTGCAAGGGGATTTGACTGCTTTTAAGGCATTTCAGAAAAATATTCTCTGTCAATATAGAACTATGAGTGCCTATGCCCTTATTCTAAATCATTTTATAACAACACACAAAATGATAAGAGTTATGCCATATCTAACAATTGTTAAGAATTTACTAGATCTGTAGCTTGTAAGAAAAAATCTATCATAGCCAAAAAAGGAAGTTGTACATATTAAAATGGAAATTTTGAGTTATATACATGTTGACCAAACTTATTTTAAAATTATGTTGTTGTAGAGATGAAATCCAAACCTTGAAGTCTAAAATATTAATCACAAAGTCCAATCATACATTTGATGTAGTCCATTTTTAATGTGGTAAGAGGTTAAATAAAATCTAAATGTTGAGAAATGATAGTCTTAGATTATTTGTCTTCCCTATTTTTCTTAATTTCCAAGTTAGAATTAAAATTTGATCCTTGAGAAGTGTTGTTAAGAAAGGATTAGAATTTCACCCTTGATTTGTAGCTAGATTGCATCTTGTAGCCCAAACTCTAAAGTTTGAGACAATGTGACTTAGATGTTAAGCTCTTAGGGGTGCATCAATTTACTTTTAACCCAAATTCTATGCAAATATGAGATAATACTCCAATTTTTTAGCTATGCACTTTATTTTTAGTAATACAAGTTTTGTATACTTGCATCCCAAGTCTAAATCGAGAGGGGTTGTTCCATTTTTTTCTTCCTTTTGGAATACTTGAGGAGTGACTCATTGCTTGTTTTAGTTGCACCATTAAGACTATGTCATAGTTAGTCCTCCAGTGGTATCATTATGCTTAGGGTATTGATAAGCTTATCAAATAGATTATTAAGTTATACCATCTCATATTATAGATACGTGATACAACAAGACAAACTTTATCACATTTGTATTAGAAAAAAAATGTTTATTTAATTTAATCAATAATGTGTCAAATGAAAACTTTAGACATTGCAACTTAATTTAAGCTTAATCAAACCTAAAACTTTACAATAGATTGAAAGGGTACTTCCTAAAATAACAATGTTCCCTCCCTTAAATATAATATACATTAGATAAATATGATTTATGATTTAGAAGTATGAATAATTAACTTTTTTAATAAGACAAACAATTACCGTCATGATTAAATTAAGTCATTTAAACTGCATGTTATTGTCCTTGAAAGACTTCTCTTCGTTCTTTGAAAGGTGTAGTTGCAATATAATATTGGAAGACTTTTCACGAGCAAAGATTTGGAGTTGTGTGGTCACAATTATTTCCACACTCACTTTGACGTCGTGTGTTTTACAATCAATATTTGCGTGTTGGAAACGATACCTTCCTCTGCACGAGAGTTTGACAAGTATCATCTCTGTCTATTCGACGGAAATAATTCGACGGAAATACTCCCCATTGAAAAGATAATATAGCTTGTCGTTTCTAATCATTCATTTTCTTGTCATCTCTCATTATTGCCGTACTGTTTCAAAAGAACCTAAAATAATCAAACGAGAGAGAGGAAAAACTACATATAATCCTATCTTCCCCTACATGAAATTAGTTTCAAATACTATAAAGAGATGGTGTGAAGATACGAGGCAATGCAATATGTAGCCATGATATTAAATATAATATAGATCAGCCTTATTTTTTATTCTCTTTAAATCTGCATCTCTGCAATTAAATAATATTATTTTGGAGTGATATTAAGTTTGATCTATCAGTTAAATCTCTATAAAATCATAAATACTATTATGAGTAAATTTTGTCCTTATTAATATAATTTATATCTAAATTTGGGTGCTTTTGATTTCAATAAAATTATAAATTATTTTGATCTTTAAATTGATAAATTTACATCTAACTTTGTATCTTTTTGATGAATAGCGGTTTCTAGGTAAGAAAGCTTTTTATAATTGTATCAAAATAAAGTTTGAACATAAGTGGTGTTTCAAGTAGATAGACAAGTTAATATTAGAAATAAATTAATATATGTAGATCTATCATTTTGGTAGCATACTAATGACATGAACGCATTAGGTTATGCATTGAAAAATGATGTGTAAAGATCATTGGTTAAGAATCTAGAACAGTATGCTAAGTCAACATACAAGATACACCAAAATTAAACAAAACAAAAAAATTGTTTTAATTTTAAAACAATTGCTTCAAAAATAGTGAGAAGAGAAGAAAGGCAACCCTTCATCTAATTAGGAGAAAAAAAAACCTACAATTTGAGGAGAGGAGAAAGGGAGTGCGACCCTTTGTGATGACAAATCAATTGAAACCTTTTTTGCTCTTTTGATCTCCATTAGTAGTCATTTCAAAATGGGGAAAAAAAGAGTGTGTACACTTAATCTTCATTTTTCTAAGACTAAAAGAATAAAAAGAGAATAAATAAATTTGTAAGGAATTAATTTCTAGTGCAAAAGAGAAGTAACCTAGTGTGAATGGTAAGAGAAAGTTGTTTAGCTCCACAAAAACAACTCCACAATTCCAAAGGATACTAAGTTAACAAAAATACAAAACAACAAAGGAATAGATGAAAAAAACATATACTGATCTTTAATACAAGAAACAAGGATAATGCTTAGGCTAAGGTGTAGAGGAATGGTACGATGTCATAATATACCACAGAAGGTTACCAAATGCTATTTTTTTATCCCTTGGATAGCTAAATAATTCATGCGAGTAAGTGATGATTCTAGATATTTGAAGAATACGATGAATACCTATATTCAAAATGCAAAGAAATTTTGAAGTTTAAGAAAACACAAATAGATATAAACTAGATGTTGTACAAATAAATTATCGAAGGGTAAGAGTTTGTTGAATGATGTCCACACACGACACTAGCTAGGAGTAAAATACTTCATACAATAGGTATAAAAAATAAAACTTAAAGAAGACTAATGATAACAAATGGAAAACAACATCAATATCCTTAAGATTGAACAACAAGATATAAATAGAATAAAATAATACTAATCTTCCAAAAAAATTGTTTTAAAATTATTTATTAATCTTTTGAAATTAATTTAAAGCATATTTCAAAAAAAAATAAAAAAAATAAGAAAACATTAATATGTACATTTTATCATATATAAGATGCCCTCTAAACTACGATTCGTACATCAAGATAAAATTTGCCTCTGATTATCAGATTAGGCATTCCCGAGCTAAGTTTAAGGAAAGGTGGGATTTTTTTCCCGTCTTCAACAAGCTTTGATTTGATTGCTCCATTCATTTTCGTCCATGTCACGATTGCCGTGTTAAATTCACTTTCCCGTGTCCACCGTCATGTTGACTTGTTCTCCTTCACTCATTTCATGCCGTCTCCTGCTTATTTAATCTCAGTTTCCCTTCCTCATTACTCACTCTTCTTGCCATTGTTCAAGCTATATGCATTAAACCTTTGGTAGCTACCAGCATTTCTCTTTGTTGTTGTTCTATTTATATTTCCAGTAGTAGATATTTTTTAATTTGGTTCAATTCTGATGGTTGTGATCTCTTATCAAAATTACTGTTGTTGCAGATGAAATAATCTGAATTCTTGCCATGGATCGTTCCTCCGTTGTCATATGCTCATGTTTAATCGCACTGTCATGGTATTCACAGATGATAAATGGCAATACCATGTGCCTGCCACACGAAAGAGATGCTCTTCTTACTTTCAAGAACAACTTAATCCTTCACATCTATTGCATTCATGGCAAGGCTTTAACTGCTGTGAATGGAGGGGAGTGGAATGTAGCTCCATCAACTCAAATGTTCTCAAACTCCGTCTTGCCAATCATGTGGAGAATGTGGATAGTTATGTGTATGATTATTGGGGTAGGTCATTTAATGGAAGACTTGCTAGAGATTTGTTCCATTTAAAACAGTTGGAGCATCTAGATCTAAGCTTCAATTATTTGAGTGGTGTTCTACCTAAAGGTATGTTTAACGAAACGATCTTTCATATTTTCTGTTTTAAGCAGCTTTCTCTTACTAGATTTCGTTGATGTTTAACATGTAGGTCTATTTGCCCTGAAAGAATTGAGACATCTGGATTTGAGCTTCAATTATTTAGAAGGTGAAATACCAAATCAGTTTGCCTCCTTGCACAACTTATCTTATCTCGACTTGTGCGAGAACAGGTTCAATGGTACAGTTCCAACAGGTATTTTTAACGAACAAACCTCTCATGTTTCACGATTTAAGCTTCCTCTTATAGAAATTTGAGTGGTTATCACTGTTGTTTACATGCAGCTTTGTTTTCCCTTCAAGAATTGAGACATCTAGATTTGAGCTTCAATAATTTTGAAGGTCAAATATCAGAGCATTTTGCCTCCTTGTACAATTTAAAGTATCTCAACTTGTCCTTCGCTTGGTTCAATGGTACAATTCCCTACCAATTGGGGAATCTCTCTCAGCTGGAAGTTTTGGACCTGTCAGTGGCAGAGGCGGATGATGGTGGACTACTTTCTTATGGTGGTAATGGGGAACTAGTGTACAGTCCTAGTTTAGCGTGGACAGAAAAATTGCAGAAATTGAAATACTTGTCCCTTAGTGGAGTAGTGCTGAATATGACAGGAAAGCAATTGGAAGCACCCCTTTCTCATCTGCCTAATCTCCAGCAACTACGCCTTTTAGGCTGCATGCTTTCAGGGCACATTCCCAATGCTATCCAAAACCTATCGTTCCTTACCCACCTCCACTTGGGTTACAACAACTTTGAAGGACCAGTTCCGTTGTGGTTAGGAAATATGACTACTTTGGTTTCACTTTTGTTGTCTGAAAGTCCATTATTAAGTGGTTCATTTCCCTTGAGTCTCTCTCGCCTGCCTTCTCTAAAAGAGCTCATGTTAGGGGGAGAAAACTTAATTAGTGGAAATCTAAGTCAAATATTATTCTTCTTTCAGGTGCTAATATAAAAGGAAGTATGCCACCTTGTATCGGAAATATCACCTCTCTCATCTATCTTAGATTGAGAAATATGGAAAATATGGAAGGTCCTATTCCTCTTTCCATTGGAAATCTTTCCACCCTGCAAAATTTGGTTTTATATGGCAACTCGTTGAATGGAGAGATTCCACCATCACTTAGTCAAATTCCATCTTTGACTACTTTAGTCCTCGTTAGAAATATGTTGGGTGGAAATGTACCTTCTAAGTTGGGTAGCCTTCCCTCTTTGGTGAATTTAGATCTTTCTCGGAATTCTTTGAGTGGAAATATACCTGCCGAGTTAGGTAACCTTTCCTCTTTGATAGAATTAGACCTATCCTCCAATGTTCTAAGTGGAAATATACCTTATAAGTTGGGAAGTCTTTCCTCCTTGGTGTATCTAGATCTTTCCTTTAATAAACTAAATGGTAGCATTCCCACTTCAATCGCAAGTCTTCCTAGTCTAGAGTTCATTACCCTATCTTCAAACAATCTTCGAGGAAATATTTCTCTTAGTTTTTTTAAAAAACTGACCAAACCTTCTCAACTTGATTTATCCTACAATGAGTTGTCTATCACAATTGAACCATATTGGATACCCACAATTTATTTTGATAGCTTGAGCTTAGCTTCATGTAGTATCGAGGGCATAATTCCACCATTCATTTCCACACAATATAGATTGTCTAATTTGGATCTCTCCAATAATAGTCTATATGGAAATATTCCAGATTGGTTAGGGGTGCTTCCTTTGGAATATCTCAACTTGTCATACAATAACTTGCAAGGAAATGTTCCCTCAAGCTTGATTGCAAAAGGTTTTCAAAGTGTTGATTTGCACAGTAATATGTTACAAGGTCCTCTTCCTTTTTCTTCAGTGCCAACATCAATCATGGAGCTATTAGATTTGTCTCATAATAGATTCACAGGATCTATTCCAGTGGATATTGGCAATCTTATACCATCCATTCAGTTTTTGTCACTTTCAACAAATGATCTACATGGTGATATACCTTCTTCAATTGGCCTTCTACAACATGTGGGGGTTTAGATCTCTCAAACAATAAATTATTTGGTAAAATACCATCAAGGATAATTAACTGTTCTAGTTTAACAAGATTAAACTTAGCAAGTACTGGATTAATGGGAGAGATACCATGTCATGTGGGAATGCTAAGTGGACTCAGTTCACTTCATCTCAAGGACAATATGTTAAAGGGAAACTTGCCATCAAGCCTTAAGAACTGTTCTAGCTTGCAAATTCTAGATTTGGCCAACAATCATTTTTCTGGGAACATACCATCTTGGTTGGGTTAGTTCTCTAAATTGATGATACTGGTTTTGAGGTCTAACAAGTTTGAAGGAAACATTCCACATCAATTAAGAAATCTATCAAGTCTCCATGTTTTGGATATTTCACAAAATTATTTGATAGGTTCTATCCCACATCAATTAGCAACATTGAAAAGTATGAGGAATTCTACAATGGGAAACTCACATGACAATGATGGTGGCTCTTACTATTACAAAGAAGAGATCCAAGTGTTCAACAAAGGATTAGAAATGGTGTATGTTAGTTCAGTGATGTTACTTATAACTTGCATTGATCTATCTGTAAATAATCTATCGGGCAACATTCCTTCAATAATGGGGAATCTTAAAAGTCTTCACACATTGAACTTATCATATAATAGTCTTTCAGGAGAGATCCCAAGGAGTTTTGGATTACTTACAGAGTTAGAGTCACTTGATCTTTCATATAATAAACTAAAAGGAAAGATTCCAAATGAAATGCTACAAGTTTGCTATCTAAGTTTTTTTATTGTATCCAACAATAACCTTTGTGGAAGAATACCAGAAGGGAGACAATTTAATACATTCAATTCCACTTATTTCTCTAGAAACCCTGGTCTTTGTGGATTCCCAGTTAACAACAAATCTTGTGGATGTGGAGAGATGTCAAATTATAACATACAAACCCCTATTCTTGGGAAGGAGGATGATGAGGGAGGAGAAATTCCATGGCACTGGTATGTAGAGTGGATGGCAAGTGCTTCTATTGGATTTTGGGGAGTATTTGGAATCTTGGCTGCAAAAAGACATTGGAGGAAAAGATTCGTTCATGCATTAGATGAGATGGCAATAAGTTTATTGAGTGGATTGATAAATAAATAACAATCTAGTAAAAATTTGTAGAATCATTATCCTCAAATATTGTGATTGCAATGAGATTACGATGTAGTTTTATTGTAACTACAAAAATTTGATGTCTTACTTCTCACATTTATGAAGAAAAATATTAAAAGTATATGATGTTTTATAAAACAATTAATAAATCCTAAGTTAATTCAATAAATTATTAGTACAATTTTTATGGTTTAAAATTTTAAATTAAAATTTTAGATATTTGTATTCAACATAGAAGTACAAACATTCGACTTAGTATTTTCATGATTATGTTTTGACATTAATATTTTTTATTTAACTAAAATACAATTGTTGACTAATAATTAGAAGATATTCATTCAATAAGTAAATTTTTTAAATATTTCAATTCAATTTTTTGTATTATTCAAGAATATGCGTGTTGTTGAGGACCAATTATATCCTAATAGAATAAAACCATATGTTATACATGCCTTAAAGACAAGATAAATAATGTTAGCATTATGATTTTAAAATAAGATTAGTAGAAGTTAATTGGTGTAATTATATTTGCAAATATTAATACTAAAAAAACATAGGTGCATCCCCAAAGTTATATAATCAAACATTGTCATTGAAATAACACATCCCATATTTCAAAAATCTTAATATTATAATCCTATCACTAATGTATTTTTGATATATGTAAACATACAATAAAAAAATTAAATATATACTTACTTCAAATAAGAAAAAGGTCAATTTAAGTAATAAATATTTATTTCCATTTTCTAAATATTTCTAAGATTTATGTTAGATTAAACTAAAATTCAATTCAAAGATATTTAACCAACTTTTTCTAATTAAATCATTAATAGGTATCTTTGCATATTTTTGTTACCTCATTCTTTTGTGATGACAATTTTTTTGTTGATAATTTTGATTAATGAAAATGGTTTGCTAAGGACACTCTTAAGATTTTCACAATATAATATATCATTCATTATAATTTTATTGGGTTATTATTATTATTTTCTGTATGCATAAAATGTAAATTATTAATAAAAAAAAATTCATTTATGAAATCACTCAACATTCCTTCAATTTGAAATGCAAAAAATGTACATAAATAATTGTTTTCTTAAAAATATTTTCCTATATTTACTCATATATCCTTAATATATATTAATTTTTTTAAGATAGCTAATGAAGGGTGCCCCCCTTAATACCTTAAGCACATAATAGAAACAAAGAAATAACAACAATTCATGAGAATAAAATATGGGCTTCTTATTATCACCGCAAATGCGCAATTCCAATATGCTAACCCACATGGGTGTCTTCATTATAGTAATCTGCAAGACAAAGCTACAAACTATCACCTAGAGTTGTCCTAGACAATCTACATATATTTTTTAAACATGCAATTTTATACCACTCGAGAAGCTTCTAGACACTCAAACTCAATACCTTGGGCCGATAGACCCTGACAATACATATAGAGTTGGCCAAATACACCATTGACATTTATTTTGGAAGTTTTGGTTGGCCCAACTTCGGAAGGCCATAAATTTGGAACTATTGCTCTGATTGGCTATTATAACCACTTTTTAGAATCCTCAGCTTCTGATCTATAGGCTTGGATTTGCGTAAGCGACCATTCGTTGAGTTTTTAGGCCTCATTCGGGCACGTTTATGCCTTCAATAGTGACCCTGGAGTTTTTATAACAAAATTTTACACAAAAAATATGCAATAAATCCATGAATACTCATGATATGGCACTTAGCCTCAATTGGTTGGCCGATATATCCAAGATGAACATCCACCGTTAAAATTAAGATATTATGAGTTTGTATGACTGACTTACTAAGTAGCAAACCTCCAGTAACAAAAACTCTGCACTGAGACAACCCTTATTCAAGAAACAAAAAGGAAATATTTTTGGGAGATGCAAGATTTCTCTTACACCTAGGATGCTCTTGCATCAAATGCCTAGGGTAATTTGAGAAATGACCCCGTTACATCTCAAGTATTTAGAGGAACACCAAGATAGTTAACCTCCTCCCTTGCTAGCCACGATGAATCTTCTACTAGCCTCCCTTTTCATTTGACCAGGCATTCTTCATAAGTTATGTTCCTTGTAGTTTTTCCAACATGACTATCTAGTATCTCCTTAATCTCTATTGTAGCTAAACTATTTTCTTGAATACTCCACTGTGCTTCTGCAACTTCATCTCGATCACCTCCTTCATAATACTTTGTCAAATTTGAAATGTTAAATACTAGTCAAGTATTCAATTCAACAGACGACTCCACTTCATACGCATTTCCATAATCATGCCTTTTTACTATCTTGCATGGTCCAAACTTCTTCATTTTCAGCTTATTATATTTACCCACTTAGAAAATGCTCCTTTCTCAAATGAACCATGAGTTCATCTCAAATTTGGGATTCCTTATACCTCCTTCTCACATCTTCTTTAGCTTTATACGATTTATTCATCTTAACAATGTGCTTCCTCACCTCCGAATGGATACTCTTCAATTGTTAAGCAAATTCTTCTACTTCAACACTACTTATTTCTCCTTTATCCAATTGCCTCAATTTAGAAGCATTTCTGAGACTGCTCCCATATAAAATCTGGAATGGTGATTTACCAATACTCCTATTAACATAATTATTATATGTAAATTTTTCCCGTGGTAAGATTTATTAGTACTCCTTTTGGTTTATCTCGAACCAAACATCTCAACAAGTTTCCCAAACTACAATTCACAAGTTCTATCTCTTCATTAGTCTTTGGATGAACTAAAATTCAATTCTATCTTCAATTTCTTCCACAATGTCTACTAGAAACACCTAGCAAATTTGGTATCTTGATATGAAACTATACTCTTTGGCCGACCATGTAGTCTCACCTCTTCTCGAAAAAACAACTCTGCCATGTATGAACACCATCACTAGTCTGCCTGTAGAGAATGAAATGTAACATCTTTGAAAATCTTTCAACCACTACAAAAATAAAATTATGCCCTCATATAGTCCTTGGTAATCTAAGAACAAAGTCCATGTTGACATCCTCCCACAACTTCTCTAGTACAGGTAATGGCTGATACAACCATGTATTCTACTTCACTCCTTTTGTCATCTAACATACTCTGTAACTCTACACAAACTTCTTCACATCTTGCTACAACTGTGGCCAATAATAATTCTTAGCAACCAAAGAAATTGTCTTATCTCTCCCAAAATGTCCATCCAATCCTCCACTTTGCTTCTCCTTGACGAGATTCTCTCTCATAGAACTTCTCGAAATGTACAACTGACTTCCTTTGAACATCATACCAAGTTGGATTATGAAATCCAACCACTTTTTCCTATCAAGTGAAATAGGTTTTGTGCAAGCCTTCCAAGTTTCACCAAAATCAAGATCCTCTAGAAACAAATTCTTGAGTTCCTTGAACCGAGCCACCTCAATTTGCATCTCTATCAGTAAAAGTTGTCTTCTACTAAGAGCATCTACAAGTCTGTTAGACTTGTCACTCCTTTGTTTCAAAAGAAATGTATAACTCTACAAAAACTCAACCCACTTACAAATTCCTTTGGTTTAATTTTCCTTGACTATTCAAATATTACAAAGCTTGATGACCAGTATACAAAACAAACTCCTTAGAAAGAATATAATGTCTCCACTTCTTCAATCCCTGAACCTTATTGGCTCAAAAAAACTCCTATTGTAGTACCACTCGCATCACAATCTACTTGAAATACCTTGCTAAAATATGGAAGTGCTAAAACAAGCTACTCTATAACTTTATGTTTCAATAGATTAAAACTCTTATCTTCACCTATAGTCCACTTAAATTATTTCTTATTCCCCCTCATTATTTTAGTCAAGGGCCCACAAATAGTGCTAAAACTTCTTATGAAGTTTCTATAAAAACTAGCTAGTCCATGAAAAGATCTTACCTCTGTAGCACTCTTTGGAGTAAGCCATTCAAGGATAGCCTTCACTTTCTCTAGGTCCATTTTTAGACCTTCTATTGAAACTACAAATCCCAGGTACACCAACTCCTTCAGAAACTTACACGTCTTAAGGTTTATCAACAACTTTTCTTCCCTCAACTTATCAAACACCTTTTGAATATGCATCAAATGCTCCTCCAACATCTTACTAAAGATCAAAATACCATCTAGGTAAACAATGAAAAACATACCTAGAAACTCCTTATGTACCTCATTCATGAGCCACATGAAAGTTCTCAGTGTATTGTTTAGTTGAAAAGACATGACTAACCACTCGTATAGTCCTTTCCTTTTATTGAAAGTAGTATTCTACTCATCACCTTCTCTAATGTGAATTTGATGGTATCCATTCTTCAGATCTATTTTTGTGAAATACACAACTCCACTCAAATAGTCCATAATATAATCCATCCTTGGAAATGGAAATCTATACTTGATTGTGATCTTATTGATAGCATGATAATCTGTGCACATCCTCCATTATCCATTCTTCTTAGGTGCTTATACTAGTGGTATAGAACATGGACTCAAACTCTCCTGAATCAACCCCTTGTACAACAACTCATGCACTTGTATATTCAACTCCTCACTTTCTCCTGGTGTCATTTTGTGCACTACCTTATTTGACAAACTGACTCTTGGAATCAAATGCATTTTTTGACTAATCTTCCTCATTGGGGGTAATTCATCAGGTGCATTATCTGACACAATATCCAAAAACTATCCCAAAAAATTTGCAACTTCTGTAGGTACCTCCACTACTTCTTCTTTGCCATCTTTTGGGATTACAATAAAACACATATGTCATTCTCCATACCTTGGAGAAACTCCTTTCCATGAATAAAACATAATCTGGAAGCACTACATACCTCTTTTCTTCTTTCTCCTTCAATGACTGCAACTTGTGTTTAACTCCATCCTTTGTCAGACTATAGGTATTTTCTTTCCCATCATGTACAATGTGCATATGAAACTGCCATGGCCTATCTAACAACATATGACATATGTCCATAGGTATGATATCACACAACACCTCATCTTGCTAGCTTCCAATATTGAAATTTATTGAGCATTGCTCACTGACCATGACCTTGTGGTCATCTTGCACCTGGGTAATATAGTATGGACACAGGTGTTTCTACCTCTTCAAATTGAAATTTGTGACCATCTTTTCTAACACTAGATTTTTAGTGCTTCCACCATAAATGATCACATCACAACACTTATCTTCACATTTTCACTTGGTGTGAAACAAACACCTTTGATCAGGTTCATTCTTACCACTCAACAAGACTCTCCTATTAACTAGGACTTATCCTCTTTAAGCTTCTTCATAATGGGATGATTTGGCATCTTCATTAGTTCATGCACAACTCTAGTTTGGCCTTCAGTTCTCTGATCTATCCTTCCTTGGTGCTAGGAACACTCAAATGCTCTATACGCATCTTCTCCATAGTGAAAATATTTTCCTCGAAAGTCTCCTCTTCTAGATCCTTGTCCTCTACCTCTTTCTCTCTAATCTCTATTATTTTGATCACTGAAACAATTAAAATTGTTTCCCCTTTGGTTTTGAATACTACTACTTTCCTCATCCTTGTTCTTCTGATCATCATTTTGGCCTCCATAAGATTTTCCGCCAATTCTTCCACCACAAACTCTCTTCCACTATTCTTGTTATCAAAATTTTTGTGCAACTTCTTCTCAACTCTTATAGGAAACTGGCATGCCTCCACAATACTAGTCATCCCAACTAGACTCAACTACTCCTGAATGCTTGGCCTTAACCCATTAAGATAACAAGAAACTTTCTCCTTACAAGCTTCTACATGACTAGTTCTAATGAGAACTGTGTAGAACTCTTCAATATACTCTTGAATGGATCTTCTAGCTTGCTGCAACCCTTACATTTTATTTAGTAGATCTAGCTTATAATCCATGGGAATAAATTATCTCTTCAATTTAGTGATCATCTTATCCTATTTGGTGACTTTTTCCTTTCCTCTTCTATTTTACTTCAACTGAATCTCATCCCACTAGATCTTCGCATGTCCCTTGAGTTTCCCCTTTGCAAACTTGACCCTATTAGGATCCTCAATATCTTCATACTCAAAAAATTCCTCCAATTGATTAGCTGCTCTGGCTTAATATTTCTTGAAAATGTGAGAACCTCAAACTTAGGTCTTTTTCCAATCTTGGAGATGGCCTTAAAAAGAATCTCTTCCTTTGGGTTCACAACTACCTCTACTTCAACATTTTCTTCTTCTTTATCTTCATCCTCACTTTCATCTCTTATGAAAAGATTTATTCTTCTGCAAACTTGTTCTTCCAATGCTTGCATCTTCCTCTGGAGGGCTCTAAAACTCTCAAGTGTAACACCTATAGCTCTTCCACTACACTCTCTTCATGGAGGCATTTTCACACTTCTGCTAAAACCCTAGTATGAAAAGCCTCATAATCAGTGATCTGTCTACACACTCAGCTTAAACCATAGTCCTGGTGCAACTGCCTCATAATCAAAAATTTGTTTACACACTTAGGAACTCCTTCTCTGATATGACTTGATGAACGGTGCTTCCCTTAATACCTTAAGCACATAACAAAAAGAAAGAAATAATTATTATTTACGAGAACAAAATATGCACTTATTATTAACGATGCAAATGTAGAATTATAGAATTCATAATTACAATATGCTAACCCACATGGTTGCCTTCATTACAGTAATTTACAAGACAAAGCTATGAAATCACTGAGAGTTGTCCTAGTCAATGTACGAGCATTTCTTAAATAGACAATTTTGTGCCACCTGGGAAGGTTCTAGATACTCAAACTAAATACCTAGGGCTAATAGACCCTAACAATACATATAGAGTCGACCAAATATACCTTTGACATTTATTTTGGAAGTTCTGGTTAGCTCAACTTCAAAAGGCCATAACTTTTGAACCATTTCTTCAATTGGCTATTATAACAACATTTTAGAATCGTTAGCCTCTGATCTACAAGCTCATATTTGAGCAAAGCACCCATCCGTCAGGTTTTTTAGGCCTCTTTCAGGCACATTTAGTACTTCAATGGTGAGCTTGAATATATTATACCAAAATTGTACTCCAAAAATATGTAATAAATCTATGAATACTCACGATATGGCATTTAGTCTCAACTAGTAGGCTGATATATCCAAGTTGAACAACCACCTCTAAAATTAGGACATCCACATGTAGGTCTATTTTCCCTTAAAGAATTGAGAAATCTCGATTTGAGCTTCAATTATTTTGAAGGTGAATTACCAAATCAGTTTGCCTCCTTACACAACTTATCTTATCTCGACTTGTGTGAGAATAGGTTCAATGGTATAGTTCCAAAAGGTATTTTTTACAAAGCAACCTCTCATATTTCATGATTTAAGCTTCCTCTTATATAAATTTGAGTGGTTATCACTATTGTTTACATGTAGCTTTATTTTCCCTTCAAGAATTGAGACATCTAGATTTGAGCTTCAATGCGTTTGAAGGTCAAATATCAGAGCATTTTGCCTTCTTGTACAACTTAAAGTATCTCAACTTGTCCTTCGCTGGGTTCAATAGTACAATTCCCTACCAATTGGGGAATCTCTCTCAGTTGGAAGTTTGGGATCTATCAGTGGTAGAGGTGGATGATGTTGGACTAGTTTCTTATGGTGGTAATGAGAAACTAGTGTACAGTACTAGTTTAGCGTGGACAAAAAAATTGTGAAAATTGAAATACTTGTCCCTTAGTGGAGTAGTGCTGAATATGATAGGAAAGAAATTGGAAGCACCCCTTTCTCATCTGCTTAATCTCTAATAGCTCCACCTTTTAGAATGCTTGCTTTTAGGGCACATTCCTAATGCTATCCAAAACCTATCACTCCTTACCCACCTCCACTTGGGTTACAAAAAATATTGTAACAAAAGTTTGCACCCTTATCCAAAGTTTTTACCTAAGGACAACCTTGTGAAACATGGAAACAACCTCCAAGCTATGGAACTTGAACTGTGAGGTTGAGTCTCTAGAGAAGGCCAACTTCCTTTACTATCAAGGTGCACCTAACTACTCTTGGAGAGGAAAAGGGAGAAGGAATGCATAGGAGAAACTCTACCTACTCTAACCTAAGGGGGTGATGCACCAAAATAGAGTGTTCAAACCAATCTCTACCCATACATGCACTATTGAACCATCATAACACCAAAAGATATACACATTCAGACTTGCTTTAATCTAGCAATCACATATAGATCAAAAAACCTAAATAAATGACACAAGGAAAGAGGAGATTCACTTATATACCATTTATAGGCCAAAAGAGATACAGTCATGCACGATTGCAGATATCCACAATACATCAATGAGAAGAAAATAGTTGTTGCACTTTACATCAATGGTTGAAGGAGATAAGGTAAAATGTCATATAGTTTAGAGGCAAAGGGAATTTACAGTGAAATTGTAGAGCAATATCAGAGAGGTCAGAGAAGAGTCGACTTTAAAATTTTTTACAAAAATTGCCTTTATAGTTCAGACATAATTGAGATGCTCTCTACCTGATATTACTCCACAACCATTTCCATTATGTCCTATAGAGACTAATCATGCAGATCCAGGGAAAATCTAACCCTGGCACAAACTCAAATACAATGAAATCCAGCATTTTTCTGAAATAGGGCCTCGAGAAGATAAAAAATGGTGCCATTAAACCATTCTAACCAAGTACATGGATAGGATTAGAGATGGTTGAGTGTTGTCCATCATTTAGAAGACATGGCATTCATTCAAGAGTGGTTAGAATCGATCATGAAGATCAGATTATGCAAGAAAACTTGACTCCCTCTGTTTCTAAGTTACAAGTTAGCAAATTCAGTAGGTCAACCAAATTCTACCACTAGGATGAGCCATGTGGGCCAATAATCTTATTTTTTTTTGCCACCCTGCAATGTCTCCACGTGGTTGACCAACTAAATGAGCCACCTTTTGAAAACCCTAACCGTGGCGGTCACATAACTTCCATCCCAAACTGCCAATGCCATCTCCCCAGGCCCGCAAGGACACATGTCCTTTAGGTGCTTTCCCACATTCCTTCACATCTTTGTATCTCCATAAAGTGGGGAAGCGCCAATCTTGTATCTTCACAAGATCAATGATCATGAAAGATCTCCATTATATTGCACCTGCCTACAAAAATTTCTAGGCCCATAAACCACTTAGCAACCACCTTAGCAACCTAGCCCCATCTGGCATCACCCCGTGGCTTAATAAATCAAACTTGACCCCACAAGGACAAGTGGCAGCAAGGTGCTTGCCCACATTGCTTAACATCCTTGCATCTTCATAAAGTGGGAAAGCACCATCCATTGATCCATCTGAGATCAGACAGCCCAGATACGTGCAACCATCAACTGCCCATGTCAAAACCTTTGACCAATGAGATGCCATCTGTATGCCAACTCGACTCACAACCATCTTTCCTTCCTATGGCCCACAGAGAACCTATGCCCCACAAGGACATGCGACAGCAAGGTGCTTGCCCACATAGTTTAATATCCTTGCATCTCAATAATGTGGTGAAGTGCCAACCATTGATCCTAGGAGATCTAATAGTGTACATAACTTGTGCCCTTTGAATTTTCCTAAATATCCTCTATGACATCATTAGGACATGTGTTAGTAGAGTGCTTTCTCACATTGTCAGGAAGTCTGACAAAAGATAGAATGAAAAAAAGCATTGGCCAATTAAAATGCCAGCTCAACCAATGGATTTCCCATTTGTGGCTCACAAAAAGAACATGGACCCACCTGCCATGTGGTACAATGGCACTTTCCTATATTGGTAAAATACCTTGCACTTTGATAAAGTAGGAAAGCAACAACTGTAGATCTATGCAAGATCTGACAGCAGAGAAAGTTGCGAGGACAGAGAAATAAACTTAGGGAAATAGGAAAATTGCATAAGGTCTTTTATTTGTTTATTTTTTCATATTTCCATGGCATTTAAATAATATAAAAGTGGGAAGTAACCATTGGGTGGGCATGCATTCAAATTCAAATTTAACTTTTTGGCGGGAGGGGCAAAAATGGCTAACATTTTCAGCGACTCAGAGGGGACACAAGCTAGCTATGTGTATGACTAGTGACCTTATGCATCCATTGGGCCATACAGTCATAAAAACTAGAGATCAATGCATTATGAAACCCTAACCCTACCTCTATGAGAACAAAACAAAACTTTCCCTCTACAACTAGAACCAGAGACAAAAACTTATGCAATCTTTTGCAACCTCGAAAAACTAGCTATCTCATAGAGAGAAACTTGTGCTCTTGCACTTCTTGGAAAGCAATAAACGAACAGAAAGAAAACTACTCTAATTATATACATGAAACCTTAATCTTCATCAGAAGCATGGTTTGAGATAGATCCCATTGACTGGGATAGGAAAAGTTTCACCATCAGGCCCACTTAACTGAAAAGCATTGGCCTGCTTGAAACTGGAAATCACATACGGACCACTCCATAAAGTATTAAATTTTGAGTGCCTCCCTGTTTTTTCCCTATCTACATCCCATTTCAATACCAAATTAGCCTCTCTACAAATTTTGACCCTGGCCTTTCTAGAAAAACTCCTTTTCACCTATTGTTGATGTGTTTCTAGGGTTTGCATGGCCTATTTTCTTTTCTCTTCCAGCTCCATCAGCTTTGCCATTCTCACTGTCATGGCATTATCTTCAACTAGCTCCAACTAATTGTCTAGTTCTAGGGATGGGAACTCTAATGAAATTGGAAGCCTTGCTTCTCTGCCATATACCAACATAAATGGTGAATTTCTTATTGACCTCTTAGGTGTTATCCTATCAGCCCACAGGGTTGTCTTCAACTTCTAGAGCCAACACCTCTGGATATCTTCTATTGTCCTTTTTATAATCTAGATTAGGTTTTTATTGGATGACTCAGCCAGACCATTGCCATGAGTATATTAGTTTGAGGATGTGCTCAAGTAGATATTATGGTCAACTGCCCATGCACAAATCTAAGCTCCTACAAAAGATTTTGCATTATCTAAAATGATGTTTAAAGGGGCATCAAACTTGGTCACAATTCCAACAAGGAATTCAATAACTAAAGATTCTATGGTGTCCTTCAATACAACTACCTTTTTCCATTTGGTGAAATAATCTGTAGCAGCTAGAATCCATTTGTGACCAAAATTTTAAGAAGGATTGATAGGGCCTAAGAAATCCAATCCCTATTGAGCAAAAGCCTGGTCCACCTGAATGGGATGAAGTGGAAGAGCTGCAAGCTTTTTCTTACTAGAGAAGAAGGCACATTTTTCACACTTCCTCACATACTTAGGACAATCATGAAATAGGGATGGCCAGTAGTAACCAGCCCTCATGATATTCATTGCAGTTGTCCTTGCTGAGAAGTGGCCACCATCAGGACCTTCATGAACCTATTTGATCATTCTTTCAGCTTGGTCTATGTCAATGCATCTTAATAGGGTCCCATCAAAATCTTTCCTAAAAAGGATACCATCAACTATGACATAAGGAATTGACTACAATCTACACTATCTTCTTTTAGTGCTATCCAATCCTTGAGGATATCCATTACCTAATAAGAAATTCTTCATATCATCCATCCAATTCCTTGGGTCATCATTTCTTGTCTCTTGCTATTCTATTAGTATCATGGCAACTTCCTCATCTGATTCTTGAGATGATAGCATCTATTCACACAATCCCTTCCCCCTTACTAGCTTGGTAATCTGGATGGCAACATCATATTCCATTACTTTAGTAATCCAACCAGCTCTCTTCTCACTAATATCTTTTCTCAAAAGGAAATCCTTCACACTAGCATGGGGTACTAACAAATGAATCATATTATGAGATGGAAAGTGTCTAAATTTCTTTAGCACTCAAATGACTACAAGGGCTTGCATCTCTACATCGTTGTATTTTTCTTCATATTCTTTAAGCCCTCCACTAAAGAAGGCTATGAGATGCTCTTCATCCTTATCATTTTTTTGAGTCAAGACAACCGAAATGTTTGACTCACCACCTAGGGCATAGAGGATGAAATCCTTTTCAAAATTTGGATTAATGAGAGTAGGAGTTGAGGCTATGGCTGCCTTGATCACTTCAAAACTCTCCTTCCCTTCCTTGGTCCATGCAAAGACCATGTTTTTCTTGAGCATAGCTATAAGGGTTTTTACCATAGTAGAAAGATTAGGGATAAATCTTCTCACAAAATTTATCCTATCCAAAAAACTTTGTAGCCCTTTCCTTTGTTTAGGAAGAGAGAGAGAAAGTATTGCTTTGGTTCTCTCTCGATCAATGGTTAAACCATCCTTAGATACAATGTGTCCTAATAATTTTCCTTGATTGGTAGCAAAGACACACTTGCTTGGGTTGAGGGATACCCCAAACTCTCTACACTTAATGAACACCTACTTGAGATGATCAAAATGATCTTCTCCATTCTTTGAATACATTGTGATATCATCAAGGTAAACTAATACAAACTTTTCAATCATTTTTTTGAAGGCCATCTCCATTGCCTTATGAAATGTAGCACCTACATTGGTTAGTCCAAATGATATCTTACAATAAGCATGGGTACCCCATTTGGTGGTGAATGCACTCTTGTACCTATTAGAATCCTTGACTAGCACTTGATTGTAACCAAAGAATCCATCAAGAAATGAAAACCTCTCTGAACCACTGACCTTGGACAAAATCTACTCCATAGAAGGAAGGGGATGGTGATCCTTAAGGGAAGCTTGGTTAAGGTCCCTAAAGTCCACACACAATCTAATTTCTCCATTCTTCTTCCTAACAGGGACAAGGTTTGATACCCATGATTAGTGCTTCATGGGGAAAGTTATATTGGCCTCAATCAATTTGGATAGCTCTTTTCTCATTAAGGGTTCAATTTTAGGATTCA
Source organism: Cupressus sempervirens (assembly GCA_028749045.1). Classification (NCBI taxonomy): domain Eukaryota; kingdom Viridiplantae; phylum Streptophyta; class Pinopsida; order Cupressales; family Cupressaceae; genus Cupressus; species Cupressus sempervirens. Next base: position 765,826,428 of record CM053789.1, on the reverse strand, counting down.
TTGGCCTCTATTTTTGTCTTACTAGTTTGAAATTATCAATTAAATCTATGGTATGCTGAAACAACCTTGGGTCAAAACCCTTTAAATCATCATATGTATAGGCAAATACATCATTAAATTCTTGACATAGATGAATAAAACTTTCTTGCTCAATTTCATAACATACCTTTCCCATCTTTAAGGATTTCCCATCAACAACCTTGACTGGGATGTGATCATCTTTGTCAACAACTAGGTTCATGAATCTGCCTATTGCTTGGTCATCATGATTGAAAACACTCTCTAAGGTAATGAGACCCTTAGGAAATTTGTTGGAACTGAGATTAATGATCTGATCAACATACTGATTCTGCAATCTCGACTAGTTTCTATCTAAAAACTCTACTTCATTCTGCAAGAAGGTTACAATCTACTCATCAGATTCAAACACTTGCCAATGGATGTTTTTGTTAGGGATGGTAGAACTTACTACCATTTTAATTTGTTTCTTCTTATTTTCCTCAAGATTCCCTGGCACATTATAAGATGCACCTATTGTTGCAAGTCTTTCAACATATATATTTTCTTTTTCTAGGGGTGCTCTAAATATTAAATGCATTGAAACTTTCAAGAAAATCACATGCCCTATGTTTATAAGACTTGATCAAACCATTCTTGGTGATATTCTGATTTCTCCCTTGATTAACCACCAACTCACTATCTCCATATACACTTAAGGCTTGAATTCCTTTCTTTTGAGTGAGTAGGAAACCTTGAATCAAGGATTCATACTCAACCACATTATTAGTTCAACTAAATTGGAGCTTAAAAGAGAAGTAGTACCTTGCTTGTGCAAGAGAAATCAACATCACACCCACCACTGATCCATTCTTATTCCTTGATCCATCAAAGTACATACTCCATACTCCATATAAAGGAAAGTTGTTTCATTGGTTGAAAAAAATCATGTATGTAATGTATGTGGATAGATGATGCAATATTGAAGGATGACTAACCAAAGTAGAGAAGAGATTGATTTGGTTGATAATATTGAACTTCAAAAGAACTATTTTGGCAAGTAAGTTGCATTTCAATTAGTTCACTTGATTTGGATTTATTATCATGAAGTTTGATCTTTATAGTTACTCGAGCAACTTAGACAAGGGGGTCTAGTTATTTCTTTATTAACCTTTAATAAGGTTAGAACCTTCTAACAAGGTTAGATAATTCTAACAAGGGTTCAAGGTCTTCTAATAGAGATCTACCCTCTAACAAGGACTACTATTTGTAATGCACTATATTTGGCTCCTAATAGAGTTACATCATTTCACAAGGAACTTATATATTGGTACACTATCTCGTGGATTCCATCCCCATTGGGATTTTTGTTGGAAGAATGAATGCTAATGATTTTCCTATGCGGGAGTATTATAGATATGTTACATTCATGACTGAGTTTGCCATTGATGTCAACATAGCAGTCTTCTATGGTATCTAACAAAACAACAATAGAAAAATCAAGTTGGTATGGATGGCTAGTTGAGTATTCTCACCATCCAAGGTTATGAGAGATACTTATGAGTATCTAGTATATGCAGTTAATGTCAAATGAAAAAAATTTTAATTATGGAAGAAGTTATGTAAGTTTTGGTGATGTTTGTTTTGAGATAGAGTTTATAGAGGCATGTTCTAGTAAACTTGTTATATCTCTTAGTAGAATCGTTATATTGAGAATTGAGTTTTAGAATGTGAAGAAGACATGTTGATGATGATGTGGCTAAGCTCACTCATCATAATATTACATGTACAAAAATATATTCAAGTTGCAAGGTGGAAGATTAGTGTTATCGCTAAGTGTAATGTGTTCTTAATGTGGTTCTATAATAATTAATTGAGAAGGTCTAACAACTGACTTGGGGAATTTTTTTATGGACTCAGTATAAAGGAAGGACATTTTTCTTTATCATGAAGTGTGGATATATGATATGGATAAGTTATTGTAAGTAGTAGAGAGAGCCAAACACAAAGTTGAGTAGAGTACAGTGAAAATGAAGGAAACTTCATTGTTGAGGTTTTATTGTGTGATCCGAGATTTGATGGTTAGATCTAAGGTTCATGACATTGTATACAAGGTTTGACAGTGATTGGTTTAGTTGAAAAAAAAGGAAAGAGGAGCATAATAGTAAATTAATTGTTTGAGTAGTGAGCTCTTCTTGTAGTTGAAATTACATGTTTGGGCGATGGGATCTTCTTGCATACATTATACTATAACTCCTAACAAGGTTGGAATCTCTTAACAGGGATTCAAAGTCTCCTAACAGGGAATCATATGTCCTAAATGTTGTAATAGACCCCTAATAGGGTCCATCCTCTAACAAGGAATATTTATATTAGTACAGCATGTTGTGGGCATCATTCCCACCAAGGTTTTCCCTCTGATCAAGGGTTTCCCTAGTTAACATATCTGGTGTAATTGTCTATGTGCATCTTGTTTTGGTTGCTTAGTTTGGCTGAAATGTTAAGTTTATTTAAGGAAGATAAAATATTTTAATTGTTGGATAACTGATTCACCCCCCCCTCTTAGTTATCTTGGTGGACTATTGTTTCTAACAATTGGTATCAATGCATTAGGTCCTTGAAGATAAAGTTTAACAACTTTGGGAGATCCATGGCTAGAATGTTTAGGAAAGATAGGTCAAAGTTTGATGGAACAAATTATGATAGTTGGAAGGAAAATATGAAGAAACATCTTCTGTGTATGAGTCTAGGATATTGGATCTTGACAAAATCAGCAAAGAAAATCATTGCTGAAAAAGATTTGGAAACTTGTACTGAGGAAGAAATAGATCTTTTTATTTGTGACTATAGAGCTAGAGAAGAACTATTGATCAGACTTATTGAAATTGAATACAATCAGGTAAAGTCACTTGTTACTTCACATTTCATTTGGAAAGCTTCAAAAACTAGTTTTGAAGGTGATGCACATTCTAAGAAGTTGAGGCTACAAAGTTGGATTTGTGCATTTCAAGATGCTAAAATGATGGAAGATGAATTTTTAAGAACATATGTAGGCAGGATATCATAAATTACTATAGGTATTAGATCTCAAGGAGGAACCAAAGAAGATGATGAGGTTATATGGAAGATATTTAAAAACTCAACACCACCATTTAAGCTATTAGTTCAAATGATATAGTTGTTGATATCTTGTACCAAAGATTTCACAAAGGAGACATTGCTTGGAAGAGTTGAAGCAGTTGAGAATGAGCTTAGACAGTCTGGAGAATTGACCAGAATAGAGATAGCTTTTAGTGCCTTGAATATTCAACCTAGTTTATCAAGGAGCACAAGTGCTAGAGGAGATTTTTCTAGCAGCAACAGATCTGATGAGGACAAAAAGATTGAAGGAGTATCCCTTCTAGTAAAAAGAGAAAAAGATGGTAATAAAATCTTTAAATGTTGGACTTGTAATGAATTTTCTCATTATGCATCTAAGTTTCCTAAAAGAGAGAAAAATATATAAATGAAATTACAAACCTAGAAGAGATAAACAATGTTTGTATGTAAATGAAGAAGATGATTTTGATGAACAAGCAGTAAGTGCTAGTGATGATGAAATAGGATTTGTAGCAATCAAAGAAGAAAGCCTAGAGAAAGTAGCCTTGGTGTCATAGGTTGAAAAGAAATCTAATTGGATAATTGACAGTGGTTGTTCAAATCATATGATTGGTGATATGAAAAAGTTTGTTGACTTCAAAATTCAGGATGGAGGCATTGTTAGAGTTGGAAACAATGCAACATGCCAAGTTAAAGGTATTGGATCTATAACTCTTGACGATAAAACTAACACTGAGGATGTATATTTTTTTAATGGCTTAAAGTACAATCTTTTGAGTGTTGGACAACTAGTGGACAAAGGTTATTAGTTACAGTTCATAGAAAAGAAATGCATGATCAGCGACAAAGATGAAAAGGTGATTGGAATAGGAACCAGATCTAGAGGTAATGTATTTTAGTTGAATCCTACTAAAATAACATGTTTGGTTGCAAAGGCAGATGACAACTGGTTATCGCATAAGAGATTTTTTCATATAAACATTGACAGTATTGTGAAGACTAATAGTATGTTTGCATTTAGACATTTCCCTAAGATTATAAAACCTACTAACACAATTTGCAAGGAGTGTCTTTTGGCAAAGAAAAACATAACTTCTTTTCCCAGCAAGAAGTTTACTACTACAAAAAAATTGAAGATTGTACACATAGATCTCAACAGTCCTACAAAGACTAAAGGATTCTATGGTGAAAGGTATTTTATAATTCTAGTTGATGACTTTTCTATAATGATGTGGGTTGCATTTCTTAAAGAGAAATATAAGGCATTTCATAAGCTCAAGATATTCAAGAATATAGTAGAGAATGAATCTAGTATGAAGATTAAATGTTTAGGATGTGATAGAGGAGGAGAATTTACTTCAAATGAGTTTAACATCTTTCGTGAAGAAAATGGAATCAAAAGATAGTTATCATCTTCGAGAACCCCTGAACAAAATGGTATAATAGAAAGAAGAAACATGTTAGTTATAGAAGCAACAAGAGTTATATTAGCTAAGAATGATGTATCCAAGATGTTTTGGACAGAAGCTATGAATACAATAGTCTACACTATGAATAGATTTCATGTCAGGAAAGACACAAACAACACCCCTTATGAATTGGGGTTTGGTCACCCACCTACAATTAATTATTTCAAATTTTTTGGTAGTAAGTGTTATATCAAAAGAGATGATGATATTGGTAAGTTTGATGCTAGAAGTGGTGAAGGTACGTTTCTTGGTTATTCATTGAAAAGAAAGGCTTATAGATGTTATAATCTAAGAACTAAGACTATTATAGAAAGTGCAAATGTGAGAATTAATGAGAAATTTAGGATACAAGAAAGAATATTTGATTAAAATTCAAATGATGATGTTGTTACTAAGCTAAGGAATGATGAAGTATTCCTTGAGACTAACAATGATTTGTAGAATGAAAGGGAACCAAGGTAGGAACAAATCTTAGAACCTTCATTCGAACCAAGAGTTGAGATAGCAACTCCTACTTCAGGAAAGAATATGACAAAGAATCATCCACCCAAGTAGATCATGAAAAGTAGAGATAAAGGTATGATTACAAGAAGGAGAGTCAATGAAGAGATATGTTTGATGTCTCAAGTTGAACCTAAGAATGTAGATGAAACATGTAAAGATGATAATTGGAAACAAGCTATGAAAGAGGAATTGGATCAGATAGTAAATAATGAGATATGGGAATTAGTCCCCAGACTAGCAGACAAGAATGTAATAGGAACTAAATGGGTATTTAGAAACAAGATGAATAAACAAGGTGAAGTTGTAAGGAACATTGCAAGATTGGTGTGTAAAGGTTACTCACAACAAGAAGGAATAGACTATGATGAGATCTATGCTCCTGTGGCTAGAATAGAAATAGTAAGATTATTCTTAGCATGTGTAGCATATAAAAAATTCAAAGTGTATCAGATGGATGTCAAGTCAACATTTTTGAATGGAGAACTTGAAGAAGAGGTGTACATAGAGCAGTTTGAAGGTTGTCCTTTGATAGATGACAAGGACATAGTATGCAGAATGGAGAAAGTATTGTATGGCTTGAAGCAAGCACCTAGAACGTAGTATGCAAAGTTGGACAAGCATTTCACAAAGCTTGGATATAATAAAGATATGGTAGATAGTAATCTCTATTGGAAAGAAATTGATGATGGATTGATGATTTTGGTAATATTTTTTGATGATATCATATTTGGAGGAAATGACGAGGAAAGTGACAATTTGTAGAAGAAATGAAGAAGGAATTTGAGATGAATATGGTAGGAGAAATGAAATATTTTTTAGGATTAAAAATTGTATAGAATAAAGAAGGAATCTTTATTTCTCAGACCAAGTATTTGAAGGATTTACTGAAAAGGTTTGGTTTGGAAACATGTAAAACCATTGGAACACCTATGGTAACTAGACACAAGTTATCTACAAAGTATGAGACACCTACTGTTGAGCAGAAGAAGTACATATCTATGATTGGAGGTTTGTAATATCTAACTTGGATGAGGCCAGATATAGTAAATGTAGTTGGAATTGTTGCAAGATTATAAGCTATTCCCAGAGAAGCACATTATGCAGCAGTCAAAAGGATATTTAGATACCTAAAAGGAACACTAGAGTTCAAATTGTGGTATGATAGATCTAATGATTTTATTCTAAGTGCCTATACTAATGCTGATTTGGCATGCAGTATGGATGATAAAAAGAGCACCAGTGGTGAAGTCTTCTTTCTTAGAGGAAGATTGGTTTCTTGGCTAAGCAAGAAGTAGGATTGTACCTCACAAAGTGTAATAGAAGTAGAATATGTTGCAAAAAGGATATAAGGATAGAAATTAGTGAACATGTTTTCATACATTGTGACAACACAAGCATAATAAATATGTCTAAGAATCCAGTGTTGCATTTGAAGACCAAGCACATTTCTATCAAGTATCACATGTTGAGAGAGAAAATTGTAGAAAAGGAAATTAGATTGGAGCATGTGAGCACTAAAGAGCAGATTGTAGATATATTCACTAAGCCTCTTCCCAAAGAGACTTTTGAGTATTTGTGAGGTATGCTAGGGGTTATGCCCCTTCCTATATTAGAGTAGATGATGCAAGAGTGCATCACTCTAGTGTCACAGAGCACCATTGTTTGTTTGGACCGAATGCTAATGCATCCTATATGGAGGAGTATCTATGATAGGCAAAGTCATCTAGGATTCTTGCTGTATTGTTGTTTTGAACAATGTCTTTGGACACTTGAGCTAGTAAAAATTAGTTGTTGCAAAGTTTGATGGTTGCTGAAACCTTTAACATTGATGTCAATGGGGGAGAAGTATGACATGAAAAGCATCACGGGGGAGAAGCAAAAACACCATGAGGAAGAACATCAAGGGGAGAAGAAAAACAAGTAAGAATAAGTACAACATGAAATGATAGTTTGATGGAAAGCACATTGAGGTATATCAATGGTGGAGAATGATTGATGAAGAGGATTTGAAAAGATAGCTTAACAATCTTTTGTATTCGATATTCTTGGAACTAGATGTTTTTCATGTATGTTGCCATCAATACAAAAGGGGGAGATTGTTGGAAGAATGAATTCTGATGATATTCCTATAGGGGAGTATTGTAGATATGTTACTATGATGATATGTCACATTCATGACTGAGTTTGTCATTGATGTTAACATAGCAGTCTCCTGCAGTATCTAATAGAAGAACAACAGAAAGATCATGTTGGTACAAATGACTAGTTGAGCATTCTCACTATTTGAGGTTATAAGAGATACTTATGAGTATCTATTATATGCCGTTAACATCAAATGAAGAAATTTTAAGTCTGGAAGAAGTTATGTAAGTTTTGGTGATGTTTGTTCTGAGATAGAGTTTATAGAGGCATGTTCTGGTAAACTTGGTATATCTCTTAGTAGAATTGTTATTCTAAGAATCGAGGTTGAGGATGTGAAGAATACATGTTGGTGATGATGTGGCCGAGCTTTCTCATCATAATATTACATTTATGGAAAGATATTCAAGTTGTAAGGTGGAAGGTTAATGTTATCGCTAAGTGTAACATTTTCTTAATATGGTCCTATAATAATTAATCAGCAAGGTCTAAGAGCCAACTAAGGGAATTTTCCTTTATCATGAAGTGTGGATATATGATATGGAGAAGTGATTGTAAGAAGTAGAGAGAGAAAAATGTGATGTTGAGCAGAGCAAAGCAAAAATGAAGGGAACTTCATTGCTGAGCTTCTATTGTATGATCCAAGGCTTGTGACCTAGTCTACAAGGTTTGATAGCGATTGATTTGGTTGAGAGAATAGAGGAAAGATGAACATAAAAATAAATTACTTGTTTGAGAAATGAGCTCTTCTTGTAGTTGAAATTGCATGTTTGGATAGTTGGGCTCTTCTTGCATACATTGTACTACAACTCCTAACAGGGTTGGAATCTCCTAACAGGGACTCATATGTACTAAATATTATAATAGACTCCTAATAGGGTCCATTCTCTAGTACATCATCTTGTGGGCATCATTCCCATTGGGGTGTTCCCTCTGATAAAGGGTTTCCCTAGTTAACATATCTAGTGTAATTCTCTATGTGCATCTTGTTATGGTTGCTATTTAATTTGGTTGAATGGTTAAGTTCATTTAAGGAATAAAAATGTTTTAATTGTTGGATAACTAATTCAATAACACCCCCCACCCCTCTCAGTTGTCTTGGTGGACTATTGTTTCTAATAGTTCTCCCTCTGATAAGGGGTTTCCCTAGTAAAAAAAAATTGTATTATGGTGCATGGCTTTCTCTTGTTATGTATCATTTTAAAAAATTGTTGGGGTTAGAATTAAAAAGTTTGGATTTAAGTTTAATTTCTTACAACTAATTCAACCCCCCTCAGTTGTGTGTGGACTTTAATTCTTAAAAATTAATAATTGGTATTAGAGCATCAGGTCATCTTTGAGAGGAAAGATTTATAGCTTGAGGAGATTTGTGGTTGGAAGGAAAGTCCAAAGTTTGATGGTGAGAACTATGATAGTTGGAAGGAGAAGATTGGAATATACTTGAGCTACATGGAAACTGACTACTTCTTGATTAAATAGATAAAAGTTGAAGTTAATAGGAGAAAGTGATTTATCTTCATGTGTAAATGATGAAAATAAGATCTTAGAGTGTAACATGATTGCAATAGAAGCAATAATTACTACATTTTAGAGGTTGAATTCATTAAGGTAAAAGAACTTGATCTTTCTTATGATATTTGGACTAGGTTAGAAAGATTATATGAAGGATATGAGCATATAAAGAAAGTAAAGTTGTAGAATCTAAAATTTAAGTTAGAGAGTGCTAAGATGCAAGGAGATGAAACTATCATAATAAATGTATAAATAATTATTGAGCTTACTACAGGTATAAGAAGTTCTAGAGGAGCCATAATAGAGGATGAAGTTTGTTAGAAGAATTTGAGATCCTTGACTCCTTATGATAACAAGGTAAATGTGTTAGAAAGTAAAGTCCACCAAGATAACATAGAGGTGGGGGGTGAATTAGTTATCTAGTTAAAAAAACTTTTATCACCCATATTAAATCTGAAACATGTAATCTATAAGTGAAACAACCATAGAAAGATCACCATACACAATAACACTAGATTTGTTAATTAGGGAAACCCTTGATCAGAAGAAAAATCTTGGTGTGGATGGTACCCACAAAATAATGTACTAATATATAAGTTCCCTGTAAGAGGATGGACCCTATTGTGATTCAGTGAAATACATTCAATACATATTAGTCCCTGTTAAGAGACTTTGAATCCATGTGAGGAGATTTCAACCCTCTTAGGAGTTGTTTCAATCCTGTTAGGAGTTGTGGAAGAAAGAAGGACCCACTATGCAAACAACTTTAGGGGAAAGAACACCAAACTCATTGTCCAACTAGCCTTAGTACTATCCTTTGCGGAATAATACAAATAAGTAACTATCTGTTGTAATATCTTTTCCAAATACAATCTCTCCATTATCTCACTATTCCTTGTCTACACTAAACAATTTTATGATCTCAATATCAGGTTTATTGGATCTTACATCCAAATTTACATACTCACATCATACATAATCCCTTAAATTGCTTACTCACTTTCTTCACTTAATCACAAGTTTGCAAATCCACACTTGATACACAATCTCATACGTCTACATAAAAGGAAAATATATTTCCTTTATAAGAAGTCCTTAAAGTAATTATTGAGTCATCCTTGAGGCTTTCTAAATTTATAATTATAGTTAATACACATTAGATTACATCTTTTCATAATTACATAACATTGTTAGCTCACAGTCTTCACAATTCTTCAAATGTGCAACCTCAGACTTAATACAATAAATCACCCCATATTTATCATGTATTTTTCCTCTTTATGTCTACATTTAAACATATTCTATATCTATTAGGATATGTAATCCAATTACGAGAACTACTTCTCAGGAATTATGCTAGAATACTGTGTTCAAGAAATCTTGAATAACTATCAACCATCTTCATATTTCTGCATGCACACATAACCATATAATCAGGACACTCCATAGAAAATGTCCACAATTGTGCATAAACACATCTTCAATTCTTGAATCACACAACCTCAATTTTTTTTTGCTACTCTACCAGTCCTCACAAAATAACTAGTATGTTGACATTAATGACAAACATTGCCATGAATGCAACATATAATCATACTAAAAATCTCTCCAATGCTCTAGTAATGATAGGATACTCTTCCATAGGAATATCATCAACATTCATGCTAACAATCTCCCCCTAACACCAAACATATATCTCTACTAGAACTACTCAACTATACTGTTTCTTTTCAAATCCTCTTCATCAATCAAATCTAAATCTTAGGAACAACTCTCCATCAATGTGCTACTTCCCTAGTGATTATCTTCCCTTATTGACATCAATACTTTCTCCATAGGATATTTTTCATGTACATATTCTCCCCCATTTCAATGTACCATGAGACATTTTTCATGTACACCTCCTCCCCCATTGACATCAATGAAAAAGACATCATTATGTCAATCTACTACAAAATATCTTCAACAAGATCAAGTGTTAAAAGACACTATTAAATACCACTTACAAAGATGTTGGAAACATAAGAGGAGTAATTAAGAGGGGAGGGGTGAATCAATTACCACTAAAATAAATCTTATATCCCTTAGATGTCAATACAAATCAAAACTTTGATTAAACTATATTCTGTTGTAATTTGACAAACACACATGCACTCAGTTTACACTAGCAAATGACGTAACTCAGTAAACATTGAAATAACTCTATAACTGTTTAATATGAAAATATTTAAGATATTATTTGTGATTAATATTACTTAACTTAGTCACATACACATAAAAGAAATAACATGAACTCAATTGATAGCAAGATTTAATGTGGAAACCCAATTTGGGAAAAATCACAAATTGCAACTAGTTACTAATTTTCACTCTTCTAAAGTGAGTCCTATTAGGACCTAACCCCATTAAAGCTTACAAAACACACTGTTAGGTGTGACCCTATTAGAGGATTTAATCACCCTATTAGGAGTGGCCTTGTTAGAGGTCTTTAGAAAATTCAATCTTGAAATGAAACCTTGTTAGAGGATTTACAAATAACTATTAAGCCAACTTGGTTAAGAGATTTAGATCATTGTGACAATGGTTAGAAGGTAACAATGAGATGAACTAATTTCTAATGCAACTAAATTTCTGATTACATATCTCAATTATAGTTGTATACTTGATCCTTCTTGATCAAATGTATCTTTGCAGCTCAACAAGGATATTCTTCTCATCCTTTGAATTCACTTCCTCTCAGCATCATCAAATCTTTTATTATGTTTCACACATTCAATCCTTATATATATATATATATATATATATATATATATATGTATATATATATATATGTATATATATACATATATGTATATATATACATATATATATGTATGTATATATATATATATGTATATATATACATATATATATATGTGTATATATATATATATATATATATGTATATATATATGTATATATATATGTGTATATATATATTCATGTATATATATATGTGTATATATATATATGTATATATATATGTGTATATGTATATATACACACACACACACACATATATATATATGTATATATATGTATATATATATGTATATATATAGATGTCTATATATAGATGTATATATATATATGTATATATATATGTATGTATATATATGTGTATATATATGTATATGTATATATATGTGTGTATATATATATATGTATATGTATATATATATGTATATATATACATATACATATAGATATATATATATATATATATATATATATGTATGTATATATATACATATACATATAGATATATATATATATATATATATATATATATATGTATGTATATGTATACATATACATATACATATATATGTATATGTATATGTATACATATACATATACATATATATGTATATGTATACATATACATATATATATATATGTAATACACACACATATATATATAATATACATATATATATATGTATGTATATATATATGTATATATATATATATATTCAGGTTAACTTGAATACTTAATATTCATCTCCTCAATTGGCTAGAATCAATAGTTAAATCAATTTTACTTAATATGCCAAAACAAGAAAATCTTTCGTTAGCCAACCCTGCTCGGTAGACACTAACTCAAAATGATTTTCCTGTGTTAACCAAGTGAACTCAGTTAACATTGCATATTCACAAAGTTTCTTTGCTAACCAAGTGAGCTCGGTTAACACTGGTTCCATCCAATATTTCTTTCATTAACTGAGTGAGCTCGATTAACATTAAACTTCTACAAACTTTCCTATGTCGCCCGAGTGAACTTGGTAGACACTGTCTTTTGAACTTGGCAAACTCTGGAATGCTCGAGTGAGCTCAACATACACTGACTGGAAATGATATGATATTTTGTATAATATCAATGACAATACACAATTAATCAATTTTCTTAAACACAAGAGTCCTTCATAACTCAATTCAATCACAGATACTCCCCCATAGCGAAAGCATCAATCATCTAGTTCAGATAAATAATAGTGTTATGTACTGTTAGACTGATGTAACCTTTGCATCAACTATTCATAGTAGGCAGGGGCATAATCCCAAGTATACCTCTCAAGTACTCAAATGTATACTTCAATAAAGGCTTTGTATATATATCTTTTATCTACTCTTTTGTACTGATAGACTCTAGTCTAATCTCTTTCTCTACAAATTTCTCTCTCAAAACATGATACTTGATAGAGATGTCCTTTGTCTTTGGATGTAATACAAGATTCTTAGACATACTCATTATATTCATGTTATCACAATGTATGATAATGATCTCTCTAAACTCAACTCTAATTTACTGCAATATTTGCTTCATCCACATGATCTAATTTTGATTATTTTCCACTACTACATACTCTGCTTCTACTATACTTTATGAAATACAACCCTATTTCTTGGTTAACTAAGAAACCAATCTTCCTCCTTAAAAGATGTTCCACCACTTGTACTCTTTTTTTCATCCATACTACCTACCAAATCTACATCATTATATTCACATAAGGTAAAGTCATTTGATCTGTCATGCCATAACCCAAAATCGTGTATACCCTTCAAATATATGAAAATCCTCTTTACTATTGCATAATGTGACTCTTTAGGATCAACTTGAAATCTCACCACAATGCCAACTACATTAACTATATGTGGTCTTAGGTGAGTCAAGTATTGAAGACCTCCAATCATAAATTTTTACTTCTTCTTCTCAATAGTAGGTATCTCATCTTTTCTTGACAACTTACAACCAGTTACCATAAGTATACCAATAGGTTTACAACTTTCTAGTCCAAATATTTTCAAAAAGTCTTTCAAATACAAGTTTAGTTCATGATAATAAAATACCATCATGGTTCTCCTTAATCTACAATCCCAAGAAATACTTCATCTCACCAATCATGCTCATCTCAAAATCCTTCTTCATTTCTCTAGAAAATTTCTCACTTGCTTCATCATCACCTCCAAAGATTATATCATCCACAAACACTTCAAAAATCAATAGATCATTCCCAATTTCCTTCAAATACAAGTTACTATTTGTAGTTCTTTTAGCAAATCTCGATTTTGCCAAATATTTATCCAACCTTGCATACCAGAATCTAGGTGCTTGTTTCAATCCATACAATAATTTCTTCAACTTAGAAATAATATCTCCTTCTTTTATCAAAAGAAATCCTTTAGGCTTCTCAATTTAAACTTCTTCAAGTTTTCCATTAAGAAATGCTAACTTGACATCTATCTGATACACATTAAATTTCTTGTTAGCCACATATGCCATAAATATTGTAACTACTTATAGTTTAGCAACAGGTGAAAATATTTTCTCATAACCAATACCTTCTTGCTATGAATAACCTTTACATACCAGTCTTTCTTTGTTACTCACAACCTATTGTGGTGTCCACAACACACACCCCATTCCTCACTAGGAATGGGGACCCCATACTTTTTTTGACTCCCGGACTCATAGTTTGAGAGTCGGGAGAAGAAAATTTGGTTAGAAGTTAGAATTTTAGAGTAAAAAAAAAACCACAAAAAAATTTTAAAAATAAAAAAATTAGAAATTGAAAAAATTATAAAAAATTATAAATTGGAAAAATAAAAAATATAGCAAAAATAAAAAAATAATTTAAAAAATTTAAAAATAAACAAATATAATACTCACGTGCTCACGGGTGCCAAGTGCTATTAGTGCATTGGGACACACGTGCTGAGGCACACCACACACCCAACTTAGCATGCGCGGGGCAAGGTGGGGGGTTATAAAACCTGCCAAAACCCTATGATTATTTTCATTTTCACGTTTGCACTTTCCGCAGGGGAGACTATCTGCCAGGTATGTTCTATGTTTTTTTTGCTTTGCCACAACATGCCACCAGCACAAATATGGTGCCCGACCTTTGATAGTGCCACCGATGCAAATATGGCACACAACCCCTTTGATATATGTCGCTGGCACAAATATGGTGCGCAGCCTTTGATAGTGCCACCAACGCAAACTTGGCACACGACCTTTGATAGTGTCATCAGTGCTCAAAACATTTCCACCATTGGGTGCGCAATGCCGCCCTAACAATGCCGCAACACCAAGAAAAAGGGGGGTCTGCAACAATGCTTTGTGCCTATGTGGTCTTAAGGCCATAGTGCGCCTCCAATACCCCACTCGCCACATGCAATTTTTTTTTTATTATTTCATTTTTTTCTTATTTATTTTAAGTTCTTAAATTGAAATATTTTAAAAATAAAAATAAATAATAAAAATAAATAATAATAATAATAATAATTTAAAAAAAAAAAAGGGAAATAAGATTAAAAAAATTTCAAATTAGAAATAAATGAATCCCCAAAGGGGGACATATTTTTAATTTTTTTCTTTTATGCTACCTATGGACTAATAAATGCTTTCTCTTGCAATTTGCAAGTAACATAACCAAGTGGTGTCCACATCCAGAGCAGCACCCAAGCTGGTCATTTTCAAGTTCCAAGGCTTACCTTCAAAATCAAGATTCCATGATGACTATGCTGAGATTAGAGATACCAACCTCGAACACACGTATTTAGGAGATTTCTTGAGAATTTGCAACAAGACAGTGGAGAGGTCAGCCTTGGTATCTACTTTGATCCATTTCGAATTAGTGAGTATAGTGTCACATCCTGTGTTAATGCAGTCAGCTGAACTAATCATGGCCCTGTCATAGCACTTTTTTCCTGATGAGAGGGTGGTCAAGAGTGTCATAGGGGAAGTAGTATTGGATTTGCAACCTGAAAACATTGAGAAGGTTTTCCACCTACCAAGAGCAAACTAGTTCATCTGAATTTCCTATGAAGTGGTTGAGAGATGGTACAGGGAGCATTAGTAAGAGGCTATTAACATTATATAATCCTCATACCTGATTGAGAAGCCTCCTCGGGGAAGGGTAACAACATAGTGGATATAACTCAAGGATACATGAAGGATGACATTAGATACTCTATCATTCTCCTAAGCAAAGTCATGGGCTTACCTGCAGTAGGTTATCTCACTATATTCACGATCAACATCATTGAGATCATCATACATGCAAGGATACCACTAGATTGGGCCACCACACTAAGTAAAAACTTGTGTGAGCAAATTAGGATGGTGAAGGACAAGAAGAAGTTTTATATGACTTCTTATATGGTGTACCTACTTGCAGCAAAGGCAACGAACTATCCTGGTTTTTATAGAAAGGTAGTATGTAGGACCCCAATGCCTGGCCATACATAGTCTACCCTTAGTTGGTGAAGAAGAAGCTCTCAACGTAGAGCAAGGAGTACATAATCATGAATGATGCATTTATCTTTACGATCATTCGATTCATTGAGGGGGACTATGGGAAGAGGTTATCTCATGAAGCCAAAGCATAGATCATAGCTCTCAATGCCTACTTCATCCAATTCAAGATATTCACGTATCTTTGGGTGGGTGGTGCATCTATCAATCCTAAGAAGCTTCTAAGATACCCAAGTGACAAGTTGATACAATTGGAGATATTTAGGAAAATTGAGTTGGCCTATGAGAAGATAAAGAGGCAACATAGACCTTGCTAGGAATGGTCATTGATCATTGGACAGTATTAGGTGAAGTGGAAATAGAATATTTTGACCTTTGAGCGGGAATGGGAGGACTCTCCCTGGCCATAATTTAACAATGTTGGAAAAGTGGAGAGTCTGGCAGGAAGAGACTTCCATCACGAGGATGCAGTTGAAGATCACTGGATGAATGCCACAAATGACTATGATGTCTGCATCAAGGACTGTTGTAGGATGACTTTGTATCTAGTAGAAAAGGCTCTCTAGTTCAATATCTCAGAGGAGATAAAGCAATCAGATTCAAAGGAGTTACTAGATCCCCTGTTCAAAGTAGATAAAATTGGTGAAAGACCTATTCTGAATGGAGAAGTTGATAGGGAAGAAGGAAATGATATTAATCATCAAATGAGGCATGTCATCAGAATGACAAAGGAATGGGTCAAAAAACCTTTCCCACTCGATCCAATTCCTAACATAGTGATCTTCCATGCACATGCTCACCCAGAAAGAGGTAAAGGGAAGAAAATAACAATTCCTACCTTCACAACTTAGTCTCCTATTAGGCCAGAAATAGTGTACCAGCTTGATCACCTAGTTGAATATTATCACCCTCTTGAAAGGAAGGGAAAGAATGAAAGGAAGAGGGCCTCCCCTTAGAGGATTTAGGCACAACAAGTTGTAGAGTAGGCACTTCCGTAGTAGTAGGAATAGAGTCCACAAGGGTCTCGAGATACTGGAGCTACTCAAGTCCAGGATGAACCGCCGTTGCCTCCCGTTGTGTCTAGCCAACTAGAAGAGGGAGAGATTCCACAAGCTTCCATTCATCCTATGCAAGATGAGCCAACTTCTCCTTCTACCTCCAAGAAATAGAAGAAAAGGATTAAGATTTGGATGAAGAAAAGGAAAAGGATCAATAGAAGATTAGTGCCTAATCCATCTATTCCTAAAATAATTCTGGAAGAAGATGAAGAAGAAGAATAAATAGAATTAGAAGAGGAATAGGAAGAACAAGTGCCCCTATAGGGAAGAACTCAGCTAGCTAGAGCCATAGAGTTGCAAAGGAGAAAGATTGCCACAGGTACCCTGCCATCCATTCAAATAGAACCTTTAGAGCTTTCTTCTTCAAAAGATGAAGTACAATAGTGGGTTGGATGAGAAAAGTAAAGAGGGTGATGATTTTTTATCAATGTTAGATTTTAATTTCATGCTTGTAGGTACAGAGTTGATTGGAGATAAGATTAGAGATACCCCTATAGGTGAACCTCAACAAGAAGACTAGATGTAGATGCCACTAGATACACTAGGTCTTGATCTTGCTCCTCCATCTCCACCATGAGCTATAGAGGTAGAACAAGGCTTGATAACCCTTCTACCTCAAAGTTTAGAAGAAGAGCAAGTTCTGAAGGAACCATCGCAAGAAAAGAGGCTGGTACAAATGGCAACCGGTGAAGTGTTAGAAGGACAAATGGTAGAATACTCTCAACCACTTTCCCAAGACACTGAGGTTCAAGATATAGGTTCTACTGAGACTAAGGCTACACAAGGGGGACCCTCACAATAGGATACAACTCCCAATAGGAGTGACAAAGGGAAGGAAGTTGCAGAACATATCCCTTTGCCATCAAGAATTAGGTCCTCAATAGGACGCATCCCTAGATGGATCCAAAAGTATATAATGACAAGAACAAAGCCTAAATTCCATGCTTTAGAGGAAGAAATTTGTGACATTGCAGAGATCTTGAATAAATCTGAGTCTCCATCACATGAGGTAGCACCATTGGCATTTGTCACCACCATATGGAACCAGGATTTATTTGCACAAGTGGCTCTCCCTCCTGAAGGCACATAATATAAATTGAAGGATGTTGTGTTGGGAAGACCTCCATGGGATTCAACTCAACAAATGATGACTATGGGATTCAAAGAGGTTCTTAAGTACATGGAACAAGAGGAGATTGAACTCCAAGTGCTTTGAAGGCAAGTTGAGATCCTAAAGGGATATCTAGCCAAAGTTGTTGGTCCTCTTGATCCTGAAAACCCAGAGCATACTTTGAACACTATACTTAGAGAAGGGGGAGGTGTGCAAGTTGACCCATTTTTGGGAGATTTTTAGGAGTGGTGAGAAAGTTTTGAGGAGAAAGGTATCCAGATCATCACAGGGAATCTGAAGTTACTAGATGCTACGCAGGAGAATGTGAATAAGATGGTAGCAATTTTGAAGTACGACTTCTATATCATGGATGAAGTACGAAATTGGAGCAAGGATTTGCAAACTCTACAAGCCATAAAGGGGCAAAGGTATCAACTTTTGATTGATGTATATACAGGGGATGAGTTAGATATGATTGATGATTGGATAGAGAAAATAATGGATAGCAATAAAGTAATGGAAACATTACATGAGGAAATTCATCGGCTCAAAAATCAAGCTAAAGAGAAAATTTTGGAAGTACAAAAACATTATAGCAATGCGTGCTTGGATATTTTTGAAGATTATGAGTGAGAAAAATTGTTACTTGTAGAGACAGTAGTAGAGAATTTCAAGAAGATTTTTGTGGAAGTTGTTGATGATGAGGACATCTGATAGGCCTTTAAAACTAAAGAAGCATTGCTAGAATTAGATACCAAACTCGAGGATTTTGAAGATACCCAAATTGAGGTGGACAACTACAGACAGAAGGTCAAGGGAAAGTATGAGGCTTTAGATCTTCAAAATGTGGCTAAAATTATTGAGATGATGGAGAAATTCAAGGGAAAACATCCAAACATATCTTTGGGATGAAGAAGAACAAAACCCAGAAGCCAAAATTTCAATTTTGCCACTTAGTAAAATTTTTAGATTTTTGACCCTGTCGAGGTCTGCAGCTCTGTAGCTCTGTAGGTACATAGGTCTATAGCTTCATAATTCTGAGGTGCACCTATAGTTAACTACTTGTTCAAAAAATACCACTTTCCATGCAATGGGAATGCATTTTAACGACAGTTTAACTCTGACAAATGCCTAGTGAAGAGGAAGCTTCTATTTTTAGCATTTCCAAATACTTCCACTTCGACTAAAGGCTTCCTCCTATTTTCTCTCTCATATTTTCTTTTTGTTTGACATGTAAAGGGATCATGCATCCAATTAATGAATATAAAATGGATGGAGTCCCTCTTAGCACTAGTTTTATAGTTAGTTTGTATATAATTAGTTTTTTTTATTAGTTAAAAGCATTTTATTGCATGAAGATATCTCACACTCTCAACACAAATTGAGGGGACAATTTTCTTTAAATACCCCATTGCAATATGTAATCAGGGCTGCTATTATTATGCAATAAAATTATGCTTTTGTTGCTCGCATTTGGAGTGTAGTGATTCTTGCCTAAATGTGTCATTGTTTTGTGAATTTTATTCATGAGATTGTGATTGAGCCAAAGATTTATTGCATTCTTTTAGTTCTAGTGTTTGCTATAGATTTATGAATTCTACTGACGTAATGATCTTGAGAAGAGATCATCAAATTGTGCCTGCATAGCCTTTTGTCTCACATGAGCACACTTTCTATGGCCTTGCAATTTGATGAAAGGTGAAATATCATATGATTGTTAAAGTTTCTCACCGATGATTAAATCAGTGAATTCTAGGAAGTCTTGCTCCTATTTTCATTGGTTTCCTACCAATTTCTTTGAAAGTTTAACTCATAGTGTGTTGTTTTTTATAGCTTATGTCTGTTTAGGATTTCAATTTCATGTTTTTTTTTTTTTTTTTTCATTATTTGCTTTGCTAACCCCTTGTTAGAATAGGAACTCATTTTAGTTGCATTATTAGAGTTGCATTCATTGAAAAACCCAAAAAATACAAAAATATTGTTCTTTTGTGTGTGATTTTGAGACAGAAAACAGATTCACTTCATTCCAAGATCATAATAGAACCAACAAAGGCCTCCTCATGAACAATCACATTTATCTTTAACTGAGAAAATTTTGGTACGTCACAAGACAAATACTAAACCTTGGAGTTGATCCCAAAATATTAGCCTTTCAAGAGAGGAATTGCACAATGGATTCCTTCCATTGACCTCGTGCAAAATGGCCATCCAACAGAAGTGGCACTAGAAGGAGGGCCCCCTTTTGACTCCCAAAAAATAAGAAAATTTGTTAAAGTTTTGAAATTTTGCACTTCTACAATAATCTATGCTTCACAAAAGTTCAGAAAAAATTTCTTGAGTTTTTGAAAAATTTAGTTCTACAGCTCCATAGGTACATAGGTCTGCAGCTTCGCAGGTGTGCAGGTGCACAAAACTCTGTGGTGTGCAAAATTTAGAGAGGTGAGAAAGTGTGCTTCTATAGAGGTACATTTTTTTTAGAATTGATGCAAACTAGAGGATATTGATCCAAAATCCCCATTTTAGTGAGCATTAAGGTCTACACCAAGTGCACATGAGTTTCTTGAGCTTACCCACTTCCACAAACCACGTATTGACAAGGGAATACCCCGAATTCAACCACTTCCATTCCAACTTTCATCATCTTCTTCCACTCTGCCTTCACTCCAACCACCTGGTGGACCACCACACATTCCAATAGCTACTCCTCAACAACCATTGTTAGGTCTGCCAAACCCTCCAATGGCCTTTTTTGTTAACATCGTGGACTCACCAATAAACTTGAGAGGTGCACTCCATGACCTGCCTAAGATCCCTAAGAATTTTTTCCCCAGATTCATTTATGGTGAAAAATGAACTGTCGAAAATCATGTCAAGGTATTCAAGGAAATTTACAACTACAAGCAGGTCGCTAATGAGGACATGGTTCTTCATTTATTCCCCTACTCTTTGGGGGAAATCGCCTTCAATTGGTACATTAATTTGCCACTAGGATGTATTAGAGATTGGGACACATTCAAAAAATTGTTCTTGGAACAATTCAAAACATTCATTAACCTAGCTATGATACATCAACAATTTATATCAATCAAAAGGGATCAAGTTGAGATGGTTTCTCACTTCAATCACCACTTTCATATGGCATATCGCAAGATGGAGATGCCATACACCATACTGGTTGAAGCTGCTATTCAAATTTATCTGAATGTAATGGACCATCTCACGACCATTTTTCTGAGAAGACTTCTTGTACAAAATATCAACATATTGGACAAAGTCTTCACAAAAGAAATCACCTTCACTAAGAAAGCTAATCCTAACGGAGGAGGATTAATGCTTCTAGCTCCTGCTATCAAATTGATGCTAGCATACCCTGTCAGAGTACCCATGCTGACTAGTCAATTCATACCCATGAATCCAGTTCCATTACAATAGGCCCCTGCTCCTCAAAATCCTGCTCTAACATATCCAGGGTATGAACCTCCAAAAGCTGCCTTCTTTGAGCAAAAGGCAATAGCACCTGCTGAAGTAGACAATAACCTTATTTCAAAAGTTAGTCGAATGAAAAAGACTATGTCCCAAATGAACAACGAACTAACTCATCTTAAGTTGTCTCAAGGAAAAAATAACAACTTCCAAAGAAACAATGTTGGTCGTTACAACAACAATTATGGCCAAAATTATAACAGGAACTTCAATGGGAACAATAACAACAAAAATGTAGGAAACAACAGTGGGGGAAACAACTTCAATCCTCCTGATCACAAAAATGGCTTCCAAAGATAGAATCGACAATGGAACATTCGACCAAATAATGGAAGTATTCCTATCAACAACAACAATAACAATGTTCAGTATGTAGATATCAAGTAGTATGACGATGGTCAGAATGCACCCAACAATGATGGTTCATATTACAATGGGAATCAAGAGATGGCTTAAAGTTCACAAGTAAATGATAATGCTCCTCCTATGCAGTTTAACGCTATGTTACTAGAATCCTATGATTCTACATAGAATGTGCAAGTAGAGAAACTGGCTAGTGAAGAGTTCTCTTTCCCATTCAGTCGGGAACCTAATATTCAACATGATGAGATGGTTTCCTTTTGTAATGACAATGGAAATATGCATAATCTGAGAAATAGAAAGGAACCTTTGATGGATGGGATTCCTCCAAGCTTGCAACAAACTCCACCTGATCCAAGAGTGAGTAACAATCCATCACTAGTAAGACCAATGTAGGGAGGACAACAGAATCAAAATCAAGTGAATGTACCAACCATATTGAAGAATCCTACTTGGTTCACTAAAAAGTACAATGCGATAGAAGATTTGATGAGGACTAAGGCAAATATGTCCATGTTTGACATGTTACAGAATTTTCCACAACAACGAGAAGCTCTTATGAAGACATTGGATCGTACAAAGGTTTCCCACAATATGAATGTTGTTCCTCAAATGATAATATCTTAACAAGTGAATGTTGTAGAAGCGATGCCCACTATGTTTAAAGACAAAATTGAGGTACCCCCATTTTTTCTCAGCATCCAGATATATGGGAAGAATCTTCACAATTGCCTCATTGATTCAGGAGCTTCATGTAATGCAATGCCCTTATCAATAGCTCAAAGGCTAGGAGTTAGTCCCCAACCCTCTAATCGAGTAGTGATACAATTGGATAAAACAAAGGTAAAAGTCATTAGTGTATTGACAGATGTGTGGATACAGTTAACAATTGACCCCCCAGATCTAGGATGTTATTGACATACATGTGGTTGACATTCCAGAGACATATGGGTTGCTCTTGAGCAGAGAATGGATGAAACGTCTGAGAGGATGGTTTTCTATAATCAATTGTGGTTGCCATGGAAAGGATTGAACAATTAAATCAAGATAGATGTTGAGCCCAAATTGAAAACAATGATCACATATTACAATGCCCCGAATGAGATAGCATTCTTACAATCGAATTTGGGTTCATACAAAGTGATGGTATTGGATGTGGTTGTCATGAGCCCAAATTTAAGGATATATGAATATTTGAATAACATATTATACAATGATAATAATTAAGAATAATAATATTATAATCCATTATAATAATGATATATTTGACAATGTAAAATAATATATAAGATTATAGCATAATTGTAATGTAAAATATTATATTAAATAACAAATAAGTAATTTGATGATAAATGATATCAAGCACTAATAATAATTCTATAACGCACCTACATTATAATATAATTGAGAATTACATATTATTATAAATAATATACAAAGAAATATACTATGTAATAGTATTATGAATAATGATATTATTAATATAATATATATATGTTATATGTTATAATTACATTATAAATCTATAGCTGATAGTATATCTAAACTATTATCACATTGATAACTAAGGGTACTGAATTGATTAACTAATTTAATATAACAATGTACTATATTATGATCTAATAATATAGTTAATATAATCAGTTAATATTAAGAAATCATTATACTAATAGCTATTAGATAAAATAATTGTCAAGGAGAGGTGCCCATTGCGTAAAGAAAGGTTGATACCTAAAATTAATATTTTCTTTTGGATTCTTTTGTAGGATAAGATCTTGACACTAGATAATTTAATAAAGAAAGGATTCATCATTATTAATAGGTGTATTCTTGCAAGAATGATTGTGAATCTATCACATCATTTCTAGATTATTCATTGACCTCCATTCTAATATTAAATGACTTGATATTTGAAATCAAACAAGTCGACATTTCATTGATTAGAATGATTCTTCAATATTATGTAATTATATTAAATATATTAATATCATGCCATTGTATATACGTATCTTAATACATCCATATTACCTTATTCTTATATCATACTTTAAGAGGGAATCCTATAATTGGATAATGTAATAATAGTTCATATGCTATTATCGATTGTTCACAAAAGAAATAATATTGATACACTATATGAATAAATATTAGTTATTATTCATAATCATAGTAAATATAAACATTATTAATAATATACATTAATGAATAAATGAATTATGCAATATATACCTAGCCGATAGTAATTGTATTACATATATAAATAAATATTATAATAATGAAAGATTATAATATATTTAGTCTATGTAATATTAATAACTAATAAAGATAAATTGATTAATTAATCGATATAATAAGGATACAAGAATTGATATAAATACAATATGATATATATAATAAAGGATGGTAATAATGGTGACAACATTATTATGTTATATAGATGGCTTATATTATCCATAAGCCCAAGGATACACTACAAATATGGAAGTTTAAATAATTAATAAATGTTATGCATATATATAATATATATTAATGTATATTATTCAATATATGCTAATAATCATTATTAAACCATAACCATAACAACTAGTTAATTATTTGAAGGGTTGCAACCATATATGACCATTCACTTGTAATAGCATATATAATAGAGCAAATGATAGACTAAAGGGATATCATAGACATATCATTATTAAAAACTTATCAAATACAGAATAAGTAAGGAAATGTCCAAAAAGGGGACATTAGAGTGATTCCAAAAAATACACTTCAAGATTAGAACGAAGAACCTAAGGCGCTAGTACCCAAAAGTGAAACCGTGACATAGTTCATAGACAATATGGTAACTAATTTACAATGTTTAGGAGAGGAAGCCGATCCTAGCATCGTCCTCCTTCTAGGATTTTGTCAGTTACACAAATTTAGTCACTTTGAGTTTGAATGCTCATCTTGCCAAGAAGCAGTTGCAAAGGTACTAACACACATAATGGAAAACAAGGATAAAAGGATCTCAATAGTTGAACTCACATAAAGTCAAGATCTGGTGAACTCATCTGACCTCGTTAAAAATATTGAAGAGGAAAGTTAAGATCTAAACATGTCATATAGTGATACCTCTTCAGATGGTGGAGGCTTGTCTTCTCCTCCTCTTGGAATAATAAAAGTCCAAAGAAGAAGATGATATGTGAAAGGTGAAGGATGGACTTTAGTAGTCATTCATCCTGAACCTAAAGTTGAGGAAATCAAAGAGCTGATAGGGGAGATTTAAGATAAACAAGAAAAATGCACACTTCCTCTATCTACAGATTATGAAGGGGACTCATCAAGTCCTACATAAGGAAAGTTACAATGGGTTCCTAAAAAATAATCATTCAAGGCCCAAGTGAAAGAGAAACTAAGGACGAATAAGCATAAAGTTAGGAAACCTAAGGAAAATTCAATTTGGACACTCCACTTTGATGGTTCTAGGTGCAAGATGGGAGCTAATGCAGGTATCGAATTGGTCAACCCAAAAGGTAGGTCTTTCTATGCCGCGTATTGATTGTAGTTTAGATGCACTAAAAATGCTATAGAATATGAGGCATTAATCTGAGGACTCCTCTTTGCACTAGAGAGAGGAGTCACAACTCTTAAAATCGAAGGGGATTCTCAATTGGTCATACAAAAAGTAAAATCCATATACACTTGCAACGACAAAAGATTACTTGCTTATAGAAAAAGGGAATGGGATATATTGGATGACTTTGAAGCTTTAAACATCAAATCCATCCCAAGAAGAAAGAATATGGTAGCAAATGCTCTTGCCATTTTAGCAAGTGCTTTGCAACCAGTTGAAAGAACCAAGTTGAAAAGATTCTCAGTAGAATTGGTTGCAGTTCCATCTATTCCTGATAATATCACAAAATTTTAGGTCTCTCAAGATGATCAACATATACTTGAGTTTATCATGTGCAGTCGTCATTTTGAAGGAAAAGAGATTGATGATACACCAGATGACATCCCTGAAGATGATGGGCTCGAAGATGAAGATGGGATTCTTAATCTGAAAACCAACACTATTCCAAAAGGAATGGTTGAACTTGAACACATCTTTGACCATGATGAATTAGTACTCAATAGGAGGGTAATCCAAGAAAAGGGAATCAAAGAATGTGACTTGTACAATTTGGGTACTAATGAAGAACCAAGGATGGTAAGGATAGGAAAAGTGTGCAACTCACATGAAAGGGAAGATACACTCAAATTACGTACTGAGTATAAGGATGTCATTTCTTGGAGCTATGAAGAGCTGAAGACTTATGACCCTAAGATTATCACACATGATATCCCACTTAATTCTGATGCCAAACCATTCCAACAGAGACAAAGACTGGTAAATCTTCTCATTGAACCACTAATCATGAAAGAAGTAAAGAAGTTACTAGATGCTAAGATCATATTTCCTATCCACCATTCCATATGGGTGGCAAATTTGGTTCCTGTGCAGAAGAAGACAGGAGAGATTCACCTTTGTGTTGACTTTCGCAACTTGAATCTAGCATCTCAGAAGGATAACTACCCTCTACCCTCACTGGATGAGTTATTGCAAATTGTTAAATGGTTAAAAAATGATGTCATTCTTAGATGGATATTCTGGATATAACCAAGTGATGGTTGATGAAGAAGATCATTTGAGGATAAATTTCATGACTAAGTGGGGAAATTTTGCCTACAGAAGGATGCCCTTTGGAACTATTAATGCAGGAGCTACATTTCAACAAGCGATGGATGAAGCTTTCAAAGGAGTGATTAATAGATGTATTTCCATCTACATTGATGACTTGACTATCTTTTCAAAAGATTGAAGTACCCACATTGCTGATCTAAGGCAAGTATTCAATAGGTGTCATAAATATGACATATCTCTCAATCCCAAGAAATGTTCATTTGGCATTACTAAAGGAAAGCTCCTAGGACATGTTATTTCTGAAGCCAAAATTCCCATTGATCTAGACAGAGTCAAATCCATTTTCAAGTTAGCACTTCCACATAGTCGGAAGGAATTGAAGTCTTTCTTTGGGTAGATAAATTTGTACGAAAATTCATAACTGGATTTGTAGAGATAGTTCATCCCCTTAATGACTTACTCGAAAAGGGGGCTAAAACAAAATGCGTTCCAGAGATAAAGAAGTCATTTGAAGATATCAAGGTGGCCATTTCTACAGCCCCAGTCCTAGTGAGTTGAGATTATGAGTTTCCTTTCAAGATCTATTCCTTTGCCTCTAAACATTCTTGCATAGGGATCCTAACACAGAAAAGGGAAAAGGAAGATGAGAGACCAATTTCTTTTATGAGTTGTCCTTTGAAGAATGCAGAGTTGAATTATTCAAACCTTGATAAACAATATTTTGCATTGATCAAGGCAATAAAGAAGTTTCATCACTACATACTGAGAAGTAAGGTGTATGCGATTATACCTAATCTAGCAGTAAAGATGCTTTTGATGCAAAATGAACTTGGTGAAAGGAGAGGAAAGTGGATGGCCATACTTCAAGAATTTGACCTCAAAAATTAAATCTATGAGGTTAGTTAGAGGACAAGGGTTATCAAAAATGATAGTTGATAACTAGGATGGAAATGAAAAGAAATTCAACTTTGATGACAGGACAGATAAGGATGACCAAAAGAAGATGGTTGTGTCACAAGTTGATGTTAATTAGGGAGTGGTGATAGATGTAGGGTACCATGACATTGTTTATTATCTCGTACAGGACCAATGCCCCAAGTGGATGAATAGTTCACAATTTAAGGGACTTAAAATGAAGTGTGAATCTTATATACTGCATGACAACAAGTTGTACAAGAGAAACTATTAAGGGATTTATCTAAAGTGTTTAGGTCATGAAGAAGCAAAAGAAGTCTTGGAACTCTTTCATGATAACTATGGTATAGGAGATGGTTCGACATAAGCAACAACTTACATGATTGTAAGATTGGGTTATTTTTGGCCCTTGATATTCAAAGACACTTTCGAGCATGTACGCTCTTGTCATATCTATCAAACCAGTGCCAATAGAGAAAGGAATCTAGCAATGCCCTTACAAAATGTGTACGAGATTTGCCCCTTCACAAAGTGGGGGCTGGATTTTATTGGTCCGGTAAATCCACCATCGTCAACTGGATATACTTTTATTCTTACAGCTACAAATTACTACACACAATGGACAAAAGATTAAACATTCAAAAATTGCACTACTAAGGTGGTGATAGATTTTTTAGAAGAATACATTGTTACCAAGTTTGGAATGCCCTTTGCCCTTGTATGTGATAACGGATCTACTTTCACATCTGCATTCTTGACCCAATGCGCATTTGAAAACAAAGTCATTATCAAGTTCTCTTCAAATTACTACCCGCAAGGAAATTGGGTAGTAGAATCTACAAACAAGAACTTGATCATAGTGATAAGATGATTATTGGAGGAGAATCCTAGGGATTGGCATACACAACTCAAATATGCCTTATGGGTAGATCAAGTGAGATTCAAAAAAACCTTGGGGACTTCTCCATATTTTCTTTTTTATAGACAAGAACTAGTGTTTCCACTTAATCTCAAAATTCCTATTTTGAAGTTCATAAGTGGGTATGTTGAAGATGCTGACAAAGTGAAAATCTAATTAATGAATCTTTTAGAGATGGATGAAAAATG
Source organism: Cupressus sempervirens (assembly GCA_028749045.1). Taxonomy (NCBI): domain Eukaryota; kingdom Viridiplantae; phylum Streptophyta; class Pinopsida; order Cupressales; family Cupressaceae; genus Cupressus; species Cupressus sempervirens. The sequence continues at coordinate 765,797,711 of CM053789.1, read as the reverse complement.
AAAAACTACATTAGAGCACATGGCTAAACATCAGGCGATTGTGAAAAGATGGTTTCAAAAGAGAGCCATGATCAAATAATTTAGGATTTCTGACCTTGTTCTACTCTACGATAAGCGAAAGAAAAGTTGGGTAGTCATACCAAGTTTCAATGCTTATGGACAAGCCCTTATGAAATCGAGAAAATTATGGGAGAAAACACTTTTAGGCTCAGTTCCTTGCAGGGGGAATTTCTTCCCTTGCCCATAAATGGGAAATTTCTGAAGCATTATTTTGAAGCCTAAAAGCCACAAAAAAAATTTAGTTAGATTTTATTTTTGCATTTAGCTTAGATTTTCATTTTTTCAAGTGTGTTTATTTCTGCAAATGCTTTTTCTTTCAGTCATGCATTTCCTTTCAAAGTTGCATTAGTCCTAGGGGGAAAGGTGTACTTGAGATTTTCTCTTAAGATTTCACTAACCACTCTTTGGTTCTGATTGCAGGAAGAGGTATTTCTTTGTCAAAACATTTAGATGATTGTGTGTCTTATACCAACCAAGTAGTGGATATTTCTTGTGGAAATAAGGAACTCTCAATTTGGAAATTAGAGGTCTAGACCAACAAGTTCTCAACACTTTGCAAATCCTAAAAATTTGATTATTTTAGGTGTTGTCAATTTGAAGTCAGAGATGGTGAGAGATGATCCAAATTTTACCTAGTTCAAATAGGAGTGATCTCCTCGAAAGGTTACTATGATCATTGATTTGGCGTGAGAGTTTTCCTAAAAGTTCTAAGAGGGGAACGCAAGAGATGTTCACAAGAGATCAAATCTGAGAAACGACACCGATGTTTTGACTACACAGTCGAAGCGTATCAGGATACAAAAAAAAAAGGCAAGAGAAGAAAGAGAAAAATATGGTGTTAAGTCTGAAGGATTCTAAAGATCTAAAATGACAAAAGATACATTCTCAAAACAAAGTATCTCATTCTCAAAGCATTGTCTCTTCAAAAGTAACATTTTGAAAGATGTGGAGGGATTATTCAAAAGCTAGAAAATTAAAAGAATGTGACATCTTGTCAAGAGCCCTCAAATTGATTCTCTCATCTGGTCAAGCAACTGATTGATAAAAAGCCTTCATGGATATTCTAAATGAATGAGCTAGGAGGAGTGGAAGATCATTTCAAGTTGTTAGAAAACTTTTATTGACTACATCCTAACATGTCAAAGGGAATGAATACACAATGCACACATTGAGTTTGAAGGTTTTGAGTTTTGAGTTTTTGATTGAAGAGTCATTTGAAAGACGCTCGAGATGTTCAAAGTTTGGTTGGTGTTTGACACATGTTCCAAATAAATGTTTTTTGATGAAGAAATGCCTTGGTCATTTCTTCCTTTTTTCGAGGCTATTTGTTGTGGTGTTCACAACACACACCCCATTCCTCACTAGGAATGGAGACCCCCTACTTTTTTTGACTCCTAGACTCACAGTTCGAAAGTTGGGAGAAGAAAGTTTAGTTAAAAGTTAGAATTTTAGAGTAAAAAAGAAATACAAAAAAATAGAAAAAAAATAAATAAATGAGAAATTGAAAATATCACAAAAAAATTGGAAATTAAAAAAACAAAATAAAAATGGAAAAAAAAAACAAAAATAAAAAACAAATTAAAAAATAAAATAAAATAAAATAAAATAAAAAAATATAATACTCGCGTGCACATGGGTGTCGAGTGCGCACCACACATCGACACATGCACGTCGAGGCATGCCACACACCCAACTTAGTGTGCCGAGTGCTCAGTATCATGGATGAAGTATGAGCCTGGAGCAAGGATTTGCAAACTCTACAAGCCATAAAGGGGCAAGGGTAACAGATTTTGATTGATGTATATATAGGGGATGAGTTAGATATGATTGATGATTGGATAGAGAATATAGTTGATAGCAATAAAGTAATGGAAACATTACATGAGGAAATTCATCGGCTCAAAGACCAAGCTAGAGAGCAAATTTTGGAAGCAAAAAAACATTATAGCAATGCGTGCTTGGATATTTTTGAAGATAATGAGTGAGAAAAAATGCTACTTGTAGAGACAGTAGTAGAGAATTTCAAGAAGATTTTTGTGGAAGTTTCTGATGATGAGGACATCTGACAGGCCTTTAAAACTGAAGAAGCATTATTAGAATTAGATACCAAACTCAAGGATTTTGCAGATACCAAAATTGAGTTGGACAACTATAGATAGAAGGTCAAGGGAAAGTATGAGACTTTAGATCTTCCAAATGCAGCTAAAATTATTGAGATGATAGAGAAATTCAAGGGAAAACATCCAAACATAGCTTTGGGATGAAGAAGAACAAAACCCAGATGCCAGAATTTCAATTTTGCCACTTAGTAAAATTTTGAGATTTTTGACCTTGTCAAGGTCCATAGCTCTATAACTTTGCAGCTCCATAGGTATGCAAGTTTGTAGCTCCACAATTTAGAGCTGCATTGATAGTTAACTACTTGTTCCAAAAATAGCACTTTCCATGCAACGAGAACACATTTTGATGGCAGTTTAACTCTGACAAACACCTAGTGAAGAGGGAGCTTCTAGTTTTGGCATTTCCAGATACTTCCACTTCAATTGAAGGCTTCCTCCTATTTTATCTCTCATATTTTCTTTATTTTTGACATGTAAAGGGCTCATGCATCCAATTAATGAATATAAAATGGATGGAGTCCCTCTTAGCACTAGTTTTATAGTTAGTTTGTATATAATTAGTTTGTTTTATTAGTTAAAAGCATTTTATTACATGAAGATATTTCTCACTCTCAATACAAATTGAGGAGACAATTTCCTTTAAATACCCCATTGCAATATGTAATTAGGGCTGCCATTATTATGCAATAAAATTATGCTTTTGGTGCTTGCATTTAGAGTGTAGTTATTCTTGCTTGAATGTGCCATTGGTTTGTGAATTTTATTCATGAGTTTGTGATTGAGCCAAAGGTTTATTGCATTGTTTCTAGTTGTGTGATCTTTTAGTTCTTGTGTTTGCAATAGATTTATGAATTTTGTTGACATAATGAGCTTGAGAAGAGATCATCAAATTGTGCCTACATAGCTTTTTGTCTTGCATGAGTGCCTTTTTTCTCACTGATGATTGCATTAGTGGATTCTAGGTAGCGTTGTTCCTATTTTCATTGGTTTCCTACTGATTTCTTCAAAAGTTTAACTCGGAACATGTTTTTTTCTATAGCTTATGTCTGTTTAGGATTTCAATTTCAAGTTATTTCAATTTCATGTTATTTGCAAGCTTTTAGTTTCATTATTTGCTTTGCTAACCCGTTGTTAGAATAGGAACTCATTTTAGTTTCATTATTAGAGTTGCATTCATTGAAAAACCTAGAAAATTATACAAAAATATTGTTCTTTTGTGTGTGATTTTGAGATAGAAAATAGATTTACTTCATTCTATGATCATAATAAAACTAGCAAAGTTCTCCTTGTGAACAATCACATTTATCTTCAACTAAGTGAATTTTGGTACGTTGCAAGACAAATACTAAATCTTGGAGTTGATCCCAAAAGATTAGCTTTTCAAGAGAGGAATTATGCAATGGATTTTTGACATTGACCTCGTGCAAAACGACTGCCCAACACAACCTCACCTTGTTGATTCATCTTATTTTTGAAAACTCACTTTGTTCTTATAACATTCTTGTCTTTAGGATTAGGAACCAATTCCCATGTATCATTCTTTTCAATTTGATATAATTCTTCTTTCATAGCTTTAACCCAAAAATCATCTTTACTACCTTCATCAAGACTCTTAAGGTCTACTTGGAAAATCAAACATAGTTCTTCTCTATGTACCTTATTCCTTGTCATCACTCTTTTTCTTTGCTATCATCTTTTCCAAATATAATCTCTCTATCATTTATCTATGCCTTATTTGCACCAAGCACTTCTCTGCTCTTAATATCAGGTTCATTGGATCTTACATCCAAATTTGCATACCCACATCACATAGAATCCCTTAGATCACTTACTCACTTTATTCACTTAATAAAAAATTCACAAATCCACACTTGATACACACTCTCATACCTCCACAACAAAGGAAAACATACTTCCTTTATACCAAGTCCTTAAACTAATTATTGAGTCATCTTTGAGGCTTTCTCAAATTATAAATACAATTAATACATGTTACATTACATCTTTTCATAATTACATAACATTGTTCAATCATAGTTTTCACAATCCTTCACACGTAAAACCTCAAACTTAGGGCAATCAATCACATCATCTTCATCATGTCTTCTTATACTGTATGAATACACTTAACCAAATTTTATCTCTATTAGGAGATGTAATCCAATTACCAGAACCGCTTCTTAGAAACTCTTCCAGAATACTGTCATTAATAAATATCGAATAATTGTCAATTGTCTTCATATTTTTACATGCGCACTTAACCACATAGTTAGGACACTCCATAGAACATGTCCACAAATGCACATAACCACATCTTCAATCCTCAAATCACTTGACCTTAATCTTTTTTTGATACTCTACTAGTATTCAAAAAATAACCACTATATTGACATCAATGGAAAACATTGCCATGAATGTACCATATAATCATAATTACAATCTCCCCAATGCTCCAAAAATTCTAGGATACTTCTCCATAGGAATATTATCAACATTCATACTAACAATCTCCCCCTTTGGCATTGATGACAACATAGATGATAAACATCTAAGTTCCATGATTACCAAACATATATCTCTTTTGCAGCTTCTCAAATATACTCTTTCTTTTCAAATCCTCTTCATCAATCAAATATGAATCTCATGAACAACTCTCCATCAATGTGCTACTCCCCCATTGATGGTCTTTCCTTATTGAAATCAATACTTTCTCCATAGGATGGTTTTCATGTACATCTTCTCCCCCATTGGCATCAATTAAAAAGGCATCATTATGTCAATCTGCTACAAAATATCTTTAACAAGATCAAGTGTCCAAAGACATTGTTAAATACTAGTTTACAAGAGTCCTTCATAACTCAACTATATCACAAATACTCCCCCATAGAGGAAGCATCAAGTATCCAATCCAGATAAACAATAGTGCTCTATATCATTGGATGGATGTAATCCCTACATAAACTATTTAGAAGTAGGTAGGGGCATAACCCCAAGAATACCTCTCAAGCACTCAAACGTATCCTTTGGAAAAAGTTTTTGTAGATATATTTGCTATCTAATCCTTTCTATTGATATACTCTAGTCTAATCTCTTTCTCTACAACTTTCTCTCTCAAAACATGATACTTGATAGATATGTTCTTTGTCTTTAAATGTAACACAAGATGCAAGCACATTGCTCATTTTTCTTTTAGACATCCTTTAAGAGTGAATCAAAGGATAAACCTAGAAAATGTTACAAATCAAAGATTTAAAGGAATGTCAATATGTGAGAGATGATGAGATTGAACTTAAATATATTAATTTTTTGATAGTGATGATGAAGATGAAATTAAGTTTGTTTCTATTAAGGAAGAGAGTCCTGTTAAGGAAGAAAATGCACTTGTATCACATGTTGCAAATAAGAAATTTATTAGATAATAGACAATTGACACTCACATCACAAGATAGGTGACAAAGAAGAGTTTATTGAATTTACAATATATGACATAGGTATAGTAAGAGTTGGAAACAATGCATCTTTTTCTATCAAGAGAAAGGGATCCAATTTTCTTGAAGGTAAGACTAACACAAATGATGTATACTTTGTTGATGTTTTGAAACATAACTTGTTGAGTGTTGGGAAACTTTTTGACAAGGGATATTACCTACAACTCACTAAGAAGACATGTATAATAAAGGATAATCATGGAAAAGTTGTTGACACAGGCACAAGAACTATAGGTAATGTTTTTCAATTAAATCATACTAAGATCAATTATTTAGTTGTAAAAGTTGATTATAGTTGGTTATGGAATGGAAGATTTTGTCACATATTTTTTATTAAAATAGTGAAGGTAAGTAACTCTAATGTTGAAAGCAATCTACCAAAGATTGTGAAACCTTCTATATGATGTGCAAGGAATGTGTGATGACTATAAAAAAGAAGATTACTTTTCCTAGCAAGACATTTAGTACTTCAATGAATTTGTAAATTATTTATACAAATTTATGTGGCCCTACAAAGACTAAAACTTTCTATGGTGAGAGGTAATTCATTCTTTTCATTGGGTTGCATTAAAATAATGTGGGTTGCATTTTTAAGAGAGAAATATGAATCTTTTGACAAGTTTAAGTTATACAAGGCTAAAGTTAAAAATGAATCTGGTTTAAGAATGAAAAGTTTGAGGTTTGATAGAGGCAGAGAATATACTTCTAACCAATTCAATGCTTTTTGTAAGGATAATGGAATTTGCAGGCAAGTTTCAACACTTAAGACAGAACAATAGAATCGTATAGTAGATATATTCACTAAAACATTGGCTAAGGATGCCTTTGAGTATCTCATAGGTATTCTTGGGTTAATTTCCCCCTTAGTATATAGTAATTGATATAACATTTCAGTTTAGTATAGGTGTAAATTTTTCTACTAGTATAGTCAAATGAATGAGAAGGAAAGGTGGAAGATCAAAGGCATTGGCAAAAAGGATCAAGGAAGGTTAACAAATTTTTTCCATCAATGCCAAAGGGGGAGATAGTTGGACTTACAAGTTTCTTTAGCATAAACATTGGATATTGGTGATGCTAACTCTTAACACACCAATGTGTTGCCATTGATTGGATACCAGTGAATAAGGTGAATACATATATGATGTACCGATAGACTATGCCATCACTAAGATAAAGAAAGGGATAAAGAAAAGACAACACATAAAAATATAATAAGTGATAAGATGAATACATTATGTTGATTCATCATCAATGTAACATAATAGAGATATACACATGACACCTTTATGTGACAACCATATAGTCAAAGCAACAAAAGGATGTAAGGAAAAAGGCTAGCTATATACTCATTGGAAGACATAAAAGCTTAAATGAGTAGTAACCTATGCATAGGTATCATAGGAAGTCTATGAACATCTCAAGTATGTTATTCAAATATTGAATGCATCAGTTTGAGCAAGATTTTTAGGGTTTTTGCACCTAGACGATGAAGATTGTATATAACTTGGAAACTTCTTTTTCGAAAGTGTTTGTTGTTGCTACTATTATTGTTAAATTTATTAGAAGAAGTAAAGATATAAGAAAAGAAAAGAGATGAGAAGTTGCATGTTGGTAAATTGTAGATAAAGTTGTGTAGATAGGAATAAAGGTGATGTTACATAGATGACTAAGGAAGCTAATTAAGTGAGTGAAGAACCAAGTATCTTAAGGGTATGCACTCAACTAGGAAAGATGTGCCATTAGATTAGATTAACCATTTTGATTGCTTCATTTCTATTGTAATCATTTGTAAGATCTTGACCATGCATGCTTCAATACTAAGCATATTGTAAATCCTCTAACCAGATACCTCCTAGAAAGGCGTGTTCTAGATCCTCTAACAAATGGTAGCTTTGAAAGGCTTTTGTAATCCTAATAGTTTTATATCATTTATAGTTGGATGATTTCTCAGAAGGAACAACTATAGCCTTTAATCAGGAAACCTTTTATATGAAGTAAAAGGCTAGTGGGTACATTGCTCCCACCATGTTTTTCAACCTCTCATTGAGGGTTTCTACATACAAGAATTCACAATTCATTAATGTTTGTTTATGTGAATTTCTATTTTATATGTTATTTCTTTCATCATTGTGTTAATAGTTGAGAAATTGGTATATCAAATATTTGGTGTGATTATATAGTAGACTGGGTGGATAACTTGTACTGATTCACCCCCTTTCTTAGTACCAATTGGGACCAACATTACTTGCATGGTGGATGTGATAACTAAAGAAAATATTTTTACTTAATAGTTCCAAGAATATTTTTATGATAAATAAGATGTATTGAATCAAAATTGAAATGATTTCCTTTATCCTTCTCATGGTTCCATTAATTTCTTGTTGAAGTTGTTGGTTAAAAATTAGATACTACCATTCTTGTCATTTCAAATCTTGATCAAACTTGTGGTTTCTCCTACTAAAAGTGTTAAATTTCTATACAAGGGAGAAATTATGTCTATTAACCATACTCTTTATCAACCTATTATAATTTGAGACTTGGATGATGTTGATTTCTTTTAGAATTCTATGTCTCAACCAACTCAAAATATGTTCTAATTATCTCTTTGGATCATATCAATCCTATGAGGATCAAAATATTTGTGAACTTAGAAATATTAAGGATGATGCTAGATGTGGAGTATTTCATACACCACCTATACCTCCTATATATTCTTATGGTCTACCGCTTATTACTTATATGCATCCTCTTTTGGTCATCTCTCAACATAGTGTAGTTCCTTCCCTTCTTCCTCGAGAAGAAAAAAATGATCTAATGTTGATTGATCCCATCCAAAACCAAATCTCTAGTAAACCTAAATGTAACTGTTACAATTGTGATTTTCATCATAAGAATCAAGCTACAATCCATCAATGTGCTTCTCCAAATAGTGCTTTACCACATACACTTCCTCATGCTTATCTTACCTTTGACCAATCCATGCTTGAGCCTATGAAGGAAGTACATTTAAATGAAATAAATATGAGCAAACATGATGATACTATTCATTAATTAGATTCTATAAAATTACTCTAGATAATAAAGATACTCTTGATGATGATATTCTTGATTCTATCAACCATATTCATGATACTGATTCTGGTGACATGTATGAGACTATTGATATTTAGCATGATTGACCATATATTATTTCAAAATAATAATCTATTACTCATAGTGAAAAAGAAAATGACCTATCTTCATAATAGGGTCATTATTTGGAACTAGCTATTGTTTAATCTATGGTGCTTGATGTTGCTTCTCTTGCAAGTTTCCTACCTTTCCAAATGCTATGGACCTAAATAGGGGTACATGTGATATGCTTGGCTAGATACTCCCATGTAGTGGATTCCATGTGTTTTTCTATTCTTATGTGCTTCCATTCTGATGCACTTTATGTTGTCTATTTTATTTAGATTTATTTAAAGGAATTTAAAATGTCACACACATTCTTTTTTTTGTATCTATTTTCCTCTATATGTTGTTACATGTTATGCTGTGCATGTGCCACAATTCATAAATTTTCTTTTGTGTTATTTTATTAGGATAATTAAAAATTTTAGCTACCTATTCTTTTTGGTCTCCATGATACAAACCCATAAATACTCTTATTCATAAATCTTATATGTGTTTCCTCCATTGTAATTGTAGTTCTATTGCATTTGAGAGATGATGACATTTCATTTTGACATAATACTATACATATTATAATATGATCATACTGACCCCTCAGTTGGTTGATCCCTTTCATACTCCTTTTTTCTATGTGCCTGTTTATCTTGATTTGCCCTTTTAACATTGGAAATATTTCTCATGGATGAATCTATTCTCCGTTAAAGTAATTTCTCTAGTTAAGGCATTTGAAATAGATTTAATATGGGGGTATACAAGCCATTCACATTTTGCACACATGAACTATCACTTTGTATTTGGTACTATGACTAGATGTCTTTTATATCCCTTAATAGATACACTTTCATTAAGGATAGATCCTTATTTTCTTTTCAATCCCTAGGGAACCTTACCTTCCCTTAGATTAGATTGCAATTTTGGACTATTTAATAAATATTATTTACTTAAGGAGAGATCCTCTCTTCTCCTTGTTGACCCCTTTATAAATCTTACCTTCCCTTAGGATAGGTCATTTATTCTCTAGATCCCTTATTGGATGTACACTTTCCTTAAGGATAGATCCTTGGTAGATTGAACTAGCATTACACATGTTCTATATAAGCTTTCAATTCCATCTTTTGTAGCACATTGTTTGTGTGGTACATAGTAAGACACAATCTTACTAGGGTAGGTGATAATTTTTCTAATTTCTTTCTGTCTCTCTTTTGGGAGATGGGTGAGCCCACAATAATGGGTTCCACTTTTTGAGCAATTTTGACATTGAAATCAGTATTTTTGAAACAAACCTTACATTTGAGTGACTATATCTCTAAAAGTATTAAGAATTTGGAGATGATATAAACTAGTGATTTCTGGTACCTTGTTCCTACTTTGTGACCATATTTTAAAATAAAATAAAATAAATTATTTAAGTAAAATTTCTCCCCTAAAAAGTGGTACATATGAAAAATCAATATTTTTAAAGAGTGAGTCATTTTGACAAGCATAACTTTGTTTCTACTAATGATAATGATGTAATTATTTTGATGTTAGATTTTTAAAATCTATATCTAGAGGGTACATTTGGTTTGATTCAATTTGGTTGCATACTGTATACTTTATGAAGATTTAAAGTAACATCAATCGTAATTCATAGATACGTTCATTTTAACAAGCATAACTTGAACTCAATATATCATATATCAAGTTTTCTTTTTTCAGTAGAAAGACAACTCAATAACCCATTTCCTAGAGATTTTTCATAAAAAAATTGACCTAATTTACAAATTTTCCTAAAGTGTTGAAGTCAATCAATGTTCAATCGGTAATCAACCTATAATGAGTTAAACTCATATTTGAAAGCCTTAATGAATATAATACCTATTACAATTATAGTCATTGGAAAGCTTGCTCTGAGAAACACAATTTTACATTTTTAGATTTATAGTATGAGGTAATTTGATCCCAGTATCAAGGGTCAAAATGCCATTTTTTCCCTTCTTTTTGAAAAAGAACAATTTTTTTTGAAAAAACATGTTCGTGTGAACACTATGTTTGCACAAACATATACTCTATGTTTGTATGAACAAAAATTCACACAAACATGTCTATCAAAAAAGATATCAATTGCAAGGTAAAAATGATGATTTTAGATGTTCGTGTGAACCCATAAATTATGTTCACACACACATTTATTGAAATAGCATTTGCGTGAACATAATTTATAGGTTCACATGAACCCTAGGGTTCGCATGAACCCCTGAAATTTGATTTTTTTTAGCATTGCCAATTTTGTTCGTGCCACAAAAATGGCACCCACTATTGTGGGCTCACCCAGTCTATGTCTCTTTTATCTTTTTGTTGGATTTAACAAGGACTTAAATTACTTAGGGGCATGATGTTTCATTGTCTCCTTGACCTTGATGATATCATATTATGCATTTGATCTACTTTACCATGAGAATGACCTCACGTCATAGTCTTGCTAAAGTGGAAGCTAAATGTTCCATCCTAAAAAGTTAGATCCTATTCAATTGGAGGATATAGGATGTATTAGAGCTCATTTTAGTGATTTAAAAATACAAGTGTATTTATTCTTGATTTTAAGCATCTTTCATTTTCTTTTCTAAATCTTTTCACACCTTCCAAGCCTCAATTTTCTTTGTAATTAATCCTACATGGACTAGGACAATAAATGTTATCCCAATCATTGGGGATTGATTTCAAGCAATATTCAAGCCCAATGTGTGGGTGTTTTATTTTAGGATCTTAGTTTTAGTTAGATTGATAATATTGAATCATGAAATTAGTAAAAAAAGATGATCAAATCCTTTGATTTTGATATCCATCTATTGTGAAATCTATCCATAATTTAGGAGTAATCCATTTTTATCAAGAAATTATTGGAACTTTTGACAGAAAATGCAATCAAGCTAATTGAGGATCTAGATTCAATATCTGAAGGAAATCATCCATCTCAAGCTCTTGAAGTCTCCCATTCTTCAAGATCTATTCAAGTAAAGGAAATATTATCTCATTGATGGAAGTTAGTCTCTCCCATGGAGACCAAGAAGAGAAGTTTACAAGTAAGAAAGAAGATCCACATCTATTATTATCTCTCATTCTCCATTGAAGTGATCAAGCATAAATTCATTCTAGATATAAGATAAAGCTAGTGTAGATCCATGTATTTGGGAGGACATTGTTGACTCTCAAACACATAGCAAGTCAGAATATAAGTATCTTCATGGGTCAATCAAATCGTAACATCCACTCATGAGGGTTTCTCATGCAAGGTGACTACTTAAATTTATCTTGTTTACATGTAAGTTTTATTAAATATCTCAAGTCTAGTTCCTAGCAAGGGCTTGATCAAATAAATACCTTCACCACCTATAATTTTCCCTTTTACTTGTGTGTAGGAATATGTGTCAAATGTTTGGATCTATATATTTAGTGTTTTAGAACCAATGATTGGATTTATATAGAGTTCATCAATTTTTATGCCTCCAGGACAAGGTTGATTTTCTTGGACAAGGTCAAATTTGGTCAACATTTCCTTGGAAATCTAATTTTTGTATAGTTGGAAGTTACATGTCTTAGAGTTCCAAAACCAAAATAGTTTCTATTTTTTGTTAGTTTTGGGACAATCAAATTTAGGCATGAAGTTCATTCCTCTACTTATAGCTCTAAGGTGAGTTCTTTATTTCCACTTTTGTCTGGTATTTACTTTTATACATAAGATCTAATATCACATCTTGTTAGTAATCATTTAATTTATAATAACATTAATGTGTTTTATATATTTTTATATCACAATCACATTATATACATATAGGGATATCCAAATCTACCTTTTCCTAGTACAGTAGTTCTTACATTATCACCCCTTCATCCTTTTTGGGTTTTTCTAATCAACTTTGTCTAAAGGAGGGTTTTTTTTTCAATGCATAATTTATAAAAACTCCTCAAAATTAGAGGTAGAAGAATTTGGCATAGTTCAAGGATTGAAGACCAGCTTATGCACACTTGAGATTATGTTTTATAGTATGTCTAGATATGAAAACTAAGAGTGCATACATAAATGTGAAGACTAGAAAGAGTTATGAAGATTTGAGAGAAGGCATCTTTCAGACATTATTTCTGAAAATGGGTATTGTTGTTTTGATTCTATCTCCTCACAGGGATGGAACTAGCTTAAGATGATTGAACGAGAGGTTGAAAATGTTTGAGAGATGCCTTGTTTCAGAGGGCATAATCTGAAGATCATTGATTAAAAAATTATGAAGATTGTGAGTTGACAATTTGTTTGTAATCTTGGATAAAGTATACTATTTTAACGTCACACGTAGTGTAATATCTTAAGATGGTTCTATATTATTATTTTAAATTGTTGGAAATGATTGAAAAGATCATGAATGAAGAATAATGGAATTGGTAAAAATTGTTTTCAATCATTGTTTTTTCATTGATGTCAAACTTGCTACTTGCAGGAATGACAATTGCTTAAGTGATCCAAATACTATCAATTGGTTGATTGCCAAGGAGGTGACAATCAATAAGATGTAACTAGATCACCTAGAGAAATGTTGAAGTTATGATGTTGAAATAAAGTATAGGGATCAACTAAGCCATTGATGAAATAGTGTATTGATGACATACTCTAAGACACGGGGAATGAACACACTCAAATACACTCAAAATGCAAGGTTTAACTAAGTCATTTGTGAGAGCCGAGCAAGATAGTTAGTGCCAAGAAAATTCTCAATTGAAGCCAAGAAAGTTCAACTTTAGTGTGTGCTGAGAAAATCCTTCAAGTGCTAAGCAAGATCATTCAGGTGCCGAGTAACACAGGATTGTTTAGGAGCCGAGCAATATAGGAAAGCTTCAAAAGCTGAGTAACATAGTAGGAGCCAAGCATCAATAAATATAATTGAATCCGAGTAACACAAAAGGTGTTGAGGATCAGTAAACCAATGCTTTTGAGTTGCTGCATTATTTGTTAAGTCAAAGATTTTCTAGATCAGTAGTGATAAGTTTGTTACATTGAATTTTGTGAATTAGTTGGATGATAAGGTTGATGAGTAGAAGTCACAAAATTTTATGTAAACCATGCAAACCAATTCAAGGTGAATACTAATGGATCTATCATGAAGTTTCTAGAAGAAACAATTAGGAGGGAAAAAAATATCATTTTCTCAAAGATCAATTCAAATTGATGAGTGAGAAGACTTGAGCAGGAAATGTAGAAATTGAGTTATAGGTCAGCGATCAAAAAAGTGAGAGAGAGAGAGGGAGTTGGTCACAAGTGTGGTCGAAGCCAAGAGAAGGCTAGTGTGAAGGAGAACACGGTGAGGAGTAAGCACAGAGCATCAAGACTCTGAGTTGTTCAGGTGACCATGGAGTGCATTGGCATAACGAGTAGAAGAACTCAAGGAGACAGATCTTGAAGGGTGAACAAGAAGTTAGCACTGTAAGGAAGAAAAGCCAAGCAAAGAAAAGAACTAAAGAGTGTTATGAAATCTGCAAGGTTAGAGTTGCAATCTTTATCAGGTCAAAACCTCTCTAATACTTTCTTATCATTGTATTATACATTGAAATCCTACATTGCTAGGTTAGCTTGACAACTAAGTGGATAAGCCTCAGGAAAAGGATAGAAGATCCCTAGGAGAAGGATAAGAGATCCTCAAGAGAAGGATAAGAGATCCTCAGGAGAAGGATAGGAGATCCTTAGAGAGGGATAAAAGATTCTTTTGAGAAGGTGACTATAAATCCCATGGATTTGGGTGGGCCTAACACCTCTATGTAAATCCTTTAATAGGGTGACATTCTAAGTTGAATGTTCTTAAGTCCTCTAACAAGGCACAATCCTAATAGGGCGTAGAAATCCTTTAATAGGGTCACATTTGACAGTGTGTAAATCCTTTAATAGGGAAAACCATCAAAAGTGGTTGAAATCAATTGTGCAATTATTTTGTGGGTATCATCCTCACCCCAGTTTTACCTTCTTATTCCTGGAGGGTTTTTGGGTCACCAAAATCCTTTGTGTTATATTGTGATGCATATTTTCTTTCATGGTTGTTTAATGTTTAATTGCATGCATGATAATTTTAGTTATTTGTCATTAAAGATTTGAAGAAAAAGTTGTATTCAACATCATTGGACCTTGGATAACTGATTCACCCCCCCTCTTAGTTATTCTAAAATAATTCTAATAGGTTTTATATTATTATTTTAAATTGTTAAAGTCTCAAGGCTAACTCGATAACTTGTTTAGGACTTGGTATACATGAAATATGTCTTTTTTATATGTAATGTATGGTATGAAATCATATCTTTGTAATTTATGTATTATGGAGCTTGATTTGCGAACTTCTATATCATAGTAGAGTTTGGTGCAATTGAGGCACAATGAGCTTACAAGGATCTATATTTGGCAAGACAAGTTGTTGGTTGGACAATTGTTATTTGACATTGTATTATTTAGAAGGAATAGTGATGAGGCTATTTGGATAGTGGGTTCAATTGTCCTCCTTTCAACTCCTTATAGGGTTGTCACAACTCCTAACAAGGTTGAAATCTCCTAACAATGATTCAATGTCTCCTAATAGGGACTGATATGTACTTATTGCATTTCATCAACTCCTAATTGGTTCTATCCTCTAACAAGGAAATTTCATATTAGTACAACATTTTGTGGGTACCATCCCCACCAGGGTTTTCCCTCTGATCAAGGTTAAATCACTAGTTAACATATATGGTGTTGTTGTGCATGGTTATATTTTTGTGGTTGTTGCATCTACTATTTACATGTTTCAGAATTAATAAGGATATTGAAAGATGTTTTAAGAACATAAGTGATTCACTCCCCTCCCCACCTCAGTTATCTTGGTCTACTTTACTTTCTCACACTATCCCCTTTAGCATTTCTCACCATTTCTTATTACACAATATCCAATATGTATTTAAGGAATACAAAGAGAATGTTTGAAGAAATAAAATCAAATATCTTAACTTATTTGGAATATAAATAATTTTATGGCTAGAAAGATTATTTTATTTGGAATATAAATAATTTTATGGCTAGAAATATTAGGAGATCTTCATTTAGAATTTAGGTATTGATTTTGTAAAAAATATTGCAAAAAATTTAAATTTAATGAGGTTGAAGAATAAATTTAAGTTGTTTTATATTAACAACATGAATTAAGGAACCACAAGCGATGTACAACCTCCAATCTTAGGGGTGTTTTTTAAAAGTAAAAATAGGTTTTGAAAGGAATCAAAACCTTGTACATCAAATCAAAAGATATAACAATATAAGGCCCAAATACAACAGTGTGAGTCACCAAGCAAAGATGGAGAAAAATCAAAAAATTCCCTCAACAATGGACAACAACCCAAAACAAAGGAACTTAAGATTTAGATTTAGATTTAAAATCTCCCTTGTGGGACCATAGATTCTTATCTAGAGGAGGGATAGAGTACTTAGATTTCTTTCCTTTTACTGTTGTCCATCCATCCTCTAGCTTAGTCGCATTGTTCTGCCAATCCCCAAAAGAAATGAAGGAGTCCACATGGTAGACTAGAGAATAAGTATCATCCACTAAAACACTCACCCTAAGAGAGGCCACTTTGGGAGATCCCAAATCGAAAACATTTTGTACTACAGGTCTAGAGACGACAGCAAGGCCAGAGACAATAGACTGAAAAGGGACTACATTCAAGACAATAGCATCAACATCCTGGAAAGCAAGCCCCTCCTCCAAAACAAGCTAAACTAGAACATCAGGAGTAGTATCCTCTAAATCATCAGAAGTAAGAGACCCTTCAACAACTTTCTCTCAAATAGAAGAAGATTTAGAAATAGTGTGATGCTCATCAGAAGCACCCGCCCATCAGGAAGGCGCACGCTTTGATCTTGTCTTAATAGATGAACAACAAGCTGCCACATGGCTAGTCATGTGACATTTCTTGCATTAGAAGGGAAGACTTTCATAATCCAGGCTCTGAGTCCAAATACCCTACGAAGAACCCAAGAAAATCTTCTCAGGCAGACCCTTAGAGACATCCATCTCAACTAGGATGTAGGAAAAAGTCAAATGCTTAACATCAGAGGTTGTCGTATCCACAATTTGAAACTCCCCAAGAGCCTCCCCAACAGATTCCAAAATAGAATCCAACTAGAGATGCATGGGAAGATTCGAAAGCATAACCCAAATAGGGATCTTATTAAAAGATTTTGTAAGTGGGTCAAAATCCTTATGCTAGGGTTTGTCCATCAAGGGGAAATGATCCTCCCAAGAGAAGCTATAATCACACAAGATAGATCTTCTATCTTCAACATTATCAAACTTGACAATAAAAAAGCCTTTAGCAATAGTGTAAATCGGAAGATTTGCAAACAAAATTGGCCTCCAAAACTTGGCAATCCAATCATGAAGGGTAGAAAGGGAGGGCCAAAAACCCCTAAATCAGAAAATAGCAGCATGGGAGGAGAAAACCGTAGTAGCTTTGAAAATCTTAGGGGTGTTATCATTAAAAGAAAGTTCAATTATTTAATATGTGCACAAAAAAAAAAAACATATTTTATGTTTTACATACCAAAAACATACTTCTTTTAAATCTTAGGGCTAGCAACTAATTCTTTGCCATTTCCATGCACTTAACCCAATGTTACATTAGGGATTTATAATGCTTTTATATATTGATTTGATGTTTGGTAGTGTTCTATTACCTTCTTCAATTATTCCCTTATGATAGTTTTTAATTTTTCCCCATGAAATATTCTTAAGAAAAAAAATTATATTTGGAAGGGGATTTGAAGTACTTTTTGAGGCATTTGAGAAAATTATTCTCGGTCTATATCGAACTATGAGTGCCTATACCCTTATTCTAAACCATTTTATAACAACAAACAAAATGATAGAGTTATGCTATATCTAACAATTGCTAAGAATTTACTAGATCCGTAGCTTGTAAGAAAAAATCTATCATAGTAAAAAAAGAAAGTTGTACATATTAAAATGTAAATTTTGAGTTATATACATGTTGACCAAACTTATCTTCAAATTATGTTGTTGTAGAGATGAAATCCAAACCTTGAAGTCTAAAGTATTAATTACAAAGTCCAAATTCTACATTTGATGTAGTCCATTTTTAATGTGGTAAGTGGTTAAGTAAAATCTAAATGTTGAGAAATGATAGTCTTAGATTATTTGTCTTCCCTATTTTTCTTAATTTCCAAGTTAGAATTAAAATCTAAACCTTGAGAAGTGTTGTTAAGAAAGGATTAGAATTTCACCCTTGATTTGTAGCAACATTGCATCTTGTAGCCCAAACTCTAAAGTTTGAGACAATGTGACTTAGATGCTAAGCTCCTAGGGGTGGGTCAATTTACTTTTAACCCAAATTCTATGCAAACATGAGAACATACTCCAAATTTTTAGCTATGCACTTTATTTTTAGTAATATGAGTTATTACTTGCATCCCAAGTCTAAATCGAGAGGGGTTGTTCCATTTTTTTCCTTCATTTTGGAATACTTGAGGAGTGACTTATTGCTTGTTTTGGTTGCACCGTTAAGACTATGCTATAGTTAGTCTTCTAGTTGTATCAATATGATTAGGGTATTCATAAGCTTATCAAAAAAATCATTATATTATACCATCTCATGTTATAGATACATGATGTACAATAAGAAAAACTTTGTCACATTTGTATTAGAAAAAAATGTTTATCTAATTTTATCCTTAATGTGTCAAATGAAAATTTAAGACATTGCAACTTAATTTAAACATAATCAAATCTAAAACTTTATAATAGATTCAAAGGGTGCTTCCTAAAATGACAATGTTCCTACCTAAAATATACATTATATAAATATGATTTAGAAGTATGAATAGTTAACTTTTTTAATAAGACAAACTCTTACTATCATGATTAAATTATGTCATTTAAACTACATGTTATTGTCTATGAAAGACTTCTCTTCATTCTTTGAAAGGTGTAGTTGCAATGAATATAATATTGGAAGACTTTTCACGAGAACAGATTTTGGAGTTGTGTGGTCACAATTATTTCTAATTCTATATTTCCACACGTAGTTTGACGTCGTGTGTTTTCTATCAATATTTGTGTGTTGGAAATGATAGATTCACATGTTTCCACCTTCCTCTGCACAAGAGTTTGACAATTATCATCTCTGACTATTTGAAAAGATAATACATCTTGTCATTTCTAATCATTCATTTGATTTGTCCCGCTTCAATCATTTTCTTGTCATCTCTCATTATTGCCATACTGTTTGAAAAGAACCTAAAATAATCAAATGAGAGGAAGGAAAAACTACATATATAATCCTATCTTCACCTACATGAAATTAGTTTCAAATACTATCAAGAGATGGTGTAAAGATACGAGGCAATGCAATATGCAGCCATGATATTAAATATAATAAGAGCTCTGAAAGAGCTAGAGTCCCTGTCTTTAGTTTGAAGTAGAAGATTGATTTGTGCCTAGAACATAATGTGTAAACGTTTGTCTCGTTTAGTCACAAGAAGGGTAAGAGTAATTATATAACAAGTTTTCGCATTAGTGTCATCAACTAAAACTATTCTACCACTTTCAATATCGCTAGATGTCCTTTGTTGTTGTGGTGGTGGTGGTTATCATCACTCATACTCATAAAAACAATATTGAAATACTAGCTCGTAGACAAACTCAATAATTTATGTTTGAAGATTAAATTTGTATGAAAAATACCATACATTTGAAATTATTTAATTCATAAATCAAAATACTTTACATGTAGAAATCTAGTTAGTAAATTACTTCATAAATTTTATAGAAATAATTGTAAATTTAAAGTTATGTAGTTTATAAGTACAAATTTAATTATGGGACAACAATTTAAATAATAGATTTTAAAATTTTCAAAATGCCTTTAACTTTTTAAAACATTATAAGTTAATTGTTAGATTTATATAAATTAGTTAATATATATTATTTCTATTGTTTTAAATTTTGTTGAGAGAGTGTGTGTGTAATATATATATATATATATATATATATATATATATATATATATATATATATATATATATATGGCAGTGAAATGTTTAATAAAATTAATATTTTTAAATATGTTTCTCTTCAGTATTACAGACTCAATTTTGTGAATATTTTAAGTTTTAAAATTGACATAGAATTTGATTGAATTATATAAATAAAATAAAATACAGCTAACTAAAGTAAAAGAGGTTATATCTTTAAAATCATTTTAAAGAGAAAATTATATGCAATAAAAAAAAATTCAGAGATTATATTTTAAAAATTAATTTTAATAGATTAATTTTCATTTTATAAGGACAAATTTAGTAAGATAAGAATGATTTAATTGTGTGTGGGGACTTAGAAGCCTAAGATAAGAATGAATTAATTATGTGTCAAAGCCTAAGATAAGGATGAATCAATTATGTCCTATGAAAGAGAGCACTCTTTGTTCGAGATTAGATGTATGGAAAACCGCTATTGTGGGTGCCCCTGCTATTCCCTGTTGCGTGAACAACCAACAATGGTATTTTCGCTGGCTAAGTCAATATTAAAAACCAATAAAGAAATGCATAGAGGAACAAATAAATGACAGCCTTATATTTATTTCTATGTATGATAGCTCCTATTTATTTCAAGATTTTAATCATTTGTTGAATCTGTTCACCAGGTTCAACATATGTATCTATGCATTTAGGGTTTTGGAACATGCAAGAAGGAGACGTGGAGATTGGACTCATTTTAATAAAATGCATTTGAAACCATTTGACATCACGAGGGGAGCTACACCTGTCCTTATTCATGGAAAAACATGCGGAGATATTTCCAATTGCTTTAGCAGGTGGCATTCCAATATTCAAGACCAAGGCTGCTGTGAACATTCAAAATGATTACATAATCCTCATGCTACGCAAATCTTTCTTTGCATTGGCATTTGTGATGCCCCTGCCAAAACCTCCAAGAGATCGTCCAAAGATCATCCAGAAACAAATATAGAAACGGGAAAAACACCGAGGGCAAAGTCTTCATTAGCAATAGATCAAAGTACGGATTTCTATACAACATTTCCATTATCATCAGGCAATTGATCACCCAAGTGGATAGATGGATGCAAGACCCATTTGATGAAGTTGTTTCCTTTGCTACAGGTGCAGGTATAGAGAAGCCTTAAGCCAATTAGAGAGGTAGTTCATTTGATTGTGATGACTACTGTCCACATTCTTGACCAATTTGTGATAGTGTTTGTGTTGCAGGTAATGATAGTGATTGTGTTGCAGGTTCCTTCGTCCCAGCTCTTGAAGATCATGAATGGGCATGTTGAATAGATGGGCCAGGGGAATGTGTTTGAATGTTATCTAGCTTATATATGTCAACATTAGACACGAAAAATGAAAATTCTAGAGCAAGCTGGAAATAGTGGAAAGAAGTTTCTAGAATTAGTTTTTTTCCCAATTTCTGATGTCAAGAAATTAGTTTTACCCTGGCATAAATGCCATCGGGCCAATCGAAAAATAAGAATTCCTGATTCAAAATTGATTAAAAAATAAATAGCTTTTTAACTTTAGAAATTCATTGTCTTTAGTTGAAAATAATTAATGCACATGATCCCCATCGAAAACATTAGTACCCTGCCTTATGCAAGGTAGGGACTAATAATATAGATCAACCTTATTTGTTATTCTCTTTAAATCTGCATCTTTGCAATTAAATAATATTTTTTTGGAGGGATATTCAGTTTGATCTATTAGTTAAATCTTTATAAAATCATAAATATTATTGTGAGGAAATTTTGTCATTATTAATATAATTCACATTTAAATTTGAGTGCTTTTGATTTCAATAAAATTATAAATTATTTTGATCTTTAAATTGATATAATTTACATCTAAATTTGTATCTTTTTGATGAATAGTGGATTCTAGGTAAGAAAGCCTTTTATAATTGTATCAAAATAAAGCTTGATCATAAGTGGTGTTTCAAGTAGATAGACAAGTTAATATTTGAAATGAATTAATATATGTAGATCTATCATTTTGGTAGCATACTAATGACATGAATGCATTAGGTTGTGCATTGGAAAATGATGTGAAAAGATCATTGATTATGAATCTAGTACAATATGCTAAGTCAACATACAAGATACACCAAAATTAAACAAAAGAATACATTGTTTTAATTTTAAAACAATTACTTCAAAAATAGTGTGAAGAGAAGAAAGTCAATCCTTCATCTAATTAGGAGGGAAAAAAACCCTACAATTTGAGGAGAGGAGAAAGGGAGTGTGACCCTTTGTGATGACAAATCAATTGAAACCTTTTTTGCTCTTTTGATCTCCATTAGTAGTCATTTCAAAATGGGGAAAAAAAGAGTGTGTACACTTAATCTTCATTTTTCTAAGACTAAAAAAAAAAAGAGAGAATAGATAAATTTGTAAGGAGTTAATTACTAGTGCAAAAGAGAAGTAACCTAGTGTGAATGGTAAGAGAAAGTTGTTTAGCTCCACAATTCCAAAGGATACTAAGTTAACAAGAATACAACACAACAAAGGAACATATGACAAAAAAACATATATGATCTTTAATACAAGAAACAAGGATGATGCTTAGGCTAAGGTGTAGAGGAATGGTAGGATGTCATAATATACCATAGAAGGTTACCAAATGCTATTTTTTTCTCCCTCAGATAGCTAAATAATTCATCTGAGTAAGTAATGATTCTAGATATCTGAAGAATACGATGAATACCTATATTCAAAATGCAAAGGTGATGATAGGACTTTTGAAAATTTGGAAAATGATAGCTACATAAGAAATTTCAAAGTTTAAGAAAACACAAATAGATATAAACTAGATGTTGTACAACTAAATTATCGAAGGGTAAGAGTTTGTTGAATGATGTCCACACACGACACTAGCTAGGAGTAAAATACTTATAGAGACTTCATACAATGGATATAAACATAAAACTTAAAGAAGACTAATGATAAAAAATGCAAAACAACATCAATATCACTAAGATTGAACAACAAGATACAAATAGAATAAAATAATACTAATCTTCCAAAATTTTTGTTTTAAACTTATTTATTAATCTTTTAAAATTAATTTAAAGTATATTTCAAAAAAATAAAAATAAAATAGAAAACATTAATATGAACATTTTATCATATAGGGGAGACGACCTAGTACTTGAATGGGTTCGAATGGTTGTGATAGAAATTGTTTACTTTATACCTACACTTGCTGACTTAATGTCCAATTTTTTTTGACAACATTGCACCAATACTTGTGATTTTAAAGTTGTTAGTACAATGATGATTACCAAAAAATGATTGAAAATGTACCCTTTGATCTAAAAAGTAGCCAATGATGTGATGCCACATCAGTTGTTCAACTACGGGTACCCTTTATGCATGACCATTGGTCTCACTTTTTTTTTGCATTGTTTTGGACAACTTGGAAAAAAGCATGCTGATTTGGCATCGTAACAAGTGACATGGACTTGAAACATTACTTATAAGTATATGACTTGCCAAGTAAGCTGTTGTAAAAAATTGTGAGTGACTTGAAATTTTTATGTAGGGTTTTGATAAGCGCAAAGTTAGGGTGTTCAAGTAGCGGGTCCTCTCCCCTATAAGATGCCCTCCAAAATATGATTCATACATCAAGATAAAACTTGCCTCTGATTATTAGTTTAGGCATTCCCGAGCTAGGCTAAGTTAAAGGAAAGGTGGGATTTTTTCTCGATCTTCAACAACCTTTGATTTGATTGCTCCATTAATATTTGTATCCATGTCATGAATGTCATGTTAAATTCATTTTTCCATGTCCACCATCATGTTGACTTGTTCTCCTTCATTCATTTCATGTCCTCTCCTGCTTATTTAATCTCACTTTCCCTTCCTCATTACTCACTCTTCTTGCAATTGTTCAAGCTATATGCATTAAACCTTTGGTAGCTACCAACATTTCTCTTTGTTGTTTTTCTATTTTTAATTCCAGTAGTAAATATTTTCTTATTTGGTTCAATTTTGATGGTTGCGATCTCTTATCAAAATTATTGTTGTTGTAGATGAAATAATCTGAATTCTTCCCATGGATTGTTCCTCTGTTGTCATATGCTTATGTTTAATCGTACTATCATGGTATTCATAGATGATAAATGGAAATACCATGTGCCTGCCACATGAAAGAGATGCTCTTCTTACTTTCAAGAACAACTTACATCCTTTACATCTATTGCATTCATGCAAGGCTTTAACTGTTGTGAATGGAGGGGAGTGGAATGTAGCTCCATCAACTCAAATTTTCTCAAACTCCATCTTGCCAATCATGTGGAGAATGTGGATAGTTATGTGGATTATTATTGGGGTAGGCCATTTAATAGAAGACTTGCTAGAGATTTGTTCCATTTAAAACAGTTGAAGCATCTAGATCTAAGCTTCAATTATTTGAGTGGTGTTCTACCTAAAGGTATGTTTAACAAAACCATCTTTCATATTTTCTATTTTAAGCTTTCTCTTACTAGATTTCGTTGATGTTCAACTTGTCTATTTTCCCTGAAAGAATTGAGACATTTGGATTTGAGCTTCAATTATTTTGAAGGTGAAATACCAAATTAGTTTGCCTCCTTGCACAACATATCTTATCTCCACTTGTGCGAGAACATGTTCAATGGTACAGTTCCAACAGGTACTTTTAACAAAGCAACCTCTCATTTTTCACGATTTAAGCTTCCTCTTATAGAAATTTGAGTGGTTATCACTGTCGTTTACATGCAGCTTTATTTTCCCTTTAAGAATTGAGACATCTAGATTTGAGCTTCAATAATTTTGAACATCAAATATTAGAGCATTTTGCCTCCTTGTACAACTTAAAGTATCTCAACTTGTCATTTGCTAGGTTTGATGGTACAATTCCCTACCAATTAGGGAATCTCTCTCAGCTGGAAGTTTTAATGATGTTTGACAAGTTTCTTATGGTGGTAATGGGGAACTAGTGTACAATCCTAGTTTAATGTGGACAAAAAAATTGCAGAAATTGAAATACTTGTCCCTTAGTGGAGTAGTGCTGAATATGATAGGAAAGCAATTGGAAGCACCCCTTTCTCATCTGCCTAATCTCCAAAAGATCCACCTTTCATACTACATGCTTTTAGGGCACATCCCCAATGCTATCCAAAACCTATCATTTTTAACCCACCGTCACTTGGGTTACAACAGCTATGAAGGACCAATACCTTTGTGGTTAGGAAATATGACTACTTTGGTTTCGCTTTGGTTGTCTAGAAGTCCATTATTATGTGGTTCATTTCCCTTGAGTCTCTCTTGCTTGCCTTCTCTAAAAGAGCTATATTAGGGGGAGAAAACTTAATTAGTGGAAATCTAAGTCAAATATTATGCAAGGAATGGTCTCAGTTCAATGTCCTTCTTCTTTCAATGTCTAATATAAAAGGAAGTATGCCACCTTGTATTGGAAATATCACCTCTCTCATCTATCTTAGATTGACATATATGGAAAATATGTAAGGTCCTATTCCTCCTTCCATTGGAAATCTTTCCACCCTCCAAAATTTAGTTTTATATGGCAACTCGTTGAATGGAGAGATTCCACCATAACTTGGTCAAATTCCATCTTTGACTACTTTAGGCCTCGCTAGAAATATGTTGGGTGGAAATGTACCTTCTAAGTTGGGTAACCTTCCCTCTTTGGTGAATTTAGATCTTTCTAGGAATTCTTTGAGTTGAAATATACCTATCGAGTTAGGTAATCTTTCCTTTTTGATAGAATTAGACCAATCCTCCAATGGTCTAAGTGGAAATATATCTTATAAGTTGGGAAGTCTTTCCTCCTTGGTGTATCTAGGTCTTTCCTTTAATCAACTAAATTGTAGCATTCCCACTTCAATTGCAAGTCTTCCTAGTCTCAAGTCCATTACCTTATCTTCAAACAATCTCTGGGGAAATATTTCTCTTAGTTTTATTAAAAAATTGACCAAACTTTCTCATCTTGATTTATCCTACAATGAGTTGTCTATCACAATTGAACCAGATTGGATACCCACAATTTATTTTGAGAGCTTGAGCTCAACTTCATGTAGTATCGAGGGCATAATTCCACCATTCATTTCCACACAATATAGATTGTCTAATTTGGATCTCTCCAATAATAGTCTATATGGAAATATTCCAGATTGGTTAGGGGTGCTTCCTTTGGAATATCTCAACTTGTCATACAATAACTTGCAAGGAAATGTTGCATCAAGCTTGATTGCAAAAGGTTTTCAAAGTGTTGATTTGCACAGTAATATGTTACAAGGTCCTCTTCCTTTTTCTTCAATGCCAACATCAATCATGGATGTATTGGATTTGTCTAATATTAGATTCATAGGATCTATTCCAGTGGATATTGGAAATCTTATACCATCCATTCAATTTTTGTCACTTTCAACAAATGATCTACGTGGTGAAATACCTTCTTCAATTGGCCTTCTACAATCTATGGAGGTTTTAGATCTCTCAAACAATAAATTATTTGGTAAAATACCATCAACCATAATTAATTATTCTAGTTTAACAAGATTAAACTTAGCAAGTATTGGATTAATGGGAGAGATACCATGTCATATGGGAATGCTAAGTGGACTCAGTTCACTTCACCTCAAGGACAATATGTTAAAGGGAAACTTTCCATCAAGCCTTAAGAACTGTTCTAGCTTGCAAATTCTAGATTTGGCCAACAACCATTTTTCTGGGAACATACCATCTTTTCTGGGTCATTTCTTTGAATTGATGATACTAGTTTTGAGGTCTAACAAGGTTGAAGGAAACATTCCACATCAATTAAGCAATCTATCAAGTCTCCATGTTTTGGATATTTCACAAAATTATTTGATAGGTTCTATCCCACAACAATTAGCAACATTGAAAAGTATGAGGAATTCTACAATGGGAAACTCACATGACAATGATTGTGGCTCTTACTATTACAAAGAAGAGATCTAAGTGTTCAACAAAGGATTAGAAATGGTGTATGTTAGTTCAGTGATGTTACTTATAACTTGCATTGATCTATCTGTAAATAATCTATCAAGCAACATTCCTTCAATAATGGGGAATCTTAAAAGTCTTCACACATTGAACTTATCATATAATAGTCTTTTAGGAGAGATCCCAAGCAGTTTTGGATTACTTGCAAAGTTAGAGTCACTTGATATTTCAAATAATAAACTAAAAGGAAGGATTCCAAATGAAATGTTACAAGTTTCCTATTTAAGCTTTTTCATTGTAGCCAACAATAATCTCTGTGGAAGAATACTAGAAGGAAGACGATTCAATACATTCAATTCCACTTATTTCACTCTGAATCATGATCTTTGTGGATTCCTAGTTAACAAAAAATCATGTAGATGTGGAGAGATACCAAATTATAGCATACATACCCCTCATCTTGAGAATGAGGATAACGAGGGAGGAGAAATTCCATGGCATTGGTATATAGAGTGGATGACAAGTGTTTCTATTGGATTTTGGGGAGTTTTTGGAATCTTGGCTACAAAAAGGCATTGGAGGAGAAGATTCAGTCATGCATTAGATGAGATAGGAATAAGCTTATTGAGTGGATTAACAAATAGATAATGATCTAGTAAAAAATTGTAAAATCATTATCCTAAAATATTCTCATTGTAATGAGATTACCTTTTAATTTTATTTTAACTAGAGAAATTTAATGTCTTATACAACAGTGAATAAATTCTAAGCTCACTCATTACTTTTATTATAATTTTATGAGTAGGTCATCCATAAAATACAAGTACAATTTTTATCGTTTGAAATGTTAAATTAAAATGTCATGTATTTGTATTCAATATAGAAGTACAAATATTCAATCTAGTATTTCCATGAATATGTTTTTTATAGTAATTTTTTGCATTTAAGTAAAATAAAATTGCTGGTCGATTCCTAGAATATGAATTCACTAAGCAATTTGTTTAAATATTTCAGTTCATTTTTTTTATTATTCAAGGATGTGTGTGTTATTGAGGATTAAAGATATCCTAATAGAACAAAACCATAAGTTGTGCATTCCTTAAAGCCAAGATCAAATAATATTTGTGTTATGCTTTTAAAATAAACTTAGTAGAAATTATTTGTTGTAATTATGTTTGCAAATATTAATACTAAAAGAATATGAGTACCTCTAAACCAACAACAAAAGTGAAACCAAAAACTTTTGGCATATATGAAAAATATGGAAGGTCCCATTCTTCTTTCCATTGGAAATCTCTCCATTGTACAACTTTTACTTTTTTATGACAACTCGTTGAATGGAGAGATTCCACCATCACTTGGTCAAATTCCATCTTTGACTACATTAGACCTCACGAGAAATATGTTGGGTGGAAATATACCTTCTAAGTTGGGTCACCTTCCCTCTTTGGTGAGATTATATCTTTCTTGGAATTCTTCAAGTGGAAATATACCTTCCAAGTTAGGTAATCTTTCCTCTTTGGCAGAGTGGAATTTTTACATGCTTAATTTTTTAAGATATTTGTACTCAACATAGAAGTAAAAAAATTTGATTTAGTATTTTCATGATTATGTTTTGATTTAACTAAAATAAAATTGGTGACTGATACTTAGACCAAATTCATTCAATAAGTAAATTGTTTAAATATTTCAATTCAACTTTTTGTATTATTCAAGAATATGTGTGTTTTTGAGGACCAATTATATCCTAATAGAATAAAATCATATGTTATACATGCCTTAAAGACAAGATAAATAATGTTAGCGTTATGCTTTTAAAATAAGATTAGTAGAAGTTATTTGGTGTAATTATGTTTGCAAATATTAACACTAAAAAAATATAGGTGCATCTCCAAAGATATATAATGAAACATTATCATTGAGATAAAATATCTCAAATTTAAAAATTATTAATATTATAATCCTATCACTAATATATTTTTGATATATGTAAATATACAATAAAATAGTTAAATATATACTTCAAATAAAAAGCAAGTCAATTTAAGTAATATATATTTATTTCTATTTTCTAAACATTTCAAAGATTTATGTTAGATTAAACTAAAATTCAATTTGAAGATATTGAACCAACTTTTTCTAATTAAATCATTAATAGGAATCTTTGCATATTTTTGTTACCTCATTCTTTTATGATGACAATTTTTTTGTTGATAAAATTGATTAATGAAAATGGTTTGCTAAGGACACTGTTAAGATTTTCACAAATTAATATATCATTCATTACAATTTTATTGGGTAATTATTATTATTTTCTATATTTATAAAATGTAAATTATTAATAAAAACATATCCAATTATGAAATCACTCATCATTCCTTCAATTTTAAATGCAAAAATTGTACATAGATAATTATTTTCTTAAAAATATTTTCCCATATTTACTCATATCTCCTCAATGTATATTCAAAATTTAAAGATACCTAATGAAGGGTGGCCCCCTTAATACCTTAAGTACATAACGAAAACAAAGAAATAATAACAATTCAAAAGAACAAAGTACAGATTTCTTATTATCATCGAAAATGCAGAATTACAATATGCTAACCCATATGGGTGCCTTCATTATAGTAATCTGCAAGAAAAAGCTACAAACTATCACCTAGAGTTGTCCTAGACAATCTACATACATTTCTTAAATAGATAATTTTATGCTGCCCAAGAAGGTTCTAGACACTCAAACTTAATACCTAGGGCCAACAAACCCTAACAATGCACATAGACTTGGCCAAATACATCATTGACATTTAATTTGGAAGTTTTGGCTAGCACAATTTTGGAAGGCCCTAACTTTTGAACTGTTTCTCTGATTGGATATTATAACCACTTTTTAGAATCATCAGCTTCTGATCTACAGCATCAAATTTGCACAAGTGTCCATTCGTCAAGTTTTGAGGTGTCATTTGGCCATGTTTATGCCTCCAATAAAAAGTCTAAATTTTCTAAAACCAAAATCCTAAAAAAAAAATCATCAATAAATCCATCAATACCCATGATATGACACTTAGCCTCAAATGATAGGATGATATATCCAAGATGAACATCCATCAGTGAAATTAAGATATTCTAAGCTTGTATGACTGACTTACTAAGTAGCAAGCCTCTAGTAACAAAAAATCTACACTGAGGCAAACCTTATTCATGAAAGAAAACTAAAATATTTTTGGGTGATGCAAGATTTATCTTACACCTAGGATGCTCCTGCATCAAACTCCTAGGCTAATTTGAGAGGTGACCCCATTACGTCTCAGTTATTTAGAGGAACACCAAGATGGTTAACCTCCTCCCTTGCTAGCCATGATAAATATTTTGTTTGCCTCCCTTTTCATTTGACCAGGTATTCTTCATAAGTTCTATTCCTTGTACTTTTTCCAACATGACTATCTAGTATCTCCTCAATATCATTTGTAGCCAAACTATCTGCTAGAATACTCCACTATGCTTCTGCAACTTCATCTCCATTACCTCCTTCATAATACTTTGTCAAATTTAATATGTCAAATACTGGTCAAATATTCAATTCAACATGAAACTCCACTTCATAGGCATTCTCAAAATCACGCCTTTTCACTATCTTGCATGGTCGAAACTTCTTCATTTTCAACTTATTATATGTACCCACTAGAAAATGCTCATTTATCAAATGAACCATGAGTTCATCTACAATTTGGGATTCATTATAGCTCCTTCTCACATCTTCTTTAGCTTTATACTATGTATGCATCTTAATAATGTGCATCCTCACCTCCTAATGGATATTCTTCAAATGTGCTTCAGCACTACTTATTTCTCCTTTATCCAATTGCCACAATTTAGAAGAATTTCTAAAACTGCACCCATATAAAATATGGAGTGGGGATTTACTAGTGCTCCTATTAATAGAATTATTATATGAAATTTTTTCTTGTGGTAAGATCAAATCCCATCCTTTTGGTTTATCTCCAACCAAACATCTTAACAAGTTTCCCAAACTGCAATTCATAACTTCTATCTGTCCACTAGTCTTGGATGATGTGATGAACTAAAATTTAAATCTACCTTCAATTTCTTCCACAATGTATGCCATAAGTAACTAAAAAAATTGGTATCTTGATATGAAACTATACTCTTTGGAAGACTATGTAGTCTAACCACTTCTCTGAATAAAAACTCTGCCATGTATGAACAACATCACTAGTGTTCCTGCAGAGAATGAAATGTGTCATCTTTGAAAATCCGTCAACCACTACAAAAATAAAAGCATGCCCTCATAGAGTCCTTGGTAAATCAAGAATGAAGTCCATGCTGACATCCTCCCACAAATTCTCTAGTGCAAGTAATGGTTGATATAACCCCATATTCTACTTCACTCCTTTTGCCATCTTACATACTCTACAACTCTACACAAACTTCTTCACATCCTGGTACAACTTTGGCCAATAATAATTCTTAGCAACCAAAGAAATTGCCTTATCTCTACCAAAATGTCCATCCAATAATCCACTATGCTTCTCCTTGATGATATTCTCTCTCATAGAGCTTCTCGAGATGTACAACTGACTTCCTTTGAACATCATATCAGGTTGGATTATGAAATCCAACCACCTTGTCCTACCAAGTGTAATAAGTTATGTACAAGCCTTTCAAGCTTCACTAAAATCAAGATCCTCTAGATACAAATTATTGAGTTTCTTGAACCCAACCACCTCAATTTGCATCTTAATCAACAAAAGTTGTCTTCTACTAAGAGCATCTACAACTATGTTAGACTTCCCACTCCCGTGTTTCAAAATAAATGTATAAATCTACAAAAACTCAACCCAGTTCAAATGCCTTTGGTTTAATTTTCCTTGACTATTCAAATATTACAAAGCTTGATGACGAGTATACAAACCAAACTCCTTAGAAAGAAGATAAGGTATCCACTTCTTCAATGCCTGAACTATAGCATAAAATTCCTCATTGCCTTCTCTGATGTGAATCTAATGGTGTCCATTCTTTAGATCTATCTTTGTGAAATACAAAACTCCACTCAAATAGTCCATAATATCACCCATCCTTAGCAACAAAAATCTATACTTGATTATGATCTTGTTGATAGCATGGGAATCTATGCACATCCTCCATTCTCCATTCTTCTTAGGTACTTATACTACTAGTATATCACATGGACTTAAACTCTCCTAACTCAACCCCTTGTGCAACAACTCATGCACTTGTTTGTTCAAATCCTCACTTTCTATTGGTGTCATTTTGTATGCTACCTTGTTTGACAAACTGGCTCTTGGAATGAAATCCATTTAGTGATTGATCTTCCTCACCTAGAGTAATTCATTAGGTACATTATCTGACACAATATTAGGAAACTCTCCCCAAAAATCTGCAACTTCTATATGTACCTCCTCTACTTCTTCTTTACCATCTTTTGGAATTACAAAAAAACACATATGGCCATTCTTCAAACCTTGGAGAAACTTCTTTCCATGAACAAAACATATTTTGGCAGCACTACATACCTTTTCTTCTTTCTCCTTCAACAACTTCAACTTGTGTTTAACTCCATCCTTTGTTAGAGTGTAGGTATTTTATTTCACATCATGTACAACATGCATGTCAAACTGCCATGGCCTACCCAAAAACATATGGCATATGTCCATAGGTATGATATCACACAAGAACTAATCTTGGTAGCTTCCAATCTTGAACTTCATTGAGCATAGCTCATTAAACATGACCTTGTGGTCATCTTGCACCTAGGTAATACAATATGGATGTAGGTGTTTCTACCTCTTCATCTTGAAAATTGTGACCATCTTTTCTAACATCAGATTGTCTATGCTTCCACCATAAGTGATCATATTACAATACTTATATTCACATTTTCGCCTAGTGTGAAACAAACTCCTCCTTCAATCAGGTTCATTCTCACCACTCAAAAAGGTCTCCTATTAACTAGGACTTCTCCTCTTTAAGCACCTTCAAAATGAGATGATTTGGCATCTTCATCAATATGCACAACTCTAGTCCAGCCTTTGCTTCTTCAATCTATCCTCCCTCGATGCTAGAAAAAATCAAATGCTCTATACCCTTGTTCTCCATAGTAAAAATATTTTCCTCGTAAGCCTCCTCTTCTAGATCCTTCTCCTCTACCTCTTCCTCTTTGATCTCTATTGTTTTGATCATTAAAGAATTAAAATTGTTTCCCCTTTAGTTATGATTGCTACTTCTTTCCTCATCTTTTTTATTTTGATCATCATTTTGGCCTCCATAAGATTGTCCACTAGATCTTCCACCATGACCTCTTCAACTATTCTTTTTATCAAACTTTTTGTTATATTTCTTCTCAACTCTTATAGGAAACTAATATGCCTCCTCAATACTATTCATCCCAACTAGACTTAGCTCCTCTTGAATGTTTTTCCTTAACGCATTAAGATAACAGAATGCTTTCTCCTTATAAGCTACTACATGACTAATTCTAATGAGAACTCTATATAACTCTTTAGTATACTCTTGAATAGATCTTCCTTCTTGATTTAATCCTTGCATTTTCTTTAATAGATCTAGCTCATAAGCCACGGGAATGAATTATCTCTTCAATTTAGTGATCATCTTATCCTCTTCTATTTCACTTCAATTGAATCTCCTCCCACCAAATCTTTGCATATCTCTTGGGTTTCACCTTCACAAACTTGACCCTATCAAGATCCTCAATATCTTCATACTCAAAATATTTCTCCAATTCATTGATCCAATTGATTAGCTCCTCTGGGTTAAGATTTATTGAAAATGTGAGAGCCTCAAACTTAGGTCATTTTCCAATCTTGGAGAAGGCCTTAAAAAGACTCTCTTCCTCTGGGTTCAGAACTGCCTATATTTCAACAAGTTCTTCTTCTTTGTCCTTGTCCTCACTCTCATCTCTTATGATAAGATTTATTCCTCTATGCATTTTTTCTTCCAATGCTTGCATCTTCCTTCAAAAGGATCTAAAACCCTCAAGTGTAACACCTACAACTGTTCCACCACACTCTCTTTGTAGAGGCATTTTTTCACTTCCACTAAAACCCTAGTGAAAAAAATCTCACAATCAGTGATATGTCTACATGCTCAGTCTAAACCACAGTCTTGGTGCAACTACCTAATAGTCAACCATCTATTTACACACTCAAGAACTCCTGTTCTAATACCACTTGATGAAGGGTGCTCCCTTTAGTACCTTAAGCACATAAAATAAACAAAGAAATGACAATAATTCGTGGGAATAAAATATGGGCTTCTTATTATTGATGCAAATGTGGAATTACAAAATTTAGAATTACATATGCTAACCCACATGAGCACCTTTCATTACAATAATTTGCAAGATGAAGTTGAGAACTATCACCCAAAGTTGTCCTAGAAAATCTACATACATTTCTTAAACAAATAATTTTATGCTACCTGAGAAGGTTCTAGACACTCAAACTTAATATGTAGGACTGACAGACCCTAACAATACATGTATAGAGTCGGCCAAATATACCTTTGACATTTATTTTGGAAGTTTTAATTGGCCCAACTTTGGAAGGCCATAAATTTTGAGCCATTGCTCTAATTGGCTATTATAACCACTTTTCAAAATCCTCAGCTTCTGATCTATAGACTTGGATTCGAGCAAAGAACCCATCCTTCGGGTTTTCAGGCCTCCTTCAAGAACATTTAGGCCTTCAACGGTGAGCTTGAATATATTATACTAAAATTATACACCAAAACTCTATAATAAATCTATGAATACTCATGATATGGCACTGAGCCTCAACTAGTAGGCTGATATATCCAAGATGAACATCCACCTTTGAAATTAGGACATTCCTAGCTCGAATGACTGACTTACTAACTAGCAAGCCTCTAGAAACCAATAACTCTGCACTGAGACAACCCTTATTCAAGAAACAAAAAAAGAAATATTTTTTGGTGATGCATCAATAGCCTAGAATCAAGATGCTAAAAATAATAATGTATTCTTTTTATTTTTTGAAAGATAATAGCATTTTATTAAAATACCTTATAATTATATCAAAATTTCTAATAAATTTACTCTTACATTTTCTCAAATTATGTAAACAATTCATTCAATATCTAATTGACATTTCTAAAGTCTATGTTTATAAATTTTGATGTTAGCTTGAATAATTATTTGGCCTATTTTTATCTCATATTTCCCTACACACTAAGTTTTCTAAGGGTGGAGTCCTCCAAGGTCTTGAACTTCTCATTTTTAGGAGGAGGTCCTATTAGGTTCTAAAATGATAAATGGTAATACCATCCCAAAAGAGATGCTCTTGTTTCTTTCAAGAATCACTTACAATATCCTATGTAGCTCTATTGCATTCATGTCAAGACTTTAAATATTGTAAATGAGGAGAGGAATGTGGATTTATCAACTCAAAATGTTTTCAAACTTCATCTTGCCAATCATGTGGAGAATGTGCAAGATTATTGGGATACCATATTTAATGGTAGCATTACTAGAGATTTGTGTCAATTAAAATAATTATCTCATCTAGATTTAAGCTTCAATTATTTGAGTGATTTTCTACCCAATTGTGGATTCAAAAATGAAACCCCATAAATATTAGCCAAATGATAAACTCAACCATAAAGAAAAAACATAACTTCTGATAGCATCAATAGAGAAAATAAAATAAAATGCTTTGTATTTTTTCTCAAATAATTCTCTATAAATATATCTTATTACTACTAAAATAAGGAACTACAAAGAGATGTATATGAAGAAAACATGACCTCACAATAGAACAAGATACACATGTACCAAGATATGTTTGTTAGCATAGACTAAAACAAAAAAACATAATGAACAATTATTTTTTCCTAGACATGTACCTAGATATCTTTATCCACATTCTCTCCCTCATCATCTAACATTCTTTTTCATTCACTATTGAAGTTGATGAAAGATCAACCTCACAATTCCCAAGAATGAAAGCACCTGTCATAGAAAGAGAGAAGAAAAAACTATGGAGGCTAGAATTCCAAGATCCATAGATGAGACATCTGTGATGAGAAAAGAGAGAAATTTCTATTATCAAAAATAAATGAATAATTACAAAGAGATCAATCCTTATAAAGGAGATCAAAACCCTAAAAGGTAACTAACCTAGGTTGCATGATAATAATTAATAAAAGAATTAATTATTATATGCCCAAAGTTCAACTTAAGGAAACTAGAGATAATAAGTGACTTAATATTTAAATCAATATGATTTAATTAATAAGAAAATACTTTATTACTTTAATACCCCCCCTTAAGATAAACTTACGAAGTAGCTAAAAACTTAGAAACTACATATGAAAGTAAATTTGGGTCTTGGCAACAAAGCCTAATGAGGTACCCAAGCACATCAAAATCTTTGAAAAGAGGGGAAAATAAGAAAACCACATGGGAAAAATCCTACTCCAAAAAGAGATGGAAGGAATGCTGAAAGAACTAGTGAAGGAATGAAGAAACCTCCAAACTAGGGAATGCCCTAGAAGACAGGAACAAGAGATGATTATGAAGAACACCACTGAAGTGTGTAGAAGCTAAAAATATCTTTCAAAAGTAAATTCTAATCTGAAGAACCTCCATTGAAATATAACTTGACCAGTTAGAGAAGACTATAATCTAGATGATTTCTCTTAGAAGACACTACTCGAATTAGAAGGCAAACAAGGCAAACAACTAAACTCAAAGATATTGATGACATAAAACACCAAAGCATGAAGAGCTAATCAACCAAAAATGGAAGGTTACATCCATAATAGGAACAAAAAGAAGATTTTCTATATGGTAAATAATCTATCTCACTAAAATGCATAAGTACCTAGGTACTGCATCTGGCCAATACATAGGAACAAATACTGAATACATAGATCACACTATCAAACAAAGGAAGGTTAAAGAACAATAGAAGAACCCCCCCTAATAGATACAAGGGTGAGGTGACAGAGAACTAGAAAAGTGGGCCAATAAAACTGCATGTCAAGGAACCATGTTCAAGATGCACACATATGTATGTGTATTGAGGTGATCAATCTTAGACATGTCATGAGGCTAATGTCATAGCATGGACACTTACTTAAAAAAGGAAGATGAAAAACTAGGGAAAATCATCAACCCCTCATGACACTCTTATCAAAATAGTGCATGTACAATAAGGCACAAGATGTGGTGAATCCCAAGAATATAATAATTTGCATGATTTTCCTCAGATGACATTGTTAGAAACAATAGTCCACCAAGATAACAAAGAGAGGGGGGAGGGGGTGAATCAGTTATCCAACAATTAAAACATTTAACTTCTTTAAATAAACTTAACCATTCAACAAATGTAAACAAAAACCATAATAAAATACTCTTAGACAATTACACCAGATATGTTGACTAGGGAAACCCTTGATTAGAGGGAAAACCCCAGTGGGAATGATGCCCACAAGATGATGTACTAATATAAATATTCCTTGTTAGAGGATGGACCTTGTTAGGAGTCTATTACAACATTTAGTGCATAGAGTTCCTGTTAGGAGACTTTGAATCCTTGTTAGGAGATTCCAACTCTGTTAGGAGTTATGGTATAATGTATGCAAGATGAGCCCACTGTCCAAACATGTAATTTCAACTACAAGAAGAGCTCACTACCCAAACAGGTAATTTACTATTATGTTACTCTTTCCTTTGTTCTTTCCTCTATCCTATCAACTAGACCAATCAGTGTCAGACCTTGTAGACCAGGTCACAAACCTCAGATCCAAATACCAAACCTCGGATCACTCAGCAAAACCTCAACAATGAAGTTTTGTTCACTTCTACACTACTCTGCTCAACTTCACATTCCACTCTCTCTACTGATTATCATCAATCATCAAGATCATATATGCCATTCATGATAAATGAAAATGTCCTTCCTTTATACCAAGTCCTCAAAACAATTCCCTGAGTCGGTTGTTAGTCCTTCTTAATTAATTATTATAGGACCACATTAAGAGCACATTACACTTAGCGATAACATTAATCTTCCACCTTATATCTTGAATAACTTTCCATACATGCAATATTATGACAAGTGATCTTATCCACATCATCTTCAATATGTCTTCTCCATGTCCTCAACCTCGATCCTCAAGATATCAAATCTACTAAGACATATGACAAGTTTACCAGAACATGTCTTTGTAAGCTCTATCTCATAACATACATAACCAAAACTTACATAAATTCTTCTAGACTTATTCTTTTTTCGTTCGACATTAACTGTATATACTAGATACTTAGAAGTATCTCCCATAACTTTGGGTGGTTATAATACTCAACTAGCCGTCCATATCAACTTGATCTTTCTTTTGTTCTTTTGTCAAATAGCATAGAAAATTGCTATGTTGACATCAATGAAAAACTTAGTCATGAATGTAACATATCATCATAGTAGTACTCCCCCATAGGAATATCATCAACATTCATGCTTTCAACTAATCTTCTAACAATCTCCTCATTTGGCATTGATGGAAACATAGATGAAAAACACCTAGTTCCAAGAATAGCAACAAAAGATTGTTCATCTTTAAATCCTCTTCATTAGTCATTCTCCCCCATTGATATACCTCAATGTTCTCTATACCAAACTATCATTCCATGTTGTGCTTATGTCGAACATCTTCAATTGTTATGTGTACTATTTTTCATGCCAAACTTCTCCCCCATTGACATCAATGTCAAAGGTAACCAACTCTGTTGCGTATGATAGGAAAGCAATTGGAAGCATCCCTTTCTCATCTTCCTAATCTCCAACAACTCCACCTTTCAAAATGAATTCTTTCAGGGCACATCCCCAATGCTATCCCAAACCTATCATTCCATACCCATCTCCACTTGGGTTACAACAAATTGGAAGGACCAGCACCATTGTGGTTAGGAAATATGACTACTTTGGTTTCGCTTTGGTTGCATGAATTCCCATTATTGAGTGGTTCATTTCCCTTGAGTCTATCTTGACCACCTTCTCTAAAATATCTTATATTAGGGGAAAACAACTTAATCAGTGGAAATCTAAGTCAAATATTACGTGGGGAATGGTCTCAGCTCAATGTCCTTCTTCTTTCAAGGTCTAATATAAAAGGAAGTATGCCACCTTGTATTGGAAATATCACCTCTCTCATCTATCTTAGATTGACAAATATGGAAAATATGGAAGGTCCTATTCCTCCTTCCATTGGAAATATTTCCACCTTGTAAAATTTGGTTTTATATGGCAAATCGCTGAATGGAGAGATTTTGCCATCACTTGGTCAAATTGTTACAGTAATATGTTACAAGGTCATCTTCCGTTTTCTTCAGTGTCAACATCAATCATGGAGCTATTGGATTTGTCTCATAATAGATTCATAGGATTTATTCTAGTGGATATTGAAAATCTTCTACCATCTATTCAATTGTTTTCACTTTCAACAAATGATCTACATGGTGATATACCTTCTTCAAGTTGTCTTCTACAAAATCTGGAGGTTTTAGATCTCTCAAACAATAAAATATTTGGTAAAACACCATCAACCATAATTAATTTTTCTAGTTTAAAAGGATTAAAGTTAGCAAATACAAGATTAATGGGACATATACCATATCATCAGGGAATGCTAAGTGAACTCAGTTCACTTCACCTTAAGAACAATATGTTAAAGGGAAACTTTCCATTAAGCTTTAAGAACTATTCTAGGTTGCAAATTTTAGATTTTGCCAATAATCATTTTTCTAGGAACATACCATCTTGGTTGGGTCAGTTCTCTGAATTGATGATACTTGTTTTGAGCTCTAATAAGTTTGAAGGAAAAATTCCACATCAATTAAGCAATCTATCAAGTCTCCATGTTTTGGATATTTCACAAAAAAAATTGATAGGTTCTATGCCACAACAATTAACAACATTGAAAAGTATGAGGAATTCTTCAATGGGAAACTCACATGACAATGGTGGTGGCTCTTACTATTACAAAGAAGAGATCCATGTGTTCAAAAAAGGATTAGAAGTGGTGTATGTTAGTTCAGTGATGTTACTTATAACTTGCATTGATCTATTTATAAATAATCTATTAGGTAACATTCTGTTAGCAATGGGGAACCTTAAAAGTCTTCACACATTGAACTTATTCAGATAATAGTCTCACAGGAGAGAATCCAAGCAATTTTTGATTAATTGCAGAGGTAGAGTCACTTGATCTTTCATATAATAAACTAAAAGGAAAGATTCCAAATGAAATTCTACAAGTTTCCTATCTAAGTTTTTATATTGTATCCAACAATAATCTTTGTGGAACAATACTAGAAGGGAGATAATTTAATACATTCAATTCCACTTATTTCTCTTGAAACCCCGATCTTTGTG
This sequence comes from Cupressus sempervirens, assembly GCA_028749045.1. Lineage (NCBI taxonomy): Eukaryota > Viridiplantae > Streptophyta > Pinopsida > Cupressales > Cupressaceae > Cupressus > Cupressus sempervirens. Next base: position 765,757,403 of record CM053789.1, on the reverse strand, counting down.
GATTCCCAATTAATAAAAAATATTTTGGATGTGGAGATGTGTCAAATTATAACATACAAACCCCTATTCCTAGGAAACAGGATGATGAGGGAGGAGAAATTCCAAGGCATTGGTATGTAGAGTTGATAGCAAATGCTTCTATTGGATTTTGGGGAGTATTTAGAATCTTGGCTGCAAAAAGACATTAGAGGAGAAGATTCATTCATGCATTAGATGAGATGGGAATAAGTTTATTGAGTGGATTGATAGATAAATAACAATCTAGTAAAATTTTGAATAATCATTATCCTCAAATATTGTGATTGCAATGAGATTATGATGTAGTTTTATTGTAACTAAAAAAATTTGATGTCTTAGTTTTCACATTTATGAAGAAAAATATTAAAAGTATACGATGTTTTATACAACAGTTAATAAATCCTAAGTTAATTAAATAAATTATTAGTACAATTTTTATGCTTTAAAGTTTTAAATTAAAATTTTAGATATTTTTATTTAGCATAGAAGTACAAACATTTGACTTAGTATTTTCATGATTATGTTTTGACATTAAATTTTTTTATTTAACTAAAATACAATTGTTGACTAATACTTAGAACATATTCATTCATTAAGTAAATTGTTTAAATATTTGAATTCAATTTTTTGTATTATTCAAGAATATGTGTGTTTTTAAGGACCAATTATATCCTAATAGAATAAAACCATATGTTATACATGCCTTAAAGACAAGATAACTAATGTTGGCATTATCCTTTTGAAATAAGATTAGTAGAAGTTAATTGATGTAATTATATTTGCAAATATTAATACTAAAAAAACATAGGTGCATCCCCAAAGTTATATAATCAAACGTTATCATTTTAATAACACATCCCATATTTAAAAAATATTAATATTATAACCCTATCACTAATATATTTTTGATATATGTAAATATACAATAAAACAGTTAAATATATTCTTCAAATAAAAAAATAGTCAATTTAAGTAATAAATATTTATTCTCATTTTCTAGATATTTCTAAGATTTATGTTAGATTAAACTAAAATTCAATTCAAAGATATTTAACCTAGTTTTTCTAATTAAATCATTAATAGGAATCTTTTCATATTTTTGTTACCTCATTCTTTTGTGATGAGAATTTTTTTGTTGATAATTTTGATTAATGAAAATGGTTTGCTAAGGACACTCTAAAGATTTTCACAATATAATATATCATTCATTATAATTTTATTGGGTTATTATTATTATTTTCTATATGCATAAAATGTAAATTATTAATAAAAACATATTCAATTATGAAATCCCTCAACATTCCTTCAATTTGAAATGTAAAAAAATGTACATAAATAATTATTTTCTTAAATATATTTTCCTATATTTACTCATATCTCCTTAATGTATATTAAAATTTTTAAGATGGCTAATGGAAGATGGCCCCCTTAATACCTTAAGCACATAACAGAAAGAAAAAAATAACAACAATTCATGAGGATAAAATATGGGCTTCTTATTATCACCACAAATGCACAATTACAATATGCTAACCCACATGGGTGTCTTCATTATAGTAATCTGCAAGACAAAGCTGCAAACTATCACCTAGAGTTATCTTAGACAATCTACATACATTTCTTAAACATGCAATTTTATGCCACCCGAGAAGCTTCTAGACACTCAAACTTAATACCTTGGGCCAACATACCCCAACAATACATATAGAGTTGGCCAAATACACCACTGACATTTATTTTGGAATTTTTGGTTGGCCCAACTTTGGAAGGCCATAACTTTTCAATTATTGCTCCAATTAGCTATTATAACCACTTTTCATAATCCTCATCTTCTGATCTATAGGCTCATATTTGCACAAGTGACCATTTGTTGAGTTTTTAGGCCTCATTCAGGCACATTTAGGCCTTCAACAGTGACTCTAAATGTTTTATACCAAAAATTAATAGAAAGAATATGCAATAAATCCATGAATACCCATGATATGGCACTTAGCCTAAACTAGTAGGCTGATATGAGATTGTATGACTGACTTACTAAGTAGCAAGCCTCTAGTAAAAACAACTTTGCATTGAGACAACCCTTGTTCAAGAAACAAAAAGGAAATATTTTTGGGCGATTCAAGATTTCTCTTATACCTATGATGCTCCTACATCAAATGCCCAGGATAATTTGAGAAGCTACCTTGTTACATCTCAAGTATTTAGAGGAACAAAAAGATAGTTAACCATTCCTCCCTTTTCATTTGACTAGGCATTCTTCATAAGTTTTGTTCCTTGTAGTTTTCCAACATGACTATCCAACATCTCCTCAATCTCCTTTGTAGCTAAACTATCTGCTTGAATACTCCACTATGCTTCCGTAACTTCATCTCCATCAACTCCTTCATAATACTTTGTCAAATTTGAAATGTTAAATACTAGTCAAGTATTCAATTTAGTAGGAAATGCCACTTCATAGGCATTTCCAAAATCATTCCTTTTTACCATCTTGCATGGTCCAATCTTCTTCATTTTCAGCTTATTATATCTACCCACTAGAAAATGCTCCTTTCTCAAATGAACCAAGAGTTCATCTCCAATTTGGGATTCCTTATAGCTCCTTCTCACATCTTATTTAGCTTTATACTATGAATTCATCTTAATAATGTGCTTCCTCACCTTCGAATGGATATTCTTCAAATGTTCAACAAATTCTTCTACTTCAACACTACGTATTTCTCCTTTATCCAATTGCCTTAATTCAGAAGCATTTCTAAGACTACTCCCATATAAAATCTAGAATGGTGATTTACCAGAATTCTTTTTAATATAATTATTATATGTAAATTTTTCCCATGGTAAGATTTACTAGTACTCCTTTTGGTTTATCTCCAACCAAACATCTCAACAAGATTCCCAAACTACGATTCACAACTTCAGTCTATTTATTAGTCTTTGGATGAACCAAAATTCAAATCTATCTTTAATTTCAAACACAATATATGCTAGAAAAACCTAGAAAATTTGGTATGTTGATATGAAACTATACTATTTGGCAGACTATGTAGTCTCACCACTTCTCTGAAAAACAACTCTGCCATGTATGAACATCATCACTAGACTTCCTGCAAAGAATGAAATGTGCCATCTTTGAAAATCTATTAACCACTACAAAAATAAAATTATTCCCTCATATAGTCCTTGTTAATCCAAGAATAAAGTCCATGTTGACATCCTCCCACAACTTCTCTAGTACAGGTAACGGCCGATACAACCCCATATTCTACTTCACTCCTTTTGTCATCTGACATACTCTGTAACTCTACACAAACTTCTTCACATCCTACTACAATTGTGGCCAATAATAATTCTTAGCAACCAAAGAAATTGTCTTATCTCTCCCAAAATGTCCATCCAATCCTCCACTTTGGTTCTCCTTGATGAGATTCTCTATCATAGAACTTCTTAGAATGTACAATTAACTTGCTTTGAACATCATACCAGGTTGGATTATGAAATCCAACCACTTTGTCCTATCAAGTGCAATATATTTTCTACAAGCCTTCCAAGCTTCACCAAAATCAAGATCCTCTAGAAAAAAATTCTTGAGTTCCTTGAACCCAACCACCTCAATCTACATCTCTATCAGTAAAATTTATCTTCTACTAAGAGCATCTACAAGTGTATTAGACTTGCCACTCCTATGTTTCAAAACAATGTATAACTCTACAAAAACTCAACCCACTTACAAATGTTCTTTGTTTAATTTTCCTTGACTATTCAAATATTACAAAGCTTGATGACTAGTATATAAAACAAACTCCTTAGAAAGAAGATAATGTCTCCACTTCTTCAATCCCTGAACCTTATTGGCTCAAAACAACTCCTATTGTAGTACCACTCATATCAAAATCTACTTGAAATACTTTGCTAAAATATGGAAGTGATAAAACAAGCTGCTCTATAACTTTCTATTTAAATAGATTAAATCTCTTATCTTCCTATACAATCCACTTAAATTCTTTCTTGTCCCCCCTTGTTATTTTAGTCAAGGGTCCATAAATACTACTAAAATTTCTTATGAACTTTCTATAAAAACTAGCTTGTTCATGAAAAGATCTTACCTCTATAGCACTCTTTGGAGTAAGTCATTCAAGGATATCTTTAACTTTCCCTGGGTCCATTTTCAAACCTTCTGTTGAAACTACAAATCCCAAGTACACTGACTCCTTCACAAACTTACACTTCTTAAGGTTTATCAACAACTTTTCTTCCCTCAACCTATCAAACACCTTTTGAATATGCATCAAATGGTCCTCGAACATCTTACTAAAGATAAAATACCATCTAGGTAAATAATGAAAAACTTACATAGAAACTCCTTCAGTACCTCATTCATGACCCGCATGAAAGTGCTCAGTGTATTGATTAGCCAAAAAGGAATGAATAAACACTCATATAGTCCTTCCATTTTATTGAAAGAAATCTTCCACTCATCTCCTTCTCTGATGTGAATTTGATGGTATCCATTCTTCAGATCTATCTTTGTGAAATACACAACTCCACTCAAATAGTCCATAATATAATCCATCCTTTGAAATGGAATCTATACTTGATTGTGATCTTATTGATAGCATGAGAATCTGTGCACATCCTCCATTATCCATTCTTCTTAGGTGCCTATACTATTGGTATAGAGCATGGACTCAGACTCTCTTGAATCAACCCCTTGTGCAACAACTCATATACTTGTCTGTTCAACTCCTGACTTTCTACTGGTGTCATTTTGTGCACTACCTTATTTAAAAAATTGACTCTTGGAATCAAATGCATTTGGTAACTAATCTTCCTCATTGGGAGTAATTCATTAGGTGCATTATCTAACACAATATCAAGAAACTCTCCCAAAAAATCTATACATTTTGTAGGTACCTCCTCTACTTCTTCTTTGCCATCCTTTGGAATTACAAGAAAACACATATGCCATTCTTCATACCTTGGCGAAACTCCTTTCCATGAATAAAACATAATTTTGAAGCATTACATAACTTTTTTCTTCTTTCTCCTTCAATGACTCCAACTTGCATTTAACTCCATCCTTTGTCAAACTATAGGTATTTACTTTCCCATCATGTACAATGTGCATGTCAAAATGCCATGGCCTATTGAACAACATATGACATATGTCCATACGTATGATATCACACAACACCTCATCTTGCTAGCTTCCACTATTCAAATTCATTGAGCATTGCTCACTGACCATGACCTTGTGGTCATCTTGCACTTGGGTAATATAGTATGGACCCAAGTATTTCTACCTCTTCAACTTGAAATTTGTGACCATCTTTTCAGACACTAGATTTTTAGTGCTTCCACCATAAATGATCACATCACAACACTTATCCTCACATTTTCACTTGGTGCGAAACAAACTCCTTTGATTAGGTTCATTCTCACCACTCAACAAGACTCTTCTATTAACTAGGAATTCTCCTCTTCAAGCTTCTTCATAATGGGATGATTTGGCATCTTCATGAACATTCACAACTCTGGTCTATCCTTTAGTTCTCTAATCTATCCTTCCTTGGTGCTAGGAACACTCAAATGCTCTATATGCTTCTTCTCCATAGTGAAAATATTTTCCTTGAAAGCCTCCTCTTCTAGATCCTTGTTCTCTACCTCTTTCTCTCTGATCTCTATTATTTTGATCATTAAAATAATTGAAATTGTTTCCCCTTTGGTTCTGACTGGTACTGCTTTCCTCATCCTTGATCTTTTTATCATCATTTTGCCCTCCATAAGATTGTCCACTAGTTCTTCCACTGCAACCTCTTCCACTATTCTTGTTATCCAAATTTTTGTTCAAATTCTTCTCAACCCTTATAGGAAACTAGCATGCCTTCTCAATACTAGTCATCCCAACTAGACTGAACTCCCCCTAAATGCTTGGCCTTAGCCCATTAAGATAACAAGAAACTTTCTCCTTATAAGCTTCTACATGACTAGTTCTAATGAGAACTGTGTAGAACTCTTCAATATACTCTTGAATAGATCTTCCCACTTGCTTCAACCCTTGCATTTTATTTAGTAGATCTAGCTTATAATCCATGGGAATAAATTATCTCTTCAATTTAGTGATCATCTTATCCCATCTGGTGATTTTGTTCTTTCCTCTTATATTTTTCTTCAACTGAATCTCCTTCCCCTAGATCTTCACCTATCCCTTGAGTTTCACCTTCAAAAACTTGACCCTATCAGGATCCTCAATATCTTCATAATCAAAACATTCCTCTAATTGATTAGCTCCTCTAGGTTAAGATTTCTTGAAAATGTGAGAACCTTAAACTTAGGTCTTTTTCCAATCTTGGAGATGACCTTAAAAAGAATCTCTTCCTCTGGGTTCATAACTACCTCTACTTCAATATTTTCTTCTTCTTTACCCTCATCCTCACTTTGATCTTTTATAACAAGATTTATTCCTCTACAAATTTTTTCTTCCAATGCTTGCTTCTTCCTCTGGAGGGCTCTAAAACCCTCAAGTGTGACACCTATAGCTGTTCCACCACACTTTCTTCATGGAGGAATTTTTGCACTATGCTAAAACCATAGTGCAAAAGGCCTCACAATCAGTGATTTGTCTACACACTCAGCTCAAATCATAATCTTGGTGCAACTGTCTCATAGTAAAAAATCTGTTTATACACTTAGGAACTCCTCTGATATGACTTGATAAATTGTGCTTTCCATAATACCTTAAGCACATAACAAAAACAAAGAAATAATAATTATTCACGAGAGCAAAATATGCACTTATTATTATTGACACAAATGTAGGATTATAGAATTTAGAATTACAATATGCCAGCCCACATGGGCACCTTCATTATAGTAATTTGCAAGATAAAGCTACGAACTATCACCAAGAGTCGACCAAATATACCTTTGACATTTATTTTGGAAGGTTTGGTTAGGCAAACTTCAAAAGGCCATAGCTTTTCAACCATTACTTTGATTAGCTATTATAAAAACATTTTAGAATCCCCAGCCTCTAATCTACAGGCTCAGATTTGAGCAGATCACCCATCTATCAAATTTTTTAGGCCCCTTTAGGGCACATTTAGGACTTCAACAGTGAGCTTGATTATATTATACCAAAATTATACACCAAAAATATGTAATAAATCTATGTAATTTTCCCTAAAAGAGTTGAGAAATCTAGATTTGAGCTTAAATTATTTTGAAGATGAATTACCAAATCAATTCGTCTCCTTGCACAACTTATCTCAACTTGTGCGAGAATAGGTTCAATGGTATAGTTTCGAAAGGTATTTTTAATGAAGAAACCTCTCATATTTCATGATTTAAGCTTCCTCTTATAGAAATTTGAGTGGTTATCACTATTGTTTACATGCAGCTTTATTTTCCCTTCAAGAATTGAGACATCTAGATTTGAGCTTCAATGAGTTTGAAGGTCAAATATCAGAGCATTTTGCGTCCTTGTACAACTTAAAGTATCTCAACTTGTCCTTCACTAGTTTCAATAGTACAAGTCCATACCAATTAGGAAATCTCTCTCAACTAGAAGTTTTGGACCCATTAGTGGTAGAGGTGGATGATGTTGGATTAGTTTCTTATGGTGTTAATCGGGAACTAGTGTGTAGTCCTAGTTTAGTGTGGACAAAAAAATTGAAAAATTTGAAATACTTGTCCCTTAGTGGAGTAGTGTTGAATATGACAAGAAAGCAATTGGAAATAGCCCTTTCTCATCTTCCTAACCTCTAATAGCTCCACCTTTTAGAATGTTTTCTTTTAGGGCACATTCCTAATGCCATCCAAAACCTATCACTCCTTACCCACCTCCACTTGGGTTACAAAAGCTGTTGTCACAAAAGTTTGCACCCTTGTCAGAAGTTTTTACCTAAGGACAACCTTGTGAAAGATGGAAACAACCTCCAAGCTATGGGAGTTGAACTATGAGTTGAGTCTCTAGAGAAGGCTAACTTCCTTTACTATCAGGGTGCATCTAACTACTCTTGGAGAGGAAAAGGGAGAAGAAAGGCACAGGAGAAAATTTACCTACTCTAACGTAAGGGGGTGATGCATCAAAATAGAGTGTTCAAACCAATCTTTTCCCATACATGCGTTATTGAACCATCATAACAGCAAAAGATATACACATTTAGACTTTCTTTAATCTACCAATCACATGCAAATCAAAAAACCCAAACAAATGACACAAGGAAAGAGAAGATTCACTTATATACCATTTATAGGCCAAAAGATATATAGTCATGCAAGATTGTAGATATCCACAATACACCAATGAGAGGCAAATAGTTCTTGCACTTTACATCAATGGTTGAATGAGATAAGGTATAATGTCATATAGTTTAGAGGTAAAGGGAATTTTATAGTGAAATTGCAAAGCAATATCAAAGAGGTCAGAGAAGAGTCGACCTTAACAAAATCTACAAAAATTTCCTATATAGTTCAGGCATAACTGAGATGCTCTTTAACTAAAATTACTCCACAACCACTACCATTATGTCCTATAGAGACTAATCATACAAATCTAGGGTAAATCTAGCCTTGGCATAGACTCAAATACAATGAAATCCATCATTTTGCTAAAAAAGGGCCTCAAGAGGATAGAAAATGGTGCCATTAAACCATTTTGACCAAGTAGATGGATAGGATCAAAGATGGTGGAGTGTTCTCCTTTGTTTACTAGACATGGCATTCATTCAAGAGTGGTTAGAATCGGTCATGAAGATCAGATAATGCAAGAAAACTTGACTCACTCTATTTATAGCTTACAAGTTAGCAAAGTTAGTAGGTCAATGAAATTCTACCACTAGGATGAGCCACATGGGCCAATAATCTTATTTCATTTTTCCACCCCACAAAGTCTCCATGCAGTTGACCAACTAACTAAGCCACCTTTTCAAAACCCTGACTGTGGTGGTCAACCCTAACTACCAACCCAAACTGCCAACGCCATCTCCCCTGGTATGCAAGGACACATCCTTTAGGCACTTTTTTGCATTCCTTAACACCTGTGTATCTCCATAAAGCGAGGAAGCATCAATTGTTGATGTCTACAAGATCAATGATCGTGAAAGATCTCCATTATACTACACCTGCTTGTAAATTTTTTTGGGCCCATGAACCACTCCACAGCTTGTAATGTCCCCTTTTAGCATTCATAGCATGATGTTGTCGTTAGCCTATTTTCCCATGGTCCCGTAGGCTAACCAGGACATCAAAAGGGCTTAGAGGCCATTTGGCCTAGATAGTTTCAGTTGTAGGTCTTTCTGAGGGGTTTTGAGGCAACTTTGGGCATACTTACTATTTATAGTAAGTCATCTTGGGCATGGGTGGACATCCAGTGGCAGTGGTATGTCAATGGTAATTGTTTAAAATCAGCAAGAAGACTTGTTTATCATTGATAAGATTTTTTTTGCATTGATAAAGCTATGTTATAAAGTTAAATTTAAATATTTAACTTTATTAATACATATACTATAGTTTGTGAGAAATATTTAAATTAAAAGAGTCCCTTTTATTTTATAACACATTGGAGACATAAGTTACATAAAGGGAGTTATGTTTTATCCCACATTGAGAAAACGAAGGATGGAGCTCTTGTGAGAACACTATAAAAGAAATGGAAGAGCTTCTTTTAAGCATGGTTGGAAATATCAAAAAAATTGGAGAATTTTTTGGAGGTTATGTCTCAATAGTTTGAAGGTCGAAATCCCTTCAAGATGAAAATCTTGACGCCATTGAAAGATATGGTCATGAGATTCAACAGGGTAGCAATCCGAAAAAGATGAAACGAAAAAGTAGTCTGAAAAAGTGGAACTAAAAAAGCAGGCAGAAAAAGCGAAATCAAAAAAGCAAGCAGAAAAAGCAGAACTGAAAAAGCATGAGAAAAAAGTGAAATCGAAAAAGCAAGTAGAAAAAGCAGAACCGAAAAAGCAGGCCGAAAAAGCAGGCCGAAAAAGTAAAGCAGAAGGGGCAGCATTGAAGGAAAATTATTACAGCCATCTACAACTAGGTTCCCTTGTTAGTATTGTTTTTTTTAGGGTATTATAAGTTTCAGCTGTAAGTGTGCATTATACCAGCATTGTCATTTTGGTAATCCATGTAAATGCCAAAGTCTTGGCCATATTTCATGAGCATTGTATTAGAAATTTGATTGCAATCAAAAAGATAATAGTTGCAGGTGTCATTTAAGCAAATTCAATCTCATTATTTATCAGCTAGATAGTTTGCATACCAACTGTTTGCAAAAATACCAGTTGGCTTTAGGTGTTCTTTTCTCATGCTTATATCATAATATATGCACTGAATATTGTCAAAATTAGGAGCACACTCATGTTAGGTCATTGTGTAGTTCATTGTAATCTTCTATCACTAGATTCTCATTGATGCAAATTGGAAAAAAGTCATTTAAAGCAAGCTGAAATACTATATCAGTCATATCTCTCTTGCATGTGAATTGTTTGACAAAATTCTTTGAGCCTTCAATCAGCATCTTTGAGAGAAAATTTGAGGAGGGTTATTACAGTGGTATCAGAGCTTTCTTGCAAAGTGTTTGACAAAATGTCAAACAACTGAAGTATAAAGATTTTTGGTGTTTGAAGAAGTTATACCCTATTGGGGTTATTATAGTGGTATCAGAGCTTGCTTGCAAAGTGTTTGACAAAATGTCAAACAACTGAAGTATAAAGATTTTTGGTATTCAAAGAAGTTATAACCTGTTGAGGTTATTATAGTGGTATCAGAGCTATAAGTCCTACCATCCTGTGGAGGTCTTATAGGGAATTTGGATTAGCCAGAGAGAGAAAAATGTTTGACAAAATGAATGCTAGTCTAGATTAGGGAAAGGAAAGATTCTTAAAATTATTAGACACCTTACCATAGGGACAGTAATCAGCAGAGCAAAGAGCACAGGAACAGAGTCAGAGATTTGAGCTTATGATGCTGGTGATGGCTCGTCAAATGGGGTTGAATGCTAATGTGGTTGGAGGAAATAATCAGAATGGTAATAATCAGGATGGGGCACATAATGGAGGCGAACAAGTTGAGAACAATTTCAGTCATGCACCCCAACAAACTAGGATAGTGAGTTCAAGGCCCATGGTTCCAACATTTCCTCCTAGAGGTCCAGAGCAGCCCGTACCAGAGCCCCAAATCATTGATATATAGGACTAGCTGAGGAAAGATTGGGAAGCCAAAGGTCTAGATTTTATAGCTGCAATTACCTTTAGGGAGTACATAGATGTGCAAATGAAGCATATGTCACGTGGACATGACAAGAACCAGAGCTATGAGCTATGAAAGAAAGTAGAGAAACTTCAGTTACCATATTATGATGGCTTGGGGAAGTCTACAACAAGAGCTTGGGTTCAAAAGCTTGACACATATTTTCAAATGAACCCTATGCCTGAGGAGGAAGCTATTAAGTATGCAGCAATTCACTTGGATGGGTTAGCACACAAGTGGTGGCATCATGGTATGGTCACTATGGGTCATGCACACATTACCTCCTATGTGGAGTTTAAGGAGAGACTGATTGAACATTTTTATAGGCCTAAGCATCATACCTTCCCTATGACAAGCAAAAATTTGTATGAGGAGTTTAACAGACATGTTGATTCAATATAGGGAGACATTAGCACATCTTCAGGTAATGGTTTATTTGCATCATCTTCACAGGTAGAAGGGGTTACAGACGTTGTGCAGTTTGAGCCACAAGGTGATATCACAGGCACACTGGATTGTGCAATTGACACAGATAGTGATTCCAGTATAGTTGGACTAGATGAAGTTACAATAGTTAAGGATACTATCATGTTTGAGGATAGTACTGTTGATCAGAAAGTGAGCATTCAAGACTTTGCAAAAAATGAGTATCAAGCATAGTTGGATGCTTCTTCACATGAGATAGAGGAGAGATAGAAAGGAGTCACAACAGGTTCTTCTTGTGATGACTTACAATAGATCAAGGAAGATGCAGTGAAGAAGGAGGAGAAGGAGGTTGATTGGATTTTTCATGAGCTGGAGGATACTCAAAATTCCTTGGTGTGTACTTGGTTGGCTCTCCAGGATTCTAAGAGACACGTGGATGAGCTTTGTCTTGAGATGATTTCATTTCGGGAGTTAGCGCGTATAGCAGGGACTCAGTTTTCTTTTACAGTGGAGTCACATGATGATTATATGAGTATGCCTAGCATTCACACTCTAGATTCAAAGATTGTAGACAGGTGTTTGAAGTCAGTTGGTATTGTTCACATTACTAAGGTGAGAAGTTTATTTGAATTGTTAGCTGGTTTCCATTCATGGATTAGATGTTGGGATTCTTATCTTAGTACTTGGGATCGTTTTGACTAGAGATATCTATCATTCCTTGGTAGTAGTATCTATTGCACCATCATGGACTTGATTATTAGTTTTCCAGGTGTAGTTCTCATCCATGTCAGCAACTTGTTTGATGCTGGATTTAGTTTTTACACACCTATGTTGGGCATTGTTCATATATCCAGTCGACCATTCTTGTTGGAATGGGTTGATGATCTCTTAGATATGATAGAGTCTATAGAAGAGTCCCAAGATCTGAGTATTACAAAAGATAGCTATTCTGAGGTTACTCCTTTGGATAGTGTACCAGGGATAGAGTATAGAAGTTTGACCAGCCGAAACAATCATGTGTCTAGTCATCTGAGAGTTGGTGAGCGAGACATTTCTATCACTTGTGAGCATTTTGATGCTGCTCATCAGTTGTTAGCAATTTATGGATGGGGTTCTCCTACTAGTGATGAGCAGGGAGGCAATTATCTTTCCTTGACAGAGATCCACTCTTTATGGGAGGCTATCCGGATTCTAAGACAAAATTATATGCAGTTGGTAGCCAACAGAGATTATCTTATAGAGTGGGGGAGTACAGCATACGATGCATTATTGGCCCAGGAAGATGAGGTGAGTGAGCTTACTCAGTAGCTCGAGGTGACTTCTTAGATTCTTGAGAGTACACAGTTGGCATTTGAGGAGTCACAATTTCATTTAGCTAAGGTGACCATGGAGTTAGAGTGACTTCAGTCTTTACCAGATTCTTTACAATCATGGACTGTGGTGTCTAGTGATCCGCGGATGTCCATGGTCAAGGTTGATAGAGGTAGTGGAGACGAGGATATATCTATCCATGACACTAATATTGGCATATTTGGTCCATTTCCACTGGAGGCAGGTTCAATTGAGTTGGGCGCTGCAGCTAAGCATTGTGATATGTTTGACTTGGAGGGCACAGAGAATAGTGATGTTGTTGTTGATTCTGCACTCTTGGCTATATCATCCGCTGACTTAGCTGATGATTAGTCACAGTTGGTCATATCATGTCTACAGGATGAGTCTTTGATTGAGATTGGTTCTTTTTACCAGCATTATACTAAAGGATATGTTCATCGGTTTGCTTTTGATCCATGTGTTGAGGAGTTGATGGCAGATAGGTTTGGACTAGGCTCTCATTTTTGCTATCTACCATGTAATGACTATTCACCATTAGCAGTGCATGGGTGTTATGGTTATGAGATAGTGGCTAGTAATCTGTAGAGTTGTGTTAACTGTAGCAGATGTACAGTGTGTGGATTCTCTGTATTTGGTGTAGTTTCATGTGGGAGTGGTCACTATTGTAGCAGAGTTGGAGTGTGCATTCCACATAACACAGTGGGTTGTGTGGATGGTGTTTATTATGTTGATAGTTTTGGTGATCTACTCTACTTGGGGTCTAATATTTTTAGAATTTGTGACCCATGGGTTCCTGACTGTGGCAGTAGTGGATTCGGAGTTAAGTTGCACCGTGATTCACGATATATTTATGGATTCCTCTTGGTTAATTTTCACAGGTTGTTGCAGGAGCCTATGTTGATTGACAGCACTATAGTTCATGACTAAATTTGGGATCCAAGTGGATTGATTGGGTTTTTGTTCGACCATTGCTTGGGGACAAGCAATTTTGGGAAGGGAAAAATGTAATGCCCCCTTTTTAGCATTCATAGCATGATGTTGTCGTTAGCCTATTTCCCCATAGTCTCGTAGGCTAACCAGGACATCAAAAGGGCTTCAAGGCCATTTGGCCTAGATAGTTTTAGTTGTAGGTCTTTCTGAGGGGTTTTGAGGCAACTTTGGGCATGCTTACTATTTATAGTAAGTCATCTTGGGTATGGGTGGACATCCAGTGGCAGCGGTATGTCGATGGTAATTGTTTAAAATCAGCAAAAAGACTTGTTTATCATTGATAAGATTTGTTTTGCATTGATAAAGCTATTTTATAAAGTTAAATTTAAATATTTAACTTTATTAATACTTAGACTATAGTTTGTGGTAAATATTTAAATTAAAAGAGTCCCTTTTATTTTATAACACATTGGAGACATAAGTTACATAAAGGGAGTTATGTTTTATCCCACATTGAGAAAATGAAGGATGGAGCTCTTGTGAGAACACTATAAAAGAAATGGAAGAGCTTCTTTTAAGAATGGTTGGAAATATCAAAGAAATTGGAGAATTTTCTGGAGGTTATGTCTCAATAGTTTGAAGGACAAAATCCCTTCAAGCTAAAAATCTTGACGCCATTGAAAGATATGGTCTTGAGATTCAACAGGGTAGCAATCCGAAAAAGCAGAAATGAAAAAGCAATTTGAAAAAGTAGAACCAAAAAAGTAGGTGCAAAAAGAAGAATTGAAAAAGCAAGCGAAAAAAGCGAAACTAAAAGAGCAAGCGAAAAAAGTAGAATCGAAAAAGCAAGCGAAAAAAGCGAAACCGAAAAAGCAGGTCGAAAAAGCAGTTCAAAAAAGTAAAGCAGAAGGGGCAGCATTGAAGGAAAATTATTACAGCCATCTACAACTAGGTTCCCTTGTTAGTATTGTTTTTTTAGGGTATTATAAGTTTCAGCTGTAAGTGTGCATTATACCAGCATTGTCATTTTGGTAATCCATGTAAATGCCAAAGTCTTGGCCATATTTCATGAGCATTGTATTAGAAATTTGATTGCAATCAAAAAGATAATAGTTGTGGGTGTCATTTAAGCAATTCAATCTCATTATTTATCAACTAGATAGTTTGCATACCAACTATTTGCAAAAATTCCAGTTGGTTGTAGGTGTTCTTTTCTCATGCTTAGATCATAATATATGCACTGAATATTGTCAAAATTAGGAGCACACTCATGTTAGGTCATTGTGTAGTTTATTGTAATCTTCTATCACTAGATTCTCATTGATGAAAATTGGAAAAAAGTCATTTAAAGCAAGCTGAAATACTATATCAGTAATATCTCTCTTGCATGTGAATTGTTTGACAAAATTCTTTGAGCCTTCAATCAACATCTTTGAGAGTAGATTTGAGGAGGGTTATTATAGTGGTATCAAAGCTTTCTTGCAAAGTGTTTGATGAAATGTCAAACAACTGAAGTATAAAGATTTTTGGTGTTTGAAGAAGTTATACCCTATTGGAGTTATTACACAGCCACCTTAGCAACCTAGCCCCATCTGGCATCACCCCATAGGTTAATAAAAAAAACCTATCCCCATAAGGACTCATGGTAGCAAGGAAATTTTCTATGTTTCTTGACATCCTTACATCTTCATAAAGCAGGGAAGCACCATCCATTAATCCATCTGAGATTGGATGGCCTAGAAAAATGCAACTAGCAATTGCCCACATCAAAACCTTTGACCAGTAAGATGCCCTCCATATGCCAACTCAACTGATAACCCTCTTTCCTTCATGTAGCCCATAGAGAACCTATGCCCCACAAGGACATGTGACAACAAGGCACTTGCCTACATAGTTTAATATCCTTGCATCTCCATAATGCAGGGAAGCGCCAGTCGTTGATCCTGGGAGATCTAACAATGTACATAACCTTTGCCCTTTTAACTTACTTGAATATCCTCTATGATGTCATTAGGACATGTGTCACCAGGGTGCTTGCCTGCATTGTCAGGAAGTCTAACAAAAGATAGAATGTGAGAAAGTGTTGGCCAATCAAAATGCCAGCTCACCTAATGGTTTTCCCCTTTGTGACCCAAAAGAAGAACATGGACCCACCTATGATGTGGGACAATGACACTTTCCCACATTTGTAAAATACCTTGCACTTTGATAAAGCAAGAACACACCCACCATAGATCTATGCAAGATCTGATGGTACGGAATGTTGCAGGGAAAGAGAAATAAACTTAGGGAAATAGGAAAATTGCATAATCTTTTATTTGTTAATTTGTTTTTATTTCCATGGCATTTCAATAATCTAAAAGTTGGAAGTAACTGTTGGGTGGGAATGCATTCAAATTTAAATTTAATTTTTTGCTAGAGGGGAAAAATGGCTAACATTTCTGGTGACTCAAAGGGGACACAAGCCAGTTATGCGTATGACTAGTGACCTTATGCATCCACTAGGCCATAGAGTCATAAAAATTGGAGATCAGTGCATTATGAAACCCTAACCATACCTCTATGAGAGAAAAACCCTTGAAAACCTACCCTCTGCAACTAGAAAAAAAGACAAAAACTTTTGCAGCCTTCAAAACCTCGAAAAATTGGCTATCTCATAGAGAGAAACTTGTGCTTATGCACTTCTTGGAAAGTAGGAAACTAATAGAAAGAAAACTACTCTAATTATATACATGAAACCTTAGTCTTCATCATAAGCATGGTTTGAGATAGATCCCATTAACTAGGATAGGAAAAATTTCACCATCAGGTGTGCTTAACTGAAAAGCATTGGCCTACTTGCAACTAATAATCACATAGGGACCACTCCATAAAGTATACAATTTTGAGTATTCCTTAGTTTTTCTCTGTTTACATCCCATTTCAATACCAAATTAGCCTCTCTAAAAATTTTGACCTTGGCCTTCTTTACAATACCAAATTAACCTCTCTAAAAATTTTGACCCTGGCCTTCCTATTAAAAATCCATTTTTCCTATTGCTAATGTGTTTCTAGGGTTTACATGGCTTGTTTTCTTCTCTCTTCTAGCTCCATCAGCTCTGTCATTCTCACTGTCATGGAATCATCTTCAATTATCTCCAGCTAATGAGCTAGTTCTAGGGATGGGAACCCTAATGAAATTGGAAGCCTTGCTTATCTGCCATATACCAACATAAATGGAGAATTTCCTATTGACCTCTTAGGTGTTATCCTATCAGCCCACAGGGTTTTCTTCAACTTCTAGTGCCAACACCTCTGGTTATCTTCTATTGTCATTTTTATAATCTCAATTTGGTTTTTATTGGATGACTCAGCCAAACGATTGCCTTGAGGATAGTAATTTGAGGATGTGCTCAAGTAGATACTATGTTCAACTTCCCATGCACAAATCTGAGCTCTTACAAAAGATTTTACATTATCTGAAATGATGGTTGAAGGGGCACCAAACCTAGTCAAAATTCCATCAAGGAATTCAAAAATAGAAGATTTTGTGGTTTCCTTCAATGCAACTACCTCTTTCCATCTGGTGAAATAATCTATAGTAGCTACAATCCATTTGTGACTAGAACTGGAAGAAGAATTGATAGGGCCTATGAAATCCAATCCCCATTGAGCAAAAGGCTAGTCCACCTGAATGGGGAAAAGGGGAAGAGTTGCAAGATTTTTCTTATTGGAGAAGAAGGCACATTTTTCACACTTGCTCACATACTTATGACAATCATGAAATAGGGATGGCCAGTAGTAACTAGCCCTCCTAATCTTCATTGCAGTTATCCTTGCTAAGAAGTGGCCACCATTAGGACCATCATAAAGCTCTTTGAACATTCTTTCAACTTGGTCTATGTCAATGCATCTTAATAGGGCTCCATCAAAATCTTTCTTGAAAAGGATATCATCAACTATGACATAAGGAATTGACTGCAATCTATACTCTCTCCTTTTACTTCTATCCAATCCTTGAGGATATCCAATGCCTAATAAGAAAATCTTCATATAATCCATCCAATTCGTTGGGTCATCATTTCTAGTCTTTGCTATTCTATTATTATCATGGAAACTTCCTCATCTAACTCCTTAGATGATAACATCTATTCACAAAATCCCTTCCCCCTTACCAACTTGGTAATCTAGATGTCAACATCATATTCCATTACTTTAGTAATCCAACCAGCTCTCTTCTCACTAATATCTTTTCTCAAAAGGAAATCATTCACACTGGCATGGGGTACTAACAAATGAATCTTTTTATGAGATAGAAGGTGTCTAAATTTTTTTAAAGCTCTGATGACTATAAGGGCTTGCTTCTCTACATAGTTTTATTTGTCTTCATATTCTTTAAGCCCTTCACTAAAGAAGGTATGGGTTACTCTTCATGCTTATCATTTTTTTGATTCAAGAAAGCCAAAATTTATGACTCACCACCTAGGGCATAAATGATGAAACCTTTTTCAAAGTTTGGATTAATGAGAGTAGGAGTTGAGGCTATGACTGCCTTGATCACTTCAAAACTCTCCTTCCCTTCCTCGGTCCATGCAAAGATCATGTTTTTCTTGAGGATAGTTGTAAGGGGTTTTACCATAGTAGCAAGATTAGGGATAAATCTTCTCACAAAATTTATCCTACCCAAAACACTTTGTAGCCCTTTCCTATGTTTAGGAAGAGAGAGAGAGAGAGCGAAAGTATTGCTTTGGTTCTCTCTAGATCAATGGTCAAACCATCCTTAGATACAATGTGTCCTAATAATTTTCCTTGATTGGTAGCAAAGACACACTAGCTTGGGTTGAGGGTTACCCCAAACTCTCTACACT
The DNA here is from genome assembly GCA_028749045.1 of Cupressus sempervirens. Taxonomy (NCBI): domain Eukaryota; kingdom Viridiplantae; phylum Streptophyta; class Pinopsida; order Cupressales; family Cupressaceae; genus Cupressus; species Cupressus sempervirens. The sequence goes on along the minus strand of CM053789.1, from coordinate 765,738,597 downwards.
CAATGAACACCTGCCTAAGATGATCAAAATGATCTTCTCCATTCTTTGAATATGCTGTGATGTCATCAAGGTAAACTAATACAAACTTTTCAATTATTTTTTTTAAGGCCATCTCCATTTCCTTCTAAAATGTAGCACCTATATTGGTTATTCCAAATGGCATCTTACAATAAGCATAGGTACCCCATTTGTTGGTGAATTTAGTCTTGTACCTATCACACTCCTTGACCAGCACTTGATTGTAACTAGAGAATTCATCAAGAAATGAAAACCTCTTTGAACCACTGACCTTGGACAAAATCTGCTCCATGGAAGGAAGGGTATGGTGATCCTTAAGGGAAGCTTGGTTAAGGTCCCTAAAGTCCACACACAATCTAATTTCTCTATTCTTCTTCCTAATAGAGACAAGGTTTGCTACACATGATGATTGCTTCATGGGGAAAATTATATTGGCCTCAATCAATTTGGATAGCTCTTTTCTCATTAAGGGTTCAATTTTAGGATTCATTGGCCTTTGTTTTTGTCTTACTAATTTGACATTATCAATTAAATCTATGGTATGTTGAAACAACCTCGGGTCAAAACCCTTTAAATCATCATACATTCAAGAAAATACATGACTAAATTCTTGACATAGATGAATAAAACTTTCTTTCTCAATTTTAGAACATACCTTTCCCATGTTCAACAATTTCCCATTAGCAACCTTCATTGGGATGTGATCATCTTTGTCAGCAACTAGGTTCATTACTCTACCTCTTGCTTGGTCACAAAGATTGAAAACAATCTCTAAGGTAATGAGACCCTTGGGCAATTTGGTTGAACTGAGATTAATGATCTGGTCACCATACTAATCTTGTGGTCTCGACTAGTTTATGTTTGAAAACTCTTCTTCATTATGCAAGAAGCTTACAATCTACTCATCATATTCAAACACTTTCCAATGGATGTTGTTGTCAGGGATGGCAGGCCTTACTAACATTTTGATTTGTTGCTTCTTCTTTTCCTCAAGATTCCTTGGCACATCATAAGATGCACCTATTTCTACAAGTCATCAACATATCTATTTTCTTTTCTAGGGATGCTTTGAATATTAAATGCATTCAAACTTTCAAGAAAATCCCATACCCTATGTTAATAAGACTTGAGCAAACTGTTCTTTGTGATATTTTGGTTTCTAACTTGATTAACCACTAACTCCTTATCTCCATATACACTTAAGGTATGAATTCATTTCTTTTGAGTGAGTAGGAGACCTTGAATCAAGGATTCATACTTAGCCACAATTATTAGTGGAACTGAATTGGAGACTAAAAGAGTAGTACCTTACTTGTGTAGGAGAAATTGACATCACACCTACCCTTGATCCATTCTTATTCCTTGATCCATCAAAGTACATACTCCATACCCCACTCACATCCTCTTCAATCTTCACAAGATTGGGAACTAGAGAATCCTTCTCTAAAATACAATATGTATTGAGGCCTATCTCAAGGGCTTCAAATTTATATGCATTAGCCCATTCATCTAAGAGAAAACTAGGTATCTCAGCTAAACAAGTGGCAGGCTCATTTACTATATCATTCTCATCCATTTATAGGATAGTGCAATTCATATTTATGAGATTAGGGGTGTAGGGCTTGGTATGATGGAGGGTTATAGGCTCTACTCTAATTGAAGCTTTGGTCCCATATCTTGTTCTAAAAAACATATATGACCAATCAAAAGATATGTAACCACCTATTTGGGCAATGAAGTCTCTTGACAGATAGATGAAAAAATGTGGCTTGACTTCAGCAGCAAATATATCTTGAATTATAGTACAACTAGGGCATGCATGTAGGGACATTTCCACATTTCTAAGGATCCCTATAGTCTTGATAGTACTACCATCGAACTGTAATACATCCATAACAATGGGCTCATATTTCATTCTTAAAACATCAACAACACACTTAGGCATCACTAAACTACTAGCCCCTGAATCAATCATGCAATTATGGACTAGTTTATCCCCTATAATTAGAGAAACATAAAATGTAGGGGGCCTAACTTTTTTACTTGTTTCCACCTCTCTTGATTGGTGTACTAGACTTGTGGCACTTTCCATGCTGAGTGGCTGATCCTTTGGTTCAATACTTTCCAATTCTTGTTGCAACAACCTCTTTTGCATGAGTATAGTAGCAACAACATCTCACATGGAGGTATTCACATTTGTCTTCTTGATATGTTCTACCACACTGAATGTCATATTAGGTACTTTGGTAGAAGCCTTGGAAAGTGCATTTGTAGGAGGTTGAGGTGGAACAACCTAAGGATCATTTACATCCTTTCTAATATTATTTTGTCATTGCTTCTAAAAGTTATTTGATTGATCATTTACTACTTTTACATGAGGTATTGCATTTGAAGTTGAGGCCTGATTGGGAGGAGGAGGGGTAGCATCGTCAATAGATCTTCTTTTTCTCCTAGTGTTATGCGCAATGGAATCTTGGTTTGCATTACAACATTCCTCTTCCTGAAGATCCATAAAATAACAATCCCCTGACGGTTACAAATGGGCAACATTAGCAGATTCATGGTCATTACATTGTTGTCTAGCATATGGATCTTGTGTAGTTACTACTAGGAATTATTCTACCTTTTGACACATACAAAAACCATATGAATAATTACAAGAAGGACAAAAGTCTTGGTCTTGAGCCAAATTTTTTTGAGGGACTATAGCCCTACTTTGGTTTACATTTGAGGTTGAAGTATGACTATTTTGTCTCCTCTGACCAAAAGAGTTATTTCCATAATTATGATTAGGAGACCTACCATTGTTTGGAGTTTGATATTGCAATTGATGAGCCTTGTTACCTTGAGCTTGCTTCCTTCCCAAAGTCACCACCTTGTTGCTCACCTTCTGAATCATAGAGAGACCATCCTCCAATTTCTTATCTTGAACTTGCAACTTTTGCCCAATATCTTGCATTAATGCTTTGAACTCTCCTAGCCCACTAGATGATGTGGAAGCCTAAGGGACTAGTGTAGTTGATTGTGATGTGGAAGTTGTGGGAATAGGGGACATTTCTGGTTGGTGATTCAGAACATTGAGGAAGAAAGGCATAGGAGGCCTTGGTGCTAACTTTCCTCCTTGTATCAATATGTTTTCTACCTTTATTGCTATGTCATAAGCATTAGGAAAAGTATCTCCTCCCATAGTTTGGATTGTGGTAGCAATATCACTATGAAAATCTCTAAGGTAATGCAAGAAGGCATTACTAGGGGTAGGCTTTACTAAAGTAGGTATTCTATCCCACATCTTTTGAAATCTATAGTTGAAATCAGTCATACATTTATGGGGGACTCTTTTTATAGTAGTCAACTATTCTAAAAGTGACAAATGGTCACTTTTGTCCTCAAAGTGTTTACATAGTCCTACTCCTAAACCATCCCAATCTATTATAGAACCATAAGCCAGACTTTTATACCATTGTAATTCTTTTCCTTTGAAGGATGAGGCTAGAAGCCTAACTGCAACATCATCTTATGTAATACCATGGATATTGCAGACATTTGCAACTTCTTGAATGTGTTCTAAGGGAGAGATAGAGGTTTCTCTTATAAACTTTGGTATACTTTTGAGTGTAGCTATTGGTATGTCATGTCTTTGGGCCAATAAAAAAGGACTTCCAACATTAAAGGTGGCCAAAACATGAGCTTTAGGCTACACCATATAGATAAGTGATCTATTGATATGTGTTGATGGAAATCTAGGCTAAGATCTAATAGTAGGAGGAGTAGAGATGGATCTTGCAAGTGTATTTGTTACTATTGCACTCCTAATTGGTGATAAAGATACTCTAGTCCTCCTTCTTCTAGGGTTTGAAAATGAAAGCTCTTGGTATTGAAATTTACCTCTAAAAGATGCCCTTGTTTCAGCTTTGGCAATGAATAACTGCAACTTTGGTCTAGAACCAGATGTATTTGAAGCTTAGAGTTGCCAAGTAATTGAAGAATGAGCCCCTTGAAGGCTTGAATACTGAAGCCAATACTATTCCTTTAGTATTGATCTTGAATCTTGCTTTTGACACCAGTAGACTTGAAATTATCTAAATATTAGTCCCATCGAGTGTGCCAAAAACTAGTGTCACAAAAGTTTGCATCCTTGTCCAAAGTTTTTACCTAAGGAAAAACTTGTGAAACATGGAAACAACCTCCATGCTATGGGACTTGAACTATGAGGTTGATTCTCTAGAGAAAGTTGACTTCCTTTACTATTAGGGTGCACCTAACTACTCTTGGAGAGGAAAAGGGAGAAGGAATGCATAGGAGCAAATCTGGATACTCTAACCTAAGGGGGTGATGCACCAAAATAGAGTGTTCAAACCAATCTCTACCCATACATGCACTATTGAACCATCATAACACCAAAAGATATACACATTTATAATTGCTTTAGTCTACCAATCACATGAAGATCAGAAAACCCAAATAAATGACACAAGGAAAGAGGAGATTCACTTATATACCATTTATAGGCCAAAAGAGATATAGTCATGCAAGATTGCAGATATCCATAATACACCAATGAAAGGAAAATAGTTCTTGCTCTTCACATCAATGGATGAAGGAGATAAAGTAGAATGTCATACAATTCAAAGGTAAAGGGACTTTATAGTGAAATTGTACAGTAATATTAGAGAGTTTAGAGAAGAGTCATCCTTAACAAAATCTACAAAAATTGCCTTTATAGTTCAAGAATAACTAAGATGCTCTCTAACAAAAATTACTCGACAACCACTGCCATTAAGTCCTATAGAGACTAATCATGCAGATCCAGAGAAAAGCTAACCTTGGCATAGACTCAAATACAATGAAATCAAATATTTTGCTGAAATAGGGCCTCGAGAAGACAGAAAATGATGCCATTATACCATTCTAACCAAGTAGATGGATAGGATCAGAGATGGTGGAGTGTTCTCCTTCATTTACCAAACATGGCATTCATTCAGGAGTGGTTTGAATTGATCATGAAGATCATATCATGCAAGAAAACTTGACTCCCTTTGTTTCTAGCTTACAAGTCAGCAAAGTTAGTAGGTCAACCAAATTCTACCACCAAGAGGAGCCACATGGGCCAATAATCTTATTTTATTTTTCCACCTCTCAAAGTCTCCATGTAGTTGACCAACTAACTGAGCCACCTTTTCAAAACCCCGACCGTGGTAGTCACATAATTGCCAGCCCAAACTGCCAATGCCATCTCCCTGGGCCTGTAAGGACATGTATCATTTAGGAATTTTCCATCATTCCTTAACATCCTTGTATCTCCATAAAGAAGGAAAGTGCTGATCATTGATCTCCATAAGATGAACAATCATGAAACATCTCCATTATGCTGCACCTGCCCACAAAATGTTTTGGGCCCATGAACCTCTTAGTAGCCACCTCAGCAACCTGGCCCCATTTGGCATCACCTTGCAACTTAATAAAACAAACCTAACCCCTCAAGGACATGAAACAACAAGGTTCTTGCCCACATTTCTTAATGTCCTTGTATCTTCATAAAGCAGGGAAGTGTCATCCATTGATGCATCTGAGATCAGACAACCCAAAATCATGTAACCAACAATTGTCCACATCAAAACCTTGAACCAATGAGATGCCTTCCGTATGCCAACTCTATTGACAACTTTATTTCCTTCCTATAGCCCACAGAGAACCTATGCCCTACAAGCACACGTGGCAATAAGGTGCTTGCCTACATAGTTTAATATCCTTGCATCTCCATAATGCAAGGAAGCACAAGCCATTGAGCCTGGGAGATCTAATGGTGTACATAACCTATTCCCTTTGAACTTTCCTAGATATCCTCTATGATGTCATTAGGATATGTGTCACTAGGGTGCTTGCCCGCATTGCCAAGAAGTCTGACAAAAGATAGAATGCGGGAAAGCTCAGGCTAATCAAAATGCTGGCTCACCCAATGGATTTCCCCTATATGGCCCACAAGAAGAACATGGACACACCTACCACTTGGTGCAATGGCACTTTCTTGCATGGGTAAAATACCTTGCACTTTGATAAAGAGAGAAAGTGGCCACCGTAGATCTATGCAAGATTTGATGGTGGGGAAAGTTGCAGGGATAGAGAAATAAACTTAGAGAAATAGGAAAATTGCATAAGGTCTTTTATTTGTTTATTTTCTCATATTTCCATGGAATTTAAATAATATAAAAGTGGGAAGTAACAGTTGGGTAGGCATGGATTCAAATTCACATTTAATTTTTTGGCGCGAGGGGCAAAAGTGGCTAACAAAAACTTTGAAGGACCAATACCATTGTGGTTAGGAAATATGACTACTTTGGTTTCACTTTGGTTTCACTTTGGTTATCTGGAAATCCATTATTAAGTGGTTCATCTCCCTTGAGTCTCTGTCACCTACCTTCTCTAAAAGATCTTATATTAGGGGGAGAAAGCTTTATTAGTGGAAATCTAAGTCAAATATTATGTGGGGAATGGTCTAAACTCAATATCCTTTTTCTTTCAAGGTCTAATATAAAAGGAAGTATGCCACCTTGTATTGAAAATATTACCTCTCTCATCTATCTTAAATTGACATATATGGAAAATATGGAAGGTCCTATTCCTCATTCCATTGGAAATCTCTCCACCTTTCAATTTTATTTTTTCATGACAACTCGTTGAATGGAGAGATTCCACCATCATTCGGTCAAATTCCATCTTTGACTACTTTATACCTCATTGTAAATATGTTGGGTCAAAATATACCTTCTAAGTTGGGTTGCCTTCCCTCTTTGGTGAGCTTATATCTTTCTTGGAATTCTTTGAGTGGAAATATACCTTTTGAGTTAGGTAATCTTTCTTCTTTGGTAGAATTAGACCTATTCTCCAATGTTCTAGGTAGAAATAATATACCGTCTAAGTTGGGAAGTCTTTACTCCTTGGTGTATCTAGATCTTTCCTCTAATCAACTAAATGGTAGCATTCCAGTTTCAATTTCAAGTCTTCATAGTCTCACATCCATTTCCCTATCTTCAAACAATCTTCAAGGAAACATTTCTCTTAGCATTTTTAATAAAATGATTAGTCTTTTTGAACTTGATCTATCCTATAATGAATTGGCTATCATGATTGAACCAGATTGGATACCCACAATTTATTGTGGTTCCTTACACTTAGCCTCATTTAGTATCAGGGGTATAATTCCACCATTCATTTCCATGCAATATAGATTGTATGATTTGGATCTCTCCAATAATAGTCGATATGGAAATATTCTAGATTGGTTAGGGGTGCTTCTTGAATTGGAATATCTTAACTTGTCATATAATAACTTTCAAGGACACATTCCCTCAAGCTTGATTGAAAAAGGTTTCAGAGTGTTGATTTGCACAATAATATGCTCCAAGGTCCTCTCCCTTTTTCTTTAGTGCCAACATCAATCATGGATTTGTTGGACTTGTCTTAGAATAGATTCATTGGATTTATTCTAGTGGATATTGGCAATATTCTACCATCCATTCAGTTTTTGTCACTTTCAAAAAATGATCTAAGAAGTGATATACCTTCTTCAATTGACCTTCTACATTATGTGGAGGTTTTAGATCTCTCGAACAATAAATTATTTGGTAAAATACCATCAAGCATAATTAATTGTTCTAGTTTAACAAGATTAAACTTAGGAAATATAGGATTAAAGGGCCATACACCATATCATATGGGAATGCTAAGTGAGCTTAGTTCACTTCACATCAAGGACAATATGTTAAAGGGAAACTTGCCATCAAGCCTTAAGAACTATTCTAGCTTGCAAATTTTAGATTTGGCCAATAATCATTTTTCTAAGAACATACCACTTGGTTGGGTTAGTTCTCTGAATTGATGATAGTTGTTTTGAAGTTTGACAAGTTTGAAGGAAATATTTGGCATTAATTAAGCAATCTATCAAGTCTCCATGTTTTGGATATTTCACAAAATTATTTGATAGGTTCTATCCCACAACAATTATCAACGTTGAAAAGTATGAGGAATTCTACAATGGGAAACTCACATGACAATGATGGTGGCTCCTACTATTACAAAGAAGAGATCCAAGTGTTCAATAAAGGATTAGAAATGGTGTATGTTAGTTTAGTGATGTTACTTATAACTTGCATTGATGTATCTATAAATAATCTATTAGGAAACATTCCTTCAATAATGGGGAATCTTAAAAGTCTTCACACATTGAACTTATTAAATAATATTCTTACAAGAGAGATTCCAAGCAATTTTGGATTACTTGCATAGTTAGAGTCACTTGATCTTTCAAATAATAAACTAAAAGAAGGATTCCAAATGAAATGTTACAAGTTTCCTATTTAAGTTTTTTCATTGTAGCCAACAATAGTCTTTGTGGAAGAATACCAGAAGGAAGACAATTCAATATATTCAATTCCACTTTTTTCACTGGGAACCATGATCTTTCTGGATTCCTAGTTAACAACAAATCATGTTGATATGGAGAGATGCCAAATTATAGCATACAAACCCCTTTTCTTGCGAATGAGGATAATGAGGGAGGAGAAATTCCATGGCATTGGTATGTAGAGTTGATGACAAGTGTTTCTATTTGATTTTGGGGAGCTTTTGGAATCTTGGCTACAAAAAGGCATTGGAGGAGAAGATTAATTCATGCATTAGATGAGATGGCAATGAGTTTATTAAATGGATTGATAAATAGGTATGATATAGTAAAAAATTGTAAAATCATTATCCTCAAATATTCTCATTGTAATGAGTTTACCTTGTAATTTTAATATAGGTAGAAAAATTTGATGTCTTATACAATAGTAAATAAATTCTAAATAAATTTATTATTTTTATTATAATTTTATGAGTAGGTCATCAACAAAATACAAGTAAAATTTTCATGGTTTGAAATTTTAAATTAAAATATTAGGTATTTGTATTCAACATAGAAGTACACATATTCAATTTAGTATTTTCATGAATACGTTTTTATAGTAATTTTTTTCTTTTAAGTAAAATAAAATTGTCATCCTATTCTTAGAATATGCATTCAATAAGTGAATTGTTTAAATATTTCAATTCAGAATTTTGAATTATTCAAGAATATGTGTGTTAATGAGGATTAAATATATTCCAATAGAACAAAACCATATGTTGCACATACCTTGAAGACAAGATAAAATAAAATTAGTATTATGCTCACAAAATAAAATTAGTAGAAGTTATTTGTTGTAATGATGTTTGCAAATATTAATACTAAAAGAATATGGGAGTATCTCTAAAGTTATTTAATAAAATATTTTTACCAAAATAACATATCATATATTTAAGAAATATTAATATTATAATCCTATTACTAATATATTTTTGATATATGTAAATATGTGATAAAATGTTAAATATATGTACTTTCTTCAAAACAATAAAAGTGAATTTCAGTAATAGATATTTATTTCTATCTTCTATATATTACTAAGTTTTATGTTTAAATTACACTAAAATTTAATTCGAAAGTGTCAAACCAACTCTTTCTAATCAAATCATTAACACAAGTCTTTGTATATTTTTGTTACCTCATTTTTTATGATGAGGTTTTTGAAAATAGTTTGTTTAGGTCACTCTTAAGACTTTTACAATATAATATATTATTTTTTATAATTTTATCGAGTTAGTATAATTTTTTCTATATGCATAAAATTTTATTAATAAATAATTTTTTTATTTTTTTTTCCACATTTACTCATATTTCCTTAATATATATCAAGATTTTAAAGATACTAAAAATAATAATGTATGCTTTCAATTTTTTTAAAGTTAATAGCATTTTATCAAAATATCTTATAATTATATTATTTTTCTAAGAAATTTACTATTACCTTTTCTCAAATTATGTAAACAATTCATTCAATATCTACTTGACATTACTTAAAAGTCAAAGGTTATAATTTTCATTGTCAATTTGAATAATTATTTGGCTCGTCATAATCTCAAACTTCCCTCCATACTAAGGTTTCTAAGGATGGGTGTTGGAATTACAATAGGAAAGGTAAACTCTAAGTGGTAGCTTGAGTTGGGGGGAGGGGGGAGGTAAACTGAAACACCATGTAAAGCATATACATCTAAAGTATGTAAATAAGTAAGCATTCACACATGTATGACACAATATATGATTACCTAAAAACCCTCTAATGAGAAGGTAAAATTGGGGTGGGGATGACACCCACAAATCTTCACTATTGTAGTAATAAAGTGTATCCAATGAAGGTTACAATGTTTGACCATCAAACATGATCTACCCTATGAAATGTTTTCCCTAGTAAAATCTTGCAAAGACTATTAGGTCTTACCCTATTAAAGGATTTCAACACCTTGTTAGAAGTGTGCTTGGTTAAAGGACTTTGACTCACAATTAAGTAAGCACTTTGTTAGAGGATTTCAATATAGCTTGTTAGGACTACTTTGTTAAGAGATTTAACTAATTTTCCTATTAGAATATTTCAGCAATGATCTTATGGTTAGGACTTTGTTTCTTGATGTCAAATCACCTCTGTACTACTGTATACTTGATCCTTCTTGATCAGATGACTCTCTTCTATTCACTATTTCCTTTCTCTATTATCCTTTAACTAATTCTATAATGCAATTTAGACCATAGTACCTTGATCAACATAAATGTCTTGGTTTGTGCATGAAAAACTCTCCTTGATCATTCATTCATTCCCTCTACTCAGGATAAGAAGTTTAGGGTTTTTCCTCCTTAAGAAGACCTAGGTGACTTAGGGTTAGGTATGAATCCACAATTATGATTAATCCATATTGCCGCTCAAACCTTCCCTTTACCTTATAGGGTGCATGTTATACATAGGAATTCCTAATTAAGATTCATCCTTATCAACAAAATATCATAATTCAATCCTTAAGTCAGCCCAAAAATGGTTTACATAGTAGTTTTCTCCAATACAAATAAATATTTCAAAATTGTGTTACTCAACACCTGAAGTCCCTGGTGCTCGGCACTAAATGTGACTTCAATACTATTGCTTGACATTTGAATGACTCAACATGCACTACTTGCTTGGCTCTTGAATCACTTAGCACATACTATTTGCTTGGCACTTGAGTGACTCAACACATGAGTGACTCGACACTCATAGTTTACTCGGCATGCCATGACTTATGTGTTGTGCTCAACATATGTTACTTGTTTAGGATGAACTAATTAAATGACTTAAGTGTGTAGACACTCACTTGTCAAAACCAATCTAAGATTAACAATCTCCCCCCTTTGACATGAGTGTCAAAAACACTTGGTCATACATTAATACTCTTATTCTTATGAGAATAATAGAAATGATTATTCGGCTTCTATACAAAATTTCAAAATATCAAAATTTTGCAACATGACTTATACCTCAAAATCTCATAACTCCCCCCAAGTTGTTTACTTTGTTCTGTCCTATACTCTATATCAAAATATTTCTCCTACTAAGTAGATTTACATCAACTAATACTCTTTCTCTTCTTACTCTTACTCCCCCATTCTATATTTCTTTTACTCTCTATTTTCTCTTACTACCCCTTTTTGACACTACTGTCAATGAGTCATACACTAATAGTGTATTTATCCATAAAAGATTTATGAACCTCGAGTATAATTTTAAGAGTTGCATCCCAGTTATCACAAGCTACCTCCAAAGACTTAATTTGGATGGCCAACTCAAAAACAAGGTGTACTAAGCCATCTAATGTAGAAAGGTTGGGGTCTTTCTTCATAAGTGTTTCTACATAGCCTACCTCCTTGTGTAAAATCTCCATGTGAGGAGTCAATGTAGACTAGATGCTAATTAGTTTGGCCCTAATATTAGCTTCATTAGCTTGTAATGTAGCTAACTGACTTTGGGATTGCAAAAGGGTCCTAAAGTGTTTCTCACTTTGAGCTAGAGTCATGGGAAATTTTGCACTATATGACTGCATTTAACTCTCCAAACTTAGGATGTGATTCCTTATCTCCTATGTGAAGTGTGTAGGATTAGAAAATTTGGTCTATAGAGAGAAAATGTTCTTTAGTAACTTCTTCACACTATTTATCTTAGTTGCCAATGCAACTTGTTTGAGTTCTATATCACTAGATGTCTTCTCACTTACTTTATTTTGAAACTTCTTCTCAGACCATTCTAATAGTTTCACATTAGTATCCAAGTCTATGTTACTTACTCTTTTAACTATATTTGTCAATTGTTCAATAATGGGCTTTGTTTCATCTAGAGTAGGCAGACTGAATGCATCTAAGAAAATTTATTTGATCTCAATCAAAGATTGCTTCTACCTATGCTCCCTTCTAACCAATTCTTGATGTTTCTTTCTTGCTAAGGCCTCTTTTAGTATACCCATTTTCTCAATTGTTATTGTTGCATAACCAAACTTAGGCAATACAATTTCTTCATCTAGGCTAACATCTCCATAATTAATTACCTCTTCTTCCTTAGATGAGCAAGGACTCAACACTAAGAATTGCAAAGGTGTTGCATCTGTGCTCAGCCTCTAAAGAGTTTGACCTGAAGGAGTTCTAGATTCTGGCAATGTCACCAATGGTTGGATTGCAACTACCTCCTTTGACTTGGGAGTCAAATTTATCTCTTTAGGCTTGTCCTTTTCTGCTTCTTTGATTTTAGTTGCACCTTGATCTTGTGCTGGAGGTGCAAGTGTATCTACCTAACCTATTTGGCTTTGTGTCCCAATTTTTGTTGTTGTTTCCACCTTGTCTCCTCCAACTGTCTCAAGCTTTTTTTTTTTTGGTTCTTGTACATTTACTGAGACATGAGTGCCTTCCATGAGTGTATTGATAGTGCATCCTACTATCTCCTTTCTTTGATATACGACTAAGGGTTGTGAAGGTTGTACAGTTGTGACTTGAGGAATGAATGTCGGTAGTTCTTGTATTTTCACCTCCTCCCCTGTAGTCATAGTCTATGACTTCTAAATTTCATCCACACTTATTGATACATGGTTGTCACATAGTTTGTCAGTGTAGATTGGATAATTATCCTTTTCAAATCTTCCTCTATTAGGGGATTGATGTTCCAATCAATAGGATTAGAGACATCCTTTACTTTAATAGTTTCTATGTCTATACTTATCACCTATGGAGGGTTGACACTCAAGATTTGTGTATCTTGTAGACTTTGTTCTTATTGCTATTCTTCCTTAGCTATTTCTTGATTATCAACATTCATATCAGTACCTCCCTCAACTGTTTCTTTGTCTTTATCATCTTCATCATCATCTCCTACCTCAATAGGTTCTTGATTAGTACTTTTGGCTATGGCCAGTCCATCTATGATTTTCCACATTTGTTTGGACTTTTGGACAACATCCTTTATGTAGTTCTGTAATATGCTAAATGCCCTATACTTAGGTACAAATATGACAACATATTTCTTAATGGCTTTTGACATTTCTACCTTGCTAAGTTCTGGCATAACTTGGGTCAGGGATGTCTCCCTAATTTGCCTTTCTATGTTCAAACAATAATGCCATTTTTTCTCAACTCAAGTTCATATAAACTCTTAGGTATGGAGTTGGAAATCTCTAGAGGGGCCTTCTTAAAAGTAGCCATCATGGCATATATTTCCTCCTCTACTTGATTCTTCTCAACTTTTCCAAGGTTATCAAATTCAATGTGCGAGAAACTTGATAAATTAACATTGTTTCTAACATGCTCACATTAACTATCTAAGTCTGAGGATGGATTGTGACTCAGCACTTGGAATTGGTTGTTTTCATTAGATTTAGTCTTCACCGCATTATATTCAGCTTGAGCCACATAATTTCTTCTTGGTCTTTTCTATACTTCACCTTCCTACTCTCTAGGCTTTGTTATCTCTTTAGCCTTCATTATAGTGACTCTTGTACTAGCCCTTGTGGTAGGTGCTACTATTTTAGGCTAGCTTGGTTTTACAACCTTCTTTGGTCTTTTCACTGATTGTGTCTTTGCCTTTCTTTTCTTTTGATTAGTAGGAATAGGTGCTTCCTTGGCTTCTTCTTCCTTAGCACCTTTTGTAGTTTCTATTTCTTCCTCTTATTGATCTTGTCCCAGACCTTGTGTTAGAGCCAGTGTTGCTTGAACCTATATGCCTTCTTCTTCTTCATCCTCTTCCTCTTCTTCTTCCTCCTTGGCTCATTCACCAAATTTTTCTTTTAGTTTATTCACCAATTTATTCTTCTTTATGATTACAGAAGCATTCTTCAACTCCATATTGATCTTTGATTTGGCCAATTCACAGTTACCAAATCCCTTGGCTTCTTTGTCTACTTCTTTTGCAAGTAATGTTGTGATTGCTATAGAGGCCTCATCAATATTGATCTCATAACCTAATGGCCTTAGCCATCTCACCTTAGGAATTACTACTTGTACAAATGTGTGATCAACATCAACTAGGAAGAACACATCATCATAATGTTTCTCCACTAGAGAAATTGGAATCCTTAATCTCTTCTTCACATATTTTTTAAAATCTTCAAAATAACTACTCATTATTCACTCAAAGTTATCACGTAATTGTTCAATGAACTCTCCTATTTGAACTACAATTGATCTATTTGTCTTCCATGCAACATTACCAAATGTGGGAAATGTATTCTGCACATAGAAGAAAATACATACCAAAATAGATTCAAATTTGCACTAAGCACTCTTAGTTTTCCTTATAGCTCCTAGATTTTCAATTAATTGTTGCAATTGTAGCTTGGAAATATCATAAGTATGATCCTTCTTCATAATTTTGTAGTCCATATCCACTGCAATATAGGGTACACTATTTAATCTGCTTGATTGATAAAACTTGTGTGCAATTACCCTCACTACAAAACCTATCAAGGGATCTATGATTGTGTCAATGGTCATTCCCCTTTTGTTCCATATAGCCCTTGTGTTCTTTTCTATGACTTCCTTTGACTCACTTCTCATAGTCTTTAGCTAATCTAGGGTTAGATACCTTGTTATCCTATGAATTATCCTCTTTGTGATTTTAATCAGCCCATTCTCTAACCACACTAAGTTATCATGAATTATGCTTAAGATAATTTTGATCCACTTAGTTTTGAAGACATTGAAGAAATGTAGGACACGAGTTAACCCTTTCTTCTTTGCAATATTGAATTCATCTTTCAATGCTGCATTTTCACATAGTCTTCCATATTCTTCTCTAATTTCCTTGTCCCTTATGCTTCCAATCTTTCAATTGTAACACTTCTTGACATCTTGAATCATCAAGACTTGTGGTGGTATCATAGACAATGCACTAGAAGGATCCTTTTTGTACGCTATATCTAGAATAGCCTTGAAAATAGGTAGTTTGATCTCATTGCTAACTAAATCAACATTTAAAACCTCTTTTCCCTCTAAACCTTTTTCTTCAAAAGAACTAGATACCATCACATATATCTAGGGTTTGCAAAATTTGAAACTGCGTAGCTCGACACACGATAAATAGCTTATAAATTATGATGAAATGGTGTCAAACAACCATTCAAATCTCCTTTAAATACTTTAGATGAAATTTCTAGATCACATTTATCTCTTCATGTTATTTCTCGAATTCAAATGATGTTAAATGAGTATAAATTGATCAAATAACCCTTAAAACACTGCAATTAATGCTAAGTGCTTACACAACTATAAGCTCAGCATCAATAGATTTTTGGCTCACTCGACATCCACATGTATTTCCATTCACTTGGTAGCTATTATGATCCCAGCCTCAACTAACCAATTTTGTTAGCTTGAAATCCACTAACATTTTACTCGACAACCACAAGAAACATTTTCATGCTCGATAGTAACATGAAAAATTGACAAAACTTAAAGATTTTTCCTTGATTTCCAATAACACTTTGCACCTTTATTCATGCATATGTAATACTTGCAAAACTAGATCCTTGGAACTGATGTATGGTACATCTTTTAAGTATCAATCCCACATACCTCTTGATTGCTTAGCTTGATGTGGTGTGATCACTTGACCCATTAGGTGAAGTGATCCCATCTACACTTGATGTACTACAATCCTCCTTTCTCTTCCATGTCTTGTTCATCTCATCTCTAACATTTTCAATATCTTCCTTGCCTTTTCCTTTGTTGAACTCACAACTTGGTGCATTTGACCTTGTTACACAATAGCAATTGATGTGACCAGTCTTCAAATAACTAAGACATGTGGTTTGACTCAACCACATTTTGCAATCACCTCTAAAGTGTGTTTTGATATAGTTCTCAGGAACATGTCCATACTCTTGACAATAGTGAACTATACCTTGTATTATAATCCCAATTATAAGAGTTTCCATTATTGTTTACCTTTTTTTTCTTGTTTGAAGACCATTTGGGTTTGGATTTCCATTAAAAAGCTCTATGTCCATACTTTTGATAGTTATAACAATATCCTTCAAATCTTTGAGTGTGCATGGTCTTGGTTCTACATTCATGTGCCTAATGACCTTGTTTGTTGCACTTATGGTAGTGATCCATGCTCTTCTACTTAACATTTTGATTTACAGTCTTGCTCTTGCACACATTAGTAGTATGTTCTTTCTTACCACAATTATGACAAATAGATTTTGAGTTCTTACCTTTGTCACTTCTTTATTTAGCACTTTTGGATGATTCTCCTTCTTCTGTACTTGTCTATCCTAGTCCAGATGTATTATTGTTAGATCTAGGGGATCTCATCAATTTTTCAAAGTACTTGATAGCTTCACTTGGTTTATTGAAACTTTTAGTAAACTCATTTTCCCTTTCCAAATCATTGCTCAATTATTCATTCTATAACTTTAGTGTTGTGATCTCAATATCCTTTGCATTCAGTTCATGATTTGCAATCATCATTTGACCCAAAGTTTCCAATTGCATGTAGCAATCCTAGTTACCTCTAATGATCTCTCTTCTAGTCTACTGGTCAAAACTCTTTTCTCATCTTCAATAATGACTTTGTCTTTTATGTATTTCCTTTTCTATTTAGTCACCTCACATAGTAATATGGATTGTGATTCTTGTGCTATCTTGAGATTTCTAATCTCTTCAGTTAGGGTTATAATCTTTTCCATTAGATCTGTAACTAATGCATCAAATTCATTAGAGTTTCCATTTGCAAATAGCATAGTAGTGTCCATATCTTGGTATTGTGTGTCATTTTCCTCAATAAAAATTTCCTTTCTTCTTCTTAATGATTTCTTTAGATCTTCTCTTGCTTCATTCAATTGATGTAGCATGAGTTGTATTTCAATCTCCTGGTTCTCAATAACTTTTCCTAACTTGTAGATGTCCATTTCTAAGATCTTTTCCTTAAATTTGTTAGGCTTCACTTTAAGAGGGCTCTTCTCTCATAATAATTGTTGGAATTATAATAGGAAAGGTAAAATCAAAGGGAGGGGTGTGACGGTGGGGTGAATCACTACTTTAAACTTTAACCCATAAAAATATTCACCACACATCCATCTCATATACTCAATGAGTAAATTGAAATACCATGTATAGCATATACATCTAAAGTATGTAAACAAGTAAGCATTCACACATGTATGACACAAGATATGGTTACCCATAAACCCTCCAATGAGAAGGTAAAACTAGGGTGGGGATGACACCCAAAAATCTTCACTACTAGAGTAATAAAGTGTATCCAATGAAGGTTACAATTTTTGATCATGAAACATGATCTACCATGTGAAAGGTTTGCCATGTTAAAAGATTACAAAGGCTATTAGGTCTTATCCTATTAAAGGATTTCAACACCTTGTTAGAAGTGTGCCTGGTTAAAGTACTTCAACTCATAATTAAGTAAGAACCTTGGTAGATAATTTCAATATAGCCTGTTAGGACTACTCTGTTAAGAGATTTAACTAAGACACCTGTTAGAATGTTTCAGCAGTGATCCTACAGTTAGCTCTTTGTTGCTTGATGTCAGATCACCTTTGTACTATTTTATACTTGATCCTTCTTGGTCAGATGACTCTCTACTGTTCACTATTTCCTTCCTCTATTCTCCTTTAATTGATTCTACAATGAAATTCAAATCATAGTATCTTGATCACCATGAATGTCTTGGTTTGCACATGCAAAAATCTCCTTGATCATTCATTCATTCCCTCTATTCATGATAAGAAGTTTAGGGTTTGTCCTCCTTAAGAAGACCTAGGTGACTTAGGGTTAGGTATGAATCAACAACTATGATTCATCCATATTACTGCTTAGACCTTCCCTTTACCTAATTGGGTGCATGTTATACATAGTAATTCCCAATTAAGATTCATGCTTATCAACAAAATATCGCAATTCAATCCTTAAGTCAGCCCAAAATTTTTTTACATAGTAGTTTGTGCCAATACAAACAACTATGTCAAAATTGTGTTACTTGGTACCTAAAGTCCCTAGTGCTTGGCACTAACTGTGACTTCAATATTGTCACTCAATATTTGAATGATTCAGTATGCACTGCTTGTTCTAATCCTAAATCACTTAGCATATACTTTCTACTTGGCACTTGAATGACTTGGCACATGAGTGACTTGACACTCATAGTTTACTTGGCATGCCCTAACTTGTGTTTTGTGCTTAGTATATGTTACTTGTTTGGTGTGAACTAAGTAAATGAATTAAGTATGTAGACACTCACTTTTCAAAACCAATATGAGATTAACAATGGGCTCCTATGGCTCTTGAACTTCTCATTTTTAGGAGAACAAGGTCATATGAGGTCCTAAAATGATAAATGGTAATACTATGCAACATGATAGAGATGCTCTTGTTTCTTTCAAGAACCACTTACAATATCTTATGCACCTCTATTGTGTTCATGCCAAGCATTTAAGTGTTACAAATGGGGAGTGAGGGTGGTGGGTGGATGAGATGTGAGAGGAATGCAAATCTATCAACTCAAAATGTTGTCAATCTTCATCTTGTCAATCATGTGGAGAATAATGAAGATTATTGGGGTAGAATGTTTAATGGTATATTTTCTAGAGACTTGTTTCAATTAAAGTAGTTGGAGTATCTATATTTAAGCTTCAATTATTTGAGTGTTTTTCTATCCAAATGTGGATTAAAAAATGAAACCCCATATCTATTAGCCAGATGGTACAATCAATCATAAATAAAAGACATAGAAATAAAAAATAAAATAAGAATAAATACTTTATCTTTATTTATCAAACAATACTCTATCAATGTATCTTATTATTGCTACAAAAAAAAATTACAAAGAGATTTATATGAAGAAAACACAACCTTAAAAAAAAAAAAGATATGTACCTAGATATTTATTTATTTTTATATACTAAAAATAATTTACATAATGAATAATTCATTTTTCCTAGACATCTTTATCCACACCCTCTCCGTCATATTCTAAAATTTCTCCTATATTCATATTTAATGAAGAGATAATTTCCTAAACTTCTTTGTGCTAAGGCTATTACTGGACATAAACACTAAAAGAAATGTATCCAACATCTTATGACTCTTCCTCTTTTCATGTATCACAGATATCATGACCACTCTAAGAATAACTATAAAAGTTTATATTACAAAATCAAACTCATTGATAATGGTTTTTTTTTTATATCATCTTGTAATGAGCTTATTCTCAATAGTAAATTTTTTAATTAATACACAAGCCTATATTGGTCCAAACTATGTAACATTGTTTCCTACTCCTTGGGGGATCTTTGTTGTGCATAGTGTAGTACACTTTGTGAGCAGTATAATAGGTCCCCTTTATCTTTGTTTCTACACTTGGGGAGAAATATTATTATTTTAATGTCTCTCATTCTCTTCAAGGCTCTACTTTTTCATTTGTTAAGTGGTATTTGTTTCTCAGGTGAGATCCAATCTGTAGTTCCTCTCATGTTTGCAGTTTGAACCTTATGATATTTTGATTTGAGAGATACTTGATAATCTTGTTATGTTTTATTTGAGATGACCTGAGGGTTGGATGCTATACTTTGATTTCAGTATCATAGATGCTATACTGCTACGATGTTTAGTTTATCATATTTGCATGTTGATTCCATTTTGAGATGAGAGTAGGTCTATGATGATATCTAGTTACCTGGTATTTGGACATATCTCTTAGTCTGTTATGTGATGGATTTTATGTTATGGATATTTACTTTATTCTTGCTTCATTATGTTTTATACAAACATGAGACGTGTAAATGGATTATTTCAGTATAATTGAGTAAATAGTTAAATTAGGTATTTAATGCATTTATTGCTTCGTCTATGATATTCTATGCAATTGTACTTGATCATGTATTTTAGTGTGCATGATTTATATCCCTGGCAGTGGCATATAGAGTTAGTGATTCAACTATTCATTTTACCAATGTCATCCTTGTATGGTCAATGCATCTTTTAAAATGTTTAAATTAAACCCTGTAGTGATTTGGTAAATCTAAACTCATTTGCATTATGTGACTAGACCTATGAAAGTGTTTGTACATTTAAAGGTTCACATTGTTGCAAAAATTATTAAGGAAATTTCTATGATTTTGGGTTTTTGGGCTTTATTTGTTTATTTTTTTAATTTTTGGTAGCTTTGCCATAGATGAATTCTAACTACTTGGAAAAATCCTATTTTCATTTGGGTTGATTTGGAGTCTAGCTAGTCTAATTGGCTATTTACCCTAATTGATTATTCACTCAAAAGGTGAATAAGTATTGAAAAAGGAATTTAAACCTAACTTCACACTTTTGCAATTTGGAAAATTGAGAGCTTTTTCTAAAATCCTTTTTTTAAGGGTTGGTTTTCTGTTCTTTGTGAGAGCTATGGACATGGGATCTTTGTGAGGACAGACTCATTGGATCCAACTCAGGGAGACCTTTGCTTTTCTATCATTTTTGGTAGCATCTACGAATTATTTTTTTTACTTGGCTATTTTCCATTTTAGCCCTTTTCGCTATCAGGTAGGGCTCTTACATTTTCATATTTTAGCTCCATTTCTAGTTTTATTTTTGGTAGCTATTTTTTTGGAGGTTGAGAATTAGTGTTCCCCCCATTTGTGTTTGTTAGTTCTACTTGGTTGGTCAAGTATGAATGTTTCCCCAATTTTTGGGATAAGGGTTTGGGGTTTTGCACAATTATGGTGGCTATTTTTGTATACAGTGTCTGAACCCAAATTTTATTGGATTTTTGAAGCTTTTTTCCCTAAGACCAAATGGTTTTTTATTTGAAAGTTTTCCAAGCTCAGGGTTTTTACCTCATTTTGCATGTCATCCTTTTTTCTCAAGTTTTATTGGCATGATGTTGGTCGTGGACCTAGATCATTTGTTTGGATGTTAGTCAGACCATTGTTAAACTTTTATGTTGCATTGGGATACATGTCACATCTATCCTCCAAAGTGTATTTTCAATTGGGTGACATTTTTCTTGTGTTCTCATTCAATCCTTATGTTTTGATCTTCTTGATAATGGTGCACCACACATGAGTACATGTGTTTACATTTGTGAGGTGACTTGTGAGGCCCAATCTTTCATGGTTTTTTAGAAGTATGATCATTTGGGGTTGGGTTGGGTTGGGAATATACATGCCTATGGGCACTCATCATTGGATGAGCATGGGTAGGGTAGGGTAGCATATGGAGGGGGCTTCTATTTCCATATCTCGGTGACTATTTCTTGAGGATTGGCATGGATAAGTTTTAAGTAAGTGTTAACAAAACAAAATACGGGGTGGTAATAAAACTTAAGATAATAAAATGCTTAGTACTAGAGCCTTCTATTGGGGAGTTGAGCTACATCATCTGAGATTGGGCTTTATGATGCCAAGTGACTCTCCATGATGTTAGCCCCTATATAGTAACCCATTGAGTTTTTGACCAAGACCTATAGCACTTTTATTGTCTCATGATATTAGTTTCACTCATCATTATTGTTTGGCATGAGTGTTAGCCATAAATGTTGTGCTTTATGTGTTTTTGTGGTTGGATCATTATCTCCATCAACATGATAGGAGTGTACCTATGAGTTTCACATGGTTGTGAGGCATAGCTACCTATACCATTGTTGGAGATTGGTGTACAAAGATAGTCTACTATCTTAGTGCAACTGTTGTTGGATGTTTTCAATTGGTACTTCAAGTTCCAGAGTATGCTTTCTTATGATTTATGCTTTCATTAGAATGCTTGGATATCATGTTTAGATGATGTTAGTTTATTTGACACATTCCCTTATTTTGATGTTTAACATATGATTAGATGATGTTATCTTCTTAGTTGGAGGTTCTATTGCTTATTGGTTTAGCATGTTAGATTTCCTATTCTTATGATGTTATTATGCTTTAGTAGTGACATCCTTATAAGAAAGCTTTGACTATATAGTTGGCAGTTTGGGATGTTACACAAAAGGGATGGCTAGGACCTTTGGGTTCTCATGATGCTATTATGGTTGGGAGGAACTTCATATGAGTTTGGTTATTCTTGTACACTACAATGTTACTTTCAGTATGATATTCTACTACTATGTTTTAGATGATTGTTGTAGTTTTTGTCATGTAGTTTAGTGTTTGAGTGTCTATTTCTCAATTTGTGGATCTAGTACTCCATGGTGTGGAGGAAATTAATTTCTTAGATTTTTACCTTAATGTTTTTTGGCTTTCTATTTTGGATCCTCATGCAAAATTGTACTTTTTTCATGAGAGGGCAAAAGTCCATGTGGTGTGCTAAGTTTTCTTATGCAGTTCTTAGTACTTCCTTGCATGAAACTCCACACAAGTTATGGTTGTTTTGGCTGCTGGGCCAAGTGCTTCCTCATGTTTTTTTGTGAAATTCCTCATGTGAAAGGTAGTTTCTTGATGGCATGTTGTACTTCCTCACATGAAATTCTATCATCTATTGTCCTCACGTGAAAAATAGGGGCCATCTCCACTAGTTTTTGGGGAACACAATTTGGTATTTTAAGTACCCGTTGGGTTTGTTTAATTTACCATGGTTTGATAGATATGAGATTATTTGTTCTATTGTCATCTTTGGTCTTCATTTCTTTTTTTATGTGTGCCAATTCGATAGTGGTGTTTGAAGATTTGTTGGTTACTAGGATTGTAGTTAAGTCTTCCATTGTGATCTTTGTGATCCTTGTATGTTGAGTGTCATGTACATCTATACTTATTTAAATTGTTTTTCAATCTTGGCTTGTATTGAATCCTTGTTCCAAGGATCTTTGGGCAGGGTGTTACACAATCATACATAAAAATGTTGGTTTACATTAAGGATAAATGCATCCTTGATCATAACCCTTTTCATTATTTTCTATTGCATTTACATGTAAGATAAATACTTACCTTGGAGACTAATAAATGTGTCATCCTGTATAGAGATCTATGTTATATTTTTTGCATGGTATTTATTGACATTTATGCCTTACATGACCTGATAGGAGTTGTGAGATATTTTCTTTGGAATGGACATAGATTGTGGATATTGTCTTGACTTTAATAGTTCTTTATCATTATTCTTGTTTTCCTTAA
This sequence comes from Cupressus sempervirens, assembly GCA_028749045.1. Lineage (NCBI taxonomy): Eukaryota > Viridiplantae > Streptophyta > Pinopsida > Cupressales > Cupressaceae > Cupressus > Cupressus sempervirens. The sequence goes on along the minus strand of CM053789.1, from coordinate 765,715,056 downwards.
GATGCCAAAATGATACTTATTTTTTTATCTTAAGTGGAGGGGGCATACATAGAGCCTCCCTTGCACATTCTTATGTGGAATAAAATAATTCTCCATTGCATAAGAGATTCATATCCATCCATGGGGTACACATATACAAACAATCCCCATGATATAAGAGATTTGTATCCATCCATTAGGGGTACATTAAAAAACAATATTAATGGTATAAGAGTGGTGCGTGCACTAAGTTGGTAGATATAAAAGTGGATACCTCCTAAAAAATTATTAACTTTCAATAATATGATTGAGTTATGAAAGATTTCAGAAAGGGGCTAGGCTTGATAATTAAGCCTAACCCCAAAAAAATATAAAGTAAAACCGAATTACATTTTGAAGTTCTCCAAAACTCAATCGATTTTAAAGAACTTAAAAGTTCTCCAAAACCCTATCAGGTTTTAAATAACAATAATTTTTTTATATATTTTTTGAATTGTCATGAAGATAATTTTTTAAATTTCTCTCCCTTTCTCTTTTATCTTTTTGTTGGATTTGATGATGACTTAAGTTACTTATGGCCATGATGTTTCCTTGTTTTCTTGACCTTGATGATATTATATTATGTAGTTGACCTACTTTACCATGAGCATGAGATTGTCTCATACTCTTTCTAAAGTGAGAGCTAAATGTTGCATTCTAAAAAGTTAGTACTGATTTAATTGGAGGACGTAGGACCTATTAGACCTAATTTTAGTGATTTTAGGATCCAAGTGTATTTATTCTTTTTTTTGCCGAATCCTTTTTTCTCTCCTAAATATTTTCACACTTTCCAAGCTCCCAATTTTCTATGTAATTAACCTTGTGTGGACTAGGCTAGTTAGGTTTAGCCCTATCCTTGGGGATTAATCTTAAGAAAGCTCTAAGCTCCAAGCCCTATGTGAGGATGTTTCATTTTTGGGTCTTAATTTTAGTTTGATTGAAAATATTGAATCATGAAATGAGTATAATAGGCGATCAAATCCTCTCATTTTTATATCCATCTATTGTGAAATCTATTCAAAATTCATGAGAAATTGATTTTTATCAAGTAATTATTGGCACTTTCAAGAGAAAGTTCAATCTAAATAATTAAGGATTTGGACTTGAGATTTTAAGGAAAGAATCCATCTCAAGGTCTCCAATTGTTCCATTCTTCAATATCTATTAAAGAAAAGGAAACCCTCTCTCAATGAGAAAAAGATTCTCTCTCCCATAATGGCCAGACACTAAAGTTCAGTACAAGAAAGCAAGAAGATCCACATCCATTCTTCTCTCTCCTTCTTGATTGAAGTGATGAAGCATATATTCATTCAAGATATAACATTAAGCAAGTGTAGATCCATGAATTTGTAAGGAAATATTTCATTCTCAAACAAATATCAAGTTATAATTCAAGCATCTTCATGGGTTTACCCTAACATCCATCCATGAGAGTTTCTCATGAAAGGTGAATACTTAAATTTATTTTTTTTACATGAAGGATATATTTATTTCAAGTCTAATTCATATCAAGGTCTTGATCAAATAAACACCTTTACCACCAATAATTTACCATTTTTATTGTATGTAGGAATATGTATTATATATTTGGATCCAAATTATTATAGTTTTAGAACCAATGATGAGTTTTCTATAGAATTCATTAGTTTTAATGTTCTAGGACGAGGTTGATTTTCTTAGACAAGGCTGAATTTGGTCAACATTTCCTTGGGAATCTACATTTTTTTACAACCAAGAGTTACATGTCTTAGAGTTCTAAATCCAATTTTTTAAAATATTTTTTGTTAGTTTTTCAACAATCATATCCAGATATGTAGTTCATTCCTCCTCTTCTAGCTTCAAGGAGAGTTCTTTATGTCCATTTCCCTCTATCATTTTTTTTTATGCATAAGATTTAATATCACATATTGTTAGATTATTTAATTTATCACAAGATAAGTGTCTTTTATAGAATTATATATCACAATCATATTCTATTCATATAGGAAATATATGAATCTCACTTTTCCTAGTTCTTACATTAGCACTCCTTCATCCTTTTTGGGTTTGCTAATTAGATTTTGTCTAAAGGAGGGTTTGTATTCCAATGTATAATTAGAAAAAAAATCCCTAAAATTTGTGAGTGATCTATTCCCTTTTACATTTATCACCATTTCTAATTATACAATATGTAATATATATTTAAGGAATATAAAATGAATGTTAAAAAAAATAAAATCAAATATCTTAACTTATTTCGAATATAAAGAAACTTATGCCTAGAACGATTAGAAGATCTTCATTTAGGTATTATTTTTAATTTTCTTTTGTAAAACATGTAAATTTAATGAGGTTAAAGAATCAATTTAAGTTATTTTGTATTTAAAACATAAAATAAGAAGCCACAAGTGTTCAACCCTCATGCTCTAAAATTGAAGTCTTAAGGGATGCTATCATTGAAAGAAAGTTCAATTATTTAATATGTCCATTCACAAAAAATACGTATGTTATGTTCTACGTGAACATAATTCTTTGAAATCTTAGTGCTAGAAATTAATTCTTCTATGTTTCCATGCACTTAACCAATTGCTTTTGATAAAAAAAGAAAACAAGAGGGTGCAAACCAATGGTACAAGCAGTCCAAAGGGTAGTTACTAGATATAGTTAAAAGTATATTAACATCACCTAGTGACAATCATCAAGGAACCACATCTATAAAAAAATAAAGGTCTGAAAGTGACTAAAACCATAGTTAACATTGACAAAGACTAAATTGGGATAAGACCCCCAAAATTATAAACTTTAACCAAAAGAACTAAAAAAAGGGACTAGTTGATCCCTTTAAAACAAGTCGAACATACACCCTATCATAGGCCAACAAGAAATAGAAATTAGGAGACACTTTCATCACCATAAGAGATGGTATTTACAAACTCACATAAAAAACTACCTATCCATTCTTCTCTATTATAAACAAAGATCCATAACCATCTAGACCCCTTGTTCAAGCCAACACTCTCAAATATTTTCCAACCCACTACATTTTTGTATCCCACCTTAATAGTGAAAGGGTTCACCTCAATAGATTTAGGTTGGAGAAAGATAATAATCTCAGTAAACCTGCCCTTCAATAGGAATCTCCTCTTTTTCTAAAATCACAAACCTAATCTCCACCTTAATAGGAGATTGCTTCACATCCATAGAAGCCATGCAAGAAAAACCAAAAAGAATGATCCAAGCCCTCCACATGTATAAGAATACTTTTATCTTAACTAGGGGATACTAGAGCACACTCCCAACAAGGAATAGACCACCCAAAAAAGGGGGAAAGCAAGTTTGAGAAACATGCATAGAGACACAAAACTCTAAGACATAAAACAATACCCAAGCACAAAAAAATATTGGGAAACTTAAGATAACTTAGCCTCTCATTGGGGATGCACAAACTAGAGAAAAGCTCTAATGAGATTCCCAGCAAGAAAGACCTCCAATTGGAGATCTCAACCACCAAATACAAAAGGGTAACAATCAACCCTGGAAATAGAAGCTGATATAGCATAGAATAAACAAGTAGGAACTGCCTCCACAACCAAAAGTTATCCCAAGGATAGTATCCAGAAACAATGTCCAACATAGAGAGAGGGGGAAGAACAACCCCAATGAAGAAATTTCTTGTAGAAAACCATTACAAATCCAAAGATCAACCAAGCTCCCAAAAAGAGAAGAGGAGAACATAGGATCCTTCAGACTTCAATCAAAACAATGCCATGCAAAGTCAAGTTGGGCTAGGTAGATGGAGAGCCATGGACAAAGCACATGCAAAAGAAAAGAAAAGCTCCATTGTCATATTACTAGAACAAATAGTTGTAGATCTAGCAAAAAAACCTTTGCCACTATAGGCACACAATGGTAGACCCTATTGCCATGAAAGCTAGATGGTAACCCATAATAGAGAAACTCCTCTAACATAGAGAGATATTTGGGAGAAAACCATTAACAATGTCATTGCCTAATTCATCAATGGAGGAGACTATCAAAAAATGAGAGTTGGGGGGGGGAATTGGCTAAGGTCAAAATTACGATGCCACGATAGAGGGGAAGTTCCAATGTCATGATGGAGTGTTCTACTGCATGTTCATATTATCATAATGGTAAAATAACTAACTACCAATGGTATGACATGGTCAACCTAACCATTTTCATAAGATTGTGGATGCAAGGGTAAAGTGTTACGATGCCACCATAAGCCATGTAGCATGAGATCGACAGGTCAATTAAACAATGGTAAGATGTTATGATGTTGTGTGTCATAAGATTGTAGGTGCAACTTTAGGGGTCTTTCCAAGGCATGAAGGTGAGGTTTTCATATCATTGTAGCAGTCATAAGATTGTGAAGAAAATTTATAGTGACCTCGATGTTATGATGAAGCTGACGATCGTAGGATTGTGGAGATTATCAAGAGTGTCCCTAACCATAAGATGGATTGACAATCATAAGATTGTAAGATCTAGGTTGACTAGATAAAAGTATTTCACTTGTTTGAGATAGAAAAGAAAAGGGTCTTTGGCCAATAAAAATGTAGGAAAGGTACATGGAGAGTGTTGAATATAATTGACTTATTGATACATTTGACTTGGCATGCTGGTAGCGAAGACAAAATGACTCTTTAACGGTGTATCAGGTTTTTGATCGTCTACAAATTGCTTTCAGCATACCTATGCCTAGTAAATGCAAAGGAACATGTGCTCATCACCTGGTTATCCATCTACCATGACTATCCATTGATTGACCTGTTTACATCACTACAAGGTTTTCTCTAGTCAAGGTTTTACTAATTTTCATACCTTTGCAAGTGTACCAAATCAACTCTATTGTATGGATCATCTTGATTATTATCTAAGCACTTAATGATAGTAGTTGTGGAGTAACTTTAGTTAAAAATATCTCATTTATACTTGTAGTATAAAAGAAAGATTATAACTCTTTCTAAAGATTGACTCTTCTCTATTTTTCTTTGATATTTGCTCTGCAAGTTCACTATAAATTCCTTTTTCCTTTGAATTATAGGGCATTCTACCTTATTTCCTTTATCCATTGATGTATTGTGCAAGACCTATTTGCCTCTCATTAGTGTATTGTGGACATTTTCACTTTTACATGATTGTATCCCTTTGACCTATGAATAATATATAAGTGAATCCTCATCTTCCTTGTGTCATTTATTTGGGGTTTTCTAATCTGCATGTGATTGTCAAACCAAAAAAAGTCTAGATGTGTATATCTTTTGGTGTCATAATGGTTCAAAAGTGCATGTATGGGTATAGATTAGTTTGAACACTCTATTTTGGTGCATCACCTCTTAGATTATAATAGATAGATTTTCTTTCATGCATTCCTTCTCCCTTTTCCCTCCAAGTGTAGTTAGGTGACCCTAATGATAAAGGAAACTGACCTTCTCTGGAGACTCAACCTTATAGTTCAAGTCCCATATCTTGGAGGTTGTTTTAATGTTTCAGAAGGTTGTCTTTAGGTTGAAACATTGGAAAAAGGTGCAAACTTTTGTGACAACAGTTTTTGGAACACCTCGTGGGACTCTATTCAAGAAGATTTCAAAGCTTATTAGTGTCAAGAGAAGAATTAATTTTCTTGATTATGCTGAAGAGATAGTACTAACTTTAGTATGCAAGCCTTCAAGAGGCTCATACCTCAAGTACTTGGTGACTTCAAGCTTTAGATACATCTAGTTTTAGACCAAGGTTGCTATGATTCATGCCCATAGCTGAAAGAAGGACATCTTCTAGAGGTAAATTTCAGTATCAAGAGCTTTCATTTTCAAATCCTAGAAGAAGGAAAACTAGATTGTCTCTATCACTAGTTAGTAGTACAGAGGAAATGCATACCCCTACAAGATCAATCTCCACTCCTCTTGTTGTGAGATCTCAACATAGAATACCATCAGCTCATATCAATAGATCACTGACTTATATGGCACAACCTAGAGCTCATGCCTTTGCCACCTTTAATAGTGGAAGTCCTCTTTGATTAGCCCAAAGACATGATATACTAGTAGCTACACTTAAAAGTATACCTGAATTTACTGGTGAAACTTCTCTCTCTCGCTTAGAACACATTCAAGAGATTACAAATATCTGCAATATCCATGATATTATAGAAGATGATGTGGCCGTTAGAATCCTAGCTTCATCTTTGAAAGGAAAATCCCTAAAATGGTATAGGGGTCTACCACATGGTTCTACAATAGACTAGGATGGATTAGGAGCAGGATTATGTAAACATTTTGAGGACAATAGTGACTATTTGTCACTTTTAGAGCAGCTAACTACTATAAAAAGAGCTCCTCATGAATTTATGACCGATTTCTACTATAGACTTAAAAAAACATAGGATAGAACACCTACTTTAGTGAAGCCTACCCCTGGTAATGCCTTCTTGCATCACCTTAGACCTTTTAACAGTGATGTCACCACTATAATCCAAACCATGGGAGGAGATACCTTACCTGATGCTTATGAAATAACAATAAAGACAAAAAATATCCTAATACAAGAAGGAAAGTTAACCTTTCTTCCCTGATATCCCAAATCACCAACCAAAAATAGCCCCTATGCCCATAACTTCCATAGCACACCCCCTCACATTAGCCCCTCAAGCTTCCACATCTTCAAGTGGAATGGATGAAATCAAGGAGATGGTGCAGTCTATGATGTTGAACATAGATAGGAGATTGCAAGGTAAAGAGAAGAAGTTGGAAGATAGATTCTCTATGATGCAAAAGGTAAGAAACAAGGTGGTGACTTTGAAGAGACAACAAGCTTAGGGGAACAAGGTTCCTCAATTGCAATATCAAACTCCAAACAATGGTAGGCCTCTAAACCATGATTATGGGAAGTCCCTCAGAATAATATGGCTCAAGACCAAGATTTTTGTCCCTCCTACAATTACTCATGTGCCTATTCTATGTGTCATAAGGCTGAATCTCATTTGGCCCTAACCACTAAAAAGCCTACACTAGGATAGTCATATAATGAAAGCCAACCCAAGGATACCTCACATATGTAAAGACAAGGTGATTTCTCTTTCATAAATCATTAGGTGGAGGAACATTGCAATACGAACCAGGACCCCATTGCCCATAATACTAGGAGAAAAAGAAGAGCTATTGAAGATGCTACCCCTCTTCTTCCTAATCAAGATTCAACATCAAATATAATATCTCATGTAAACATAGTGAATGGTCAAGCCAATGTCCCTCAACAACAAAGACAAAGTAATTACAAAGGAGATGTGAATGGCCCCCAAGATATTCCATCTCAACCTCTTACACAATTAGCTCCCAAGGTTTCTATCAAAGCACCTAATACTCCTTTTAGTGTGGTAGAGTAGATGAAGAAGACAAATGTGAATATTTCCATGTGGGATGCTATTGCTACTACACCCATGCAAAAGAGGTTGTTGTAGTAGGAATTGGAAAGTATTGAACCAAAGGATCAATCACTTAGCATGGAAAGTGCCATGAGCCTAGTGTAACCATCAAGGGAGATAGAAACAAGTAAAAATGTTAGACCTCCTCCATTTTATGTTTCTCTGATTATAAGGGATAAACTAGTCCATAATTGCATGATTGATTCAAGGGGTATTAGTTTAGTGATTTCTAAGTGTGTTGCTAATGCTTTAGGAATGAAATATGAGCCCAATATTAGAGATGTATTAGAGCTAGATGGTAGTACTGTATAGACTATAGGGATCCTTAGGAATGTTGAAATGGCCCTACATGCATGCCCTGGTTGTACTATAACTCAAGATATATCGGTTGCTAATGTCATGCCACACTTTGCTATTTGTCTTTTAAGAGACTTCACTGCCCAAATAGGTGGTTACATATCCTCTGATTGGTCATATGTGTTTTTTAGAACAAGTGGAACCAAGGCTTTAATCAAAGCATAGCCTCTAGCCCTCCATCATATTGAGACCTATACCCCTAATCTCATCAATATAAATTACACTATCCTAGAGATGGATGAGAATAACATAACAAATGAGCCTGCCACTTCTCTAGTAGAGATACCTAGTTTTCTCTTAGATGAATGGACTAGTGTGTATCAAATTGACCCCATATTAGAAGCCCTTGAGATAGATCTTGGTACATATTGTGTGTCAAAAAAGGATGTCATTATCCCTAACCTTATGAAGACCAAAGAAGATATGAGTGGGATATGGGGTACATGTATTTTGATGGATCAAGAAATAAGAATGGATCAAGGGCTAGTGTGATGTTGATTTATCCTAAACAAGTAAGGCACTACTTCTCCTTTAAGCTTCAATTCAGTTGTGCCAGTAATGTGGCCAAGTATGAATCTTTGATTTAGGGTCTTCTACTTGCTTAAAAAAGAGGAATTCAAGCATTAAGTTTATATGGAGATAGTGAGTTGATAGTTAATCAGGTGAGAAGTTAGAATATCACTAAGAATGGTTTGCTCAAGTCTTATAAACATAGAGTATGGAATTTTCTTGAAGGTTTCAATGCATTTAATATTTAGAGCATCCTTAGAAAATAAAATAGACATGCTAATAGACTTACAGGAGTAGGTGCATCTTATGATGTGCCAAAAAGCCTAGAGGCTGAAAAGAAATAATAGACTAAAATGGTAGTTAGGCCTGTTATTCCTTACAACAACATTGATTGGCAAGTGTTGTAATTTGATGGACAAATTGTAAGTTTCTTACAGAATGAGGCAGAATTATTAGATAGAAATCAGTCAAGGTTGTAGCACCAATATGGTGATTAGATCATCAATCTTAGTTCTAATATATTTCCTAAGGTTCTCATTACCTTAGAGAATGTCTTCAATCTAGATAATCAAGCAAGAAATAGAGGCATGAACCTATCTATTGACCAAGATGATTACACACCAGTAAAGGTTGCTGATGGAAAATCCTTAAACATGGGAAAGGTATGCTTTGAAACTAAGCAAGAAAGTCTAATTTATCTATGTCGAGGATTTGATGATGTGTTTGCATGGACATATGATGATGTCAAAGGATTTGACACAAGGTTTTTTTGGAATACCATAGACTTAGTAGAAAATGTCAAGCCAATAAGGGAGAAACAAAGGCCAGTGAATCCTAAAATTGAACCATTAATGAGAAAAGAGTTGTCCAAGCTAATTGAGGTTAATATAATTTTCCCTATCAAGCAATTATCATGGGTAGAAAACCTCATCCCTATTAGGGATAATGAAATGTCCCTTTTCTGATTTTTCATGATATTTTCAACCTCTAATCAGATCTTTAAAATCAAACAGCTAATATCCCAAAGATCCACCAAATTCCTCAAGAAACCCCAAATCGGGTATGTTGAAAATAGTGCTAAAAGCTTCACAACTTCACAAATTATTAATGAATCTGAAAATGGAAATTTTTATAGAACTTTCAGCAGCATAACAGCCTACAAATTGACATTTCCAGATCCGTATAGCCTTTACACAACAGCTCAAAAATGTAGGACCAAAACTATGCTCATCGGGCTCCCGAAATAGCACAAAATATGCCCGGAAACACCACAAGAACACTAATAATCTATCTCAGAAGTTTAATCACGTCCCAATATATATATTCAGCTCTATTTTAACAGCTTAAAGTCTAAAATACAGCAGCAACCAAAACTGATATGAAATACTCAACCGAAAACACCAAACTCTTACAAAAATACACCCGGAAACTCACAAATCTGCACTGTTCAGCACAAAGGCAAACTCTGTATGAGCATGCACATGGAATGGCTTCAAACTCCCGTCCTTAACCTTCTTGGAAACCTGCAAACTCCCGTTCTTGGGTCTCCCTGGAAACCTGCAAACTCCTGTTCTTGGGTCTCCTTCTCCATAGGTTTGGCAGCCTCTGAAGAATAACAAAGAATGAGCGAAAATCAAGTCTGGAATGAGCCCAAAATGCCTCCAAACCCCTTAAAAGAGGGCATAACTATAACTCACGTCCAAGAGAGGTTAATGAAACTTATTTTAATAATAATTTTCATTTATTAGTCCAACGGTTTCCAAAGATTAACCCCCTTTTTCCGAAACTTCACTTTCTTGGGCCCGCCTGCCTTAGCAAAGATTTTCTTTTTAAATTATTTGAAAAGGGGACATGACAATTCCTCCCCTCCCAATCATTTCTTGTCCTCAAGCAATGGCTGAACAATAAACCAATCAATCCACCTGGATCCCAAATGTAGTCATGAACTATACTACTAACAATTAACACAGGCTCCTGTAATATCCTCTGCAATATGACCAAGAGGAATCCATAATCAAATTGACAATTATAGCTCAACCAAACTCCGAAATCACCACTACCACAATCAAAAACCCATGAGGCACAAACTCTTAGAACATCAGAACCCAAGTAAAGTGGACAAATCAAACTACCAACACAGTAAATACCATCAACGCATCCCACTGGCCTATATGGAATGTACAATCCAACTCTGCAATAATGGTGAACCCTCTCGAATGAAACTATACCAAGTATGGAGAATCCACACACTGTACAACTCCTGTAGTCAACACAACTCTGCAAATCATCGGCTACTATCTCATAACCATAACTCCCATACACTGCTGATGGTGAAAAGACATTACAAGATAAAGAGTAGGAAATGGAATCCAAGCCAAATTTGTCTGCCATCAACTCCTTAGCACAAGGATCAAATGCTAACTGATGTACATACCCTGAAATATAATGTTGATAAAAAAACCCAACCTCAGTCAACAGCTCACCATGAAGAAGTGATACAACCCACTATGAATGATCACCAGCTAAGTCAAGAGATGTCATAGCCAAAGGAGTAGAATCAATAACAACACCTGCTAAAGCATCACTCCAAAATTCCTGCTCTAAGTCCTGTATTATCAACCTATCAATTGCAGGACCTATCACCATGTCATGCCCATCACAACTCTCATCCCGAGGCATCAAACTATCCCATAACTGATGATAAGCACTAGGAACCAAAGTACATCTCTGTATCATCATCTCATCAACATGGTCATCAAAGGTAGATAGATGAGCATACCTCATAGTGTAATGCCGATAGAATGCACCAATCTCAGTCAGTGGCTCAGACTGCAATCCAGATGTAACTAACTGCAATCGATCATTAACCAAGTTGGAACTGACTACTACCTCTAAAGACATTACGAAGGGAGTAGTATTACTAGTAGGAACCATGCCAACTATCAGCTCACCAACGTCACACATGGTCTTTGATACAACATCTCTAGTCTTCGTGCCATTAGTACTAGAGGTCACCACCATGTCAGGCACACCACAAAAATCTGCTACAGCACCCAACTCAATTGAACCTGACTCTAGCGAGAATGAACCTGATATGCCAATGTTAGTATCAAGGATGGATGCATCCCCATCTCCACTGTCTCTAACAATCTCGGCCATGGACATCCTTGGATCACCAAACACCATAGCTTGTGACTCTATAGAATTAGGTAAAGACTGTAGTCGCTCTAACTCCATGGTCACCTTAGCCAAATGAAACTGTGACTCCTTGAGAGCCAACTGTGTACTCTCAAGAGTCTCAGAAGTCACCTCAAGCTGCTCAGTAAGCTCACTCACCTCATCTTCCTTGGCCAACAATGCATCATATGTTGTACTGACCCACTCCATAAGATAATCTCTGTAGGCTACCAACTGCATATAATTTTGTCTCAAAATCCGAATAGCCTCTCATAAAGAGTGGATCTCTATCAAGGAAAGATAACTTCCTCCCTGCTCATCACTAGTAGGAGAACCCCATCCATAAACTGCTAACAACTGACGAGCAACATCGAAATGTTGGCAAGTGATAGCAATGTCTTGGTCACTAACTCTCAACTGATTAGACACATGATGGCACTGGTTTGACTGTCTCCTAAAAACCTCCTCTGATGCACTGTCTGAAGGAGTGTCCTCAAAGTTACTAGTCTCTAGAGTATTACCATCCATATCCTGTGAATCAAATCTAAAGCTCATATCAGCATACAGAGTATCAAAAACATTAGCATTGCTGTCCAACTCCTCTATACCCAAGGGAACTAAGTCTTCAAAACTACCCACTGCATCCTTCTGGATGTCATCAATGCCAACATGATCCTGGGACTCATCTATACACACTGCCAAATATGAAATATCATCAACACATTCCAGCAAGTATGGCCAACTGGATATATGAACAAAGCCCAACATTGGTGTATAAAAACTAATACCAACATTAGACAAGATACTGGCACAAGGAAAGACAACACCGTGTAATCTGCTAATCAAATCCATGATAGCACCCAAACAAACACTGCTACCAAAAAGTGTTAAAGATCTCCAGTCAACTGAATCCCAAATGCCAATATAACAATCTCGAGTCCATATCCGTAAACTAGAATCAACTTGTAACTCAAGCAAACTCCTCACCTGAGTAATATGACCAATACCAACTAACTCCACATACCTATCATGATGAGATAATGAAGTCACACTACTATCTTTGTTCACCTTCAGCTGGCTGGACAAATCATGTGAAGTACTACCAGCCTCAACCTCATGTGATGAAGCATCTAACTGTGTCTGGTACTCTTTCTCAGCAAAGTCATGAATGCTCAATGTCTGCTCATCTCTACCAGGTATCTCACCATCCTGCACAACAACATCCTCATAATCATCATCTGAACCCACTACACTGTAGTCACTGCCTGTTGTAACTATACCATCCTGAATACCTGTGGCATCACCCTTTGACGACCTGTAAACAATTGTCTTAATTTGAGTATCAAGTTGACCGTTACTATCAATCTGTGTAATATCCTTTCCCACCACCTCCTGTGGCAAAGTAGAATCTGAGACCTCTACCTGGCTATCAGCTAGTTTCTCAAACTCCTCATGCAAGTTCTTGGGAATTGTGTCATCTGTCCTGTGAGAAAATCTGCCAAATAGAAATCCAGTCAACTTATCCACCTTAGCTGGGTCAGATAACATGTCATTTATACGGTGGTGCTCAACCAACTGTTTAGACATGTCATGGCTTATTTTCATAAGTTTATCTCGAATGTCTAAATAACCATCCTTTCTATTATTTTGACTCTGGCTATCAATTGTCCAAGATTGTTCCCTCTGAGACTCTGTACTATACCTGTCCATTCTGGATAAAGTAGAGTGTAACCCCAATAGGATATAACTTCTTCAAACACCAAGAACTAACATGCAAATGATTATAAGTAGCATGCAACTGATTAGAAGCAACATGCAACCACCAAATTATGACATGCAAGATCTGGGTAGTTGTCAAAACTGAAATGCAAACTTCTACAACCACCAAATTCACCAAGAACTAACATGAAAATGATTATAAGTAGCATGCAACTATAGATTTGGACATGCAACTGATTAGAAGCATGCAACCACCAAATTATGACATGCAAGATCTGGGTAGTTGTCAAAACTGATATGCAAGATCTGGGTACTTGTCAAAACTGAAATGCAAACTTCTACAACCACCAAATTCACCAAGAACTAACATGAAAATGATTAGAAGTAGCATGCAACCATAAATTTTTACATGCAACTGATTAGAAGCAACATGCAATCATAAATTATGACATGCAAGATTTGGGTAGTTCTCAAAACTGAAATGCAAGATCTGGGTAGTTGTCAAAACTGACCTGCAACTTCTACAAACCCTCAGGCTGGCAAGATCATGGCTCTGATACCACTGAAATGTCCCTTTTCTGATTTTTCATGATATTTTCAACCTCTAATCAGATCTTTAAAATCAAATAGCTAATATCCCAAAGATCCACCAAATTCCTCAAGAAACCCCAAATCGGGTATGTTGAAAATAGTGCTAAAAGCTTCACAACTTCACAAATTATTAATGAATCTAAAAATGGAAATTTTTATAGAACTTTCAGCAGCATAACAGCCTACAAATTGACATTTCCAGATCCGTATAGCCTTTACACAACAGCTCAAAAATGTAGGACCAAAACTATGCTCATCGGGCTCCCGAAATAGCACAAAATATGCCCGGAAACACCACAAGAACACTAATAATCTATCTCAGAAGTTTAATCACATCCCAATATATATATTCAGCTCTATTTTAACAGCTTAAATTCTAAAATACAGCAGCAACCAAAACTGATATGAAATACTCAACCGGAAACACCAAACTCTTACAAAAATACACCCGGAAACTCACAAATCTGCACTGTTCAGCACAAAGGCAAACTCTGTATGAGCATGCACATGGAATGGCTTCCAAATCCCGTCCTTAGCCTTCCTGGAAACCTGCAAACTCCCGTTCTTGGGTCTCCCTGGAAACCTGCAAACTCCCGTTCTTGGGTCTCCTTCTCCACAGGTTTGGCAGCCTCTGAAGAATAACAAAGAATGAGCGAAAATCAAGTCTGGAATGAGCCCAAAATGCCTCCAAACCCCTTAAAAGAGGGCATAAATATAACTCACGTCCAAGAGAGGTTAATGAAACTTATTTTAATAATAATTTTCATTTATTAGTCCAACGGTTTCCAAAGATTAACCCCCTTTTTCCGAAACTTCACTTTCTTGGGCCCGCCTGCCTTAGCAAAGATTTTCTTTTTAAATTATTTGAAAAGGGGACATGACAGATAAGAATGGAGAAATTAGACTATGTGTGGACTTTAGGGACCCTAACCAAGATTCCCTCAAATATCATCATCCCATTCCTTTTATGGAGTAGATACTATTTAAGGTTAGTGGTTTAGAGAGGTTTTCATTTCTTGATGGATTCTCTAGTTACAATCAAGTGCTGGTTAAAGATCTGATAAATACAAGACTACATTCACCACCCAATGGGGCACCTATACTTATAGTAAAATGCCTTTTGGTCTAACAAATTTAAGTGCGACATTTCAAAAGGAAATGGAGATGGCCTTCAAGAATATGATTGAAAGGTTTGTATTGGTTTACCTTGATGATATCATAGTGTACTCAAAGAATATAGAAGATCATTTTGGCCATATCAAAAAGGTATTCTTAAGATTTAGAGAGTTTGGGGCATCCCTTAATCCAGACAAGTGTGTCTTTGCTACTAATCAAGAAAAATTGTTAGGACACATTGTATCAAAGAATGGTCTAACCATTGATCTAGAAAGAACTAAAGCTATACTTTCGCTTACCATTTCTAGTCATAAGAAAGGTCTGCAAAGTTTTCTTGGTAGGATAAGTTTTGTGAGGAGATTTACCCCAAATTTAGCTACCATGGTGAAACCTCTTACAACCATGCTTAAAAGGAATATAGTGTTTACATGGACCAAGGAAGGGAAGAAAAGATTTGAAGAGATCAAAGTAGCAATAGCCTCAGCCCCTACTCTCATCAACCTTAATTTTGAGAAGGATTTCATTCTTTATACCTTAGGTGGTGAATCAAGCATTTCTATTGTGTTGACTCAAACAAATGATAAGAATGAAGAATAGCCTATTGCCTTCTTTACTGAAGGGCTTAACAAATATGAAGACAAATACAATTTTGTAGAGAAGCAAGCACTTGCAATCATAAGAGCTTTAAAGAAGTTCAGACACCTTCTATCACACAATAAGATTCATTTACTAGTACCCCATGCCAGTGTGAAGGAATTTCTTTTGAGCAAAGACATTAGTGGGAAGAGATCTAGATGGATCACTAAGGTAATGGAGTATGATGTTGACATTTAGATTACAAAGTTGGTAAGGGGAAAAGGATTATTTGAACAAATGATTTTATCTCAGGAATCAAATGAAGAAGTTGCTATGGTATTGATAGGGCAACAAAAAGCAAGAAATGATATTTGAAGGAATTGGATAGATGACATGAAGGCATTCTTGATAGGCAATGTATATCATCAAGGATTGGATAGAACTAAAAGGAGACAATATAGGTTGTAGTCAATTCTTTATGCCATAGCTAATGGTACCCTTTTTAGGAGGGACTTCAATGGGGCCCTATTGAGATTCATTGATATAGACCATGCTAGAAGAATAATCAAAGAGCTTCATGATGGTCCTGATGGTGGCCACTTTTTAGCAAGGACAACTGCAATGAAGATTATGAGAGCTGGTTACTATTGGCCATCCCTATTCCATGATTGGCTCTTCCTCTTCATCCCATTCAGGTGGACCAACATTTGCTCAATGGGGTTTGGATTTCATAGGCCCCATCAATCCTCCTTCTAGCTCTAGTCACAAATGGATTCTAGTTGCTACAGATTACTTCACTAGATGGATAGAGGTAGCTGCATTGAAGGATGCCATATAATCTTCATTTATTGAATTCCTTGATGGAATTGTGATTAGGCTTCGTGCCCCTTTGACCATCATTTCAGATAATGCAAAATCTTTTTTACTAGATTAGATTTGTGCATGGGTAGTTGATCATAATATCTACTTGAGAACATCCTTAAACTACTATCCTTAGAGCAATGGATTGGCTGATTCATCACAAAAAAACCTAATTAGGATTATGAGAAGGACTATAGAGGACAACTAGAGATGTTGGAATCAAAAGTCGAAGACAACATTGTGGGCTAACAGAATAACACCTAAGTGGGCAATTGGAAATTCATCCTTTGTGTTGGTATATGGTAGGGAAGCAAGGCTTCCAATTTAATTAGAATTCCCATCTCTAGAATTGGCTCATTAGTTAGAGATAATAGAAAGTGATGCCCTAACTATAAGAATAGAAGAACTGATGGATTTGGAAGAGAGGAGAAAATAGGCCATGTAGACCCTAGAGGCACATCAACAATAGATCAAAGAGAGCTTTGATAGGAAGGCCAAGGTTAGAATATTCATGGAGGGTGAGATGGTATTAAAATGGGATGTAGACAGGTCAAAAATAGGGAGGCACTCAAAATTTGATGCACTATGGAGTGGTCCATAAGTGATTATCAATTACAAATAGGCCAATGCTTTTCAATTAAGTAGGCCTAATGGTAAATCCTACCTATTCCAATTAACAAAATATATCTTATGTCCTGCTTTTGATAAGAGATGGTGTTTCCTATACATGGTTAGGCTAGTTTCTTTCCAATGGTTTCCTATTTTCCAAGAAGTGCATGAGCACATGTGTTTTATAGAGGTTGGAGAGGGGAGGTTCTAATTAGAGTCATAGAGAGGCAGTTTTTGAGGTTCTTGGGTATGTTTTCTACAATTCTAGGGTTTTTCTAGGTGGATCTTCATGATTTCTATAACTTTGTTTCCCAATGGATGCTTTAGGCTACTTGTATGCATAGTACACTTGCATCCCTTGTAAGTCACTAGAAATGTTAGCCAATTTTTCCTCTGCCCCTTCTCATTATTTGACACCACCATAAAGAAATGATTAGAGATACCTTACATAACATCAAAGTTTCCTAGTTGATCAAAATTTTCAAAACCTATCTCTTTGCACTTTAAAAAAAAATATTCTTATCCTTTGCTAAGAGCCCTAATCTTACGATCAAGGGTTTCATCTTTGACTAAGGGTTTCATCATTTAGTCAAAGACCTTCATTTTTCTTCTCCCGTTGTCATGACAATCAACAATCATAGCATCATAGTAGGGGATGGTCAAAATTGTGATACCGTGGAAGAGTGGAGGTTTTGAAGTCATAATGGAGTGATTTGCTGCCTGGTCGTATTTTCATAAAGGTTAAATGACTAACTACCAATGGTAAAACATGGTTAGCCTAAACATTTTCATAAGATGGTGGATGCAATTGTAAAGTTTCCTGATGCCATGGTAAGCCATGTATTGTGAGATCGGTGGATAGGTCAAACAATGGTAAGATGTTATGATGGTGTGTGTCATAAGATCGTAGGTGCAACTTCAAGGGTCTTCCAAAGGCACAAAGGTGAGGTTGTCATATCATCATGGTAGTCATAAGATTTTGAAGAAAATTTAAAGGGAGCCCTATGTTACAATGAAGCTAATTATTGTAGGATCATGGATATTATCAAGAGTGTCCCCAACCATAAGATGGATTGATGATCATAAGATCATAAGACCTGGGTTGACTAGATAAAATTATTTCACTTGTCTGAGCTAGAAAAGAAAAGGGTCTTTGGCCAATAAAAATGTAGAAAAGGTATAGGGAGAGAATTTAATATAATTTACTTGTTGATATATCCAACTTGGTGTGCTTGTAGCAAAGACAAAATCACTCTTTAATGGTAGATTAGATTTCTGATCATCTACACATTCCTTTCGGCATCGCCATGGCTAGTAAATAAGGAACATGTACTCATTACTTGGTTATCCATATACCCTAACTATGCATTGATTGGCACCATTTCCATCACTTTAGGGTTTTCTCTAGTCTGGGTTTTCATGATTTTCATACCTCCACAAGTGTGCCAAATCAAATCTATTGTTTGGATCATCCTGAATATTCTTTGAGCACTTAATGGCAGTGGTTTTGGAGTAACTTTAGTTAGAAATATCTTAGTGATGCTTGAACTAGAAAAGGTCGTAATTTTTTCTAAAGGTAGACTCTTCTCTATTTTTCTCTAATATTTTCTTTGCAAGTTCACTATAATTCCCTTTTTCTTTGAACTATATGGCATTCTTCCTTATCTCCTTCAGCCATTGATGTATTCTTCAAGACCTATCTGCCCCTCATTAGTGTATTGTGGACATTTGCAATTTTGTATGATTGTATCCCTTTGACCTATGAATGATATAGAAGAAAATATTCATCTTCCTTGTGTCATTTATTTGGGGTTTTCTGATATGCATGTGATTGTCAAACAAAATCAATTTTGTATGTGTATATCTTTTACTGTCATAATGGTTCAAAAGTGCATGTATGGGTAGAGATTAGTTTGAACACTCTATTTTGGTGCATCACCTCTTAGATTCGAATAGTTAAATTTTATTTCATGCATTCCTTCTCCCTTTTCCCCTCCAAGTGTAGTTAGGTGCACCTTGATAGTAAAGGAAGTCGGCCTTCTCTAGAGACTTAACCTCATAGTTCAAGTCCTATAGCTTGGAGATTGTTTCCATGTTTCACAAGGTTGTCCTTAGATAAAAACTTTGGACAAAGGTGCAAACTTTTTTGAAAATAGAGACATGACCCCATCCACTGCAAATCCCTCCTCTTCTATGTTGACCATAACCAAAATAACACCCACACAAATGGGAAAAATCCCCAGACCAACCTATACCTCACCAACACAGAACAATGCAACCATAAGACCAATGCATGTAGATCAAAAAAAAAAGAGAATGAGACTCCAAGAATACCTAATCCAAGAGGGATAAGGGCCCAAAACTCCCAACAAAGAGCTCAAACACCTCAGTGTGAGAAACCATATCAATGTCCAAGTAGAACAAAGTTAGATACATGAAACAAAGATCCCCCCCAAAAAAAGCCTTCCCTATAGACTATTGCATCGTCATCCTTATTGTCTTCATTATCCTCCTCCTCACTATTTTGGGACACCCCTATAATATACATCTAGCTGTAAGAAACCCTAGGCTTCAAACCTGCATTATCATTCCCTCTCCTACCCATCTCTCACAATATATTTCTAAATTTTTAATACCATTTTATACCCAATGTTATATTATGAATTTATATCCTTTTATATATTTATTTGATGTTTTATGGTGTTCTATTACCTTCTTCAATTATTTCCATATTATTTTTTTGTATGAAATGTTCTTAAGCATAAAAATTCTATTTGGAAGGGGATTTGACTACTTTTTAAGGTGTTTGAGAAATTTATTCTTTGTCTATATAGAAATATGAGTGCTTATGCAATTATTCTAAACCATTTTATAAAAACACATAAAAGGATAGAGTTACGCCCTATCTAACAATTGTTAAGAATTTAAATTAGATCTATAGATTGGATGAAAACTTCATAATAGTGTAAAACCTAAGTTGCATAGATTGAAACCTAAATTTTGAGTTACATACATGTTGTTGACCAAACTTATCTTCAAATTTAATTATTTTTGGGCTGAAATCCAAGCCTTTAAGACTAAAATATTAATATTTTAGCATAACTAATTTATAAGTTGCTGACAAGATAAGAAAAGTTGTGTATTGTATTATTCATTGGTTATACTATTTGTCATTGATATCAAATGGTTGACATATTACTTCATGTTATTAGTATATCTTAAGGAAGTCTATTGGCTGGAGCACCATGAAACCAAGGAGAAAATAAGGAAATAACTTCATCAAGTAACTATTGGAATGATAAATGGAAACATAAATTAAGGCTTATCAATGAAGTTATCTTTTATCAGTGAAGATAGAAAGTCAAGTCAAGTTTTTAGGATAAGTAATTAAAGATTGTTTGAGAAGTTTTGACACAAATAGAGAGATGTCTTTGTACTCATGAGATCTAGGTTTAGGGTTTGTGAAGTATTAGAGAGAGAAAAAGAAGGAAAAAGAAAGAGAGCAAAGTAGCAATTGGAATTGAAGAAATGCTATCGTATCATAGAAAGGAAATAAGAGAAATGATGAATGGTATGTTTTTATATTGAATACCTTCATTGGATTTGATATAGCAAGGCATTGCAAATCAAATATCACTTTATTTCTATTACTTTCTTATCATTGTAGTAGTCAAAATCCCTTAGAAAGGTGATCTTAATCAGTTTGTTGCAAAGCCTCTAACAAGGTGCTATTTTTAGATTAGAGTGTTAAAATCCTTTCACAAGGTTACTCCTATGAGATTAAATATCCTAAAAAATCTACATGAAATCATTTTTAAAAAGTACACTTAATAGTGTTTTGTAACCCTTAATCAGGGAAGCTCCTAACTGAGTGTATTATAGAAGAGTATTGTATTTATGAGCACCGCTCTCATGCTGTAGTCTTTACCTAATAAGGTATCCATGAGATAGATCATGGTGTTATTACTATGTGGATGATTTCACTTTTTATTTAATTCTAATGTTCATATAACTGATAATAACACTATAGGTATAATTGGATCTTATTGGTAAAATATTTGAAAGTTAAGAATATAAAATAAGTTGTTAAATTGATCACTATTGATTCATCCCCCCTCTCTCAGTAATCAATCATATACTTACAATTGGTATAAGAGCTTAGTTCCCTGAACTAGAAGCTTAACTACTTTGGGAAAAGATCTTAAGATGTATAGGAAGGAAGCACCAAAGTTTAACAAGTATGAGTTGACTTTCGAATGTGGGCAAGCTAGATGAAACTATATTTATTAGGATTTGGAGAAAATGCCAAGGAATTTCTTGCCATAGAATATACAAAACCTACAAGAAGTTACTTGATGATGCATAGAAGAAGACATAGATATTACACAAAACAATAATGATAGAACTAGCTAGTGCTTTAAAGAACTACAAAGTATGTTGACATTCAGGGCCTAACAACATCTAAACAAATATGGGATAAATTATTAGATGTACATTGGGGAGATACACATGTTGTGGAAGCCAAAGTAGAAGGACTGAAATGAAAATTTGATGCAATGGAAATGGATGAGAATGAGACTATTGAAGAGTTGGAACAAAAATCAAAGAAATTATTGTTGCAATCAAAGGATATGGAGCAACTATTGAAGAAAGTAAAGTTGTAAGTAATCTATTGAGAAATTTACGTAACTAATATATAATTAGAGTTTTGGCTATACAAGAATTTAGAACTATAGATTAAAGAATGATTACCATTGATTCACTTATTGTTAGGCTAACAATGTTTTAGCTAAGAAGCTATGACAACAATCATGCAAGTAATGAGATTGCACTTCAAACTTTAGCAAGTGAGGACACACATCAAAGAAGAAGATATACAACTAATGGAGAATGTGGGGGTCTACCAATAGAAGTTTTTTTTTAGAAGGACTGGAATTCTTGATCAGAAAAAAATTCCCTAAAGAAAAAGGTATATACAAAGGAAATAATCCTGTTACATGCTAGAATTGTAGACAAATTAGTCATTTTGCACACAAAAATCCTAACAAATCAAAGATAGAGAAAACCTAAGAAAATTTGAATTAGGAAAAGAAAAACAAATACTTTAGATAGAAGGGGGGAAAAGAATGTTATATAGTTGAGGATTAAGATAATGAAGATGATGTAGATGGAGATTGTGAGGAGATAGTTTTTGTACATTGTAAAAGAAGAACTAATTTCCAACAAAGAAGTAATCAGATAATATAAGGCATTAATCTCATGAATGGACAAAAATAATGAATGGATGATTAACATTTAATGCACACATCACTTGACTAAAGAAAAAGGAAAATTTGCAACCATGGAACTATGTGATGGAGGATTAGTGAAATTTGGCAATAAAACACCCTCCACAATTAGAGGAAAAGGTACAATTAATATAACTAATGATATTATATGTGATGAAATTTATCAGGCTTCTGGTTTACAATACAATCATTTGAGTGTTTTACAACTGGAAAACAAAGGCTTTAAGTTTGAGTTTTAAAATGGGAATGCAAAAAAATTGAAAATAATGGAAAATTGCTTGCTAGTGGTGAAAATACAAAAGATAATCTTTCCAAGTTACATACATCACTAGGTCATACTCTAATTGAAAAAAATGAACAAAGTTGGCTATTGAACATGAGATTATGTCATACAAACTTTGACAATCTAGAAAAAATAAGCAAGAAGAAAAGTACTTGAGGAAAGCTAATAGTAAACAAACTAGAGAATATTATATCTAAGGAATGTTAGTTTGGAAAAATGACTTGTTCAAGATTTTCAAGAAACTAATACTCAGTACAAAACCTATTATATCTAGTTAACAAAGATCTTTATGGCCCTATTGGACATGAGAACTATTATGGAGATAAATTCTTTATACACTTTATTGATGACTACTCAAGGATGATGTCAGTTATGTTTTTGAAAGCAAAATAAGAAGCATTTGATATGTTCAAAAAGTACAAAGCTAGAGTAGAAAAAGAAACTAGAAGAACTTTGAAGTGTCTTAGATTAGATAGAGGAGGCAAGTTCACATCAAATAAATTAAATTAGTATTGTGAAGAAAATAGAATCAAAAAACATCTAACAATACTAAGCACACCTAAAAAAATTGCATTTTAGAAAGAAGGAACATATCCTTAGTTGAATGCACAAGAACATTGCTAAGTTAGAATAATGTATCACACAAATTCTAGAGAGAAGCTATTAACACAAAATTCTATTACTCTTAACTAAGTACAACTTAAGAAACGAGTAAACAAAACCCCATATAAGATCTGGTATGGAACAACACCGAATATAAGCTATTTTAGAATATTTGATAGAAAATGCTTTATAAAGAAAGATGAATGAAATGTGAAGTTTGACACCAAAGTGAAGAAGCAACATTTTTGGGTTACTCTACTAAAAGAAAAGCATAAAAGTGTTTGAATGTTAAGAAAAATAAAATTATTGAAAGTGCAAATGTGAAAATTGATTAATTCTCTAAATAAAATGAGGAATACAATAGAATAAAACTAGAAGAATATGATGAGTTGACATATTTTTACCCTGAGAGAGAAAGAACACAACTGAAGGATTTGAGAAAATATACAAATCAAATCCACGAAGCCCTTGAATACTTGCGAGTAGAAAACCTGTCATAGAGAAGAAAAAGAAAAGAAGAGGCAAGGGTTTGCTCTAAAAACCCAAAAATTGTATATTCAAAATAAGAAGAGATTAATGAATTAAAAGGAGAGATCATCCTTATAAAGGAGATCAAAACCCAAAAATGGTAGCCTAATAAGTTAGAAAGGGTAACCTAAAAGGAAAAAGCTATTTAATAATTACTAATTAATTATTAAATAGAAATGCATAAAGTGCATAAAGAAAAATTTTAAGAAGGAAGAAAAGGTAATTTAATTAATAAAATTAAATTAACCTTTTTCTCTAACACCCCCCCTTAAGATGAGCAAGAATGTAGCTAGAAACAATGTAGAAAGAGAAAGGAAACTACAATGCAATTGTGAAAGTAAACTTGGGTCCCAACAACAAGGCCTTGTGAGGTACCCAATCACAACAAAATCTCTATGAAATGGAGAAATAGAGAAAACCCAGTGGGAAAAACTCTACTCCAAAAAGAGATAGCTAAAAAACTAGTGAAGGATTGAAGAAGCCTCCAACTAGAGGACTTGTTCCAGAAGATAGGAACAACAATGATCATGAAGAAAACCACTGAAGCATGTCAAAGATGAAAATCTATCGAAAAGAAACTAATGATCTATAGAACCTCCTTTGAAATAGAACCTGACCAGGTAGAGAAGACTGTAATCTGCATTAAATCAGGATGCAAACAAATGAACTGAAAAATACAGATGGCATGAAAACACCATACCTTGAAGAGCTAATCAATCAAACCAAGGAAGCATGAGAAAAAAAAAGAATCACCCCCTAATGAAGAAAAGGGTGAGATGACAAAAAATTAAAAAAGTGGGCCAAAAGAATTGCATGTCAAGGAACTGTGATCAATGCACAAAAGAGTGCATAAGTGTGAATTGAGGTGATCAATCTCAGACACATCATGAGGCTAATGTTATAGAAGGGACAATCATTGGACAAAGGAAGATGGACAACTAAGGCAGACATCAACCTCCCCATGGCACTTTATAAGAGTAGTGCATGTACAATAGGGCACAAGATATAATGAATCCCAAGAATACAATAATCTATATGAGTGTCCTCTAATGAGACTACTTGAATCAAAAGGAAAACAAAGGAAAACAACTGAAACAAAAATATAGATGCAATATGGCACTTTATCTTAGTGTGTTTTCAAGAATGCAAACAAATGATATCAACAATGATAAGAAGAGACATAAGATTGATACAAAAGATAGTACAAGTCACGATGAATCGTCTAGAGCAATAAAATATATCCCTGGACCTAAAACAACCAGGATATCCACTAGAATGCAAGAAAGTAGAAGACTAAATAGAATGTGCCTGGAGCAGAATCTAGAACAACAACCAACATCACTGGAAAGAGCACATAAATAGCTTCCCAATGATATAAAGAAGTGTTTGATACAATGAAGGATTTGAGAAAATATGCAAATCAAATTCATGAAGCCCTCAAATACCTGCAAGTAGAAAACCTATCATAGAGAAGAAAAAGACATGAAGATGCAATAGTTTTCTCTAAAAACATGAAAATTGTATATTCAAAATAAGAAGACATTAATGATTTACAAAGAGAGATCATCCTTATAAATGAGATTGAAACCCAAAAATGGTAACCTAATAAGTTACAAAGGGTAACCTAAAAGGTAAAATCTATTTAATAATTACTAATTAATTATTAAATAGAAATGCATAAAGTGCATAAAGAAAAATCTTAAGAAGGGAGAAAGGGTAATTTAATTAATGAAATTAAATTAACCTTTTTCTCTAACAACAACCAGCAACTACAGGAACCAATTCAACACTCTATCGACAACATCTCAACAAGATCAAACTAAGGGCAAAAATTTAAATGCAGAACCTATTACATCAAAGAGGATAAGGATTAATCATAGGTTTTCAAGCATAATTGGAGATGTAAATGAAGTAGTGACTAGGAGTAAGATATGATAGATGAATTCTGAATGTTTGATGTCGTAAATAGAACCTAAAATGGTGAAAGACACTTTGAAAGATGAAGATTAGAAACAAGCTATGAAGGAATAACTTGATCAAATTGAGGAAAAAAATAACTCCATCACTAGTTCCTAGATCCAAGGACAAGAATGTTACTAGACCTAAGTGAATATTTAAGAATGAGTCAATTGAAAGTGGAGAAGTGATTAGAAAGAAAGCAAGGCTAGTTTGTAAAGGATTTGCACATGAAGAAGGGTTAGATTATGAGGAGAGATTTTTCCTACTTCTCAAACTTGAAGGAGTGAGTATACTATTTACATATGTAGCATATAAAGGATTTAAAGTTTATCAAATGAATGTGAAATTAATATGTTTGAATGGAGTATTAGAGGAGGAGGTCTATATTGAACAACCTAAGGAATCACATTTAACAAAAATCAAACAAATATTTTGATATCTCAAAGGTATTCAAGATTTTAGTTTATGCTATGAAGAGAAAGGAGACTTTGATTTGAAAGTCTACATAGATGCAAACTAGGGAGGCAATATTGATGATAGAAAGAGAAAAAGTGGTGGTGGAATTTTCTTGGGAGAATGACTATTTTCATGGATTAGTAAGAAGTAGAATTGTATATCACAATCAATTGCAAAAGTAGAATATGTTGTAGCTACAATCAATTTTCAACAAGTTGAAGAAATAAAAAAACTGATTAAAGAACTTGTTGTAATACATTGTGACAACACTAGTCCTATTAACATATCCAAGAATATAGTAATGCACTAAAAAACCAAACACATAGTAATAAAGTATCATTTTATGAGAGAGAGATAGTACATAGTAAAGAAGTTAAACTAGAAAATGTTTCATTTAAGGAATGAGTTGCCAATAAATTTACAAAGGCATTATCAAGAGAAATCTTTGAGTTCTTGAGGAGAAAATTAGGGGTTTTAACCCTATAAAAATCAACTAAAAAGACACAAAGTGTGTCAATTAATAAAGAGTCTAACATAATACCTTCTACATGGATTGATGTAGGCAAGGTTTTCTTGGGATTAGAGTAGTCACATGAACATCATAGTAAAAGTAAGCTTAGAAAAGGTATGATGCCTTTGACATTGTTGTCAAAGTGGGAGAAGTTTGGTAATCAAGAGAGAAGAGATGAAGAGTCAAAGATGATAAGATGAAGAGAATTCAAAAGATTATATAGGTCATATTGAATGGGCGAGATTGATTTTCTAGCACAAGACATTGACTATTAGATTGAATGGTTTTCCATCATGATTTTCCATCAAGTCCAAAGGGCAAGATTGTTGGCTTAATTAATTTAAAAGTTGCTGATGGGATAAGAAAAGGTGTGTGGTGTATTATTCATCAACTATACTATTTTTCATTAATGTCAAATGATTGACATATTATTTCATTTTGTTGCTATATTTGTAGAAACTCTATTGGCTAGAGCACCAAGGAGCCAAGGAGAAAATAAGGAAAGTACCTTATTAGGTAACATCTAGAATGATAAATGGAAATGATTTTAAGTGATGGATTATCTAATCTAGTTATAAGAGATTAAGTCTTGTCAATGAATTTATCTTTAATCAATAAGGAGGGAAAGTCAAGTCAAGATTTTAGGTTAATTAATGAAAGATTGTGACGAGTAGTCATTTTGTACAACACAAATGATAACTAATGTTACATATTTCTCTCATGAAAAGCTAATCAAATTTGCCAACTCCAAGATTCCAAATGGTTATTTTTCAACCTACAAGATAGCTTAATTGAAGATAAATGTGCATGTTCACGAGGAGGACTTTGCTGGTACTTTAATCAGCACAATTTGATGTAGAGCAAGGCAGGATAATCCCCAAACAAGATGTCCAAACCCCCAACAAATAACTAGATAGTGGAAACACAACAAAAAACAACAATAAAGAAAGATCTAATACCAAATCACAATTCTTTATTCATTTAATAACTAATTACATGCAATATGCCCGACTGTAAGGCCTTCTTGGTTAGGGCCAAATACAAGGTAAACTTTAAGCAACCCCCCTTGAAAAAGAGAGATAGAAATATTGGCAAATCTTACATTATTTTGAAAAATAAAAATAATTTCTATTATTAATTGGTGAATATTTAACTATTTAAATATTTTTCATAACTAAATTTAATAAAAATGTGGTGATTTTAAATATTTTAAAGAACTAAATTATTAGCCAAAATTCCCTAAAATTAGCCAATTAGTGAATATTAGCCACTAAAAAATACCTTGTCCAAATACAAACAACAATTACAAAATTAGTTCTACAAGATCCAACAAGATCCAACTTATAAACTCAATCTCAGCTATTCTAGATACACAACTAGATCAAAACACTAAGAAGAATCTACACTTGTACCCTCAGGTCCACCAAGAGATTGTTTAGCTCCTAAGCCACAATTCTAGCTCTTCAAATTCATATCTATCCTTCCTTCTATCCCCTTAGAAATGACTAAAAGACTTCATAATACCTGTTACTTATACCTAACTAAGGTACAAGTTAGCCCAGCTTAATTATAAACTAAATTAAATCCCTTACATTAAAAATAGGTTGAGCCACAAGTCAGCCACAACACATATTAAATACCAATACATAAATTAAATTCCAAAAGTTTACTCACAAACAAATCGACACCAATAAAACTAAGACCAAGCTGAGTGTCCACAAACCAAAGCCGAGCACCAGTAAATTCCCAAGCATTGCTGAGCTCAAGAGACCATGCTAAGCTACCAGACCATGCCAAGCTACTAGATGATGTCAAGCTACCATACCATGTCAACCTACTAGATCATGTGGAGCTCCCAAACCATGCCAAGTTGCTAGACCATGCCAAGTTACCAGACCATGCCGAGCTAGTAGACCATGCCAAGCTCCATAAACTTTAACCAAAAACACTCCAAATATGAAAGATTACAAGAAAACCCAAGATGCTCCTGGATCAGACACCTTAGGTTCAAAAATATGTTCTTAGTAGTTGGAAGAACATCTTTTGGGATTCAACACATAAATCCCAAACTGATTTTTCACATACATATCCTCTAAGTCTTCAAACTATACACTCCTTCCTTTGTTCTTCTTCTACTTCTTCACATCCATCTTAGGTGTGCTACAGGTCTATTTCCCATACTCATCTCAAACCTTCTAAGAATCTACCAACTCAACTTAGCTATCAAGCTCTTCATTTTACAAAGGAATCAGATAAAATTTCCTATCACCTTTCTCAACAGTAAACACATTCTTGACACAATCATGCATAGCCCTGGAATCATACTGCAAAGGTCTACCAAGCCTAACATGATCACTATTCATGTCCACAATATCACACAACACTTGATCCTTATACTACCCAATCTAGAAATCAACAAGGCATTGCTTCCTCATTTCCAAATCATGTTCACCTTGCAACCAACCAATCATATAAGGATAAGGATGTCTTACTCTCTTCAAACCAAGTTTCTTAACCATCTCCTTAGTAACAAGGTTATTAGGACTACCACCATCTAAAATCACCTTGCAAACTTTACCACCAAACTTACAACAAGTCATGAAGAAACAAGTCCTTTAACAAGTGTCCAATGTTCTCTCACCAACCATTACTCGCTGAGCCAACAATATTTCTACTTGCTCAGGCTGGTTGTCCTAAACTTCAACCTCATTCACAACAATAGTTATCCTACCAATTGGATATTCAAAAGATTGATGCCCTTCTTTATCACATCTAAAATAATTACCTTTGAATACACCTCCACTTGATATCCTTTTCTAATTAGTAGGTTTTGGTTCACCTTCCACACTCAGTTTAGCTTGTGCCAAGCTATCCTACTTCTCCTACCCTCTAGCATTACCTTGACCTTTCCTCTTTAACTTATCTTCTACCTTTAGGGCATACCGGTAAGCATCCTAAACTGAAGAAATATTTAGCATACCGACCTCATCCTAAATATTGAATCTCTAACCATTAATGTACTGAGCTACCTTTTCCTTTGACAATTCTCTATGACTAGACTAAATAGTCAACTTGTAGAAATTCTTGGTATAATCTTTCACAAACATATCTTTTTGTTTTAGATTCTACAATCTCTTAAAAAAATCAAGTTCATAATCATTAGGAATGAACTTAGCCTTCAACTTAGTCACCACTAACCTCCATCTAGTGATCTTCATTTCACCTTCCTCTTCTCTATCTCTTTGCAATTCTTTCCACCAAAGAGCAGCATGTCCTTTCAAATTATTTTGAACCAACCTCACTCTGAGTGGATCCTCAATATCCTCAAGCTCAAAGTAGTCTTCCAATTCACTAATCCAATCAATCAAGTCTTTAGGAGTCAAAGTACCTGAGAAACAAGAAACTTCTATTTTATGCTTCAGCTTCAACTAAGATCCAGCTCTAGCAAACTAAGTAGCCCTAGTTCTAATAGGTCTCTCCACATGATCAACTCTGTCCTCACCACTAGATCCAGTAGCTTCAAAGTCTTCAAAAAATTCCTCATAACTACCTTTAATACCCACATGCCTAGGTACACCACCTAAAGCACTTACAATTTTAGTAATCATGTCACTCTTCATCATTGCAATCTTAGATTTGAATTCTACTCTTATCTTTTCTAAGATCCACTCTTCCACAATGTCACTAAGATCATACATTTCCATAGGGTCCAATATTCTTGGAGGCATTTTCAAAATTTTTAGCAAACCCTAAGCAATAGATCCACCAATCCAGAAGATCAATCTGGCACAAGATCAACCTTCTCTACAAATCTTGGTGTAAATTGCCTCAGCTTCGGTGATCTATCAATACACTTAGGAAAAATCTTCGCTCTGATACCATCTAATATAGAGCAATATAGGAGAATCCCCAAAGGAGATGTCCAAACCCCCATCAAATAACCACACAATGGATACACAACAACAAACAACAATAAAGCAAGATGTAATACCGAATCCCAACTCTTTATTCATATAATAACTAATTACATGCAATATGCTTGGTTGTAAGGCCTTTTGGGTTAGGGCCAAATAAAAACAACAATTAAAAAATTAGTTATGCAAGATCCAACAAGATCCAACTTACAAACCTAATCTTAGCTATTGTAGATTCACAACTGGATAAGAACACCAAGAAAAGTATACACTTGTACCCTTAGGTCCACCAAGAGATCCTCTAGTTCCTAAGTCGTATCTATAGCTCTTCAAATTCACATCTTTCCTTCCTTTTATCCCCACTTAAATGACCAAAAGACTCCACAAGAACCCTTACTTATACCTAAGACACAAGTCAGCCTAGCTTATTTACAAACTAAATTAAATCCCTTACATTAAATATAGGTTGATCTACAAGTTAGCCACAACACAAATTAAATACCCATACATAAATTAAATGCCAAAAGTTGTGTCATAGACAACTCAGCACCAATATAAACCAAGACCAAGCCAAGTGTCCACAAAAAAAAGCCGAGCACTAGTAGATTCCCAAGCATTTCTAAGCTACCAGACCATGCCAAGCTCCCATACCATGCCGAATTGCCAGACCATGCTAAGCTACTAGACCATGTCAAGCTATGAGACCATGCTGAGCTCCATAGACTTTAACCAAAAACCCTCCAAACATGTAGGATTACAAGCAAACCCAAGATGCTCCTGCATCACAATTCTTGAAAGAATGCAATCCACAAAAGAGTATTCTTTTTGTATTTTCTAATTTATTGATGAATGCAAATTCTAACAATGCAACTATATAAATTTCTATTTTAACCAAGTATTTGAAAACAAAATAATAGAGTTAGGGTAACAAGAAATCAAAAGAAATTTCTGAAAATAAAATTCATAATGGACATAAGTCAAAGCAACAATACTTCTCAAAATTAAACCTTCACAAGGATAGAGTATGAAACCAATGAATTTATTAGTAGTTCTTCCTCAAATCCATTGATGTAGTTGTCGAACGGAATAAATGAAAGCCATAAGATGTTTCATAATTCATCAAATCATGTAGCGATAGAAAGTGCATGCACATGAGACAAATCACTATGTAGGAAATTGGAGGTGATCCTTTCTCCAATTCATCATAATAGATGAAATTTTTTAACATATGAAAAACACTAGAACTAATAGATCATACAAGAATCAACATTAAATAAAAAAATTGGCACCATTTCTATTCATGAACATGAAATTAATAAAATAAATACACATTCCAGCAAGAAATACTACACACAGAATGGGAGCACGAATAGCATACTTTATTACATCAAAATACTCGCCTTGAGTAAACATTACATCTTTGTATTTATACAAAACCCTTTCCTTATTTAATGTTAGGAGTGATAGATATTTTAAAGAAAATACTATGCTAAAACTAATAAAACAATTCTAACTATATACAAATTGACTCTTTAGATGG
Organism: Cupressus sempervirens; assembly: GCA_028749045.1. Taxonomy (NCBI): domain Eukaryota; kingdom Viridiplantae; phylum Streptophyta; class Pinopsida; order Cupressales; family Cupressaceae; genus Cupressus; species Cupressus sempervirens. The sequence continues at coordinate 765,683,017 of CM053789.1, read as the reverse complement.
TGTTAAGTAGGCCTCCACCCTTGTTTATATCAATTAAAGGGTGCATGTGCCTTTACATGACTTAAAACAATAAAATAAGAAGAATATAAGAAAAGAGAAGCCTTTAGTTGATCTTGAAGTTATTGGAGCTTCAAAATATGCAAGCTCCACCTTCTCTAGGTGTCACTAAGAGTTAAACTACCATCAAAATGCTCTCATGTTGCATGGAAAGCTCAAAAATAGGACTGGAAATTAACCATTAGTGCATTTCTTTTGCTTCAAAATTATTGGTAGGCACAACTTTGTGAAAATTGCAACTTCTAATAGTGAATAAAACAAAAAATGATAGAATTTTCCTAAGTGTCAAAACTCAATTTCCAGCATCTAGGTTTTCTTCCCCTTGGACCAAAATGATGTCTGGATGTGTCATTCTAAAATTTTAGATGATGGAAGAGATCTCTTGAGTTTCCATAAAATATAACTTGGACTCATACTTATTGTGCACCACTTGGTAGTATTTACTAATATCTAGCCTAGTATCCAAAAAGTCCTCCAACTTGGAATCTAACTCTAGTAGTGCTTCTTTAGTCTTAAAGATCTATCTAATATCATCTCTAGAGGAAGCTATCTCAAATAGTGCTATGAATGGTTATACTACTATTTCAACTAAAGAAAGCTGAGTTCTCGACTTATCCCCAAAGATCTCTAGGATGGCAGCACTGTAGTACTTATCTACCTCCAAAAAATGCTTTTGACCTTCATTTTTCATATCTTAAATATCCTAATATAATCCTATCATGAATTTATTGTCGAATGATACCTTATCAATCCAATCATCTATTTTATTTAATTCTTCCACCATATATACATCCATCGCCATTTGATACCTCTGACCTTTGATGGTCTTCAATGCTTCCAAATCATTGGTCTAGGTATGTACTTTATTCGTTAGCCCAAAATCTTAGTCTATTGCCATGACCAATTTTTTGGCATGATTTTGAATGCTCTTTAGAAGGTTCAAATTACCTTTAACTATTTGTATTCCTCTATCTTAAAAACTATGATACCACCTTTTAAATGCATCCAAAAATGAATCACTCTCTTTTGCAATATTTCCTCACTCTTTCTTCTCAAGAGAAGTCCCTAGAGAAATATCTAGATTGTTAGGGTCAATCAGGATGACTATATTATTAACATATTCTCTTAGCAATTCATTTTACTTTCTTAACACCATAATTTTTGACTCACCCTAATCCAAGTGTGTAAATATTTTCTTGAGGCTTGTGGTGCTTAGATTATTTGCCACATCAACTATGAGCCTTCCCAACACTATCTCCTTCATCTTGTTGGTATTTTAAAACTACTAAGCAACAAAATGCTTAATACCAAGATGACAATACTCACACAATCTAAAGACTAGCCAATTATTATTAGCAATTGTATGTGCAAAACCATTTGGGTCCAACTTCAACAAAATCACAGGTGGTTTTCTACTCGTCAGACTCTATAAAACAAGGGTGGGTATACCCAGGGATGATTCAGGACTGGGAAATATTGTATGAGGATTATTTTAGTTTCATTCTAATTCTCATCTCAAATCCTCAAATACATGTACAATTCTTGAGAATTTGATAAACACATCCCATATAGTAGATATGGCCAAAATTCTTCTATAGATCTGCAGGTGTTCTCAACAATAGTGGCTAACTGAAGCTAAAAAATTTCATGTAAACAAGTATAGGCCAACTTTGAAAATCTTTAGGAAATAAAAGTAAGATTGATTTAATTATGCATTTTGACAACCATTTGTGACACATTTCTCTTTCAGATGGATCTAATTTGATCAGTGCCTAATCCATTAGGGTTTAGAGTCTATTACAAATTTCTAGATCTAATTTGTTACCTTACAACAAATTTTATCAGCAATTCTTATCAGAATTCATCATTCAAAATTCTTTCCACTACTACAACAATATTATCACATTCATCAAAGCTTTTACTTAATCCATTGAATTAATAGCAGTCATAAATAGATATACAAACTGATTAGATTGTTTTCAATTGCACAAGCCTTTACCTATACAACATCAAGATAACCAAGTAATCAAAAGGAGACAAAATTTAGAAAGAACTGATATGGGGATGGTTCATAATTCGTATTCATTTTCCTTGAAAATTGCATACAATTTACAATAGACTTAGAATGACCTTCAAAAGAAACACAGATCATTCTATATTCATGTATTCTCAAGATCTGACAGAGAAAATACACCACCATTTTGCTCAAAAGAATGGACCAAAAACAAGCTAAGCATCACTTAGAAAAATAGAATTCAGACCCCTTCTCTAGCCCTAGAATCTCACTTATATAGTGTGAGATGCAACAAGCTTTAGGCTAAGAGAAAATGACAAGTGTATTTTACAAGAAGAATTTACATACACCTATCACAAAATGACAAAAATGTGGGTAACAGAAGATATCAAAACATTCTTTTTGGTGGGTCAGCTTTTGTCACATCTTCCTTCACTACTGAGTTGGCTATCATTATGATCTCTCCTTGTATGCAATTGCTAAATTAGCCATCGATGAAACTTTTTCTGATGATGGCATGTCAACCTCCACCTACGAGATTTCACAATCTTTATCATGTATGGTGGGAGTAACTTCTATGTTTTCCCATTCTTTGGTTGTATCGGTATCCTGTGGTCCTGGGTCTACAACTAAAAGTGACAGATTATTCTTGTCTTCTTCTTCCAGTTGGGCCTAGGTAGTGACAGGGTCAATGATTTGGATCTCCCCACCCTGTACTTCATCACTATTAGTTTCATCTTCATCAAATGGTTCACCAAGAACCATTTCTACCATCCACTTGTCAAATAATGTGTCATCTAGCCAGTTAAAATGAAAAATATCCTTCTATCCTTTTAGTATATAATCAGCCTCATTATTAATATCAACAAATTCTTGTTTTAAAGAATCAACAAATATTTGGGCTTTCACCATTTCTTCTATTGTGGTGGCCCACCATGCATGCTCTATTTCATTTATGACTTGATTCATTCTTAAACAGAATAAATCATCAAGTTCCTTTGCCCATTCCTCTTTTCTTTTCAAATTATTTTTCTTATCTAAGGCATGAGGAAATAAACTAAATTTTTGGCTCTTGTATTTTTTTAAGTAGCCTATTATTTTCTTCTGTAAATATATCCTTTTATTGTCAAAATTAGCAAGATCAGAAACAATGTCAAAGGTTTTTTCAATCTGATCATGAGAATTATTTATAACAGATAAACAAAAAAAGGTCATTTCTTTCTCCTTTCTTACCCATTTCTTCACAATAGGCTTTAGAGCCTCATCATTTTCTTTTAACTCATCCTAGATATTAATCACCCTAGCCAATTGATCATGGATGAGTGGCCATTCAACTTTGTCCCCCAGATATGTGAGAGCTTTTCCTAGTTTATCTTCATATTTAGATTCCAGGTCCACATGTAAGGCCCACAGTTTACTCTTTTCTTCTTCAAAATCCTTAGCAGTGTAGTACTATGGGCTTTGGGGTGTATTAAAATTTCCCTTTTCTGATTTTACATGATATTTAAAACCTCAAATCAGATTTTCAAGATCAAACAACTAATATCACAAAGATCCACCAATTTCTCAAGAAACCCCAAATCGGGTATGCCAAAAATAGTGCCAAAAGCTTCACAACTTCACAAATTATTAATAAATCTGAAAATGGACATTTTTACAGAAATTTCAGCAGCATAAAAGCCTAAAAAATGACATTTACAGACCCATATAGCCTTTATACAACAATTCACAAATGTAGGACAAAATCTATGCTCATCAGGCTCTCGAAATTAACACAAAAATGCCCGGAAACACCACAAAAACACTAATAATCTATCTCAGAATTTTAATATAGTCCCAATACATATATTCAGCTCTATTTTAACACCTTAAAGTCTTAAATACAGTAGAAACCCAAACTGATATGAAATACTCAACTGAAAACACCAAACTCATAAAAAAACACACCCGAAAACCCACAAATCTACACTGTTCAGCTCAAAGGAAAACTCTGTATGAGCATGCACATAGAATGGATTCAAAATCCCATCCTTAGCCTTCCTGGAAACTTGCAAAATTCCATTCTTGGGTCTCCTTGGAAACCTACAAACTCCCGTTCTTGGGTCTCCTTCTCCAAAGGTTTGGCAGCCTCTGAAGAATAACAAAGAATGAGCAAAAATTGAGTTCTGGAATCAGCCCAAAATGCCTCCAAACCCCTTAAAAGAGGGCATAACCATAACTCACATCCAAGAGAGGTTAATGGAACATATTTTAATAATAATTTTTATTTATTAGTGCAACTTTTTCCAAAGATTAACCCCCTTTTTCTAAAACTTCACTTTCTTGGGCCTGCCTGCCTTAGCAAAGATTATTATTTTTTAATTATTTGAAAAGGGGACATGACAAGTCCTCCCCTCCCAAAAATTTCTTGTCCTCAAGCAATGGCTGAACAATAAACCAATCAATCCACCTGGATCCCAAATGTAGTCATGAACTATACTACTGCCAACTAACACAGGCTCCTACAATATCCTCTGCAATATGACCAAGAGGAATCCATAATCAAACTAACAATTACAGCTCAACCAAACCCCAAAATCACCACTTCCATAGTTAGAAACCCATGAGACACAGACTCTTAGAACATCAAAACCCAAGTAAAGTGGACAAATCAAACTACCAACACAGTAAATACCATCAACGCATCCCACTGGCCTATACAGAATGTACAATCCAACTCTGCAACAATGGTGAATGCTCTCGAATGAAACTTTACCAGGTATGGAGAATCCACGGACTGTACAACTCCTATAGTCAACAAAACTCTATAAATCACCGGCCACTATCTCATAACCATAACTCCCATGCACTGCTGATGGTGAAAAGACATTACAAGATAAAGAGTAAGAAATGGAACCCAAACCAAATTTGTCTATCATCAACTCCTCAAAACAAGGATCAAATGTTAACTAATGTACATACCCTACAATATAATGTTGATTAAAAAAACCAACCTCACTCAATAGCTCACCATGAACAAGTGATACAACCCACTGTGACTGATCACTAGCTAAGTCAGGAGATGTCATAGCCAAAGGAGTAGAATCAATAACAACACCCACTGAAGCATCACTCCCAAAATCTTGCTCTAAGTCACATATTTTCAAGCTATCAACTATAGAACCTATCACCATGTCATGCCCATCACAACTCTCATCTTGAGGCATCAAACTGTCCCATAACTGATGATAAGCACTAGGAACCAAAGTACATCTCTGTATCATCATCTCATCAACATGGTCATCAAAGGTAAATTGATGAGCGTACCTCATAGTGTAATGCTGATAGAATGCACCAATCTCATTCAGTGGCTCAGACTGTAATCCAGATGAAACTAACTGCAATTGATCATTAACCATGTTGGAACTAACTACTACCTTCGAAGATATCACCAAGGGAGTAGTATTACTAGAAGGAACCATGCCAATTGCCGACTCACCAACATCACACATGATTTTGATACATCTCTAGTCTCCGTGCCATCAGTACTAGAGGCCACCACTATGTCAGGCATACAACAATCTGCTACAACACCGAACTCAACTGAACTCGACTCTAGTGGGAATGAACCTGATATGTCAATGTTAGTATCAAGGATGGATGCATTCCCATCTCCACTGTCTCTGACAATCTCGGCCATGGACATCCTCAGATCACCAAACACCACAGCTTGTCATTGTATAGGATCAGGTAGAGACTGTAGTCACTCTAACTCCATGGTCACCTTAGCCAAATGAAACTATGACTCCTTGAAAGCCAATTGTGTACTCTCAAGAATCTCAGAAGTCACCTCAAGCTGCTTAGTAAGCTCACTCACCTCATCTTCCTTGGCCAACAATGCATCATATGCTATACTGCCCCACTCCATAAGATAATCTCTTCCAGCTACCAACTTCATATAATCCTATCTAAGAATCTAGATAGCCTCCCATAAAGAGCGAAACTCTGTCAAGGAAAGATAACTGCCTCCCTGCTCATCACTAGTAGGAGAACCCCATCCATAAACTACTAACAATTGACAAGCAGCATCAAAATGTTGGTAAGTGATAGCAATGTCTCGATCACTAACTCTCAACTGATTAAACACATGGTGGAACTGGCTTGACTGTCTCCTACAAACCTCCTCTAATGCACTGTCTAAAGGAGTATCCTCACAGTTACTAGTCTCTAGAGTATTACCATACTTATCTTGTGAATCAAATCTAAAGCTCATATCAACATATGGAGTATCAAAAACATTAGCATTATTGTCCAACTCCTCTATACCCAAGGAAACTAAGTCTTCAAAACTGCCCACTGCATCCTCCTGGATGTCATCAATGCCAATATGATCCTGAGACTCATCTATACACACTGCCAAATATGAAATATCATCAACACATTCCAACAAGTATGGTCAATTGGATATATGAACAAAGCCCAACATTGGTGTATAAAAACTAATACCAACATCAGACAAGATACTGGCACAAGAAAAGACAACACCGTGTAATCTGTTAATCAAATCCATGATAGCACCCAAACAAACACTGCTACCAAAAAGTGTTAAAGATCTCCAATCAACTGAATCCCAAATGCCAATATAACAATCTCGAGTCCATATCTGTAAACTAGAATCAACTAGTAACTCAAGCAAACTCCTCACCTGAGTAATATGACCAATACCAACTAACTCCACATACCTGTCATGATGAGATAATGAAGTCACAATACTATCTTTGTTCACCTTCAGCTGGCTGGAAAAATCATGTGAAGTACTACCAGCCTCAACCTCATGTGATGAAGCATCTAACTGTGCTTGGTACTCTTTCTCAGCAAAGTCATGAATGCTCAATGTCTGCTCATCTCTACCAGGTATCTCACCATCCTGCACAACAACATCCTCATAATCATCATCTAAACCCACTACACTATAGTCACTGCCTGTTGTAACTATACCATCCTGAATACCTGTGGCATCACCCTTTGACGACTTGTAAACAATTGTCTCAATTTGAGTATCAAGTTGACCATTACTATCAATCTGTGTAATATCCTTTCCCACCACCTCCTGTGGTAGAGTAGAATCTGAGACCTCTACCTGGCTATCAGCTAGTTTCTCAACCTCCTCCTGCAAGTTCTTGGTAATTGTGTCATCTGCCCTATGAGAAAATCTTCCAAATAGAAATCCAATCAACTTATCCACCTTAGTAGGGTTGGACAACATGTCATTCATTATACGATGGTGCTCAACCAACTGTTCAGACATGTCATGGCTTATTTTTATAAGTTTATCTCGAATGTCTAAATAACCATCCTTTCTACTATTTTGACTCTGGATATCAATTGTCCAAGATCGTGTCCTCTGAGACTCTGTACTATACCTGTCCATTCTGGATAAAGTAGAGTGTAACTCCAATAGGATATAACTTCTTCAAACACCAAGAACTAACATGCAAATGATTAGAAGTAGCATGCAACCATAGATTTTGACATGCAACTGATTAGAAGCAACATGCAACCACCAAATTCACCAAGAACTAATATGCAAATGATTAGAAGTAGCATGAAACCATAAATTTTGACATGCAGCTGATTAGAAGCAACATGTAATCATAAATTATGACATGCAAGATCTGGGTATTTGTCAAAACTGACATGCAAGATCTGGGTAGTTGTCAAAACTAACATGCAAGATCTGGGTAGTTGTCAAAACTGACATGCAAACTTCTACAACCACCAAATTCACCAAGAACTAACATGAAAATGATTAGAAGTAGCATGCAACCATAAATTTTGACATGTAGCTGATTAGAAGCAACATGCAACCATAAATTATGACATGCAAGATTTGGGTAGTTCTCAAAACTGAAATGCAAGATCTGGGTAGTTGTAAAAAATTGACATGCAAACTTCTACAAACCTTTAGGCTGGCAAGATCATGGCTTTGATACCACTAAAATGTCCCTTTTATTATTTTTACATGATATTTCAAGCCTCAAATCAGATTTTCAAGATCAAACAACTAATATCACAAAGATCCACCAATTTCTCAAGAAACCCCAAATCGGGTATGCCAGAAATAGTGCCAAAAGATTCACAACTTCACAAATTATTAATAAATCTGAAAATGGAAATTTTTAGAGAAATTTCAGAAGCATAACAGCCTACAAAATGACATTTCCAGATCCATATAGCCTTTACACAATAGTTCACAAATGTAGGACAAAATCTATGCTCATTGAGCTCTCGAAATTAACACAAAAATGCTCGGAAACACCACAAAAACACTGATAATCTATCTCAGAAGTTTAATCATGTCCCAATACATATATTCAGATCTATTTTAACATCTTAAAGTCTGAAATACAGTAGCAACCCAAACTGATATGAAATACTCAACTGAAAACACCAGACTCATACAAAAAACACACTCGAAAACCCACAAATCTGCACTGTTCAGCTCAAAGGAAAACTCTGTATGAGCATGCACATAGAATGGCTTCAAACTCTCATCCTTATCCTTCTTGGAAACCTACAAAATCCTATTCTTGGGTCTCCCTGGAAATCTGCAAACTCCCATTCTTGGGTCTCCTTCTCCACAGGTTTGGCAGCCTCTGAAGAATAACAAAGAATGAGCAAAAATCAAGTTTTGGAATCAGCCCGAAATGCCTCCAAACCCCTTAAAAGAGGGAATAACCATAACTCACGTCCAAGAGAGGTTAATGAAACTAATTTTAATAATAATTTCCATTTATTAGTCCAACGGTTTCCAAAGATTAACCCCCTTTTTCTGAAACTTCACTTTCTTGTGCCTGCCTGCCTTAGCAAAGATTATTATTTTTTTAATTATTTGAAAAGGGGACATGACATGTATTTGGAAATTCTATGAGAGGGGTAGATTTGAAAGGTTCAACTAGGGGATGAGGGTATGATATTCTAGGCCTAATGGATCTTCCTAATACTTGCTCTGCAATTCAAACATGACTTGTTTCTCCTTCTTAGTAGTGGCCAAAAAAAACTTGGAAAAATCCACATTCTAGTATGTTGCCTATACATGGGAGGTGTCAATAACCCTTCTCACAAGTATATTCCCCATTAATCAAGACTCATCTGGTTGCGATGATGTGTCTCTAGATCCTCTCTTCAATGACCAACTGACCAATGTAGCTTGATCCTCAATATATGTGTTGCCTTGGAAGTCCTTTTTATTTGGGTCTTGCAACTCCAATCTATTTGAAATAGAATTAAAAATTAATGCATCCACAATATCCCAATTAGGCAACAATAGTATGTTAGAAGTCTTTACCATTTGCCTTCCCTCTTCAGAGGTAATGTTCTAGAACTCTTGCATCATTTGTTCCTTTATTTATTTTTGGATGGAGGCTTCATCCATTTATGAATTCTCTTTTTTCAATTTTTTGCACTTTTCCTCAAATATATTCATATTTTCCCTCTAGGAAAACTGCTGAAAGCCCTAGATTTCACAAAACTATCATCAGCCAAAAATTGATGACTTGCCTGTTCTAATATAGGGTCTAATTCCCTTCCTCTATAATTAGCTATTGTTCAGTCCAGACTCAGTAGAGGAGGCTCTGGAGGGTTACCTTCATCCAATTCTACTTGAGTAATAAAAATACCTCCCTATGATCCCATCTCCTCAACTTGCTCACCTGTGAGTTGTTCTTCTCCAATTTTCAAAGGAGATTGAGTGGGTGAATGTTCCTCGACTTGAGGTCTCTCTTCTCTTATTACCTTCTGCCTGTTGGGACTAGGCTCATCAGGTCTCTCCTCTAGGTTTGTACTGGTGGATCCCATTATTTTTTTTCCCTTATCTACAAAAGCCTTTTTATTTTGAATTACAGTGTAACTAGGCTTCCTCTGTACAATTATTTGACCAGCTCCTATATTAGGAATGAAGACCAACCTCCTTGTGACATCTCTAGCCTTGTCAAGATGAGAATCAAATAAAAATTGTTTCTTCTCATTCATGTCTTCCATTATTGCAGGGAAGTTACTCATGAGTTTATTTATTCTGTCAGCCTCTATATTAGCACTATCTAAAGGGCTATAATTCTGACCAAAACAATGAATGAATTCTAGGACCCGGGAGTAAACTCTCCATTTTTCTTTTTTAGTTTCTTGTTCTTGTAATGAGAACTCATTTCTTATAATGTCCTCTAGATAATATGAATCATGTTTGACCGGTCCCAGCTTAATCCTATGCCTCAAAGTCTAATTGGAAAACCCCTCAAAATCACAAAAATGGGAATGACCGGAGACAGCCATCATATACTGATCCAAAATTTTATACAAAAAGAGCCAACCCCCTTTGGTAATTACAAACTGATGGGCCACTATGCAAGTAGGGAAAATTGACCCTAGTTGCCTCTTCAACAAAAACATTTCTTCTATTCCTCTGAGTTGCCACAAGACTTCTACCATTCCTACCTTTAGAGGTACTTGGTAAGGCAAGACATGAGGACTCCCCTTAAAACCATAGATTCTAAAAATAGTAGAAATAGGGTAAGGAATAATATCTCCCCAATTATGTGAAAATTTAAAATTATGGGGGCTATCCATAGGCCTGATGAGGCTCATCAATACCTTAGGGATTCTAGGATTGTCACTCAATATGAGACATCTCAATTTAGAAGAAAAATATCTATCAAATCTGACAAAACTAGCATTATTTGCATCCTAGGTCATATCTGCACTCCACAATCGGACTAGCAGTGTTTCTCCATTTTCCTCTCTATTCAATTCCATCTCATTACTAAAATATGTCACCCCCTTGAACAAGAACATATGCATCAATAGAGAGTAGTGGCCAAAAGTTTTCTCCACTTTGCCTCTCGCAATTCCAACATAACCAATGTGAATTTTTGCAGCTAAAAAGGAGGCAAAATCAAAGATAGCATCTACACCAAAAGAAGAAATTTGAACCATCATATACATTAGGCCAATGGGCATGAAATCTTGCTCATCCTCACCAAAAACATGGCACAGGGTCTTGTATATCTCTACAATGTAGGAAGTGAAAAGACTCTTCTTAAAAGGTCCTCTAGAGGCTACAATAATTACTGGTAGAGTTCCTACAGTACCAATGCGTGCCCTCAATACTCCTCCCCTAATTACATCTCTCTTTGCTTTGTATTCATTTTCTAATTCTAGCAAATTGATTGGCACATGGTAATTTCATAATGGTTCTAAGTGAAAAATTTCTCTAATTTCTTCAGGGCTAATTAAGACTAGAGGCACACCATCATTTCTTCTCACAACCCTAATGGCTTGATCATAATTTTTTGCGATGTCTTCTAACAAATCATAATCCATGAAAACACTTGGAACTACTAGCTTTTCGAAATCAAAATTCTAGATATTTGCGTGAGGGGCAAACAACTTCCTTTCTAAAAACATCTTCTTAAATAAAACAAGGCCAGTTTGAGTAGTTACTACATCCCTAACCCAGTTCCCCTTGTCATATAATCCATCAACAATTTTAAGCCTAGGGTTTTATGAAATTAATCTTTTAACCTATGTAGGCTCTATAGTGAATCCTGGGAGTAATTCTAACAAATCATCATGGATATTCCTGTCCATATAGTTAACTTTCCTAGAAAATGCTTTCTTAGGAGGCATCTTGATTGTAGTAATGGGAACTGGAATGTCGTAGAGGTTATGTGTGAGTACTTACTTGATTCACCAAAATTATCCTTCTTTGAACTTTTGTAGGTGCTCTTGAATAGATGTGGGATTGCTTCATGTCTTTACCAAGCTTAGCACAATGTGATCGATAGGTTCTTATGCTCAGAAAACATGAAATCTTTGTTGGCATGGGACTGGAATGAATGAAAATCATCAGTATTATACTCTATTTTTCACATGTAAAGCTTTCATTCATCATAAATGCGCATAATAGAAAAATACAGTAGCATCACACTTCCTTTTAAATTTGCACTATTAATCCTTGAAAAATCCTATGATCCAGGAATGAAAACTAGGCCGACTCAATGTTGCTTTTAGCACGCTGGCAGAAAAACCAATAAACTACTTCCATCTGTATCTTTCCTTCAGAGCTAGAATTTCAAACTAGGCCCACTGATGACCAATGACACATGTCATCGACTCGCTAACTCACTATACTTATCTTTTGAGCAACTTTCCATAGTGAGCTAGCGATAACCACTGATCTTTCTTTGATTGTATGGTAGATATTTGAAACAACTTTTAAGAAAAGAATGGTGGGTCCCTCACTCATTAACTTCCTATACTTATTTATCGCACATCTCTTCATAGTGAGTTAACGAGCACCGTCGATCAATACTTGATCTTGTGGACAAAAATTTACTGCACAGTGGTGGGCCATCGCTCGCTAACTCGCTATGGCTAATTTTGAAGCATTTTTCCATAGAAAATTAACAATGGCCTTTGATCTTGGTCTAATATAATGATCAAAATTCTTTGTGTGCTTTATACATGGGGAGTGGTTCCATACACTATTGTTGCTAAGATGGCTGAACACACTGGCACACACATGTAGTCCTTTTTTTAATCTTTTAATGACATCACATCTTGTTGGGCTTGTCATGTTTGTGTCTTCTAGGCAGGTCACTACATCATTATCGAAAAAACACTAAATATCCATCAAATGATATAGCGACCTCCCAGTAAACAGACATTCAAAAATAAAGCTCCACTTGCGTAGAAGTAAAAGTGAAGTCTGCACAAGATTTTCTTCAGGATCCTCAAAATTATTTCTAGTTATAAAAGAACATCATGTTTTACAATGATCAGGCCCTTGATATGTCACTACCAGAAAAGTGGTTTTATTCTAGCTAGTGATATAGCAATGTTTCACGGATTCTTAGTTTCGGTGATAGAAAACAAAACACACATTGATTGAAAACCCTACCAATTAATGTTGGTGTCAGAGAAGGTGGCCATGCACATTTATAATACTATGTGGGAACTTTCATGGTTATATCAACTTTTTAAAAGAACACTGTCTTTTTACAAAATTTGGGGATTTTCTACATTGCCATTGACAAGTCGCATCAATTTTTTCGATAGCGACTTAGCGAATTGTCAAAAAAAATTGGATGCCAGTGACATCATTCATAGTTTTCTTCATGTGCATTTATTCTTAAACTGACAAGCCTGGGACACAACACGTGCAAAAATTTACCCATTGTTAACATAATTCTCGATGTCGAATTTCACTTTTTAGTATTACAGACACGTGTCATCAATCTCACTAACTCGCTATATGTAACAATCGAGCATTTTTCCATAGTGAGTTAACAATGACCATAGATTCAAAAGGATCTGACAATGGGGTAAAACTTCTTTCACAAGGATTGAACAATGAACTCAACATGGGTGGGAAAAGAATATTCACTTATCCTCCTATTTTTTAAAAAAATTTGTGCCAGGGAAAAATTAAATGGAATGGGATACAGGGTTTTAACAAAAAAATTCAAAAGCTAACATAAATATGACTTAGCTAGAAATCCTATTCACCATTAATGGATCTCAATCCAAAAAAAAAATTACCTGGACAATGAAAACTTATTATGCAAAAATTCAGACCAACACATTTGATAATTTTTTAGAGAAATATCTTTAGTATCCCTATGGGGAGGAGGGATGGTAATGTGTGGTAGTAATCTTTGTTGTAGTTCTTCATGAAAAAGGCCAGTATCTTAGCATCACCTTTAATAGGTTTAGGTACTTTTATTTCCTTTATCAACTCTATCACACCCTCTACTTCTGTGTACTCCATATATCTCCTTTGGCGAGTTAAAACTTCCTTTTTAAATGACACTCAAGTAATTCCCATGGGAGACATGTATTGGTTTGATGATGATGGTCTTGAAGCTAGCCCTTTCTCCTTATTAATTTATTCCAGAGTGGTCTCTTATCTTGGGGGCACTACTACTTGAGCCACTATTTCTACCTATGATGAGGATCTTGTCTCTTCTCTAGAAGGAATATGTTCTCCTTCTTCAATAATCTATCCTTCTTTTGATAATTCATCTATATACAATTTTACATACTCATCTCCTTCCATGGTCTAGGTCTTTGGCTCTATCATTGGGGTAGGTCTTTTTTTTGTTTCTAGTTCTACCCAAGGAGTATGCATAGATGGTGGGTTCACTAATGGTGGAGGAGGTATACCTAGTGACCCTTTAGATAAGGGAGGTAACTGACTCCAATCATCTCCTAGTAATTCATTTTTTGGGGTACTCCTTATCATTTCCCCTACCATATGTGTGCCTACTAGCATGAAATCAAAGTTTGAGATGTCAAAGATATCCATCTCCTCCCACCTCTTCAGTCCATCCTTCCTTTTCTTTATTAGAGGCTTCTACATGAATCAACTATTCTAGGATGGAAGGTGGTGTTTGCATTAATTTCACATTCCTCCTTTCCTCCTCCTTAACTCTTCCTAACAAGATTCTCCTATTGAGTGGGATATATTCAATTTCCTCCCCTTCTTCCTCATCTTGATCCTTAGTTATGGTCTCTAGAACCGGAGAAGACAAAGTACTTTTCTTCTTCAACTTCCTCCTTTTTCTTTCCCACCACCATTGTCTTAGTTTGATATGTCTTTAATGTTGAGGAGGTGGCTTATGTTTGGACTACTGAGGCTTCCTCTTCTTGAGTGTCTACTTTCTCAAGTTGAGCATGTTCTAGTTGGGCTTGTTCTGGTTGAGCACATTCTTGTTAAGCCTATTCCTAGTGGGCTCTTTCTTTAGTAGTCCACTTTCTCTTCTTTTTATTTTCCCTCTCATCCTAGAAGTACTCCACTTTTCTCTCAAGTTGGTGTACTATCTCATGCCTCACTATCAACTTTTCTAAATATGTAGGAACTGTGACTTTTATTCCTTTACCCTTCTTAGATTGAGCAATTTCTTGCATAATTGGAGCATTGAGAACTCCATCCAAGAGAAAATGTTTCATGATCCATTCCTTGGTCAATTGAATAAAATATTGAGCTCTATGATGGATATCATCATTCTCCTCTTGACTGATCCCTACATTCATAATGGGCTGCTCATAGATCTTATCCTTATTGGATAGTAGGTCCAACACATTAGGATCATCTTTGTCCCACACCTTTAGTGATATATCCCAGTTAAGTGCCCTTTCTTCTAGCTATAGACTTGTCCTACAATAATCCCTAATCTAAATATTGTAGTCGTTTACATAGTTTATCTAATGATCTTAAATTTCCACATCTGGTATGCACTCTTTCCTTACAAGATGTTTTACCATCCCAATATTGTTGAGGTAAGGGTGAGGTGCCAAATAATCCTTCAAGAGGTATGGATCCCATTCAGAATCAAAAGTGGTTATGCCCTATTTCTACTTGGCCTCGAAGGCCCTGATGGTAATTGACCAGATCCATGTCTTATTGTTTTTTTTTTTTACTTTGTCATAAGATGAGGCTAGTTGCCTCGCTATGTCCAATAGTATTAGTCTATTTAAAGGATAACAAGGAATATTCTTTGGGCACAATAGGGTACTAGCTACCTAGATATATGTGAAAGTGTTGAATTGTATGAAGTAAGAACCTACTTGTGCTATTTGGGCCATTAGTTCTACTAACATTCTTTTAGCATAGTCTCCTTTGATAAATTGAATGATGCATAAATGAATCCATCACTCACCAATCTACATTTAGGGCTCTTAAAAGGAATCTTCTTCTTCATGAGATGAGGGTAGACTATGTGTGTCCAAGCATTAACATCTTTCATACTCCCTCTCTTGACCAAACTTGGATAATTAGCTGACATTATAGCTAAGGAGTACATAAAATAGGAGGTCATGTAGAATCATAGATCAGTCTTCACTGAGATGAGATC
Organism: Cupressus sempervirens; assembly: GCA_028749045.1. Taxonomy (NCBI): domain Eukaryota; kingdom Viridiplantae; phylum Streptophyta; class Pinopsida; order Cupressales; family Cupressaceae; genus Cupressus; species Cupressus sempervirens. Next base: position 765,667,057 of record CM053789.1, on the reverse strand, counting down.
TTTATCTAGGTTGCAATTGATAATTGTAGCCTAATAAATTAACATTCTTCCCATTCTAATGGTTTCTATGAATTCACCATCTAAGTATCTAGGTGACTTGCTATTGGGAGGTCCATGGCTATACTTAGAAGGACTATAGAGAATCAAATATCATCAATCATGTATCCTTAGTTCATGTCACACTTTACACCTCTTCGATTCAATGGTGGCCTTGTGATCATGTATTTCCCTTCTACTAGCTCCCTTGCCTTTGGCTCATTCTCCTTATACTAACGGTCTCCTATTTTATAAGTGATCTGTAAGTATTGATCTACCCTTAGTAGATGGAAGACCTCAATGTTTCATGGCCTTTTATCCAACACAATTTCTCCTGTCACACTCTTAACTAGCTTCTTTATAGGTATGTAATGATGAGATAGATTCATTATCACCTTAGAGGACAAGACATATACTAGATGATAAGATGTATTCACTTGCATGCTGCTAATCAATGTTGACACCACTTTTGATCTTTCCTTGGGTTTTTACACAACACTATAAATTCATTCTAATTGATATGCCCTAATTTAATGTCATGGATCTTTGAGTGTTTGCCTCTAAATTTGGACATGTTTGATGCTCATTGATATATGAAACCCACCAAATTAGGAGTGATCTTTGTTGCCATGGAGGATGAAGATGACATAATTTGATTTGCACAAAAGATGAATGTTAGTATATCATCAATAGCAGACTAAAAGAAACTCTAATATACTCGATCAAATTGGCAAAAAGTGACAGAAACCTAAAGAAATTGACACAGCACACAAAAAATTTCTAAGAGTGTGAATAGAAAGAAAATATGTATGTAGAGGGAAATATGATATGAGAGGGAATATAGGATCTATCCTTAACCCAAATTCCCAAAAGGAATGATCCAAATTGATTAACGACAAGGAAGTGGTCAATGCACAAATGAATCAAATAATGGAGAATATGAATAAAGGAGGAAATCCAATAATTTACTATAGAAAGTAAGTACTTTAAAACGCAAATGAATAAAAGAAAAATACTAACCTTAAAGTGGGATGAATATGGAAAATGCTGATTTTTGATGTCTATATATAGTTTTGGGGAATTTTGCAACTTGCTCTGGAGTAGAAATGTCAAGATGGAGAAAACCCATAAAACTTTTGTCCTTTCGAGAGTAGGTCAACCTTGACCTACATAGTAGGGAAAAATCTTACCCTAGGGCACAATTGTACCCCAAAAAGTCAACCTTGACCTGCATTGCTCCAACAAAAATTATGTTCATGGATCCTACAAGTTTGGCGAAAAGGGTATCCAAATGTATACTTTAATTTGTTGTCCTATACCTGTACCTACAAGGAAAATGGTTTTCTTGTTTGGTTGATTGATTTACCTTGATCAAGCCTGGTTTGGAATCAACCTTAATAATGGAATTGAAATAGAGAATGCTAGCAAGTAGAAGTAAATCTAACAATGAAGCTATGATATTCAATAGATATATTATATTTGAAATATAAACAAGTATGTTGATATGAAAGCTTGAACATAACATTAGCAAATATAAATCAAAACCTCCATGATTTTATGCTTGGAATCCACCTTGAGAGGTAAATGAAAAAATCTAGAAGATGAACAAATGATCTTGAAGGAAAATCACACCACCATGATGGTTATATCTAGGGTTTAAATGATGAATCTTGAATACTTGAACCAAATCCCTTTAAAGGCTTGAATGCTTGAATCATTTATCTTCAATAGAGAAATTGAATGGAGACAAATTCTTGGACACTTCCATGAAAATTCTTGATGGAATGGTTGTTTGATTGTGAAAATAATGGATTGTCTGATATCTTCTTGTAAGAGAAAATGTGAGGAGGAGGCTTCCTTATATAAAGATCTAGGGAAAAAACTTCTAGAGAAATCCAACATTGGAGAATTAAATCCCAATTAACCTTAACCCCTAGAAATGGACCTAGATTAAATGCAATTTAAGAGTCTACCATTCCAAAACTTGAAACAGTTGACCAAGAAGTGAGAAAATGAAACTTTTTGAAGCCCTATATCTTGAAACCTTTAGAAATTGAAAATTAGACTTGGGGTCAGTGATAAGGTTGACCTTGCCCTAGGTTAGGGTTGAGGTTGACCTTGACCCTTCAGGTTGTCCTTGACCTAGAAAGTCAAAGTCCTTAGTTTCACAGAGAAAGTTGTCAGAAAGAAGCTGGAAATAGAGAAAGAGAAGTAGAATAGGGGGGAAAATAGATAGATCAATGCAAAGACATGACCCCAAGGAACTTGACTTGACCCTAGACTACTTACTTAGAGGGCCAAATTCTCTTACCATGGAAGTGCTTGCATTTTAAGATGATACATTAAGCCCCCTCTTTAGCAAGAGTATGTATTCAATGGAAAGTCTTCATAAAGAAGAAGAAAGAAGAGATCCAAGTGGATTCATAACAAGATAAAATAATACTTAGGTAAGGAAATAAGCCACCAAGATAAGGATTCTAATGAAACACACACACAAAAAAGTGCAAAAAATATAAAAGAAAACCAAAACAACACAAAAGAAGGGTTGGTACTAAACAAACCCAAATCAACTGGCACAAGAAACCTTGCTTAAGAAATATTTCTCATACTAATATCATATTTGGAAAGCTATCATAAAAAGCATAAATGATTACATAAAAAGGACAAGAGAAACCCTATAAATAACATAGCTTCATGATCTAGTCCTACTAGCATGGAAATAGAAAGAAAAAATGATTACCTTGCCTAGTAAGATGCCCACCTTACCATGAATCACCACGAGAGAGGGAGAGCCAAACAGGTGGCCAAACCTATTAGATCTCCAATAAATTGTACTTGCAATTGTAATGTGTCTATTGATGACTTTTGAAATACTGATATATCCACTTTCTTGTATCATTATGAATATGAAATGTGTGTCTCCTCAGGGTTTATCAACTTATCTACGTTACCTTTGAAAGATTTAGTATATTGAAAATTGAAAAATGCATGTCTATTCAAGATTTAGCAACTTATGTGCATTACCATCCAAGATTTAGAATGTTAAAATTTGAAAAATGTGTCTCTTCACACTATTACATTTTGGAAAATACGTATGTGACTAAAAGTCTTAGTCATGCCACTAAAAATTTCAGTCACATGACTAAAATTGGTCACATTCCACTATTTCTTTGTAATTTATAGCTATAGGTGACTAAATAAGTGACTCACTTGGTCACTGAGTAAAACCACAAGATCAATCAAATAGAAGTGACTAAATAGATGACTAAATAAATTACTCAACATGTGACTAAATAACTAGTCACCTAAATAGAAACAACTAAATAGACTACCAAATAAATGATTAAACAATTGACTGGATAATTAGTCATTTGTACTTATTCTCTTCACATTCTCTAAGGTTTATTTATTAATGGATTAGGTTACCTTTTATTTTCCATAACTCATTCATAGCCCTTGGACCTTCTCTTTTTTATACTAACTATGTTACCACTTTGCATAAAATGCTTTATTAAAGGGCTTGGGAGATTTTATTCACTATTTTGGGCTCTTCAATCAATATTATGAACTGATTTAGTTTTTCTCTAAGAGGTATATCAATGAATTGGTGAATTATTAATTTTTTGCTTAATTCAGTTCTCTTCTATTTACATTTCTGAATTGGTTCTGAATTATTTACCCCAATTTTCATAATTAAAAGAATTAATAATTTATAATTATTCATAGTTAAAAACATAGTAAGAATTAATATTGATCATTTATCCCAAATGAAAAATATATTCAACATGTAGGGACACAAAGAGAGAGGGATAGTCAAATGGTATAGAAAGATATGGCTAGTGAGAAAAATCACCATAACTATGTATTATATCCACATTATTGACACATTCTCTCTTTCTTATGATATCTTTCTATTTACATATTAACATCTCTAGGTTACATGGACTTCTAATAGTAACATAATAAAAAAAATTATTTGTAAGCTTTCCAAGAAAGAGGAATCATTTCCTTAAAATATCTAATTGAAACTACTCTCATGACCATGAATTTCCTAAAAAATCATTTAATGTTATAAGTGATTTGTAAACTTTTTATATAAGAATTATTTTAATATATATTATACAAAGACACCAATCAACTAATTTAGTATAACCAAAACTATCAGGAAAAATAGATTTCTTTGGATGCTCATATACGTTGTCCTTAATCACTACTATATATAAATATATTTTAAGATATTCTTATAAGAAAAAACTAAAATATTATCTTAATTATACAATTAGTATCTAGACTATTATAAGAAATAAAATTATTATTATTTCCTTAAATTAAAAGTAAGACACAATATTTGCATAGTAAGAGGCAAAGGCAGGAGGAAGACCCTTTGATTATTTTGGAGGAAGCGCAAGAGATTTTAAACTAAAATTTCGTGGACCAATTCTTTCCAAACTTGTTCAAAAACCTCCTAATAGATGGTAGGACTAACTTGATCTTCATAAAGTTATTTCTATTGGACATGTCTTGCACCGAGATTTTGACTAATATTTTCCCCTCTTGTAATCTCTTCATCAAGAGTGCTTAGAAAGCAATAATTTATTAGGGATTATATTTTGTTTTACATTGAATTTTTCTTTTCTATGTACAATTAGATGTTTAAATGTTGGAAAATGGACATTTTCTTGATAGAACATATACCAATCTAGTAGATGGCTTCTGTAACTCTAAAGATAACTTTTTTGTACATATGAAGGAAAATTTTCCTTTTCCCATTGTACTGATATTAATGTATGCATTGATGCATGTGACATTGTTTCTAAACTATCATCTAGATTGAACCCTAATCATGATCTTCTCACCCCCATATGGCAAAGCTAACATGTGATAAATTAGATTTAATAAGTATTTATTGGAAAACTTGAGTAGTAAGACTTAATAACTCAGACAACTTTTGCAAGATAACTCTAAGTTTTAATGTAACCATCTGCCATGAATTTCCATTTCATTTTGTAGAGAATAAATAATATCACAAAACTTGATACCAAGATGGAAGAGGTAGGTATTTTAGTACTATTTAATGGTAAAAAGGTGTAGGTTATATTTATGTCACAAAAAATCCAAAAAGCCATTCAAAAGATTCCATTGTGGAATCACAAAAGACACAAGAATTTCTTTTCCATCTTATATATTGCTCAAGTTTTGAACCTTCTAATTTTTAGCTCATAGTTGAACTCAAGAGAAAACACAAACCTATAAGTGCATACATCCACGTTGGTGTTTGGGATTGTCCTTGTGAAAAATGGAAACCTTATATCTTATTCAAATTTGCATCCATGATTTTTGACACTGTGATTAAACTCAAGTATTACTAGACCCTATGATGTGAGAAAGTAGCTTCAATTTGATGTATGATTTGTGAAAGCTCGAAATGGCACTGTTATATCTAGTTTTGACCCTATGACCACTACCATGTTTTAATTAGACGTCATGAGACCATCTATAAATATTTGTACTAAACATATATCATCTTCAAGTTTATAATCAAAATCCACAACTCAACATCAATGAATCTTTCCATTGTGCCATTGTGCCATTCATGTGTATAATAACATAGTAATTATTTTTGCAACAAATTCATGTGCATATTATTTACAAAAATGTATAATTGTTTGTAGACTAGTCCATAGAGATCACAGGTTCATTGCAGTAGGGTTGACCTCAACTAATCTTTATGTACCTTGTTGTTTGCTAATAATGTTTCTTTCATGTCTCTTAAAAATCTTTATCACAATGCTATTTTATTATTGATATATTCTTCAAGATAGTGCATTATTTGAATTTTAATGCAAAGCCAAGGAGATATATCAACATCATGGAAACATATTTCACAACAATGGATTGTGATGTCAAACCCTTCTTCAAGTTGACATGAACTCTTCAAGGACCCTACTTTGTATCAGGATTCAATGCTTTTTTAATTGGTTGATTACCTGATAATAGTTACATTTGCCTACAGACTACATATGGAAATTTTATTATTGTTTGGTTCTAATTGTTTAATGTCATCAAATCTTTGAAAGATTTTAATCAATTTTTATAAATGTTCTCCTTTGTTCCTTAATATTTCTTTTCAATTGTAAGAGACTAATTGAATCTAATACTGTCTAATTTGTTCTAGACTATGGCAAGGAATCTCATCACCATTTCATCAATTTCTAGCTAATTGGTAAAGTTTTTGGAGTCTATAGGTGAGTAAAATAATCCTAATCAAACATGTTATGTTTCCCACACATTGGATGGAGGTTCCATATTATTTTGAAGCTTTGATCACATAATTTTCTACCAGTTGGTCTTAGTTTCCACTTGTCTCATAGTTTGACTAGTAACCATTTGTCATTGTTTACCACTTGGTTTATGATTGGTTGAAGTTAAAACACATATATAAACATTGTCCTTGATTTCCTAACTCTCCATTGCCCAATGTTCCAAGACTATCTTGTAAATTATTTTTCCTCCATACTCTATTTTACTACCTAATCATGAATAGTCCCTACATTATTCATCTTCTTGTGAAAGTTTTAATCACAACTAAGTGTTTTAACCTTTGATAGTACTTTCTCAATCTTCCAAGGGGTTAATACAAAAATAAAGATCAGATGGAAATAATTTTATCTTAAGGATATTTTAAAGCATGCATATCAAACCATGGTGAAGGGGATAGACCAAGGGTAAGGGGTAAGGGGTAATGGATTCAATAAGTTGATGGAGGGTTAGGTTCAAGGTTGAAGCCTATTGAAGTGCCCCAATGACCAAATGTGTGAATTTTCTCTTAAAGAATATGCACCAAGTCAAGAGGTGTAAGGATAAATCAATCCATGTGTTGTTGAGACACTTGGTGATGTAGGCGCATCTCATTACTAAATCATTTCAAAGATAATAGGTAGTTACAAGAATACCCATGATTGCTGCATGGTATTGATGGTAAAGCATCTTTCAGATTCCTATTCTTAGCAGTTACAAGAATACCCATGATTGCTGCATGGTATTGATGGTAAAGCATCTTTCAGATTCCTATTCTTAGCAGTTACAAGAATATCCATGATTGTTGCATGGTATTGATGGTAAAGCATCTTTCAAATTCCTATTCTTAGCAGTTACAAGAATATCCATGATTGCTGCATGGTATTGATGGTAAAGCATCTTTCAGATTCCTATTCTTAGATGGAAAAGAAAATGTTTTTATTACTACTGGATAGCAAGGCCAGTCAGACTTTGGTTATTAAAAAGCCAATCTTTTATGTAAAAAAAGATTCAAACTTTGGAAGGAATGGAAAGTTTTATGTCTCCTTTGGTCTCCTACATTTTTTTTTCAAGATTATGGTTCTACTATTATGCTTCATATATTTCTCATGGCAATCAGTTTAGGGAATAACAATTGCAGAAAAATGTACTCTGATGTGGGGTCAATATCTCAGGTTTGAACCATTGGATTTCTCTCAAATTTTTATATGTTGTTTGAAACCTAGTTACACCAAATATCAACTATTTGATTGAGTAAATCTTTTCTAGTTCAAAATTTATTCATGTTTGAGTGCGGGTCTATCCGAAGGCAGCAAGAAGATATTTTGGGGGATTTATTTTCAAAGTTTTGTTTATTGAATCTAATTTTAGTGTGTGATCCTGAAGGTTGTAGATGCCCCTTGAAACAACTCAGTTGAGTGACTGATTCCTCCTGAGTTTTCCAAGGTGTGGCTCTGCATCACTTGGCCACCAAATGAATTAGTTTTTCTTGGAAGGAAGGAGAGTGATTTGTTGTCCAAATCACAGCTTCCTCTGCATCTCCTTTCTAGTTCCCAAATGTGCAACAACATTTTACTGAGTTCTCAGCATACAACATGAATGTTATTTTACTCCATGTCTCCATTCTTATTTAAATTCCAAATATATGTTGGTCTCACTTGAATAATTTCATCATCAACCTTCATATTTTATTGCTCACATTAGATGTGATTTTACAACAACAATATTAAATTCCTTAAAGATCTTTGAGTATCCTTCTAGTAAAAATTTGTAAGTTTATTTTTCTCTTTCATTTATAAATTTGATACCTTATTAAAAAATGATAGAGATAATGACAATAATAGAATATTATTATATTCTAGAGAAAGTTTTACTAAGAGGTGTGTCTCCATGTATAGACTGTGGCAGACCAAACTAAAATTGTTGAAATGTTTAACTTATCCAAGATTCTAAATGCTAATGATAAAAACATTAGGAAACCACTAAGTTTCTATGATTAATTAAACCTAATATTTATATACATCATCATTTGGTTCTCCACATTTCATCCCTATATAGATTTCTCTAGTATTTTCACAAGCTTTTGTTGCACAATAGCCTCTCTAATTCAGTTCAAACCCTAAATCCTATAAATTGCTTCAACAATAAGTGAAAGGTAAAGTTGACCTATCAATTTCTTGAAAGTGACCATTATCTAATGCTTTGAGACATTTTTGGCTAAATATATGAAATATATCAACCAAAAGATCTTATTTGATGTTCTTGTGATACTACCCCTGGGATTTGCTAACTTTTCATATATTAAAAAATTTCTAGAAATGAACTATTATGAAATACTCTATTCAAGACATTACTGAGTGTTGGTGAACTTTGTAACAAATACAAATATCTTGCTACATATGATAACTGTGACTCATTGTTTGTGTTAGTTTGGATGAGCGGATGCCCCAAGCCACCTAAAAGATTACATGCACTATTTGTTTAATTTTGTATTGAAGGATATCTTATGTTTCTTGGTAATTGACACCCATCTTTACCATTTTTAATTGGTCACTATTTATAAATTAAGGATCCAGACTTTGGTAGCTATCTAAAGTATCACATTTCCATCTATCCAAAAAAGATAATGAGAGTGTAGATTGGCCTACACTTTAATTAGGAACTTGTGTTTTACACAAGGGTTTAGCCTGTGTTGGCTCTAAAATGAGATAGACTTGTAATATTTCAAGAAATTTTGAGAGATTTGCATCGCTATGACCATTGATTTTTTTGAATGATTAGATCCAAACATGCTGCTGAAATAAGAATTAGATGCATGACCACTAAAATAAGTAAAGGGTTGGCCATTCAATGGATTTATTTTAGTATTTGAAAATGGTCATCATAAGGAATTGATAGGTTTGGCAATGGTGAGGAAGGAAAGGTATTCAGAGATGAAGATGAAGAAGGAAATTCTTTCAGAGATGGAGATGAGTAAGGGAATATATTTAGAGATTGTGAAGAATATGAGCTATTGAAATAAATTGAAGAATGAGAGAAAATATCATCTAGCTTTTACAATTTCTCAACACTGTAGTATATAGAATAAACTTTTTCAATCAATGTAGAACATTCTATAGTAGAATTGTTGTGAATAAGACAAATAGATTCACTCTTTTGGAAAATTACATAGTTAAATCCTAATATCAATATCACAAAGAGGAATTCTATGAATTCTAGTGTATTTCACACTAAAATAGATTGATTGATTTGTTCATGCCAAATTATTTCTACTAGGATTGATTTGTGCTGGTAAAACTGATTTTGCAACATCTAATGTGTCCAATATAGGCACAAATAAATGATATAATAATATTGTTCAAAGAATTGGATGTAGACCAAGATGAGGTTGGAGGATTTAACAATATCTTAGTATATTTTATTAATAGAAAAGGACTATTCATAAAAAAAAATACAAATTCAACATATTGGTGCTTATTATAATGTTTTCTAACTTTCAATTTCCTATTGGATAGGAGTTACTTTTGTAGGAGTATTATGAGGTTGGAGGATTTCCTATTACATTTGTAGGTTACTTGCGGACAAAAAACCTACTTGACATAACTCTTCTACTAATAATTTTTTTCGGAATTATATCAATTTCTATGACTTGCCACACCTACAATTTACTCTACTAGATCCATGCCAATACAAATTTGATTTTTCTATGGTTCACTACACAATTCAGTGCATGAAGAAAAATCAATCTCATATTTTACAAGAGATAAATAGACCTTTGGTTTTAATGTTCTAGTGCATCCTTTAATTATCAAGTGCTTCTTCTAGTTCGCTAATAAATTTGGCTAGCAGTTGAGTGCTCAAATCTTTAGATTTTCATTAGTTTTGTAATCTCCTAGCCTATCATCAATTTCTCTAGTTTCCTCAATGGGCCTAAGTCCTTTTAGCACACTTTGTAAAAAAATTAATTTTTTTTAAAAAAAAATTATGAAGAATAGATTAACACATTTTAAGAATAAAATTTGACAGAAAGAATCAAATTGTTTTACCTTGTCTTGGGTATGATACATCAACTAGGTTAGATACTCCACACATAGAGTTATCAGTAGATAGATTCTGATGCAAGAACTCCAACAATTCCTCATACAATACTGATTCTGATGCAAGAACTCCAACAATTCCTCAACAAACATTATTGTATGGTTGTCAAACTACTCTAATAAATATAAACACAAAAAATAGTAAGAACTTTACATTGAGATTGCTAATAACAACATTGTCAACACAATAAGCCTATGACATCTAATCATCTCAAATATCCATACCTGTAAATCTATTCTAGAGGAAGATGGAAAGGGAACATATTTTAAGCAAAGAGACACTAAGTCTTCTAAATTTATGAGGTTCTAGTATTTTGTAAAGTTGCATAGAGGCATTTTGTAAAGTTTTATAGAGGTCTTCTAGCTTCTACCATTTTCAATCATGCTTGAAATTGGTGTGCCTTTGTAACTAGCACAACAAATCAAATATTTGAGTAAAGTTCAATTCTACATTAGTTGAAGATTCACAAATAGACCTTTGGTTTTAATGTTCTAGTAAATCCTTGAATTATCAAGTGCTTCTTCTAGTCTGCTAATAAATTTGGCTAGCAATTGAGAGCACAAATCTTTAGATTTTCATTAATTTTGTAAGCTCCGAGTCTGTCATCAGTTTTTCTAGTTTCCTCAATGGGCCTAAGTCCTTTTAGCACACTCTATAAAAAAATTAATATTTTAAAAATTTTTTTTAATGAAGAATAGATAAACATATTTTAAGAAGAAACTACAATAGAAAGAAGATCAAATTGTTTTACTCTAGATTGGGTATGATCCATAAACTAGGTTAGATACTCCACACATGAAGTTATTAGTAGATCAATTCTGATGCAAGAACTCCAACGATTCCTCAACAAACATTATTTTATGGTTGTAAAACTGCTATGATAAATGCAAACACGTAAAATAGTGAGAACTTTGCATTGTGATTGTTGACAACAATAATGTCAACACAATAGGCCTACGACATCTAATCATCTCAAACATCCATACCTATAAATCTATTCTAGAGGAAGATGGAAAGGGAACATATTTGAAGCAAAGAGAAATTGGGTCTTATCAATTTTTGAGGTTCTAGTATTTTATGAAGTTTTATAGAGGCATTTTGTAAAGTTTTATAGAGGTCTTCTAGTTTCTACCATTTACAATGGTGCTTGAAATTGGTGTGCCTTTGTAACTATCACAACACATCAAATATTTGAGTAGACTTCAATTCTACATCAGTTGAAGATTCCAAAGGAGATGATGGAAACATGTTGGATTCAATAGTAAAGGCACACATTATCAGGTAACTTTGAAGGAATTCTTGAAAGACTTAAGTTCCTCAGAAGTCTAAGCATCGATTTTTACATTTAGCTTTGGATTAAAGAGATGAGCTACCATTTTTTAATTTATTTTTGATAAAGGAATTTTCATGCAAGGAATCCCACATCAATTGGAGGTTATTATGAAGCCAATTTGAGTCTATTTATCCTAATTTCGCAATTTTCCAAGGATTTTTTAGAATCATAATTTGGGTTCTGTGCCTGAAGTAGTTCTTTTGCTTATTTTTTCTATTCCATTCTTACAATATAATTTTTTAGATGATACAATCTCTTAAGTTTTCCTAATGAGAATACTACTAAAATTTAATTGATTATGTGAACTTGAAAATTGGTTAGTATTGAGTAGATGCATAAATTAATTTTCCTTTGTTTGACAGATCAAGTTAATCTGGATAGCAAGAAATTTGTGTCTCACACTTGTTCTCCGTGATAAACTACATTAAGTATTACTTGATGATAGCTCAGGATAAAGTGAAGAAAATTTATATTTTGTTTTTTCTTTGTTCTGGATTTGCATAGATGGGATTAACTTGATTTTCCCCTTAAGCAGTACTAATATGTCATATACTGATAAGGTCAATGTTTGAGCTGGGCTGAGAATCACATCCCATAGGTGAGAGTTAGGTTATGATAATTTTTGAGGAAGGTATATAGTAGGGTAGATTAGATCTAAGCTTGTTGGTCTCTAGAGAGGGTGATTCATTTTCTTGGTTTTGGTGATGTGCACATCATTTTTTATGCTTGGAGTTGTAAAGCTTTTTTGGGAAAGAATTATATTAAATATTATTAGTTTTTATTAAATATATAATTCGTAATACACTTATTTCCCAAAAAAGTTTTACAACTACTTGACCTAGAAGTCTTTCATGGGTTTATCACAACCTTTTGAAGATAAGAGTTTATAGATCTCAACCTTATTTAATATTACTGAAATACAAATATTTAATACAAACTTTTGAAGCATTTAGACAAATACTTGGCCTAGAAGCCTTAAATCCCCCCATAGCTGGGGTTACACTGATTCATGCTGTATTCTTCAGGGGCCAAATTCTAGCCTGCCCCTTATAAATAGTAGGGGTAGGGCAGTAGTTCTTGTGCATGCAGAGGAAGAGTAAAAAGTCTTGTAGCTAGCTGCAGGCTAGAGGATCCAAAGACTATCACAATATGAATAAACCATGATAATGTGTTCTGAGTCTTTGAAGCCACAAGTGATTAGCATAGTTTGATAGTTATAAGACAGAAACATAATGATACATGTTTGATTCAAAGTTACAAGAGTTTTAGGAATCCATTGTTTGTGGCAATTACGAAGATTTCCAAATGCTTGATTGAAAGTAACAAGAGATTTGGGAATCTTGTAGATTCTAATTAGGCTAAGGATAGTAAGGATATTTCCAAAAACAATGGAAATAATTTCACTATTCTAGCAAAAAAGTCAACTTTAATGCTCATATTAAATATTGGGAACAACAACCTCTTAACATAATCTAGGATGTGCATACACTTCCATAGTGAAAGATTAAGCTTCAACTGACTATTTTTCCTCAAAGATAGATCTAAAAGTCTTAACTCTACATTCTCATTACTTTTTATTCTTTAAAACCCTAGCTTCCATAGTAAATCCCTAATGGCTACAAGTTAGTGGTAGTCTATCAATCTGGCATGGCTTTGCCGTGATTGGTGGTCTTCCATTGTCTTGTGTGAAAAATGACAATCAAAGAGAAACTAACTTGGGTCTTTTTATTGTGGTTCACACTAAAGAAGTTTGCGACCATCATAATATAGATGGGGATAAAATTGAAGTTTGGAAGTATTTTAGAAAATCAAAAAATGGAAAACTGAACATTAAAAAAGAGGGAAGAAACTAAAAGGTGGATATTTGAGATTAAGGATAAATAGATAATTAAATGGAACCAAAAAAGGAGGGAACATTTAAGAGGATAATAAGATATTTTATTCTCATCTCCATTTTTTTCGCATTTGTTCTCTTGTTTTGTGAATCTATTCTTTAATTAGAGAAATATAAAATCAAAAAGATGTATGGAGAGTTAGAATGGATAAAGAGGAAAAACAAGGAAAAGAAATAGCAAGTGTAATATTTCCTACCAAATCTCCATTGTGGTGCTTGCACATCCTTTTGAAGAAATTCAAAATCTTTCAAATTTGTTGCTTGATGCTGATTTTACTTTTTAGTGAGTACTTTTTTGTGTAGTGAATCCTAAAATTTGGAATCACACATCTGTGTGGAATTGGTAACAAGAATAGATTAACAAGTTTGGGACAAAAATCATTGAGTCTAGTGAATAGTTTGGTAGGCTTCATTTTGTTTTTCTTTGATTCTAACTCTTATGTGAGGGATTTTCTGAATACTTGGTGAGTGTAGTAAAATTTTCTAAACAAGCCTTCATTGCATGTTCCAAGCATTGTGGTACACATATAGCTAATGAATATGATCGTTTACAAGTATAAGATGTCTAAATTGTCTCCAGCATTGTAAATCCTACAATTTTAGAAACCTGTGAATTTCTAGCCATACCACATATTTTGAGAGGATCCCCAATATATTGAGTGTGTTGTTGGATTAGAGTTTGTCATGGAAAATTTTTAGGCATTGGCCTCACTATCCTTTTTTCTCTATGAGTTTGTTTGTTTTCAAATATTTACGATACTGAGATAATATTTTTCCTTTGGAAGGCTCCAAATGTTCTATGCAATCAAAGGAAACTCATTCAATCTCAACATATGGTTTCCATGTAGAAGTTTTCTCAGAACATCTCATCTATTGCAAACTATTTGAGAGGAGAATAGACAACATATTTGTTAATCCAAACTATCCTCTCTAAAATAATAGGAATGAAAACTTTTTTATGATCTAAAAGTAAATGTGAGCACAATTCATTTTTGATCAATTGTCAGTGATGTCATTGACCATGTGTAACTTTATGTCATATTTTTTTTAATCTTATTCTTCAAGATAAATGATATGGATAATCTTGGAACAAGAAAATCTTGAGGCATATTGTTCTATTAGACTATAAATTGTATTTTTCCTCCTCTCTTTTTGAGGGCTTTTGGATATTTTTGAATCCTAATTTAAAGTTACTTAATTCTTGTTCATTTAAGTCATTTTAAATAGTCTTGAGGTAAGATTGAACTATAGATTTTAGCTTTTTGGATTCCTAAATGTTGTTTCCTATCTATTCAGATTTGAGTAAACTTGGAGGCCTTTTTGTTGTTATTAAAGAACACAACATAAAAGAACAAGAACTACAAACAATTGTTGCATGGGTTCTTGGAAAAGCTGGTCATAATAATCCTATTGTTCAAAAAACAAGTATTATTTTAGTTTCCTTCTCCTTAATTTTAATGATGTTAATGATGTTGTAGTTGAGAACTTCAGTGATTGATCTTGTTTTTTTTCTTGGATATATTAAAGAAGTTAGTTTGAAAAGGGAATCATTTTTTGAATATTTTATATCTTTAGTTTATATTTGTTGCATCTATTCTTTGAAGCTTTAGCTAATAAATCTGAATTGATTTCAGATACTTGAGTTAAAGGCCTTACCCAAATTAATTCAGCTAGTGAACTCAAGCTTTTATGAAGAAGTAGTTAAAGCTCTTATGCAATTTTAGCTTTAATTAGAAACAATCTAGATGGGCAGGAAACATTTTTCTCTGAAGGTGGACCTCATATGCTTCAGGTAAAATATAACCATTTTGAAGCTTTCCTTCACTCTTAATGCTTAAATTCAAAAATAAACCAGATTGCATTGTGAGTGGCTTTCTTGGTTGATAGTTTATCATGAGAAATGTTAGCAGTGATATGAGGTTGTGTAAGAAGTCTATTTTCTTGGTGGCTGACTTAGCAGAAGAATAGTTGCAATCTAATTTGTCTCTAGTTTCTTTTCAAGCTAATAAAGAATTTCTAAAAGAAATGGTAGATCTCACAGCAGTGCCTGATTTAGATACAAAAGAGATAGTTTGTTTACCCATCTTACCCTATTTAAGATTTTCTAAGTATTTTAAATTTTGTTTAACTTTATAAGGTTATAATCATTAGATACTCTTTTAATAGTTGATGGGATAACATTCTCGTGGGGGAAAATTTCCTACACCTATTAATGTTTCTTTTTATCTATTTAGTTTTGTGTTGTTGGTTTGATATACCTGAAAATCTAATGCTCTAATGGAACTTAAAACTACAAATAGCAAAATTGCTTCCCTATGGGAATGATAGGAACTTTGTATTTCTCTCATTAGGGGTCTTTTGGAATTTTGGGACATCTTGGATTCACTAAATGGTGTTATAAAGAACCACACACCAAGGTTTCTTAAGTTTGATGCACTTTTAAAGGGCATCTCATTGTATTATGAATGATGTTAGAATGTAGCAAGGGTTAATAGGGTGATCCCACAATAATGGGTTCCACTTTTTGACCAAATTTGACACTGAAATCAATATTTTTACAACAAACGTCATGTTCAAGTGACTATATCTCCAAAACTATAAATAATTTCAAGATGACATAAACTAGTGATTTTGAATACTTTGTTCCTACTTTGTAACTCTATGTTTTAATCTAAAAAAAAATTTATTTATGTCAATTTTTTTTATCTCCTCTGAAAAGTGGTACACAATAAAATTCAATATTTTAAAGAGTGACAGTCCATTTGACACACATAACATTTTTTCTAAAAATGATAATGAAGTAATTCTTTTGGCGTTGGATTTGTAACATCAATATCCAGTGTTTGCATTTGGTTTGATTTATTTTTGTTGAATATTGTATAGTTTATGAAGTTTTGAAGTGACATGAACCGTAATTCAGACATACATTCCGTTTGACACAGATAATTTGAACTCAATTTATCATAAACCATTTTTTATTTTTTGAATAGAAAGGTATCTCAATAAGCCAGTGCCTCCATATTTTTCAAAAAAAATTTTGACCTAATTTACTAATTTTCCCGAGGTGTCAAAGTCAGTTGATATTCAATCGATAATGAACCTATAATGAGTTAAACTCATATTTGAAAGTCTTAATGATTAAATTATGTATTAAAATTATAGTCATTGGAAAGCTTGCTCCGAGCATCACATTTTGAAATTTTTTATTTTACAGTGGGAGATCATTCTCCTACAATTATGGTAGTCAAAAGAGCAAAAAAGAAAAGAAAAGAAAAAAAGGTTGATTTTTTTGTGATTTTGCATGTTCGCGCGGACATGGAACTCGCGTGAACACGTTTACCATGTTCGCATAAACGTATGTTCGCATGAACATGCAAATCATGTTTGTGCGAACATATTTATCACATATGTTCGCGCAAACATATGGTAAACTCAATTTCTTATTTTGCAATTTTTTTCATTTTTGTTCATCCCACTAAAGTGGAACCCATTATTGTGGGTTCACGCTCTATGATGACTTATGATCTATGCATCATAAAGAATACACTTTTATATATTTCTAACAAGGATACAATTTGAACACATTCTCTCTAACTATGTGAGAATACTGTATATGCAATAAATACACAAAGCTCTATCCCACTAGACAATTACACTCAATAATATATTGACAAGTATAGAGCTTTGTGCATTTGTTGCATATTCTAGAGGTATCATTTTGTATGGACATGGGCATCTAATGTATGTGTGTGCACTCATGCACTTACATATGCATGTGTGTGTGTGGGGGGAGGGGGTGTGCATGCCCATTGCGTACACACAAAATGGTTACCCCTAGTATTGGACATAAAAAAATAGTGACTAGGATGATATAATTCTAGGATTGAGAAGTGATTGATGTGCTAGACTTAATTTGTTCAGAAGAAATCTAATAAAAAACATATTTTGTGTCCTGGAATAGCAGAAAATCAAGAAGCTCGACATTGGAGCCTATAGAACATCTTTGCATAGTCCTTTGTATGGAGTAATAGATGGACCATGCAGTGTAAATCATAGAAAGTGACACAACATGCAATCACTATCGTGCCACCTAATTATTACATAAGCTTTAATTGCAATCAAAAAGTGTTGAAATCCTTTTACTTGTATTTTGATATTATTTATAGTCAAGTAAAAAATGGAACCTAGTTACAAGGTCACTTTTTCTATGTCTATATTTCTTTAGTTTCTACTCTAATTTTATAGACTTGCACAGGCTTGGGCCTGCATACAAAAACCATTTATTTCAAGGATTTATATTTACAAGTCAATAATAGTATAAGGCTAGGTTTTCTGGATCATTTTACAATAAAATGAGAGGGTGTTTACTCAAAAAGTCTTCTCAGCATGAGTAAGAACTACACACCAAAAGTCTAAGTTGCTGAATTCATGTCCTCTTTGAAACTGTTTTGCGCTATCAAGAATTACCATTGTAAACCCACAACATCCTACTCTCATTTTTAGATTGCGTATATTTTCTAGGTTAAACTCAATGAATTACCAAACTTGAGATTAATGCAAGTTGTTTGGGTACACACACACACACACACACACACACACACAAACACAAACACATACATATTTATATACATACATATATATGTGTGTGTGTGTGTGTGTGTGTCTATATATATATATATATATATATATATGTATATATATATGTATATATATGTATATGTATATGTATATGTATATGTATATGTATATGTATATGTATATGTGTATATCTATATATATATATATAACATTTTGGTTTGATTGGCATCTTGTGTTTTTCTTACAACTTGTGTTTGAAGAAGTATGTATATGTATATGTGTGTGTGTGTGTGTCTGTGTTTGTATATATATATATATATATATATATATATAACATTTTGGTTTGATTGGCATCTTATGTTTTTCTTACAGCTTGTGTTTCAAGAAGTGCTTGAATAGACAAGGGAGAAAGAAGAAAAGGAATCAAAAAAGAGGCAAAGGCTGGCAGATGATTTCATTGATTCTTTATTCCTTGAAGGTTTTGTTCTTACCTTGAAAAAAAACACTCTAACAAATATATTCTATTTTTATTTTACTTTTTGTAGATTTGAGGTACATTATTATATTGTCCTGTGCATAAAAAAATATGTGTCATGACTGAATTTTTATTTACTTCTTTGATGATTGATTATATAATTTTTTTCATTTTAAGAAATTGATGCTTCCTCAAAATGGGAGGAATGTATACCTTTTCTGGAAGATGTCCAAGAGTATAGGTAAAAGAGCAACCATTCAAGGGATAATCTAGTGCAAGTGATAAAAGCTAGTTTTTATGTGTATCCACTATAATTAGTTATAAATAAATTTGGACATAAATATTCAGGGCAATTAGTGATGAAAGCTTCCATCAAGAGATATTTGATGAGTACATTGCACACCTTCAAGAAAAGGTCAAGAAAAAGGAACACAAAAGGGATGAAGAAAAAATATCTATCAGTAAACAACCTTATGCTTTTCTTTCCTTTCTTTATTATTTCATGTTACATGTTTGAATTTGTCAACATCTCATTGATTAAATGCTTTAGGCCAATCATATTATTCTTAGTTTTGCAAAAAATTAAATATTGGTCCCATTATCTTAGCTTTGCATTTTAAATAATTCACAAGGGTCAAATTCAAGTGTGTTCTGTGAGAAATTTATATGAAGTGAAGCAAAGCAAACAAATTTGACAAAAAAAATTAATGAAACCAAATCTTCATATAATTAATTTTTTTACAAATCCAATAATATATACAAATAATTATTAGATTTCTAAACAAAAACATTTTAAGTTTCCAAACACTCCACAATTACAACTTGTGAACACAAAGCTTACAAGCATAATGGCCCAATGGCATCTTGGCAGCTACCTCATCAGTGAAAGCATTTTGCAACTGTTTCTTTAGATGGGTTACCCCAAAGTTTCAAAATATATAAATAGTAAAGGAAAATAAAATATTTTTTAATGTTTGTTTTTAAATAAAATTTGATTAAAAATAATTTATTTTTTGAATTAAAATCAATGTTGGTAAACTTTCTAATGTGACTACTAGCATTGGCATTAGATGCACTTTGGCTCTACACGAAAAGATTTTCACATGAATCTATGAGTGGGCGATGCTACAATTAGGGGATCTCATCCCCAAATTTCATGTGTTCAAACCCAAAAGCTCACATGTGTGCAAACTTTTGTTATGTTTAAGTTGGTAGGATTATTGGCCAGTTCTTAAAATGATATAAAATGTCGAGAACAAAGGGGAAAATTGAGTCAAAGAAGTTGTGAATGATATTTTCAACTTTAATATATAATCATTTGTGCATATATAGAAAACTATAAGAAACTAGAGTTCCTCAAAGACAATGGGGATGCTTCGATTATAAAGAAAGCTCAAAAAAATATAAAATTAGGCCCAATGAATACAAAAACAAATCAAATGGACAATACAACCTCTCAAGAAATAATATATAAGGGCAATGCCAGTTGGGTCACAAAATAGAGTTAAACAAGGTGGTCATACAAAAAAGGATGAAAGATCAAAGCATTTTGTGATGCAAAAATTTTGATCTTTTTTTTTTCAGTCTTAACTCTCTAGTATTAAAAAAAAAGTATTCCACTGGACCAATCAACTGTGAGTAAATGAATACCAATTCTATTATATTTATGATTTTTACTTGATGTTGGACCTCATGTCTTATATATAAATGTTTTATTGTTGAGTTGGTGCTCAATTTTAGTTTTGTGTCTTAGTTTGTTGGATTTAGTGTTCACTAATGTAATCTAAGTTGGTGACCATTTCCTTAGTGAAAGCTATTATACGTTGTGGTTTGCTAAGAGAAAGGGTTGTCCACAAGTTTGGTGTTTACATCTTGGCGGTTTCTCTATTTTAGTTTAAAGTACATGCCCAGGCATGTGTGATTTAGCAACTCTGAAATATGAATTAATAGTAAATAAAATTTAAGCAATAGATTTTTTAATTTAAAATCCATTACTTTCATTCGCTTTTCCTTTGGGTGATTTAAGTTTGACAAACTGGAATTATTTTTTGAAATAAAATGAGCCTTTAAACTATCAACTTGATTGAATGTTGCCTTGTTGCCCCTATTTCAATAAATATAGGTCCATAACTTTTTTGGGTACTATATTGAGAATTAAATTAAACAAATAATAATTTATTATGTTTTCTTTAAACAGTGCTAGCTCAATGGAAGAGCACCTACTTTAGAAGTAGGAGGATGGTGGTTCGATTCCATTGTGCTCTATTATGAACAAATACACTACCAAATATGTGACTAAATATGCTATTAAATATGCTACTAAATATGTGACCAAATATACTATTAAATATGCTACTAAGTACACTACCAAATATGTGACTAAATATGCTATTGAATATATTACTAAATATGTCACCAAATATACTATTAAATATGCTATTAAATACACTACCAAATATGTGAGTAAATATATTAAATATGTGATTAAATATGCTACTAAATATACAACTATATATGTGACTAAATTAACTATAAAATATACGACTAAATATGTGATTAAATATAGTAATAAATATACCACTAAATATGTGACTAATTTGATGATCAAAATCAAGGATCAAATAAGTGACTAAAATTTTTTAGTAGTAAATTTAGTAGCGTTATAAATGATTCGATATTAACTAGTCATGTGACTGATTTTAGTCACATATATACAAATTTTAGTGGTTTTTTTAGTCACATATTGTTGTTTTTGTACAAGTGTCAAGATTTAGCAACTTATGTGCGTTACCTTCCAAGATTTAGCATGTTAAAAAAAAGAAAAACTATACTACAAGGGAGACCCTATATATGCCCCCCTCCTTATCGTGGCTATCTACTAGATATGATAAGGAAGAGGAAGAGGATACCTACTTCAAAATCTAAGGAGATATCCTATTTAACAACAATGTATACCATATTCTTAGCAAGGAATATGGACCCCTACATCCAAGAGTATAGATAATTGTGAAAATGATATGTCCTTCATAGAAAAAGGATCCTCAAAAATAGAGATCTTATCAACAAGACCCCCACCATAGAGGAGTGATTTTAGATAAAATATCATCCTTCAAAGATAAACCAACTGGGAAAAAAGATTCAATCATCAAGCCCCCTATAAAGAAGAGGAAGAGGAATCTTTGGAATAAGGAAAATAACTCTAACACCAAAGCAAAGGTAAGAGTTATAAAAAACATAATTTGCAACGTAGAGAAGAGGTGATGAGCTAGCGCAAAAACTCTCATATAAAAAGGTTATCCATAGTCAAAATATTTGTCAGTACATGATGAAATAATATTACAATATAAATAAGTACCACTAAGTTAAGGAAAGCAGTTCCCTAGACAAAGAGAAAGAAGGAAGAACCTTGCCCACCAGGGAAGAAGACAAGGGATACCTTCGTAAAATAAATTTCTTAGAAAAGATATCTTGAATAGATTCTATGAATGATGATAAACATAATACAAAATCATAGAAAAAAAGGAAGAAAGAATACCAGTTAGGCCCAATAAAAGGCCTAATGGATCCTAGGGGACTAGATGGAAATACAACTCTTGCCCCCTAGTCTAGAGACAAGAGGAGAAGAGATCTATATTATATCAGAATGAGGGGAATCCCTTATATCAAAGTTATGAAGGAATTGTAAAACTGCACAAGAATGAGAATATATAATTCCTAAAAAATCTCTTCCATGAACATACAATTTGAAATATTTAAAATCAACAAGTGTGTATTACGATAATAAAAAGGACATTTGTACTTGGATAAGACAACTTTCAATATAGGTTCAAAGATTTGTTTTTTGGAATTCATTAATTCAACATACACTTTTTTAGCCACCTCCTGACGAATATCAGGGTTATCAAAGGTAGGTTTAATTAGGGAGAAGATTATGAAGAGGAGGACGGTGTTTAACATCTCCTACCTTAACTTGAGATTGTGAACAACCAACACCATGAAAATCTGGTTTAGGAGGTATATGAACTTGATACTTAATACCATGCTTATTAACTCGAAGCCCTAAACCTCTATAACCTTGTTTAGTTATCATATTATATCATGTAGTGTACATATCATGTAAAGTGCCTACAAGAGGTGATTGTTTATCATGTTCATGAGTAAAGGTTGTATAAGGTGGAATATTAGGTTGTGAAGAAGTTTCTTTACCCTTTCCTTTAATATCATCGGGAATCAAAGGAGAAGGTAAATAAAAGAAGTCTTGCACATCTGTATCCTGAACTATAGCTTGAATTCCATTATAAGTATGGGAAGAATGAGGATTAATAGATGGAGAAATATTAGTCATTAGATTAGGAATGATAGGATTAGGATTAAGAATACTAAGATATGGTGTATCATCTACAAAATTTGTCACATAATCCAAAATAATAATAAGTCTACCACATGAATCTTTAATGAAATTTTTGAATGTAGGAAGACTAGTATTGGTCAAATTTACAAAAGCATAAGTGAGAATAAAATGAAGAATCGTTAACATAATAAAGTGAATGATACTCTCATACACATCAAAACTATGGTAACAAGATGCTAAAAGAAGGGTAATAAGTAACATAACCACACACCAAAGCATTTTAATAATCTTCATAGTAAAGAAATTCAAGGAATATTTTTGGATTTTATTGAATATAATTTTTATTTTTTTTTGTATTTTTGAATTTAAAATGTGGGTTCACCAAAATGAATAGAATAAAATAATGTGAATAGAAAGAAAATATGTATGTAGGGGAAATATGATATGAGGGGGAACATAGAATCTATCCTTAACCCAAATTCCGAAAAGGAATGACCCAAATTGATTAACCACAAGGAAGTGATCAATGCAAAAATGAATCAAATAATGGAGAATATAAATAAAGAAGGAAATCCAATAATCTACTGTAGAAAGTAAGTACTTAAAACCTTGAATGAATAGAATATAAATACTAACCTCAAAGTAAAGTTAATATGGAAAAGCTAATTTTTGATGTCTGTATATAGTTTCGGGGAATTCTACAACTTGCTCCAAACTAGAAATGTCAAGAAGGAGCAAACCCATAAAAAAAAATTCCTTCTGAGGGTAGGTCGGCCTTGACCCAGATAGTGGGGCACAATTTTACCCTAGGGGCACAATCATACCCCAAAAATTTGACCTTGACCTGCAGTGCTCAGATGAAAATTCTATTCACAAATCTTGTAAGTTTGGTGAAAAGGGTATCCGAATTTGTACTTTAATTCATTGTCTTGTACCCATGCCTACAAGAAAAAGAGAGAGAGAGAGAGAGAGAGAGAGAGAGAGAGAGAGAGAGAGAGAGAGAGAGAGAGAGAGAGAGAGAGAGAGAGAGAGAGAGAGAGAGAGAGGGAGCGAGGGAGGGAGCGAGGGAGGGAGAGAGAGAGAGAGAGAGAGAGAGAGAGAGAGAGAGAGAGAGAGAGAGAGAGAGAGAGAGGAGAGAGAGAGAGAGAGAGAGAGAGAGAGAGAGAGAGAGAGAGAGAGAGAGACTAAAATTGAAGTAGAGCTATCAGAGCATGAAAAGGATAGAAGATGAACATTGAATGATATATTTTTATATTGAAGAACTTGATTGGATCGAATATAGCAAGGCAATGCAAATCACATATCACTTTATTTTGTTACTTTCTTATCGTTGTAGCAGTCAAAATACCTTAGACAAGGTGACATTGTTAGATTAGAGTGTTGAAATCATTTCATAAGGTTAGTCCTAGTAGAGTAAAGATCCTAACAAATCTAGAGGGAATTTTTTAACAAGGTACAATTGACAATGTTTTGTAACCCTTAATCGAGAAAGCTCCTAACAGAGTATATTCTAGAAGAGTGCTATATTTGTGAGCACCACTCTTACATCATGGTTTTTACCCTAATAAGATTTACATGAGATAAATCCTAGTGTTATTATTCTGTAGATGATTACACTATTTATTTAAATTTAATGTTCAAATAACTAATAACACTACTATATGTATAACTGGATCTTATCAATAAAATGTTTGAAAGTTAAGAATATGAAAGAATTGTTAAATTGGTGATTACCGATTCACCCTCTAGTAATCAATGTTATACCTACATAATATCACTATAAAGTCCAAATTCTAAATTTGATTTAGTCAATTTTAATGTGGCAAGAGGTCAAATGAAATCTAAATGTTGTGGTATTAACTTAGTAGTCTTAGTTTATTTCTCTTCCCTATTGTGCTTAATTGTCAATTCAAAATTCAAAATTTGAAGCTTGAGAAGTGTTCTTAAATATGGATTAGAATTTTACCCTTGATTTGTAGATTGCATCTTGTAGCCCAAACTCTAAAGTTTGAGACAATGTGACTTAGATGCTAAACTCCTAGGGGTAGGTAAATTTACTTTTAACCCAGATCTATGTAAATGTGAGAACATACTCCAATTTTTTAGCTATGCACTTTGTTTTAGTAATATGATTTTTTTGTACTTTCATTCATAGTATAAACCAAGAGGAATTATTCCAATTTTTTTGGCTTTTAAGATACTAAGGAGTGGCTCATTGATTGTTTTAGTTGCACTATTAAGTCTATGCTATAGTTAGTCTTGTAATTATAAATATGCTTAGGGTATTGATAATCATGTTAGATGGGTCATTATATTATGCAATCTTTTCTTATAGATATAAAAGTACACCACAAAAAACTTGGTTTTACACTTGTATTAGGAAAAAAAATTTATAGAATTTTATCTCCAACATGTTAAGTGGAAACTTAAGACATTGCAACTTAATTTAAGCTTAATCAAAACTAAAAATTTTCTAATAGATTTCGAGGGTGCTTCCTAAAATGCCAATGTTTTCATACCTTGAATATACATTAGATAATCATGAGTTTTAAGTACGTTCAGGTAGGAGTAGTATTGGGATGGGTGACCTGCCAAGACATCTTGGTGCTTCACCCCTGTGAGCATCACCTAGATCCAATGAGTGCTAAGTGTTCCATTTATTCTGATGAGAGATGGATTCATGTTGAATCACTACTCATGAAACATGGGTCAATGAGTTTGACTCAAAATCACATTGTTAAATCCTAATAGCAATATCACAATTTGACTTGTTGTGGAAATCATCTCCTACTTATCAATTGAGGAGCTTAAGGGGATTTCTAATGAATGATTCATAAGGCACAACACTTGGTGAAGGTTTTCAAAATGGGGTTCCAAGATTTGGGTTTAACTCGATACAAAGGTGCAAAGTGGTGTGCTACTCTTGGCCTCAATGTAGGGCTAGGCTTGGCATAAGAGCCCCCTTGCTACCCATCTGTGAGGTGCCTTAGCCATGACCTTTAGGCACTCAACCGACCACCCACATCTATAGTCTAGTAGGGGTAGAAAATTTTCTTAGATAGGGCCCTATCCTTCCTATTGACTGGGGCCCTTGCATATCCACCTCGATGAACCCTACCTCTACCTATCTATAGTGGGGGCACTCCTTAGGGCCTCCCACTATGAAACATTCTAAATGTAGGGTGATACATTAGCCCCCCACCCTACAGGGTTGGGTGGGACTATAGTTCCAAAATTCTAGTTACCCTTTCAAATATAGGGGTAAGGGGTAGGGGCTCTCCATCGACCCCATAGCTACAACCTCTCCTTGACCCTAACTTACTAAGGTACATGCATGTGATTGATTGAGGATTGGTTCTACCTATTCAAGAATGGATTTAGAGTTGGGGACAAGAATCGAAGAAAAGTGAGGTGATGAAGTATTTGATCAAGGAGCTAACCAACTTCCTTTCAATTATCCCTTTCCATACTACTTATTCTATGCCCCAATGGGTTTGGATAGGACTGGTTTCCATTCCTTTATTTTAGCTATCTTTCTTTCTATTGGTTTAGGATCGAGTGGATCCTTGAGACCCCCTAGAATTTTATGGGCATTGCTCTATCAAAGGTGTCCATAAATTTTAGGGCAAGATCTGTAACTCAATCCATGTAGCTACTAGAAGAAGTTTCAAAGTCTAGTGGTACTCCTTCCAGTGAAAGGTGCCTCTAGCTCTCCCTATGCTTTTTCAATGTATGGATCTCATTCATGCTTTGGTTATTGCTTACAATCGTCAACTCTTTCTACTCAGGAAACTGATTCAAAGCCCTCTATTTGAGTGGTGTCGTCATTACTAGTGCTTGTTTCACTTGGTCAATTGCCCCCTACTATCTATAGGTGACTTCACCTGAGTCTAGTTTGGCATAAAGAAATAATGGGCAACAAGGATGATGTGTTTCTAGTTATAGTAGTTTATTGTACGTTCTATTCTAGCCTACTGTATCAGAATGCATCGATGTTAGGGGCTCCTCTATCTACCTATCCATAGTTGAGCTTCCCCCCTATAAATAAGATTAAGTATGCTCAAGCTGGAATAATACTGGGATCAATGACCTCCTAGGATGTCCTAATGCTTCACCCCTGTGAGCATCTTCTAGATCCAATGAGTGTTAAATGTTCCATTTATTCTCATGAGAGATGGTTTCATGTTGAATCATGTTAGAAATAATAAAATCAAAATGAACTAAAAATAAAGAATTTTAATCCAAGAGAGTTTGTGATGAACATAATTACCATACTTTGTAAGAGTTTTCCAAGATCAACACAAAGATGAGACAAGGATTTTGAAAAGGGGAAAGCAAAGAAAACCCCTAGTGAATTATATAAATGATGAAAATGCCTAAGAATGAAGAGAGAGAGAGAGAGAGAGAGAGAGAGAGAGAGAGAGAGAGAGAGAGAGAGAGAAGGTGATAATGTGGAGTCATAGTGCTCATTTCATGAACTACATCGTGATTGTGTGTTGAGAATGAGAGAGAAGCATGTCTTATAAAGAAATGGGAGGAGGATTTATTTTTAACTCCCATGTGAATGATTTCCACATTCATAAGTGTGTGCATAACAAGTGTCATAGCCCTCTTAAGGAGGAATAACTATTTTCCTTAATAAAGGAATTACAAAATAGACTTGTCCTTACATGTGGACTAGAGGACAAGAAACATAAGGGATACCTTGGTTTATCCCATTTAATAAATACAACCAAGGAAAGATTACCATTCTAACAAATCACTACTCATGAAACATGGGTGAATGATTTTGACTCAAAATCACACAGTTAAATCTTGATAGCAATATCATAATTTGACCTGCTATGGAAATCATCTCCTACTTATCAATGATTTTAAAGTATCAATAATTAATTTTTTTTTGTATAAGACAAGCTCTTACTCTCATTATTAAATTAAGTCATTAAAATTCCATGTTATTGTCCAACAAAGAATTTCTCTTTTTTCTTGAAAGGTATAGTTTCAATGAACATTATATAGAAGACTTTTCATATGCAACACTTTTTAAGTAGCATGGTCACAATTATTTCTATTTCCAAATTTCCACACATAGTTTGACATTATGTCTTTCACTCACTTCTAGTCAGCTCAACCTCAAGTCTCTCTCAAATATCTACCAATATTTTCCTATTGAAAATGATACATTCATCTATTTCCACCATCCTTTGTACGATAGTTTGACAATTATCATACTTGTCTATTTGAAGGAAATACATGAGCTCCACTCCCCATTGTAAAGATAATACAAATTGTCATTTCTAATCCTTCATTATTGGTTTTGCTTCATTCATTTTCTTATCATTTCTCACTATTGCCATGTTTGAAAACCACCTAAACGAAAATAATTAAATGGGAGGAAGGAAAAACTACCATATAAAAATTAATCCCATCTTCATTGATTGTACTCCTACAAATAATGTGTTAATAACTATATAAGACATGAAATTAGTTTCAAATATTATCAAGAGATGGTGGGAAGATATGTGGCAATGAAATATGCAACTTCATGATATCAAATATACTAGAAATTATATTTCAACAAGCTGCAATGATTATTTTGATAGGAAGATATAACCCCAAAAATGTTAGCATAAAAGAGGAAAATAAATCTTATCATATCATTGAAATTCATTGATTTTCCCAAATAAAAATTTAAAAGTTGAAATTTGAAAATTTAAAATAGACACCAAGATACTCTATCAAACCATAAATTTTTAATTCTTTTCCCAAAATCTAATGTATAGTTATAGATTAGTTCTACTTAATTTTCACAACTATGACTTCAATACTTTTAGTTTCAAATTCCATTATCAATCAAAAGATAATTAACCAATTCTGAGATCAAAACTTTTCAAATCAGCTCCTCCCTGCAGATGTTCAAATAGAACATCAAAGCAACAAAAAATACATTAAAAATTTAGGAACAATTCATCGATTATTTTAATGAATAAGTTTGATTCCAAAAACTACTTGAATCTTGTGGTAAAATTATAACTAGCACTTGCATGTTTAAAAAGTGCAAGGGTTAAGCTGAAAGTCTTTTACACCTTTGATGATGTCCTTAGATAGTTATTTATAATCTAGATTATAACAAAATATTAAGTATGTCCTAAGATTTTGTTGAAAACAATGCCTTAAAAGTAGTTGTAAATAGTTATAGCTATGATCAAGATGCAAAAATCATCTTACTAATGAAGGAGATATTTGATAACAATATAGATTTTTTCTTTTCTACTCCTTTTCTAATATGTCCATATTTATAATGGTTAGCCATATAAAGTCAAACAAGAAAAAATTCTTTCTACTCCTATTTCAAAATGATCCATATAGTTACAATGGTGAGTAATATGCTAAAACTCAAAAGGAGGAAAAACACATTTTGAGGACCTATATAGATTGTCTTTCCCACTATTAAAAAAGTAGTTCAATCATCTCCTCTAAAATGATCCTCCCCAAAATTGAAAAGTGGAAGACTATTTGATTTACTAGATCCAACTCATTCATAGATCAAAAAACTCCTCTTCTTCTTATACATACATACATACATACATACATACATACATACATACATACATATATATATACATATACATATATATATATATATATATATACATATATATATATATATATATATATATACATATATATATATATATATATACATATATATATATATATATATATATATATGTATATGTATATATATATATGTATATGTATATATATATGTATGTATGTATGTATGTATGTATGTATGTATATGTATATATATGTATGTATGTATATTCCCTCTCATCGATCTTATCCTCTAAAATATTTCTTTTATCTAGTAACTTCTTCAATTTAAAAACTCTCTATAATCCGTCAACAACCTATTGGAAGGAAAATTTCTTGTTGCATCTTCAATTACATGTTTTGTAACTGTGTCAATACTAATAGACTTTCCATCTAAGTGAAAAAAATGACAATCCATGGGTAGCAATGTGGCAAGTAAGTTTCAGTGAGACATTATCAAACAATAACTAATTTTTGTATTAGATAGTTTATGAATGAAATATGTATATGTTAAAAATATCAATTGCAAACAGACGTGAATAAATGAATAATTTAAAACATGTAATTTATTCTTGAAATTTTATAATATTAATCTCTAAATAAAAATTGAAAATACTAATAAAATGAAAAATTTTAAAAATTCATATTTAAAAAAAACGTTTTCACATTTAATAAATTGTCACCAAAATGATTCTAATCCTACTAAACATATCTTTAGTACAATTTCTCTAATTGTACTAAAGAAAGATGCATTAAATTAATAATAAATATTCTATGGAAGGAGGAGAGAGTTGTTGTGCGTGCAAAGGGGCACTTCATTCAATGAGTAAGAGATAGTTATCCTGATCCAACTTATCCACTAGCAGCTTTCCTAGCAACACCACCTACACCCCTAAGCTTTGCACCTGCACTAGGCTCCCTAAAATTCTATGGGCCCAATGACACTATAGTTCCATTCATCCAACTTTTTTTACTGCATCACCTATTCCCCTATCAATTCTATGTGCCAAGATGTCACACCTTGTTTTATGTATGAGATAAATAAGTTGCTCATGGACCCCATTTTTCTTCTTGAATAGTTCTCAATCAGCATTATTCATGGAGTACGCTAATGTCACCTATAGTTATTCACTAGAGAAACACATTAAGGAGTGCTAGGTACATGCAGAGTTGGAAGGGTTGACTCAATGGTTCCCTATCATTTTCACTTTTTATTATCTTAGTTATTCCAATCCTTGATGAAACAATGAGATGAAGTAAACTATGGCAACGATTTTCTTTTTTCGGTGTCTGACAATGTTAGATTGTCATAACAATTCAGCAGCAAGCTTGATAGGAATAAGCCTTTTGGCTAAATTATTCTTTCTATCTATTACCCTCAATGAAAAATTAGACTAAATGAATCCTATGATAATATCACAATTATTCTTTGTATCTATTACCCTTAATTGCATTTTGAAATATAAATAGATTCATTAATAAAAATTTAAATATAACTTACTAGCTCTGCTTTGCAAAAATGATGAATATGATGAAACATTCGAAGAAAGTAGGAAAAATGACCATGCCTCAAAATAGACCTCCCCCAAAACTACTATGCAAACCAAAAAAAATGAAAGTGGGGCAACACTCATCTAGTTAAAAATCAATTTGCTGTCCTATCTACGATCCAAGATGAGAAATTTTTTTGTAAAGTAGCAAAAAAGCCAAAAAGATTTGAAACCCTAATCTAACTCCATGAAGAACTAAATGTTGTCATTCATAAAAATTAGAATAGAAAAAATGATAATGGATGGGAGATCATTCAAAATAGAAAGAAGCATAGACTAGAAAGCAGAAAATAGAATATTAAATCATATACCAAGAATGAATGTGTAAATCAGTGACTGAAGGATCAAAAGGTTTTCTTCAAAAAACCTAAATATAACAACAAATAAGATTACAAATCCTCATTGAGGCAAAGAAAAACACTAACACATCAACCCATTGAGATCTTTGAACCCAACAACATACCCTTAGGCCCTTCTCTACCTCAAGTTCGAGCTTTAGTAGAAAGGCATGAAACATATGTTTCGATACTAGAAAATCATCTTGGAAAACTAACTCAAAAGGGAACTGAGACATCCTCCTCATTGATATACATTCCTCCACATCGGAAGAAACAACATGTACCAATCAAATCAAGAGGAGTATACCCTAAGCTTAACAATCTAGCTAAAATAAGCAACACCAAAACTATTATCATTAGCAACATATATGAAAAAGAAAAATGGTAGGAATGCGCTAAAAAAGGCATTCATGCTTATTGGAATGGACTAGAGAAATTCAAAAATAATCTAGAATGAAATCTAGCTAAAGTCTATGGAGCAAAGGTAAGTAACATAACTCTGCATGCAAATCACTACTAGTATCTGTAGTGTCAGGATATAGAATTTAGAAAGGAATTATTATAATTAACAAACTATTTTTACAAAGGGCACCATATAAATTTTACAGCATGGCATCCTAACTTCAATGAAAACTATAACAAACATAAGCATGTAGTTAAATGGATGGAATGTGCCAACATACCATTTGAATTAAATGATATTCATATTATTAAAAGAATAGGAAAATCTCTAGGAACTCTAATAAGATTTGAAGTGAACAAATCTAAAACCAGTAAAATAAGTTTTTTAGTAAAAACTGAACAAAGAAAATCCATAAACAGAAAAATTATAACAGGTCAATATACAATTTTATAATTTCTGAATATACATGAGAAATTAAAAAAATTATAGGAATAAACTTTAACGGCTTAAACATTAAGAATAACATAAAGAAAATACAAAGAGCCAGCAAGAAAAAGGACAAAAGAGAAGATGAAAAAAGGGCAAAAATAACAATAGAAAAGGGGAAAAAATCTAGACATGGAGAGAATAGAGATAGTTCAAGAGACTTAGAAGAATAATCTAGAAAGAAAGGAAGAGACAAAATATGGAGGGATGAAAAATGCATACTATCAACACTATTTAGAAAAATATAGAAAATGTAAGGACTATAGAATAGAGAAGGAGACAATAGAAGAGATGGAGGTTAATGTCAAAAAACTAAAGATGCTTTCTCATGAGATATTGTTACTACAGAATGACCTAGAAGACCAATGTATAATAGCGAAATCCAACCATATAGAGCACAAAGGTAAGAAGATGTAGGAGCTAGAAATGGAGATGGATCTGGAAAGAAGATGTAATACACAATTCAAATCATGAAAAGAAGAGATAACAATAGAACAGGAAGGAAAGAATTGCAATTATCAAACAGAAATAGAGATTCATAGAGAAATAGAATCAAAGAAAGAAATAAATCATGAACAAGAAAAAACAATGGAAAAGAAAGAATAGAGTCTTAATATATAGCCAGCAAAATCAACCCAATGGAGTAATGTCACCATAAGGAAAAAAGAAAAAAAGAAGAGTTATAAATTTTGACAAACACCAAGCAATGGAAAGGATATGTTTGACTAGGAAAGAGAAGAAATAAGAAGGGAGATAGATGTAGAGGAAATATTCTTAGAAATAGAATAGATTAGCAAACAAAATAGCACACAAGAAGAAGAACAGGAAAAATAGAGAGAAGAGGAATCAATATGGGAAGAATGTGGAATTATGGAGGAAAGATCCAATTGGGAGGATGGAATAGAGAATGAAAGGATGGAGGAACCAGGGCATAACTTAGAAGTAGAAGATTACTAGCTTATTAAAGAAATATTAGTGGAGGACAATTAGGTAATCAAAGAGTCAAAAATTGCATACAAAGCAAATATTCAACTAAATTTGGAAAATTTGGGTAAATTCATGAACCAAGAAGGATTAAAGACACCCAATTGTGGAAAAATAAAGTAGACACGAGGAAAAAAATCATTAAAAGAACTAAGGGAGGTAGCAAGACAGACAAAGGAACAAACTAAGATCATAGATATTCTACAAGGAGGGAAGGGGAAGAACCTTCCCAAGGATCAATGAAAATCACTACATGGAATGCTAGGGGGCCTAAATGCCCCTAGAAAGAAATGGTTATTGAAGTGTAATCTAACACTATATGACATAGAGATTCTATTAGTCCAAGAAACTAAATTAAACAAAGAAGAAGGCTTAAAGTTAGGACAAAAATTAGGAGCATGGAAATCAAAATTTAAACCATTGTAGGGAGCCTCAAGAGGAATGGGAATAATTTGGAATAATCGAAAAATCAATATAGAAGGCATAATCTCTTATACTAAGTGGATGGGAAGCAGAGTATCCAACACAAAAACTAATCTTTAGATGATACTGATAAATGTTTATAGGCCAACACAAAGAATAGATAAATTAGTAGTTTGGAGCAAGATAAACATCTTTATCAACACATTGCAGAATGAAAATATCATTATCAGAGGAGATTTTAATGCAATATTAAGAAGAGATAAAAAATATGGTGGGATAAGGACAATATCTATAGCTACTGAAGACTTCAAAGAATGGACAAAGAGGAACTCACTAATAGATATTCCTACAAAAAATGGAGTGTTCACATGGAATAAAAAAAGGAAATATTATAATTACATAATAGAAAGATTGGATAAATTTTTCTATAAAGGAGAACTAAGTAAGTTGAACAGAGAAATCAGTGCAAAAATTCTACCTATGGTAGGATTAGATAATTTTTGGATTAAAATTGAAATCAAGGAACACGTTAAGCCTAGTAGGAACTCATTCAAATTTGAAAAGATGTGGTTTATGGAAAAAAATATTATGAATATTATATAGAAAACTGGTCTCAAGAAGAACAATTTTAGGGCTCCAAGATGTTTTTCTTTGTATCAAAACTAAAAATCATAAAAGAAAAAGTATTAGAATGGAATAAAATACAATTCAAAAATATATTCAAAGAAAAGTTAGATATAGAAGAGAAACTTGAAAAATTAAACAAAGAAGTTATCAAAAAAGGAATGAGCAATGAAACCTACAAATTAGAAAAAGAGTATCTACTAAAACAAGAAGAAATTTTAGCTAAAGAAGAGGTGTACTGGAAGAAAAAATCTAGAGAAAATTGGTTGGAATTAGGAGATTGTAACATGAAATTCTTCCATAATAGCACCTTACTTCATAGAGCTCAGAATAATATAACAAAAATTAAGAATACACAAGGTGAATCAATAGACAATCTAGATAAAATAGAATTTTTTTTTATAGAGCATTTTAAAGATATCCTTAACAATTATGAAATCTCTAACAAAATATAACAAGAAGAAATGTTGAAGTCTATACCTAAGGTGATTTTAGCAGATGATAATAAAGTCCTTAATAAACCATTCACATTGCAAGAAATCAAAACGACTCTTTTTAATACTAACCCAAACAAATCACCTAGACCTGATGGATTCCAAGCATTTTTCTTCCAAAATGTTGGGAAATAATAGGTATAGACTTATGGAAAGCATTGGAAGCATCTAGAGATAGAGGAACTCTTTTAGCATAAATTAATCACACCTTCTTAACTCTCATACCCAAGAAAAATAGGTCTGAAGAATCGAGAGATTTTAGACCTATAGCATTATGCAACACAATCTATAAAGTCTTCTCAAAATCTTTAGCTAATCATCTCAAAAATATCCCATCTAAATTAATTTTAGAAGAACAATTGGGATTCGTACTTGGGAGATCTATCCTAGATGGTATTTCTATTATTCAAGAAACAATTCATTCAACAAACAAAAACAATGAAGCAAGCATGTTTGTAAAATTAGATATACAAAAAGCTTATGACAAATTAGATTGGAGATTCCTTTGTCTAACACTTGAAGCCTTCGATTTTTTGAAACCTTGGATTAACATCATTTCTCAATGCATCTCTACCCTAAAAATCTCACTCCTCATCAATGGAACCCAAGAAGGGTTCTTTAGTATATATAGTGGGCTCCGACAAGGTGATCCAATTTCCCCCTTTCTATTCATGATTATGGCAGAATCCTTCAGAAGAGCTGTAAAACAACACAAATTCAAAATAAAATTAAAGGAGTAAAGGTTACCAAAATGTAGAAAATACTGCACACCAACAATTTGTTGATGATACAATTTTAGCCAGATAAAGTACTAAGAAAGAGACAGAATACTTCAAAACTATTCTGAACAACTACATGAAAACCTCTAGTCAAAAAATCAATGCAGAAAAATTTGAAATCTTCTTCCTAAATAAAACAACAAATAGATAAGACTATATATGCAACAAACTAGGATTTAAAAAGGGCACCTTTCCATTCAAATATCTAGGAATGTATCTGGATAAAGGAAATAGAAATAACCAAGGATGGGAAAAAACATTAGGGAAAAAGACAACCCAACGGAAGCTTGGAAAGGGAAATGGTTGACTAAGGTGGGGAGATCAACAAAAATCAAAGCTATGTTATCAACTATACCTACTTACAAACTCTTGTGTTTACAATTTTCGAAGAATATTAATCAAAAAATTAAGAAGAAATTAAGAGATTTTTTTGGAATGGCTTAGAAGAAAGAAGAAAAGGAAACATTGATCAAGTGGGAAAAAATATGTAGGCTTAAAGAAGTAGGAGGACTAGGAATTAAAACCTTAGATTGGCAGAATGAAGCCTTAGAAACAAAAAAAAGTATGGAGAATGTATCAAGAAAGAAACAACAAATGAGAGAGAATTCTATATAATAAATATCTTAATGAATTAGACAACACTTCATTATTTAGGACAAGGAATCCTCCTAGAGGGTCAGGAACATAGAATTTCTTAATGAAGTGTCAACCCCTCATATCCAATCATATGACGTGGGATATCAGGAAAGGTGATAAGGCATTATTCTGGGAAGACTCTTGGAATGTGCATCCCCTCCTTGTATACTCTGAATTAACTCATGACACCAAAATACACCTACAAACAATCTGGGCCTCTAAAGTTGAAGATTACATCCAAGAAATTCAAATCAATGAAGAAACTTCCTAAGTATGGAAATCCTTAGTTGATTGTGGTCTTAATTAGGCAGATCAAGTTATCCTAGAAAAAATTCTTAAAAATTGACTGATCATAGTCAAAAATAGGGAGAATAGACTTATCTAGACTACATCAAAAGATGAAAGCTACAAAATAAAAGAAGGATATAAACAAATTATCAATTCACAGAGATGGGAAGCAATTAACATCCCAATGAACCTCTATTGGGATCTAGCAAGGCTTCCAAAAGAAAGCATTTTCTTATGGGCATCCTTCCAAAAAAGAATTCTAACAGTGGATAGAATTAGTAAAATGGGATTTAAAGGCCCAACAAGATGTTTTCTCTATAAAGAAGAATCTGAAACAATAGAGCACCTCCTTTATCAATGTAAATTTGTGAAGGAATGTTGGATATGGCTACAATCAAAACTAAACTGAACCACCCCTCTTCTAAAAAATTGGTAAGATCATTTGATAGGATGGCCAAAAAAAGAAGACAATAAAGTTTATGGTAAACTACGGAGAATTTCTCCAACAATTCTAGTTTGGAAAATTTGGAAAGAGAGAAATAAACGAATCTTTCAAGATAAAGAAACTAAAATATTATCTCTCTACAACAAAATCGAGGCTAACATTGTGGAGGTAATAAATTGCAATATGAGGAAAACTATGAAAGAAGAAGGATCATTCATAGAATGGGATGCTAAAATTTAAAAAAATTGGAATCTTCTTATCAACCCACCCCTCTCATATAAGAGTAATAATAGTGTAGCTAGAAAATAATGTAAATGGGAACCACCACTGAAAGGATGGATGAAACTAAATTTAGATGGGGTCTCTCGAGGAAATCCTAGAAGGGCAAGAATAGGATGCATAGTCAAGGAAGAAACAAGAAATTAGATAGAAAAAAGAGAAAAGCTTCTGGGAATAACATCTAATAACATGGCAGAACTAGAAGTAGTAGAAGAAGGACTAATAATCTATATCAAACTAAGAATCAAAAAAATTATAATTGAAGGAGACTCACAAATTGTATTAAATGCTCTCAGGAAAGGGAAAACTCCAAACTGGATACTTAACTCATGACTAGAAGTAACCTTTAAACTTCTGGAAGAATTTGAAGAAGTTAGATTCTCTCATATATTAAGAGAAGGCAACAATAAAGTAGACAGTTTAGCAAACATAGGAATAGATGGAGAAAACATATCAACACTTAACTTAAGCTTACTAAATATTTCTAGATAAAGTTAATAATCATTATTATGACCCCTATTGACACTTCATGATTTCTAAATATTACGCATATCTTGGCTCATGTATCTCTGCACACTCAAATCAGCCTCTCAAGGATATCATGAATTTAAATATTATTTCAATTATGATCTCGAAAGGAGAATCATCACTCAAATGAATGAAGATGGCATCACCTCCCAATCGTTCTTGAATCTTCCTTTTAGCTATTTGACTTGGGTGGGTCATGGTTTATTTACCCCTTCTTACCTAAATTGGCTCTGTGTCACCCCCATTATGGATACCAATAGTTGCCTGTATAATGCCTTTGAAAATAGAACCATGGATTTTTGTGGTTTAGTCAAACCTAAAAGATGGAATTGACTTCTCCAAACCATTGACGATATGAGTAGAGTAGCTATTAGTAGGGTGTTGGGGGAAGGGGTCTTTAACTAGGACTTCTCATGGCACACGAATAGCAATATTCTAGGGTTATGGATAAGATTTCTAGCAAGGGTTGGAGTAGACAAATGGGACATCTTCAGACTAAGCTATAATCTCTTTGACTCGAGCTGGTTGATTGGTTTAGAGGAAGTAGTTTTTAACATAGATGGTAAACTCAAAATCTTGCTACCTGAAGCATACATGGAGCATCAATTAGGTAGCCTTGAACTCGCCAAAAGCCCCAAATGCCTCTGCCTGGTAATTAGGGATAACATTCTACTCTTTCAAGAATGGTCAAGGATGGAGGCTAGTGTGCAATTCTTACTACATTGGAGAGGCATTAAAGAGGACCCAGCAAGAGAATGGCTCCTGAATTATCTTCAGGCTTTCAACACTTACATTCACTCGAAAGTGGAGCTCTCAAACCTGGAAGTAGTTGAGTTTTGCCTCCCCAACTATGATAAATCAAGTAGATTGAGGAATGCCTATGAATTCCCACCTAGTTCTAGGGCTCAAAACTTCCATGAAGCCTCAAAAATCATCACGATCTACATGAAGCAAAACCAAGAAGATTAGCTAGGTTCTTGGGAAGATCGATTGTTTTTTTCTTTGTTTTGGTCTTTTAATTGACCCCACTATAGTTATGGGTGGATATGACTTTAAATAGTATAAGGACTCTTAAGTTTAGCATATGCTGCATTTTCCCTAAGCAGCCTAAAGTATCTACAAAGTTATAAAATAGGATAGGTTTTGATGTACTACTTTTTACGTCAGTTGTATATAAATATTGTAAGTCTAGAACCCTCTCAGTTTTTCACTTTCTTGGTAAAATTATCTTGTTAACTTTGCTCATGATATAATATTATCCATTATAGAACATCTCATTTTTTTTTCATTAGGAATGGGTTTGGATCTTGGTTGTTTTGGTATTTTTGACAAATTCAAGGTCCTTAAATTTGTTTTGGTTAATGTATATTTGAATACTTAATCTGTAATTGACTAGGATGAAATTGAGTCAGCCATATAGATTTATCTATTATTATCAAGATTTTTGAGGCTAGTATGGAATCTCAAAAAAACCCTATGAGAGAATAGAAATTAACAATATTGATATTAATGAAAACTATAATCTAATCTTAAGAATAAAAGTACCTCATCAACTCCTAAACAAATTATAAATAGAATAAATATTAATTGCAGCTCGAATGGATATCAATTTATTTTGGTTGGTTCATATATTATTAGACTATGATCATTTGGAAGTTTCATAGCATAAGGATCATCTTTTTAGGACTAAACTTTACCATTGCATATATTTAATGATTAACCATGTTTTTTGCTTAGCCTGTGTTGTTGTTTCTTTCTCTTTTCTGCAGTCTCCTCCTCCTACCCTATGGTTATCATTCTCCAAGGGCTCTTGGTTTTCTACCTCCTTTTGAATTTATTGTATAACCTTATGTTAGGCATTTCAAGAATCTTTATTATTCTTTCTCACTAGGGTATGCCCCTTTTATTTCACGTATAATAAAGGACCAAGGTCCCATGTTAGACTAGAGGTTTTCTTTCTCTGCTCTTTCCTACCAATGCCTGTCAGATTGAAGAATATTGTAATCTTTTATTATTATTTCTAATATAATATAAGGCTTAGGCCATTTACCAATAAAAATAAAATTATATATATATATATATATATATATATATATATATATATATATATATATATATATATATATATATATATATATATATATATAATTTATAAAAATAAGATCACATTTTTCAAATTTGTAGTGACATAAACAAGTGCCACATAGTGGCTTGTATTTTTGGTATAGTTTAATTAAATAGAGTAGTTAAAATAAAAATTTAATAGTCATAACAACTCAAAAAAATTAATAGTTATAAGAGAAAATTGTCTATATTGTAATTTCTTTATCATTATGAGAAAAGGTTGTTTTTACTTTGAGTAGAGAAAATGAGGTATTTGTTGAAACTCTTTGATGTGGTGATTTTATGGATGGTATCATATAGAGTTTGTAAGAAAAATTCTAATATTTAAGAACAATAGAACATAAATCTGTCAATTAGAATATTAAATATAAGACATTTTATTTACAAAATCAGATGACTGCATATAATAACCATAATTAATGAATGTTATTATTAATAAAAGCATTATACTTGAAAGTGTATAGTAACATACATACATTTGTATCATGTCCCCTTTTGTTATTTTAAAATAGAATGGTTGTAATTTTTTGAAAACATGAGTGTTCAATGAGAAAAAAAGGTTTACCTCATAATAATGAGTCCGTATAAATTAGCTACAACTTTCATAGTACTATGTTGAAGCAATTCTTTCTTATACAGTATTTTGGGTTTTGTCTTTTCCTTTAATAGAGTTATATAGTGTACTAATATGTTATGGTCTATTTCCTCATTATGTAGTGCATTAATTTGGAAGAGTACTTTGAAAACAAGAATTTAACAGAACAAATAATTGAAAAATGATTGATTCTAGATTACCGTTCTTCTTTTATAACAAAATATATTGTATGATTTAAGTAAATATTCAGTTCCATATTGCTGAAAATATATTAATAGCATTGTCCAAATATAAATGGAATATCCAGTCACCAATTTGGGATTGAGATAATATTGCATACACCTTTAGAAATTGGATTGGAATGGAGGAATATACTAAGCAAAATGATGATAGAAGAAATTATTTTATAAAATAGATCATTATTTTATTTTATCTTCTTATTAAATAAGAAACATTCGATACAACAATCTCTCATCATGAAATGGTTCACAGTGTCAAAAGATACTTGGTAATCGCTTTGGCAGACTAAACAAAGGACGGGGGAATATGTGCCAGCAAGAACCAATTTCAACGCTCAGTATTGAGATGCAGTAAGAAATGCATAAAGCGGCCAACTCAGCATAGAAACAGAATATGAGCCAACCTCTACGATTTACATAGAGATAAATCAATAATAATATTTATATATAATGTGAGAGGAAGAGACATAAAATATGAGGGAGTAATATATATTAAAATAATCACAGAGATAGTACTAGAATATTAGAACATGAGACATGCATAGGAGATACTCCTAAAACAAA
This sequence comes from Cupressus sempervirens, assembly GCA_028749045.1. Lineage (NCBI taxonomy): Eukaryota > Viridiplantae > Streptophyta > Pinopsida > Cupressales > Cupressaceae > Cupressus > Cupressus sempervirens. The sequence goes on along the minus strand of CM053789.1, from coordinate 765,625,619 downwards.
GTGGTGTAGTAAAATTTAATATTGTTACAAGAAGGAGAAATATAGTCCCTATAACTAAACTTGAGAGTAATCATAAGTAATCATAAGAGATTTAGAAATGTAGTTGAAGTATCAATAAAGTTTAAATCAATTGTAATGATAAAATCTTATATTATATAATTAATATTTCATTCGTATTATAATTAATATTTTCATATTTTTGTATAAAAGATTTACATTATTTTTTAGAAGATTAAAAAATTATCAGTTTTATAATATACAAATATTTTTAATTCAAAATAATTTTTAATTTATGAAATTACTATTATTACGTCGAGAGGCGTTCTATACAATGGCAGCACAAATGCCCAGCACGAGAATATGCCAAGATTCTTTGTCAATAAAAAAAATTGAGAGCAGTTACAAACTTCCAAATTAAATATTAAAAAAGAATTCCCGAAATAATAGCTGGCCGAAATAATAGGAAGTCAAATGGAGGTCGAAATAATAGGCTTGAAAAAGTAGGGCCCGAAAAAGTAGGACCCGAAAAAATAGGGCCTGAAAAAATAGGGGCGAAATAATTTCAATATGATTTTTTTTTTGTTAAATATAATTTTTCATGCACATTCATGATTTTTTTTTGCGGGGAGTGGGGTAATTTGAAACAAATTTGTGGAATGTGAAGAGACGTCTGTTGGGGGATATGAGGAGCCTCTCAGAAGTTATAAAACCAAGGCTCCTCATTTCATTTTCATTTTATGTTTTTGCAGGAAGGAAGAGGTGGAGGTTATTGGAGGATTAGATTGGAGTTTTTGAATAGGAGTAAATTGAAGTTTTGGAGTAACATTTTTGCAGGTGAGATTTCTATTTTTTATTTACATTTTCATTTAGATTTAGATGTAGAAGTAAATTGAAATTCAAAATTAGTTATAATATTCTACTTTGATTTATATTTCAATTTTAATTAATTTCATTTAGATTTAGAATTATGTTCATATGATCGAAATTGAGGCCACTGGAGGACCTGTACAGAGTTTTTCGTGGAGATAAGCATGTGGGTACTGAATCAAGGCACATTAGGCCTCTTGGAGATGTAATTGCGGTGACTTCCATGGCTTTTTGAATCGAATAGGGCAATCTAAACAATCTCAGATCTGAAATTCTTTTTTTCCTTTTCAGCCGAAGACAGAACAAAGATTGCTTGCAAGAAATTTTGCAGAGTTTAAGATTTGATTGCTGATGGCCGACTATTCTTGGTAACTGATATTTCTATTGTATATTCCCGTGCCCAGCACGGGAAGTTTTAATCTATACAATTTATTTTGTGCATTTAGTGCACAAACTAAAGAATGCATATGCAATCAATTTTTTTATCAATCTTTATGATAGCTTTTTTTTTAAAATAGAAAATAGAAATTATTCTTTTATGTATGTAGAAAAAAATTAGAAAGATTTTATGTATGTAAAAAATTAAAAGAATTCTATATACATCTAGATTTATTGAAAAGAATTCTATTTACATCTAGATATTTTGATTGAAATAACCATAATGTAAAAACAAAATATAAAATAGAAATGTTAATATATGTATGTAGAAAAAATTAGAAAGATTGCATGCATCTAAAACAATTCTATTTACATCTAGATTTTTTTAGAATGGAAAAAAATGGATAATAGAAATATCAGTTGCATGTTTGTAGAAATAAATTAGAAAAACATGTATCTAGAAATTAAAAAGATTCTATATGTGTCTAATTTTTAGATTTTACTTTATTCTAAACTAATTATTGATGGATATATATTTTAAAAATATTTATGTAGTTTAAAGTTTAGATTTTAATTAATTTGTATGCAAATAGGAAAAAGAATAAATATTATATATATATGTAGATTAATTTCTATTTTTAAAATTTACAAGTAAATGAGTACTTTATTCATTTAAAGTAAACAAGTTTTTAAGTAATATATTTTTATTTTAGAAATATATTAATCATAATGTTCATTTATTATTACTTATTTAATATACTTACTCTCAAATCTAAGACAATAGAAATGATATTTTATTAACTTTGAAATAGGGAAGTGTTAAGCAAGTTCATTTACAAAAATACCAAAAATATATTTGGTCTTTGATCAAATTGGAGTTAATATTAGAAATATAAATATGATCATTAACAATTAAGCTAAATTAAGTTCAAAACAATAATGTTATTTAAATTTAAATAAATTTTTTTGAAAAGAATTCCATTTACATCTACATATTTTGATTGAAATAACCATAATGTAAAAACAAAATATAAAATAGAAATGTTAATATATGTATGTAGAAAAAATTAGAAAGATTACATGCATCTAAAAAAATTCTATTTACATCTAGATATTTTTAGAATGGAAAAAAATGGATAATATAAATATCAGTTGCATGTTTGTAGAAATAAATTAGAAAAACATGTATATAGAAATTAAAAAGATTCTATATGTGTCTAATTTTTAGATTTTACTTTATTCTAAACTATTTATTGATGGATATATATTTTAAAAATATTTATGTAGTTTAAAGTTTAGATTTTAATTAATTTGTATGCAAATAGGAAAAAGAATAAATATTTTTTATATATGTAGATTAATTTCTACTTTTAAAATTTACAAGTAAATGAGTACTTTATTCATTAGAGTTAGTAATTCTAACAAGTAATGAGCTATTATTTCGGGGATTCTTTTTTAATATTTAATTTGGAAGTTTGTAACTGCTCCCAATTCTTTTTTATTGACAAGGAATCTTGGCATATTCCCGTGCTGGGCATTTGTGCTGCCATTGTAACTTAGTTTTATCTTAGCATATTAATTATTAAAAACGAATTAATATGTTTCATATATATTCTTGAAATCTGCTCCGACAAGACCCAAATATATGCACCAATCAAATTAACATAAAATAATTTTAATGCTTTTTAAACTTTAAATTTGTGTATATAAAATTACAAAGAGATTCTATAAGTTGAATAGAAGATAATAATAATAATAAAATACTCCCTTCTCACTGACAAATAATTGAGATAAATGATATGAGCTTGACCATTATTGATCGTTCGACAACCAAGGGGTTTATTAGTAATTATTAGCCCTGTGGTCTAGTTCTCATCCTTCTTTCAAATCATTTACATTATTTCAAATAGTTAATGTGCATTGTCGATGGTTTAATGGATACGTTCATAATACTTGGTGCCTTGTGGGATTACCAGATTCACATCATCATTCCATCACTTCCTAGATGATATTAAGCCTCTATTGAATTATATTGAACTTGCATGTGCATAAATTCCATTTGTAAATTAGATTGTGAAAGCAATGATGGTCCATCTGTCCATTTTGTGTCCTTACTGTGCACTATTCAATTAGAAACCTGACCATCAAGCACTCTCATTTTGAAAAGAAATATTTTTGAATCAAATATGCAGCTTGGTATTGAAAAATGTATACACTTCAGATTGCCAAAATATACACAAAGGGTATCGGACGCGGGTGTTATCAAGGTAACAAATTAGCTTTATGCTGGCTGCTTCTATCGTGAACTGAATTTCCACATGGTATTTTGATGCTCGCGAAATACAAGCCCTTCAACATTAGACGTGTGCCTTTCACCATATATATTTCTTCACGTTGCTACATTTTCGTATGGTATGATTCTTGGAAGCATTCTGCAAAGGTACAGGCTAATCTTCATAAAACAAAATACCAAAGACAAAATAAAGTCTAATTTATTTATTTTTTCACATTCACGAAAACGTACTGATCAAAGCTGAAATTTTTAAAAAAATTCATGATGTTTCCGATCTTTTGAGAATTGGTGAACTGTACACTTTCCATGGAAGATATATAAATAATTATTGGAAGCATTCTGTCAAATAGTTCACATGCTTCCACACCAGTGTATATCAAATATTATCAACCTTAGTTATTTGTTCTCTTTAAATATACACCTTTGTAATTAAATAATATTTATTTGAGGGATATACAATTTGATCTATTATTGAGAAATCTCTATAAAATTATATATATTATTATGAGTCAAATTTGTCTTTATTTATATAATTTATATCTAAATTTGTGTCCTTTTGATCTCTATAAAATCATAAATATTAGTATTTATTTTTATTTAAATTCATATGATTTACATTTAACTTTGTCTCCTTTTGACAAATAGTGGTTTCTAGGTATATGGAACCTTTTTACAATTGTATCAAAATAAAATCTATTCATTAGCGGAATTCCAAATAGAAAGACGAGTTAATATTAGAATGATTTAATACATTCAGATTTATTATTTTGATACTAAACCAATGGCATGAAAGCATTAGGCTATACATTGAAAATATAATGTTGAAATACTATTAGTTAAGAATCTAATGCAATATGCAATTGTCTAGTCAACACATTAACACATTTTAAAATTCTATATCAAGAACATCTATCCATGGGAACAAAACATCACACAAGGCAACATAGTATATATATCAAAAATTAATAAAAATAAAAATAAATTGGATTAGTTTTAAAATAAAAATGCTAAAATATAAGGAGAGGAGAAGAAAATCAATCTTTCATGTATTTAGGGGAGAAAAAACACCTCGAGTTTGAGAAGAGGAGAAAGGGGCTAGCTACTTGGGAGTTTGATAAGTCAATTGAAGCTTTTTCTTACCCTTTCAATCTTGATCAATAGTTAATTAAAAAAAATTCAAAAAAGTATGTGCAGTTAACCTTTACTTTTCTATGTTTACAAATAAAATAAGAGAATAATAATTTGTAAGGCATTAATTCCTAGTGTAAAAGATAAATACCCTAGTGTGCATGATAAGAGGAAGGTGTTCTAGCTCCACAATTCTAAAGGATATGAACTTGACAAGAATATAAAATAACAAAGAAAAAGATGAGAAAAAATGCCAATTGATTTTTAATGCAAGAAACAAGGATCATCATTAGGCCAAGGTGTAGAGGAACACTCAAATGTCATAATGTCTCATTAAATGTTACAAAATGTTCTCTCTCTTTTTTTGGGAGTCCTAAATAATGTATAAGCGATGATCCCAAATATTTGAAGCATAAGATGAAAGCCTAATAATCATTCAAAATGCAAAGGTAATGAGAGGACTTTGAAAAGTTAGAAAAATGATAGTTCTATAGGAAATTTTGAATCTTAAAACAACACAAACAAATATAAACTAGATATTGTATGACTAAATACTTGAAGAATGAAAGCATGTTTGATGATGTGATATACAACACTAGCTAGGAAGTAAATACTTAGAACTTTATACAATGGGAACAATACATAGACCTTATAGAAAACTAATATAACAAATGCAAAATAACACAATCATAGCATTAGAATTGAACAAAATAAAGTTAAATTAAAATATTACCAATCTTTCAAACATTTTATTTTTAAATTTTCTATTATCTTTTTTAATTAATAATTAAACATATTTCATCAAAGATAAATAAATTAAAAGTCATAAATATGTACATTTTATCATATATAAGGTGTCTAAACTATGATTCGTACATCAAGATAAAACTCATCTGACGATTATTGGTTTGGGCATTCACGAGATAAAACTTCTTTCCTGTTATTTGATTTTGATCTGCTCCATTCATTTTCTAATCCACCGTCATGTTGACTTGTTCTGCTTCACTCATTTCATGCCGTCTCATTCTTATTTAATCTCACTTTCCCTTCCTCATTACTCACTCTTCTTACTATATGCATTAAACCTTTGGTATTTACCTGCATTTCTATTTGTTATTTTTCTATTTTTACTTCCAGTGGTAGAGATTTTATAATTTGGTGAAATTTTGATTGTTGTGATTTTATCTCATTCTCATGCTATTCACAGATGATAAATGATGAGCGGCTTAAACATCAGACACTAATGCTTCATTCCTAGAGTAAAAGTGTTAAATAGTCAAAGTTTGACTTACTTTTCCAAGCTTAATTTCGTGGTTAGTGTGTGATGTTTAAGGCTGGCCGATAAATGACAATGCTAAGTGCCTGCCACACGAAAGAGATGCTCTTCTTGCTTTCAAGAACCACTTACATCCTTCACATCTATTGCATTCATGGGAAGGCTTTAACTGTTCTTAATGGAGGGGAGTGAAGAATGTTGTCAAACTTCATCTTGCAAATAATGTGGAGAATGTGTATAGTTTTGTGGATGATTATTGGGGTAGCCCATTTAATGGCATACTTGCTAGAGAGTTGTTCCATTTAAAACAGTTGAAGCATCTAGTGATGCAGAGATAAATGCAATGAAAGCAAACACAACCGCAATAGGAACCAGGACTAGCAAGAGATAGACAATAAAATTCTTCTATTTAATTTATCAAATGAACAATACATACACTGGCTCTCCTACATATTTCTTCTCCCTGTAATTTGTATCCAAAAAAATTTCTCTCCAACTTGACCTAAACCTAAAACTCTACTTATACTTGCTGAGACGGTCTACAAAAAAATTCTAGATTATCGCAAAATAGGAAAAATAGTCTATAGAATACTCTAGATTGATATAGAAATGGGAAGAAAAATCAAGATAAATTTCTGAAGTTAGCTTGTGCATAAAACTTGACCTAAATACATAAAACTTGACCTAAATACTTTATATAAAACTTTGACCTAAATACTTTATATAAAATTATGGCCTAAATACTTTATGTGGGTGCTCCTGCACCATACTCCTGGGGACAATAGAATCCAAGTCCCTTGGATTGGCCTTCCTCTTTTGTGCCTTCCAATTCTTTGGTATTTGTGGTTTGTACTCTTGACCAGTATCCAAATCAACTATCTTATGTGCATAAAACTTTTTCATATTCAGATGGAACTCGTGTAAACCTACCATGAATGGATTAGGTGGAACCTCATTGAATATGACTTCACCAATTTGGGTTACTGTAGCAATTGCTATGTTCTTTGATGTGATGTCTTTATGCTGCAATATCTTCATGCTTGGAGACAAATTCATCACTATTGGAGACTCCTCTATCCTCTTAGCTTCATCACAAGTCTTCTTCCTTGCTGCTAGTATCCTTTTGATAGGCAAGACCACCTACTTTCTTAACTTCAAATGCCATTTCTTTGTTGCATTAAGGACCATCACATCCATCTCTTTATGAACCATTTCATCACAATGCTCATTGAGCATTTCAACCTCTTTTCTATCTTCAAGAACTTTGATATCATAAATTTCATCAAAAACATGTTGTTGCTCACCTTGTATATTTGCTTTTCTATGTTCATTTGGTATGTCAGCATCGATCTGTCCATCTGGTATATCAGCATCAATGTGATCAGGTTGTTCTTTCAATGAACAACTCTTCTCTTCCAATGTATCAGTATAGGCTTTTGTAATCTGAATTGGTTGATGCTCTACATCTTTATTTTCTTTTTCCATATTTTTCTGCAATTCCTCTTTTAGTTGCACTAAATTTTCTTTGTTCTTTCTCAATTCCTGCATTAGGAAATCCATTCATTCTTTTATCTCTTGATATATTATGGCTTCCTCTTCTCTTTTATTCTTTTTCTCTTCTGCTCTTTTCCTTACTTCTTCCTTCTTATTATGAAAATCCCAATATGAAACCCATGCATTGAATAGTATCTTCTGATCACCAGATAAACCTCCTCTTGTGATCATTGTCTCTTATTTAGGTTCTCTCCACTCAACCTAGTCTTTTGGTCACACTTACAGGTTCTTTCCTCAACCTGTCACAAAATCTAATTCACCTTAGAAGCTAAAAGTTTTCCCCAAGCTTTTCCCAAGTGCCTTAGGAGCTTTCCCCAAGCTATGATACCAAAAATGATGTAGAGATAAACGCAACGGAAGAAAACACAACCGCAATAGGAACTAGAACTAGCAAGAGATAGACAATAAGGGGCTTTCTAATGAATGGTTCATAAGGCACAACACTTGGTGAAGGTTTTTCAAATGGGGTTGCAAGCTTTGGGTTTAACTATGGAGGAAACTCTGTAGTTAAGCGCGCTCAGGCTAGAGTAGTACTGGGATGGGTGACCTCCCAGGAAGTCCCGGTGCTTCACCCCTGTGAGCATCACCTAGATCCAATGAGTGCTAAGTGTTCCATTTATTCTCATGAGAGATGGATTCATGTTGAATCACTACTCATGAAACATGGGTCATCGAGTTTGACTCAAAATCACACAGTTAAATCCTGATATTCATATCACAATTTGACTAGCTGTGAAAATTATCTCCTACTTATCAATTGATGAGCTTAAGGGGCTTTCTAATGAATGGTTCATAAGGCACAACACTTGGTGAAGGTTTTGCAAATGGGGTTGCAAGCTTTGGGTTTAACTATGGAGGAAACTCTGTAGTTAAGCGCGCTCAGGCTGGAGTAGTACTGGGATGGGTGACCTCTCGGGAAGTTCCAGTGCTTCACCCCTGTGAGCATCACCTAGATCCAATGAGTGCTAAGTGTTCCATTTATTCTCATGAGAGATGGATTCATGTTGAATCACTACTCATGAAACATGGGTCATCGAGTTTGACTCAAAATCACACAGTTAAATCCTGATATTCATATCACAGTCTATCTCTTATTATATCTTAACATATATCCTTTAGGAAAAGAGCCACAAAAGATGAATAGTCACAATGACCGTTGGACTTCATATCCCAACCATCTCCTCCCTGAAGGACAACTAGCCAATCATGCATAGAGATTCCCTGCATTTCAATTTCAATTTTCAATTTAACCTTCAGAAGATCTCAGGGTTGCTAGATGAGTCTTCTCCACATTAAATTAGACTCAAAAATATCTTCTCCTCATTTTTTGCAAGATACTAAAAAGAACTCATAACATTCTTCACTTTCCTAAACATCTTTCGTGGACCCATCTCCTTGAGCCTCTTCATAAAATCATTTAACTCTATGATAGTATGGTCATCATACATGCTCTCCATATGTAGTTGGTCTTCAAGAAGCAAATGTAGCTGGAGGATAGCCAAATGATATGTTGTACATTTTCTTATCTTCTCTACAAGTTCAAAAGTAAGTCAAATTTTGACTATTTAACACTTTTGCACTAGGAATGAAGCCTTAGTGTGTGATGTTTAAGCCATTTGCAGGTTCTAATATGAGTACAGTCATGTACTCAATAGCTGCACCTTTAATCGTAGATTTTTTAAAATTCCCCCATGGCATAATTGTCTATCCATTCTTGAGCAGTTAGCAAATTGAAAGTACTTTCTTCATCATTTGACCAAGCTGAAATCCTTTTGTCAGTCTGTTTATCGTATGTAGGCATTGTTTGCAGAGGAGTTGGAAAGGAGTTACCCAAAGTTGTATGGTAGACCAACATGTCTTGATGTTTACAACAACGCATAGGAATATTCCCATCATAGGGTGATTCATTAGAATTTCCAATCACGTGGGATCCCAATTTAGGATACAAATGATTCTCATTGCGGTTTGCAGACTGTGGGACAATACCTTGCATCCTCATTGGAGCAAAAATTAATTGAATTTGAATCCTCAAACTAGCATCTAAAAAATGGTGTTTTTGCTATGTCTGTTGATCTCCTGTGGCTATCCTCAATCTCAAAATTTCCCCATGGTAAAGTTGTCCAATAGTTTTATTTTGTATCAATGATGTAGAATGTGAAGGGCCATGGTTTGGAGGTCCAAATAATCGAAAACTATTATTGTTATCCATTCCTTCACTAACGTCTACAGAGACACTTGTGATAGATTTTGTGGTGAGGACAGGCATAGTGTGCATGTCCACAAGAGACTGAGGACACTCATTTTCCACATGCTCTATAAGCCCCTCCTCAAAATTTCTTGCCATTGTATGTAGAGAGTCTCCATCATGGCTATGTTGGAATATTTATTGCAGATTGATGTTTGCTCTTGGAGCCAAATGCCCACCTACCATCCCTGACGATCTGCACAACAGACAGAAAACATAAATACAGTAGGTGAGATTTTGAAATCGAAAATGAGGGGGAAAATATTTTTCCAAAGACAAAAAGGAATGTTTGATTCATTTTTTTGTAGATTTTCAGAGAGCAAACAGAGAGTTTAGCGTTCAAGTAGAGAGAGAAGTTGCAGAGAAAAGTGATTAGTAGATCCAGTTGTTGCAGAGATAGAAGGAGTTTATTTTGTGACTGTAGTTGCACGTGCTTCTTTGTGTCATCCTGTAAGTTCATAGTTTTTTTGTTTGTTTTGACTTATTGAAGCAGTGATTGCTCCAGGCATTGTAGTATGTAGCCATTAGAGCTGTAAGTTTGAAGTTTTCTAGTTTAAAGTTTTAGGGTTATTTTAGGGTTTTCTGGTTGAAGCCGAATGCTCCCAAATTTTGTAATGTTTTAAATCCAAGTTGAATAGAAAGCAAGCAGGCATACTTGAATCTATTTCTCTTTCTTTGTTCATTGCATTTGAAAAGTTTATTTGAAAGCTTCAAATTCTGGCTCTCTAGTTTTAATGGTGAAAGTTGTTCATGTTATAAATTTCCACTCGGTCAATTCTTGTTAAAGTCTTCATTTTTCGTAGTGGTCACTGAGTTCACTCGGTGCCTTCTTCTACCAAGTTCACTCAGTGCTTTCTTCTATCTAGCTCCACCCTATAGTGGTTACCGAGCTAACTCGGTATCCTTTAGCTACCAAGTTGTTGTTCTTTTGTTACCGAGCTCTCTTGGTAAGGTCTTCTGTCATTCGGTTCCTTTGGTCACCGAGCAAGCAAAATTGTCACTCGGTAATAGCATTTACCGAGCAATAATTTAGGGTGGTAAAATTGATTTTTAGGGTTGTGCAAGCCAGTTCTAGGGTTTGTGTTTTGTGGTTATATTTCTCACAGGCTATGAGCTATGTCCTTTGGCTATGCAAAGATTCGAATTACCTCATCAAATAGACCTCCATTTTTGCCAAATAAACTACCACTTTCACCAAACATATTGCCCATTGGAATTTCCTATGGGGTGTTGTGCATAAATTCATTTTTCTACCAAATCTTATGTGGCATCTCTATCAATATCCTCTAATGATTGAGTGGATAAAAGATGTATGTGTCAGATTGGTGTGGGGTTAATCATATCCCAATTCTATGTCTAAGGTGTTGGAGAGGAACTTGCAATCAATGTATTCCCTTTTTCTTCTATTTCTACAAACCACAACAATAAATCATCAGATTCTTTATTGTCTAACATGCAAACAAATTTTGGATCATGTGTAGCCTTGAGCTCCTAGCTCTCATTAACCTTTTTGAGCTCTATAATCCCCCACTTGTTAAAGGTCTTTAGTTGCCTAGCACCTGAAATCTTCTTGTCATTTCTTTTTACTGAGAGGAAACTTCTCTCTTAGTGAGTCATACATTTTCGCAAGATAAATGTCCTCTGAATTGCTTTTCCCACTATCCTCTTCTTCCTAAAATGAAATTTCTTAAAAAAACTCCCACACTTTTTTAGAGTCATCTTTTTAAATATTCTCTACACAACACAAAAACTCCAACTTATAGCACCCACAAAATAGCTCATCTATTAATAAAAAAACTTTCTTCGTTCAACCGCATAAACCTTTGTTCTTGGTACTCCTCCTTAGTTATAAAAGAACTAGCTTCTTCAATTCCATCCTCACTTTCTTCAACATCTTCCTCTTCAATATCAACTTCATCCTCACTTCAACATCCTAATCTTCAGCGCAATCCAAATTTTCAAGAAATTCTTCGATGATAAAATAGGCATCCTCATCTTCAGCACAATCCAAATTTAAAAGAAATTCTTCAATGATAAAATCTGTATCATCATCTTCTTCCATCTCTACTCTAGCCAAAAATGGCTTTAATACCAATTGTAAATAATAAAATGAGCAGATAAATGGAACATAATACAAAACAAAGTATATGGAAGATAATAGCACAAGTATTTATCATGGTTCATCAAAACTATGTCTATATCCACACTGAAATAGGAAATCACTATATAAATCAATAACTGATGCATATTGCATGACAATCTATCTCTATTTTCACATTTACATATAGCCTTCAAGAAAAGAGCCACAAAAGATGAACAAATACATTAGCTATTGGACTTCATAGCCCAACAAATTGTGCATGAATAGGTTCAATGGTATAGTTCCAAAAGCTATTTTTAATGAAGCAACTTGCCATGTTTCATGATTCAAGATTTCTCTTATAGGAATTTGAGTAGTTATCATTGTTGTTTACATGTGTAGGTTTATTTTCCCTGCAACAATTGAGACATCTAGATTTGAGCTTCAATGAGTTTAAAGGTGAAATATTAGGGTAGTTTGCTTCCTTGCACAACTTAGAGTATCTCAAGTTGTCCTTCACCAAGTTAAATAGTACAATTCCCTACCAATTGGGGAATCTCTCTCAACAAAAAGTTTTAGACCTATCTATTGCAAAGGAGTATGATTTTGGAATAGATGTTTTTTCCTAGGATATATGTATTCCTAGTTAAGAGTATAGAAAAAAGTTGTAGAAATTGAAATACTTGTCCCTTAGTGGAATAGTGTTGAATATGATAGGAAAGAAATTGGAAGCTATCCAAAACCTATCATTCCTAACCCACCTTCACTTGGGTTATAACAACTTTGAAGAACCAATACCATTGTGGTTAGGAAATATGACTGCTTTGGTTTTCTATTGGTTGTCTGAAAGTCCATTATTAAGTGGTTCATTTCCCTTGAGTCTCTCTTGTTTGTCTTCTCTAAAAAACTTTATGTTAGTGGGAGAAAAAAAGCTTATGATGGTGGCTCTTACTATTTTGAAGAAGAGATCCACGTATTCAACAAAGGACCATAAATGATGTATGCTAGTTAAATGATGTTACTTACAACTTGCATTGATCTATTTATACAAATAAACTATCATGAAACATTTCTTCAATAATGGGGACTCATAAAAGTCTTCACGCATTGAACTTATTAGATAATAGTCTTATTGGAGAGATTTCAAGAAGTTTTGGATTACTTGTAGAGTTAGAACCACTTGATCTTTCAAATAATAAACTAAAACGAAGGATTCCAAATGAAAAATTACAAGTTTCATGTTTAAGTTTTTTCATTGTAGCCAAAAAAAATCTTTGTGGAAGAATACCAAAAGGAAGACAATTCAATACATTCAATTCCACTTATTTCATTGGGAAACATGATCTTTATGGATTCACAACTAATAATAATTCATGTAGATGTTGAGAGGTGCCAAATTATAGCATACAAACCCCTCTTCTTGAGAATGAGGATAATGAGGGAGGAGAAATTCCATGGCATTTTTATGTAGAGCGGATGACAAGTGTTTCTATTGGATTTAGGAGATTTTTTGGAATCTTGGCTACAAAAAGGCATTGGAGGAGAAGATTCATTCATTTAAAAAATTGTAAAATTATTATCCTCAAATATTATCATTCTAACACTTTGTAATTTTATTCTAAGTAGACAAATTTTATGTCTTATACAAAATTAATTAAATTCTAAGTTAATTCCTTACTTTTATTATAATATTATGAGTAGCTCATCAATAAAATACAAGTAAAATTTTAATGGTTTGAAATTTTAAATTAAAATTCCAGGTAATTGTATTCAACATAGACATACAAATATTCAATTTAGTATTTACATGAATATATTTTAATAGTAATATTTTATATTTAAGAAAAATAAAATTGTCAACTGATTCTTAGAATGTGCATTCACTAAGTGAATCATTTAAATATTTCATTTATTTTTTTTAACTTTTTTTGGTATTATTCAAGAATAAGTGTGTTATTGAGGATTAAAGATATCCTAATAGAAAAAAAAAAAAAAAAAACATACGTTGCACACGCCTTAAAGCCAAGATAAAATAATTTTGGTGTTATGCTTTTAAAATAAAATTAGTAGAAGTTATTTGTTGTAATTATGTTTGTAAATATTAATACTAGAAGAATATGGGAGTATCTCTAAAGTTTTCAAATCAAACATTATTACCAAAATAATATATCATATATTCAATAAATATTAATATTATAATTCTATTACTAATATATTTTTGATATATGTAAATATGTTGTTAGAGTAATAAAGTTTTCTTTATTAATTAAATCATACTGACTTAGTTATTAAGTCACTTATTATCTCTAGTTTACTTAAGCTAATTTTAGGCATATAATAACTAATTAATTTATTAATTATTATCATACAACTTAGGTTAGTTACCTCTTAATTATAAGGAAAATCTATCTTTGTAATTGTAATATTGATTCACTTTTCATTATATCAATTTCTCTTTCTACTCATCAAGAATGTCTCATCTATGGATCTAGGAATTCTAGCCTCCATAGTTTTTGGTTCTCTCTTTCTATGATAGGTGTTTGTATGCAAGTGGTTCTTGGGAGCTATGGGGTTGATCTTTCATCTACTTCAACATGGTATCAAAGCTTTAGATCTTTATGCCCCTATTTTGTTTGTGAGAGATCTGCCATCAGTTTTCAAATCTAAGTTCTCATTTTGAGAGGGTTTCAATTTTTAGAAGCATTTTGTATTAGATCTCAAGGGTATTTTTGGAGCACTTTGAGCTCAAATAGACATCACCGTTGAGCTCAAAGTGCTCAAAAAACCTCATTTCCATATAAAATATGTCCAATTCAGACACAGTTGAAATATGAGGCAATTTTTTTTTTCACTTAGGCCATATGGACCTAGGCATGCATCACAAGGTCATCATTTTTTTTTATCTTTTTAAAAAAATATCATAAGTATTTATTATAGTTGCTTTATTAAAATGCATGTTCTTTGTGCTTGATTACGATATGCTTGATTGCATCATTATTTTGGAGACTGCGACCTTGTAGCCCTACGAGCCATTTGTCTTGGGCCTAGCTTCACGAAATCCACACTCCATGACTCACATGACCATTAAGGCTTTGATTGGGGAGCTGATTTGATTTGGAGATGACATGGTTTTTTGGGGATGAGCCATCTCGTGGGAATGCTTGGGGGAAGTAGATTTTTTGGGAGCTCTGTCGACACTTTGATTGGCGGCCTTTTAGATCAACAAAGGTTTACCACTTTATTTAGTGGTTTTTGAAGGCATACCATCTTCTATCAACACATTTTATTGGCCTTTTCTTTGTTTTTGGTGGAGTGTACTTGGGCTTGGTGTGCATATGGACCTTTTCCTTGGAATTTCCTCACTGTCAACTATGACTTTGGCCATGTGAGCCAGTTATGGGCCCAATTAGTGGCAAACTTTTTGGGACCACATGTTCATCTTCTATGACACACATAGAGGGTGTGTTGACTACAAGTCAATGCCCATGTAACTGCCACTTTTTGTAGAGGTTTATTGGGCCAACATTTTTGGTAGAGAAGGGTGATTTTTCAAGCATCAGTGATTTTTTGGGTGCGTTTATAGCCTCTCTACCACTAGTTTTTGTGCCCCCTCCTTGTGTCTTGGGTGAAAGTTTCAACATGTATGAATTTTTTGGAAACACACTTTGGTGACTGCCCATACTTTTTGGGCCATTCTATTATAGCACATGAGATTATTCATGTGTGATTTTGGGTGCTATCCTTGGGACCACCTCTATCCAAGTGGTCACTTCTATTTGCCACCATGGAAAGCCTTTGAGAAGGTTTTGATTATGCCCTACTTCATGGGCCAGTTGACACTTAGCTTTAATGCATTGGCAATGAGTTCATGTGATTTTTTGGCAATTGTGCATTTTTCTTGCATTATTTGTTTCCACACATGCGATGGTTTCACAAGGTAGTTTTTCCTTGTTTGGCGGTTTTGGCACTCAAGGTGCTTTAAAATTATTTTTCCATCATATGCAAAAATTTTATCCACCGAATTTTTTTCACCATTGACTCTTTGTTTTGGCTTGTTCCTAGTAACCAAATAACTATTTTAGTAGGGGTAATTTTTCTCACATTTTTTTCCTTGACAACCATTTGACTGTCAAAATTATGCTCATCACTTGTTGATGTCAACATTGCATCAATGCTCCTGTCACCCCTTCATGCTCTATTTGGACCTACGTTTAGGTTTTTACTCATATCCCGAGCATATAGAATTTTTTTTCCATAAACAAGATATCGCCAAAAAGATGGTTCTAAGAAAGTTAGAATGATATAGGTAATTTTCAGTTTGGATGCTTTTTTTTAACTTTTTCTACTACCAAAGTTAGGAGTCCCATTTTGCACTCCAAGGGACATATCTCGAGCATCCAATCACTGATTTGAGAATTATTTATATCTTTGGAAAGGTCTTTTAGAGCTCTTTCTAGTGATGTTGGTTGTCATTCCAAATACTTCTTTAGGCATATTCTATTCAGTTTTTTGCATTTTTACATTTTGGTGAATATCTTAGTTGTTTCAGGTCTAGGGATCAATTTCATTGCTTCAAATGATTTTTCATGGGTTGTACTATCTATTGCATTAGTTTTATGTCTCTTCTAGTCTATTTAGACATGTAATTTGTATGAATTCTTACAAATGCATTGAGATTAAGTTCTATATTGCATCTGTATTTTTCTTTCAGTTGTTTTTCCTTCATTTGCCTTATGATTTGAGTAGTGCCATCTGAGGACACTCATATAGATTCACCATATATTGTGCCTTACTGTACATGCACTACTCTAATTAAAGTGCCATAGGGGGTTGATTTTTTTCCTTTGTTTTCCATCTTCCTTTGTCCAATGAGTTTCCCTTCTCTGACATTAGCCACATGACGTGTTTGAGATTGGTCATCTTAATACACACCAATGTACTCTTTTGTGCATCATGGTTGTGGTTCCTTGACATGTACTTTTGGCTTACTTTTCCAATTTCCTATCACCTCATCATTGTCTACATTAGGTGGGGTTCTTCTGTTGTTTCTGATGCTTTCTTGGTTTGATGGAGTGAGCTATGCATTCTATCTTTGTTCCTATGTACTAGGTGAACACATGCATTTTGGTGAGATGGATCATTGACCATATAGAAATTCTTCTTTTTGTTCCTATTTTGGATGCAACCTTCCATGTTTGATTGATCAACTCTTCAAGCTTTGGTGTTTTATGTCATTTGTATCTTTGAGCTTAGATGTTTTCCTTTGTGGGTCTCCTGATTCAATGCAGATTATAGTCTTCTCTACCTAGCCAGATTCTATTTTAGTGGAGATTCTTTAGATCAATAGTTACTTTTGATAGAGCTTTGGAATTTTTGCATGCTTTAGTGGTGTTCTTTATGATAATATTTTGTTCCTATCTTCTAGGACATTCTCTAGTTTGGAGGATTCTTCAATCCTTCACTAGTTTCTTTTAGCCTATTTTCCATCTCTTTTTGGAGTAGGGTTTTTTCCCATATGGTTTTATCTATATATGCTCTTTTTAGAGATTTTGTTGTGCTTGGATACCTCATTAGGGTTTATTGTCAGGACCCAAATTTACTTTCAATAATAGTTTCTAGGCTTTTAGCTACACCCTAAGTTTATTTTAAGGGGTGGGGTGGTGTTAGAGTGGTAAATTTTTTTCTTATTTATTAAATCATATTGATTAAATTATTAAGTCACTTATTAGTTGTAGTTTACATAAGCTAAAGTTTAGGCATATTATAATTAGTTCTTTTATTAATTATTGTCATGCAACCTAGGTTAGTTACTTGTTAGGATTTTGATCTCATTTATAAGGACAATATCTCTTTGTATTTATAACATTGATCCACTTTTGATTATAGAAATTTCTCTTTTTTCTCATCAAGAATGTCTCACCTGTGGATCCAGGAATTCTAACCTCCGTAGCTTTTGTTTCTTTCTTTCTGTGATAATTATTTGCATGCAGGTGATTCTTGGGAGTTGTGGGGTTGATATTTCATCAACTTCAACATATGTGATAAAAAAAAGTTAAATATAATACTTTATTCAAATAAAAAATAAGTTAATTTAAGTAATAAATATTTGTTTTTATCTTCTAAATATTTCTAAATTTTATGTTTAAATTACACTAAAATTTAATTTGCTCGAGTGTCTTGAACCAACCTTTTCTAACTAAATCATTAACATGAGTCTTTCTATATTTTTGTTACCTCATTTTTTATGATGACATTTTTGAAAATAGTTTGTTCAGGACACTCTTAAGGCTTTCACAATATAATATATTATTTATTATAATTTTATTGGGTTAATACAGTTCTTTTCTATATGCATAAAATTTTATTAATAAAAGCATATATTCAATTATGAAATCAGTCATCATTCCTCACATTTTAAATCTAAACCATTGTAAGAAAATATCATAAATAATTATTTTGTTTAAAATATTTTTCCACATTTACTCATATTTCCTTAATGTATATCAAGATTTTAATGATAACTTAGACTCAAGATGCTAATAATAATAGTGTATGATTTGATTTTTTTTTTTAAAGTTAATAGAACTTTGTTGAAATATCTTATAAGTATATTAAAATTTCTAAGAAATTAACTATTACCTTTTGTCAAATTATGTAAGCAACTCGTTCAATATCTACTTGACATTACTTAAGTCAAAGTTTATAATTTTCATTATGAGTTTGAATAATTATTTTTTTCATCATAATCTCATATTTCCCTACATACTAAGGTTTCTAAGTATGAGTTCTTCAACTTATAATTAGGAAAAGGAGGTCCTATGAAGTCCTCAAATAATAAATGGCAATACTATGCTGCATGAAAGAGATGCTCTTGTTTCTTTAAAGAACCACTTACAATATCTAATGCACCTCTATTGTGTTCATGTCAAGCCTTTAAGCATTAAATATTGGCTGGGTGCAGGGGTTGGGTTGTGAGAGGCAATGCAACTCTATCAACTCAAAACTTTGTCAATCTTCATCTTGCCAATCATGTGGAGAATAAGGAATATTATTGGGGTAGGATATTTAGTGGTGGACTTGCTAGAGACTTGTTTCAATTAAAAAAGTTGGAGCATCTATATTTTTGGTTCAATTGTTTGAGTGTTTTTGTGGATTAAAAAATGAAACCCCATATCTATTAGCTAGATGATACAATCAATCATAAAGAAAAGACATAGAAAAAATAAATAAAATAAGAAAAAATACTTTGTATTTATTTATCAAAAAATTCTCTATAAATACATCTTTTTATTACTACAAAGAGGAATTATAAAGACATTTATATGAAGAAAACAATACCTGAGAAAATAAACAAGATGCACATGTACCTAGATAGATATTTATTTGCATCTGCTATAAAAACATACATAATGAACAATTATTTTTTCCTAGACTCTTTATCCACACCTTCTCCCTCATATTCTAAAATTTCTTCTACATTCACATTTAATGAAGAGATAATTTTTCTAAACTTCTTTGTGCTAAGGTTATTGCAAGCTATAAACACTAAAAGAAATGCATCCAACATATTATGACTCTTCCTCTTTTCATGTATCATAGATATCATGATCACTCTAAGAATAACTATAAAGTTTTATATTACAAAATCAAAAATCTCATTCATAATGATATTTTTTGTATATCATCTTGCAATGAGATTTTTTTTCAATAGTAAAATTTTAAATTAATATACAAGCCTCTATTATGTTGGTCAAAAAATTTAACATTGTTTTACTACTCCTTGGGGTATCTTTGTTATGTATTCTGTAGTACACTTTTATTCTAGTCCAGCACCACTCAACATACTCCTAGCCTTTTCCTTCAGGGACATATTCATTCTTTTTGCAACTCCATTCTATCATGGAGAATTAGGAGTTGTCTTCCCTCTTTTAATACCACAAACTTTACAAAATGTGTCAAAATCATTGGAGCAAAATTCACCATCATTGTCAATTCTCAAACATTTTATTTTCTTTCTAGTTTGCAACTCAATCATTGTTTTAAATTCTTTGAAATGACTAAAAACTTCAGCTTTACTCCTAAGGAAATAAACCTATGTTCTTATACTAAAATCATTAATGAAAGAAACATAATAGACTAATCTACCAATAGATGAAACATAAACTAGACCAAATACATCCAAATGGATTAGATCCAAAATACATGAGGACTTATGAGAACTCAAGTAAAACTGAATGCAGTTTTGTTTACCATAGATACAATTCTCACAAAAATCAAATTCAATATTGCAGTCATTCAACCCATCAAAAATGTTCTTATTTTTCAAGGTTCGTAGACCCTTCTCACCTATATGGCCGAGTCTTCGATTCCATAACATAGTCTTCTCTATAGGAAACTTTGATTCGGAAGATAGAGCACCCTTGGGTACCCAAAAACTGTGACCATCTATTGAAAGACAAACCCTTTCCTTCTCCAACAAAGTAGTCCTCTTCACAATCTTATCAAAAGTACTATTGCACTCAATTGTGAATGCATCAAGCTAGTAAAATATACCAAATCTACTTCCTCTTGCTATTACCATAGCACCTCTCACCATTTTTACAACTACTTCAGAAAACTGTGCATGTACACTTGCATACATTAGCTTATTGGGTATGTGTAGGATCATGATGTGGCAAAAAGTGGCAGTGTGAAAAGCATGTAGTTTTGAAATGCCTAAAAGCATTTCAAGATGTGCTTTGACATTTTTCCCACCCATCCTGGTACCAAACAAAAAATGTCATACCTTGCCTAATCAGGTGTCCGATTTGAGAATTGGTATTTGATTTGAGAATGAGTATTTGATTTGAGAATGGGTATCCAATTTCGGAACGAGTATCCAATTTGGGAACAAGTATCTTATTTGAGAATAGGTATCCAATTTGGGAACAAATGTCCAATTTGAGAATGGGTACCTAATCTATGTTCCCAAATCATGGTGCCAAATTCAGATGTAAAGGGAGTGGGGACCAATTTTTAATATAAATATTGATTTTTATTTACCAAACTCAAATGGGGGACGAATTATTATATATAGTAACTAAAATTTGTTATATAATATTAAATATTAATAATTATTTATTACATAATTATTTAATATATAGTTATTACTTATTATATAAAAATATATTTATTATATAATTATTATATATATATATATTCTTTTTTCTTTTTTCTTTTGAGGGGTAAACACTTTGACCTGGAGCTATGAACCAATGAGGCCACAAATGGGGGAGCTCATCTCCATTAGATTTGAACCTTGATGGCAAGGATAACAACTCAAAAACATAACCATCACAAGATGCCACTATTGGTATTTATTTTATATATAGTTACTACTTATTATGTAGTAGTATATGATTATATATCATATATATTATTATTATATATTATATATTACTAACCTAAGTTAATAAACTATATGATGATGTATGTTTCTAAGTGTCCCTCTAGGGACATAAACGTGTTCCAATGAGTCTAAATGGGTCATGGGATACCCTAATTATATATCAGATATATTATTATTATATAATATATATATTAGTAACCTAAGTTAATAAACTATGTGATGATGTCTATTCCTAGGGGTCTCACTAGGGACATACATGTGTTCTAATGAGTCCAAATCGGTCATAGGATATCTTATGACCCATTTTGACCCATTATACAACAACATATCTTTCTAATGGTCAAAGGATGCCTAGGGACGTACATCTTGTGTTTCAATGGGTAGAAAGGGGTTATGGAGTATCCTATGACCCCTTTCGACATAATACATGATAACATATATTCCTTAAGGTACTAGGACCCTTATAGACACATATGTTATGTTCTAATGGGTCAAAAGAGTTCATAGAGTATCTTATGACCCTTTGAACCCATTACAAGACAACATATATTCCTAGGAACCTTTGTTGTCATGTAATGGGCTAAAAGGGGTCATAGGGTATCTAATGACCCCTTTTGACCCATTGGAACACAACATATTGTTGGATAATGTTGTCCATGATGTCACACAAATGTCATATCAGTCATTAGTCTCAAGTTCACCGAGCTTAGACAGTCTGCAATGCAATCTACAATGCCAACCAAGCTCACTCGTTCATCGAAGGAAATATGGAAGACAGTGTTAATTGAGCTAACTCGGTCAACAAAGGAAAGGTGAAAGACATTGTTCACTGAGCTCACTCAGTCAATGAAGGAAATGAGGAAGTCAGTGTTAACCGAGCTTCACTCGGTCTCCAAAGGGCAGTTTCCACCGAGCTCACTCGGTCATCAAAGGAATCATGGAGAAGTTAGTGTTAACCAAGCTTCACTCGATCTCCAAAGCGTAGTTTCCACCGAGCTCACTCGGATATCTCAGGAAACTCAGTACTTACTGAGTTCTCTTGACGATTGAAGGATTGTCATGAAGTCTGTTGTATTAACTGAGCTCAGTCGGTTAACACAAGAATTATTTTCTAAACAAAGTTCACCATGCAGGGTCAGCCAGTATAGGGATTTGCTAATTAATTACTTCTAGCCGATTGTTCTAATTGTTTTTTTAGTCAGTGATTTGAGCCGACTAAGATAATCTGAAAGGTATATATGGTCATTCAAGTTATGAATTAAAGTGTGTGTGATTGTTAAAAAGAAGTTATGAATGCGAATTATAGTATGAAATGAAAAGGTGAATGTTGAGAAAAGGCTGATGAAGGATCAGATGTGTTGAAGGAGCTATAAAGTTGTATTTGATCAGTAATGATCCAGTCAAGCATAATAGAGATCTGCAATTAGCAAAGATAAGTTGCACATTATATCAGGTCACTTCATTGTTCTTTCTAACCATTGTAACAGTGAATTCAAAATCTCTTAACAGAGTCGGTTTAACAACCATTCTATAAATCCTCTAACAAGGTGACAGTTCAGTTGAATTGTTCTAAAGACCTCTAGCAAGGCCACTCCTAATAGGGTGATTAAATCCTTTAACAGGGTCACACCTAATAGTGTGTTTTTGTAACCTTTAACAGGGTTGGCTCCTAATAGGGCTCACTTTAGAAGAGTGAAAAATAGTATCTAGTTACATTGGTGGTTTTTCCCATATTGGGTTTCCACGTTAAAACTGGTGTCTCTTGTGTTCTTAATTGCTGAATTACTTTGTGCATGATAACATATCAGTTCTTAATATTTATCATTTTTTGCATTATCAAGTTTCAACATTTTATCAGATCAAGGGTATATTCAGACATCTTAGGGACTGTGGAAAGTTTTTGTAGTAACTAATTCACCCCCTTCCCATCTCAGTTACTCTATTCTCTTTTCCAACAATTGGTATCAGAGCTTTTGGTGCTTGCAAGAAAAGATTTCAAGGATCTAAGCCAAAGATCAAGATGTCTTACAGAAGAGAGATTGCAAAACTCAACAGAGATAACTTCTCTGCATGGCAAGGATTGATGAGACTTCATCTGGCTACTGTTGGTGATACTGGACTAAAATACCTTGAAGAAAAATATGAAGAACCTCCTGGCACATTGTCTGTCAATGACATTGCTGAAAATAAGACTCACAACAATATGATGATAGACATAGCATCTGCTCTTAGTTATGAAGAATTTGATGACATTAAGGACTGCACAACTGCCTTTGAGATGTGGAACAAGCTAAAAGAGATCTATGGAGCAGATGATAATGTAAGAAGAGCAAAAGAAGAAAGTCTAAGAGGACAATTTGATCAAATGAGGATGAGAGAGGATGAAAACATTGCAAAGTATGTTGAAAGAGTTAAAGCATGTGTAAGTGCAATCAGAGCATCTGGAGGTGATATCAAAGGAGAAACAGTTATAAGAAAAGTTCTCAGAACCTTGCTTCCCGTTTATGCAATCAGAGTTTTTGCAATTCAGGAAAGAAGGTGTGAAGCAAATCATCAAATAAATCTTGAGGCCATAGTTGGAAGACTAACTGCATTTGAACTAGATAACTTTGACAACTATGTTCCAGCCTCCAAGAACATTAAATCAGCATTTCAAGCCAAGCTCTCACTCAAGGAGAAAAACAAAACAGAGAAGGAATCTCAATCAGAAAGTGAAGATGAATCAAGCCAAAGTTTAGACAGTGACCTCGAAGTGATTGAAGCTCTACTAGCAAGGAAATATTCTAGAGGCAGAGGAAAATACAAAGGTAAAGTTCCTCTAATCTTTTTTTCTTGTGAAGAAATTGGTTATATGGCAGCAAGGTGTCCAAACAAGCAAAACAATGATGAAAAGAACGATTACAAATGGAATAGCTAAAAGAAAAAATAGATCCATCATGGATTGTGCAAGATCCCTGATGATAGAAAAGAACATTGCTATCAAATACTGGAAGGAAGCCATCAGCACTGTAGTTCATACCTTAAACCGAGTACAGTTGAAGAAGGACTCATTCAAAACTCCCTATGAATTATGGTATGGCTACAAACCCAATGTAAGTTATCTGAAAGTATTTGGAAGCAAATGTTATATTTTGAAAGAATCTAGAAAAGGAAAATTTGATGTAAAAGGTGATGAAGGAATATTTTTAGGATATTCTTGCAAAAGCAAAGCATATAGATGTTTAAATCTATCCACTCACAAAGTCATAGAAAGTGCACATGTGAAAGTTGATGAGTTTGCAGACAAATTTGAAGAAGAAAGCAAAAAGGTACCTGAAGATTACTAAAGATTTGTTTACATTGAACCAGATACTATACCAAGCATACCGTTCACTCAAGAATCCTCAACTCCCGAGTCATCAGTAACCGAGTTACAAATAGTTAAAACCGAGCCACAACAACTTTCAAACACTACCAAGCAAGTGTCTACCGAGTCTGAAGCGCACGAGCCAATTCTTACCGAGCCAGAATAGCCTGAACATGAAATTGAAGCACAAGGAGATAGCAATGAAACTCATTCAAGAGGCAAAGAACATGTATTAGCTAAATATGTCAGAAGACATCATGCACCAGATTAGATCATTGGAGACAAATCTGAAGGAACCTTGACAAGAAGCAAGCTGAAAAATACGTGTTTACTTGCTGATTTTGAACCTAGAAGCATTAAAGATGCATTAGCAAATGATAGTTGGATTGAGGCAATGAACGAGGAAATAGAATAGATAGAGAAGAACAAGACGTGGACTCTTGTACCCAGGCCTAAAAATAAGAATGTACTTGGAACCAAGTGGATATTCAGAAACAAGTTGACTGAAGATGGTAAGGTATCTAGAAACAAAGCTAGATTGGTATGCAAAGGATACTCTCAAGAAGAAGGCATAGATTATGGAGAAACCTTTTCTCCTGTTGCAAGATTGGAAGGAGTTAGAACCTTACTTGCATATGTTGCTCACAAAGGATTCAAATTTTATCAGATGGATGTCAAGTCAGCATTCCTCAATGGAATACTAGATGAAGAGGTTTACATTGAACAACCTGATGGTTTTGTTGATCTAGATAAAAAGAACATGGTCTGCAAATTACACAAGGCATTGTATGGTCTGAAACAAGCCCCTAGAGCATGGTATGAAATATTGCATAACTATCTTATTCATATTTGTTTTCAAAGAACTAATGATAACAGTAGCTTGTATATAAAGGAAGGACTAGATAATAAGATTG
This sequence comes from Cupressus sempervirens, assembly GCA_028749045.1. Classification (NCBI taxonomy): domain Eukaryota; kingdom Viridiplantae; phylum Streptophyta; class Pinopsida; order Cupressales; family Cupressaceae; genus Cupressus; species Cupressus sempervirens. The sequence continues at coordinate 765,600,150 of CM053789.1, read as the reverse complement.
TCTTGGCAGAAATATTTGTAGATGATACTGTTTTCATAGGGCATGATGATCTTTGCAAAGAATTTTCAGAACAAATGAACAAGGAATTTGAAATGTCTATGTTTGGTGAAATAAAATTGTTTGTTGGTATTTAAATTCAACAAAATAAAAATGGCATCTACATCACTCAATCAAAATACATCAAGGAGATATTGAAAAAGTTTGGTATGGAGAACTGTAAACTTGTTGGAACTCCTATGTGTACTGGATTGAAACTTACCAAAGATGATGAATCCAAAGAGGTGGATCAAACATTGTATAGATCTATGATTGGAAAATTGCAATACGTAGTTCATACCAGGCCAGATATTGCCCTTGCAGTTGGTATTGTTGCAAGATTTTCAGCAAAGCCAAAAGAAACTCACCTGATGGAAATCAAAAGAATAATGAGATATTTGAAAGGAACTAAAGATTATGGCTTATGGTACAAATTTGGAGGTAATTTGGATTTGAAAGTGTTTACTGATGCTGATTGGGCAGGAAACCTTGATGACAGAAAAAGCACAAGTGGAGGAGCATTCTTTCTTGGAAAAAGATTGGTTTCTTGGACAAGCAAAAAGCAGAATTGTACATCCCAATCTACAACAGAGGTAGAGTATGTTGCTGCAGCAGTAAACTATTCAAATATTGTTTGGTTTAAGTAGTTATTACAAGGAATGAAGATGGAAATCAAAGAATCAGTTGTCATGTTCTGTGACAATACTAGTGCAATCAACATATCTAAGAATCCAATGATGCATTCCAAGACAAAGCATATTGCAATAAAATATCATTTTGTCAGAGAATTGGTGTAAGACAAGGAGATCAGATTGGAATATGTCCATACAAAGGAACAAATTGCTGACATATTCACAAAGCCTTTACCTAAGGATGCATTTTTGTATCTCAGAGGTAAGTTAGGGGTGATTCCCCTATCTGAAGTCCACTAAAAATAATTTCTAGTGATGCATCAACACATACAAGATTGAAGATCTATCTATTGATGCAGTTTAATCAGAAATCATTCCATATGAATTAGTACTAAAGGTACATTACAATTCACTTAACTTTTGTTGTCTTTGGCATGTGTTGTCAAAGAGGGAGAGATTTACTATCATATCCATCTGAAATTTGTGAGATTTGAAAAGTTTTCCATGGAGTCCCTTAATAGAGGGAGATTATTAAAGGAGGGAGAAGTCTATTATCTTGTTGGACTTATTTTCAAAATTTCATTCTGTTATGACATGTTGTGTTGCCATCAATGCTAAAGAGGGAGATTGTTGGATAATGTTGTCCTTGATGTCACACAAATGTCATATCAGTCATTAGTCTCAAGTTCACCAAGCTTAGACAGTCTGCAATGCAATCTATAGTGCCAACCGAGCTCACTCAGTCATCGAAGGAAATATGGAAGATAGTGTTAACCGAGCTAACTCGGTCAACAAAGGAAAGGTGAAAGACATTGTTCACCGAGCTCACTTGATCAACGAAGGAAATGAGGAAGTTAGTGTTAACCGAGCTTCACTCAGTCTCTAAAGGGTAGTTTCCACCGAGCTCACTCTATCACCAAAGGAATCATGGAGAAGTCAGTGTTAACCAAGCTTCACTCAGTCTCCAAAGCGTAGTTTCCACCAAACTCACTCGGATATCTCAGGAAACTCAGTACTTACCGAGTTCTCTTGACGATTGAAGGATTGTCATGAAGTTTGCTATATTAACCGACCTCAATTAGTTAACATAGGAATTATTTTCTGAACAAAGTTCATCGTGCAGGGTCAGCCACTATAGGGATTTTCTAATTAATTACTCCTAGCTGACTGTTGTAATTGTTTGTTTAGTCAGTGATTTGTGCCGACTAAGATAATCTGAAAGGTATATATGGTCATTCAACTTATGAATTAAAGTGTGTGTGATTGTGAAAAAGAAGTTATGAATGTGAATTATAGTATGAAATGAAAAGGCGAATTTTGAGCAAAGTTTGATGAAGGATCAGATGTGTTGAAGGAGCTGTAAAGTTGTATTTGATCAGTAATGATCCAGTCAAGCATAACAAAGATCTGCAATCAGTAAAGATAAGTTGCACATTATATCAGGTCACTTCACTGTTCTTTCTAACCATTGTAACAGTGAATTCAAAATCTCTTAACAGAGTTGATTTAATAGCCATTCTATAAATCCTCTAACAAGGTGACAGTTCAGTTGAATTGTTCTAAAGACCTCTAGCAAGGCCACTCCTAACAGGGTCACACCTAAGAGTGTGTTTTTTTTAACCTTTAACAGGGTTGGCTCCTAACAGGGCTCACTTCAGAAGAGTGAAAAAAAGTATCTAGTTACATTGGTGGTTTTTACCATATTGGGTTTCCACGTTAAAACTGGTGTCTCTTGTGTTCTTAATTACTGAATTACTTTGTGCATGATAACATATCAGTTCTTAATATTTATCATTTGCTGCATTATCAAGTTTCAGCATTTTATCATATCAAGGGTATATTCAGACATCGTAGGGACTGTGGAAAGTTTTTGTAGTAACTGATTCACCCCCTCCCCCTCTCAGTTAGGGCCCTTAGGAACATATGTTATCATGTAATGGGTTGAAATTTGACCCATTGGATCACAACACACATGATGATAAGGGTCCTGGGACCCACAACAAAATATGTTCTTATGTAATGTGTCAAAAGGATTCATAGAATACCCTATGACCACTTTCTACCCATTGGAATATAAGAGGTATTTCCCTAGTATCCTATGACCCCTTTCTATCCATTGGAACACAACATATATGTCTGTAGGGGCCCTAATATCCCTAAGAAATAACTTGTCATATATTTAATTGAAATGGGTCATAGATTGTCCTATGACCCCTTTTAACTGATTTCAACATAAAATGCTTGTCCCTAGAGGTCTTAGGACCCTCAACAAGAAATTTTTTTATATAAAGGGTCAAAAGGGGTTATAGGATATCCTTTAACCCAATTCAAGACATTAGAACACAACATGTATGTCCCTAGGGGTCCTACAAACCCTATTAATAGGTCAAAATGTGTCATGACATGCCCTATGACCCCTTTTTATGCATTACAACACATCATGTATGTCCCTATGGGTCCTAGGTCCCCTAGGAACATACATAATATGTTTGAATGGGCTAAAAGGAGTCATAGGGCTCCCTATGACCCCTTTTGACCCATTAAATGATAACATATGTTCATCGGCATCCTAGAACACATGAAAATATATCATGTGTTCAAAGCATCAAAAGGGGTCATAGAGTACCCCATGAGCCCTTTCAATACATAATATGAAAATATATGTTCTTAGGGGTACTAAGACCTCTAGGGATGTAAATCATGTGTTTAAATTGGTTGAAAGGGGCCATAGGGTAACCTATGACATTTTTTGATCCATTAAATGATAACATATGTTCCTAAGGGTCCTGGGATCACTAGGAAAATATATCATGTATTCAAATGAGTCGAAAGGGCTTATAGAGTACCTTATGACCGCTTTCAACATATTTCATGACAACATATGTATTTCGAGGTCTTAGGACCCCTAGCGACATATTATAATCATTTATATTGGTCAAAAGGGGTCCTAGTATAACCTATAACCCCTTTCAACACATTTCATTACAACATATGTTTCTAGGGGTCCTAAGACACTTAGGTACATATTATAATTGTTTATATCGGTTGAAAGGGGTAACAGGATAACCTATGACCCTTTTGAAAACATTTTATTATAGCATATGTCTTTAGTGGTCCTAGGACCCCTAGGGAAATATTATAATCATTTATATGGGTCGAAAGGGATCATAGGATAACCTATGACCCCTTTCGACATGTTTCATTACCACATATGTCTCTAGGGTTCCTAAGATCCCTAGGGACAAATTATAATCATTTATATGAGTCGAAATGGGTCATAGGATAACCTATTAACCCTTTTGACATATTTCATGAAAACATATGTCTCTAGGGGTCCCACGACCCCTAGGAACATATTATGATCATTTATATGGGTCAACAGGAGGTATAGGATAACCTTATGACCCCTTTTGACATGTTTCATGACAACATATGCTAGATTCCTTCCACTAGGAAAAGGGTCTATCCTGAGGAGCTCCTCCTCCTACACCCATGTTGTGCCTCATGCTCTAGTAGTTCACCTTGATGTGCAACACAAATTTGGCATATACTTTTATAATAAACTAGAATGACACCTCCAAATTATTTTGTGAAGGTTTGTCAAAAACCAACCACCAATGATCCCAAAATTTCACAAGCATAGCCTCATTTGTGCACCGTTTAATTGATAATTTGTGCTTTTTGTGGTGTACATTTTTATCGATTTTTGGGTCCACAAAAATGTTAACTATATCATCTTTACTTATGTTTAGGTCCAAAATCTCATCATAGTCCAACCCATCATCAAACATGGAATGCATTTTCTCATGCCACTAAAGAGTACCATTTTGTTTATTGCTAAGTGTTTGAATATTATCTAATATGGTGTTTAACATGGATAACATGGGAACCAATGTAGGTATACTATTATATTTTTTTTGTAAACTCCTCAGTTCAGTGAGATTTTTATATATCAAATCTTCAATTCAAGGAGGGTTTTGAGGGGGTAGGGGATTTTTTGGTGGATGGTTTTGAGGGGGTACTAGATTGTTTGGTGAAGGGTTACGAGTAACATTGGTTCTTGGCCTAGTGTAATCATTTGAATTAGCCATACCTATTAAATTGCAAGACAAAATTTCTATTTAAAACCCTAATTTTCAGCAATTTCTATTTAAAATACCTAATTTATAAAAAAGTTCATTCAAAATCATGAAGAAATATGAAAAAAATGTTACTTATATTGCGTACAAGTTCCTATATTTGATACACTAAATGGAGGCAACAAAAACCAATTTCAAATGCAAATGGCTAATTTGATCTTGGCTTTTTTTTAAAAAATTCTTAGTTGCAGGTTTCGAGTATCTGATCCCAAATTGGATACCTGATAATGGATCGGATACTTGATAAAGTTAGGCCCAACCTTCTTCCTTGGTATCAGGATGGGTGGAAAAAATTCAAAGTAGATTTTGAAATGCTTAAACTGGACATTTTCAAACTCCACTTTTTTCACATCGCCACGTTTTGGCACACCATGATCCTACACATACCCCTCATATTAGTGATTTATAAATCCAAATATATTTATTCATGATTTCTTGTAACTTTAATTTTCTCTCCCAAATATTTTCACACCTTCCAAGCCCTAATTTTCTTAGTAATTAACCCTATGTGGACTAGGCCAATCAAGGTCATCCCTATCCTTGGGGATTGATTTTAAGAAATCTCTATGCCCAATGTGAGGGTGTTTCATTTTAGGACTTTACTTGTAGTTGGACTAAAAATATTGAATTGTGAAATTAGTATAAAATATGATCAAATCCCTTCATCTTGATATCTATTTAAAATTTATAAGAAATCCTTTTTTATCAAGAAATTATTGGCACTTTCTAGAGAAATGAAATCAAGTTAATTGAGGATTTGGATTGAAGATCTCAAGGAAATCATCCATTTAATATCTCCAAGTCTTCCATTCTTAAAGATCTATTCAAGAAAAGGAAATATTCTCTCATTGGTGGAAATTTCTCTCTCCCATGGTGGCCAAGAGGAGAATTTCACAAGAAAGAATATCCACATCCATTCTTCTTTCTCCTTGTCCATTGAAGTGATCAAGCATAAATTCATTCACAATATAAGATTAAGCTTGTGTTGATCCATGTATTTGTGAGGACATCCTTTACTCTAAAAAACATCTCAAATCGGAATAAAATAATCTTAATGGGTTTATTAAATCCTAGCATCCACTCATGAGGATTTCTCATGCAAGGTGAATACTTAAATTTATCTTGTTTACATGCAAGCTTTATTTTGTTTCAAGTCTAGTTCCTAGCAATGGTTTGATCAAATAAATACCTTCACCACCAACAATTTCCCCCTTTTCTTGTGTGTAGGAACATGTGTCACATATTTGGATCCATATATTTACAGTTTTAGAACCAATGATCAGATTTCCATAGAGTTCATAAATTTTTATGCCTCTTGGACAAGGTTGGTTTTCTTAGACAAGGTTGAATTTGGTCAACATTTCCTAGAGAATCTATTTTTGTTTTACATTTGGAGTTACATTTCATAGAGTTCCAAATCCAAAATAGCTTCTATTTTTTATTAGTTTTGCCACAATAAAATCTAGAGATGAAGTTACTTCCTCTTCTTGTAGCTTCAAGGCCAGTTCCTTATTTCCACTTTTTTGTTGTATTTAAGTTTATACAGAAGATCTAATATCACATATTGTTATTAATCATTTACTTTGTTAGAACATAAGTATCTTTCATACATTTGTATATCACAATCACGTTCTATCTATGTAGGTAATATCCAAGTCCTTTTTCTAGTTCTTGTATTATCACTATTTCATCATTTTTAGATTTTTCTAATCAAATTTGTCTAAAGGAAGGCTTTTATTCCAATGCATAATAAGAAAATAACTCCACAAAATTAGTGAATGACCTATGTGCCCTTTCACATTTCTTACCATTTATTATAATACAACATGTAATATGTATTTAAGGTATATAACTTGAGAATGTTCAAAGAAATAAAATCAAATATCTTAACTTATTTGGAATATAAATAATTTTATAGCTAGGAAGATTAGGAGATCTTCATTTAGGTATTGGTTTTGTAAAAAATATTTCAAAACATGTAAATTCAATGAAGTTGAAGAGTGAATTCCAGCTGTTTTATATTAACAACATGAATTAAGGAGCTACAAGAGATGTTCAACCTCCAATATCTAAAATCCAAGTCTTAAGGGATGTTATCATTAAAATAATGTTTAATTATTTAATATGTGCACACACAAAAAATATATATGTTATGATTTACATACCACATACATAATTCTTTAAAATATTAGGGCTAGCAACTACTTCTTTTCCATTTCTATGTACTTAAGCCAATGTTGCCCTAGTAGTTTATAACCCTTTTATATATTTATTTGATGTTTGGTAGTGTTCTATTGCCTGATTCAATTAATCCCTTATGATACTTTTAAATATTTCCCTATGAAATATTGCTAAGAAAAAAAAATCTATTTGGAAGGGGATTTGACTACTTTTTAAGGCATTTGAGAAATTTATTCTTAGTCTACATAGAACTATGGGTGTCTATGCATTTATTCTAAACCATTTTATAACAACACACAAAATGATAGAGTTGTGCCCTATCTAAAAATTGTCAAGAATTTACTAATTCTTAGTCTAAAAAGTAAGTTACACATATTAAAATGTAAAATTTGAGTTGTATACATGTTGACCAAACTTATCTTCAAATTTTGTGGTTGTAGAGTTGGAATCTAAACCTTGAGGTCTAAAATATTAATCGGTCTTTAAAGTCCAAATCCTACATTTGATGCAATCCATTTTAATGTGGCAGGAGGTCGAATAAAATCTAAATGTTCAGGTGTTAATTTGGTAGTCTTAGATTATTTATCTTTCCTATTGTGCTTCATTTCCATGTTAGAATAAAAAATTTGAACCTTGAGAAGCATCATTAAGAAGGGATTAGAATTTCACCCTTGATTTGTAGATTGCATCTTGTAGCCCAAATTCTAAAGTTTCTGACAATGTGACTTAAATGCCAAACTCCTAGGGGTGGTAAATTTACTTTTAACCTAAATCCTATGCAAATTTGAGAACATACTCCAATTTTTTAGCCACGCATGTTGTTTTTAGTAATATGAGTTTTTTGTACTTTCTTCCCAAGTCTAAATCAAGAGGGATTATTCCATTTCTTTCCTTCCTTTTGAGATATTTGAGGAGTGGCTCATTACTTGTTTTAGTTGCACAGTTAAGGCTATGGTATAGTTAGTCTTCCAGTTGTATCAATATACTTATGGTATTGATAAGTGTATTAAACATGTCATTATATTATGTCGTCTCATCTTATAGATACAAATGTACAACAATAGAAACCTAGTAGCACATTTATATTAGAAAAAAATGTTTATCTAATTTTATCCCTAATGTGTGAAATAAAAAGTTAAGACATTATATTTAATTTAACCTTAATCAAATCTATAACTTTAAAATAGATTCAAAGGGTGCTTCCTAAAATGACATTGTTCCCTACCTTGAGTATATATTAGATAAAAATGATTTAGAAGTATGAATAATTAATTTTTTAATAAGAAAAGCTGTTATTGTCATGATTAAATTAAGTCATTTAAATTACATGTTATTGTCCATGAAAGATTCCTCTTCGTTCATTGAAAGGAGTAGTTGCAATGAATATAGTATGGAAGACTTTTCATGAGAAAATTTTTGGAGTTGTCTGGTCACAATTACTTCAAATTCTAAATTTCCACATGCAGTTTGACATGCTATATTTCACTCACTTCAAATCTACTCAACCTCAAGCCTCTCTCACCCTTATCAAATATCTATCAATATTTTTATATTGGAAATGATAGATTCATATATATCCACCTTCTTGGGAACAAAAGTTTGAAATTAACAGCTCTATCTGATCAAAGGAAATATACTAGCACTTGCACCAGAGTAGGGTGCAAGTGTATAGCCTAGAGCAAGGTGTGCCACAACCCTCTTCATCTAATTTCTGAATAAATTAGAATTTATTTCATACATAGATTCATTTTCTTGAATTATGAAATTATGTTAACTAATTTAGTTATGTATTGGAGATAATGTGATGGTTGATATAAAAAGAATCAGTTAAATAACTAAGAAAATAATTGTACAATGACTTAGATAGACTTAATAATCAAAAGGACTTTTATAACATGGGGATTGATGGTAATTTGGGGAGATGGGTGACTGTTGTTGGGGTAGGAGTTGTATTCATAGAAAAAGCAATGGCAAGGTGAAGGAAGCATAGTGGAGATGAATTCATAGTAGAAGAAATGGAAGAAACAAATGATCTACTGAGACTTTCTAATTCAGATTGGTTTTTCACTGAGTGGATAGTGAAAAGAAAGAAATCTTCTACCACTAGGGATGACATTATTCACACCCACATTACTAGAAATAACTTGACAAAACTTGGCTTATGGGCAGTTGGGCTTCAACTTTTTTCAAAGACTCATGTTGCAAAATGACTCCTAGTAGCACTCAGATAATACAAGCTTGAAGAAAACATGGTTAGAGCTAAGTGGAAAAGACACTATTTGATTACACATATTGAAACTTGGAAGATGGAAACATGTGAAGGAATCATGGGTCAATAGGTTTCTGGGTTGTTGATAGGGAATATGTCTGACAATTGTATGTTCTATACTTGGATGTGATATCATCGCTAAGAGTTGAGTCCAAGAACATACTATGTTAATGATGGTATTTGGGGAAAATAAGAATGTGGTACAAGACTCAGAGGGAGGGATGACAGAATTGGGGAATAACAACATTGACAGTTGGAGTTGGAAAAAGAAGTGGAGCACACCATTGATTAGGGTTATCAATTAAAACCAACCAGGTTCCTCTTTCTATTTATCTCTATTCCATGTACAGGATATGAATTCCTTACTTGTTTAGCTAGAATTAGTTTTTCTCACATTGAATTAGGGTTGAGTAGTTGTTGCTGTTGCACCTATAAATGCATAGGGGTTTTAGCTTTGTCTAAATGTACATTATTTTAGTTTGGAAATTAAGAATTATTGAATGTTTTCTTTCCTTCCTATCTAATTTCTAAGCTTGCATTCACTTATTAAGAAAGTTTTATGATTATTGTTGTGTGGATTTACAAATGGAATCACATGTTTGATCTTTAAAAAAAAAAAATTTGAGTTAAGGTAGATGTTTCTGTATTCTCTACGAAGTTGTTTAGACTTAACTTTTCTTGGGTTAAGCATGTAGCACTAAAATTTATTAGGTTGCCAAATGTAAAGACAATCATATAAACTACGAAACCAAATATCATTTAAACTTCAACTAATGGTATTCATATATAATGAGGATTTTTGCATAGTTTTTCTTAGGAATGAAGGAGAATGGTTGTAGCTAATTAGATGACACCCCTCCCCCCCTCATTATTGTCACATTCGTGGTAATCCTATAGCTAAGGGAACCTTGGGGACTTTTAATAAATCAATGCAGATTCTAACTCAAGAGACTTTAACCTTGCCTAGATTGGAATAAGGAGAGACCCTTTACATGATAGATGTAGGTAATGAACTTATGAATGCCTACATGTAGTTAGTGCATGTGAAGTATTTTATGCCCATGGAAATTATTGTTAAAACTTTGATAATGTCCTATACTAATTGAGTGTTGACTATACACAACATTAATGATTGCACATTGAAAATTTCTTACATGATGCTTATCTTACATGCATATATGATGGTATAATGTGAACTGGAGATAAGGATGATAAATTCTCTCTAATTTTTGTTGAAGTCAATTACCAACTTACCTATGAGTGCATTATTTGAAGAGACAAATAATACATGTGGTTCGAATGGAAGGTGGCTAACTTGTACTATCATCACAATCTAATTAATTTTGAAAATTATTCTATTAACTCACTACGCTACAACTTCCAAAAATGCAATTGATACACCTAGAATTTAACTTATCTATGCATCCTTTTTAGGTTTATTGTGACATGATTAATTGCACTAAACTATCTGACTCTTAAGAGATGAAGTTCTAACTTTTGGAAATAGTTTTCCTTATTTTGTTAAATTCTAGACTTTGTGACTTGTGTGCAAATCCATAATGATACTCAGCTTGGGATACTTACGCATTAAAAAATATCAAAATAAGATGTGTATCTTGAAATATTGAACTACTTGAAGAGTTATTGTAAGAATTGCAATCTAGCATATGTTTAATAGATCAAGGAATGAGTAAAATTGTGAATATGTGTAGAAATCACATTTTTATCATGATGGGCTATGTATTGTTTATGAATAATTATTTGGAATAACCTTATATTTACAAGAACTATTTTTAAACACTTCAGTAAATTATATTGATAATAGTGTTGGTGTAAATAGATATTTACTTTTTACACTTCACTTAAGTTTACTTAGGTTAATGCATTATTTAATTATTTATTTTGTGAGACACTTAAGAATTTGAGTATCTTTATGAGTTGTCATGTTTACAACACAGAAGTGCGCAACTCTAATTCAACACATGGTCTCTACAACACTAGAGTTTGCATCATTCACTGAGTTGTCATGTAGACAACATAGTTATTCACACTCCTAATTTAGCACATGGTGTCTACAACATAAAATTGTGTACTACACCATTGTAGGGTTATCCTCTCATCATCACACTTACTTCTATGCTTAATGGAGGATAACCCATATCTAGTGGACATGTGCTTGCTTGTATGACTTATCATGATGATGATTCCTAGGCATTTTAGATGTATCTCAAAGGCCTTTATATACATGCACTCCTAGTGTACTTGTACATGGAATTGAATACTATATAGTTATTCTAATCATACTTTGGTCTATTTTGTGCTTGTGTTTGAGTTCCTTGGTCTTGGGTAAATTTTTCCCTAAGAAAAATTCTTACATGGTATTAGAGCTAAGGGAGATTCTCATCACAAAGTCATTGAAGACCTTGTTGCTTCATCTCTCATTGGGACCCAATTCAGATCCAAAACATCTACAACAATTGGGAGCATCTAGAGCTAAAGCGGACCTTGCCATTGTGTCCAAAGTGATGATCAAGTGAAGATTGACTATGAATTTTCCTACCCTACGCAAAAGTTGATTTTGAGAAAAAAAAATTTTGCAAACAAAAACTGGAAGGCCTAATTTGTAAGCTGGGTATGGTATCTTACTTGATCTATTTAATTAATTTTTAGATTTGATTATTTCTACATTTTTGAAATATTTTTCAAAATATTTTAGCCTAGTTTGGAGTGTAGAGAATTTTTTTTTGCACAAGCACTAAGTAGTCACACCCCAACCCTATGCACAAAATATTTTACAGAATATTCTTCAACCATTTCTGAGCTAGTCTACATAGGTGGCTTAGTACACTTTCTAGTGGGTGCATAATAGTCTTGCAAATACCAGCCGAGTACACTACTTTTCCTATGGGCATCCCAACTAGCAGCCTTCATTTTTATTGTGCTTGGGCGTGCATTATTTTTTATATACTCGTGAGATCAGTCCCACAATAAATGTGGGACTAATCCCATGATTTTTTGACAAGCATCTTTTAAATTTGTCCCCCTACAAATGATTCAAGTGCTAAAAACTACCACCAACTTCCACTCCTACTTGTAAAATTTTTTGGCACTGCCATTTTTAATTGGCAACAAATTCATCGCCTGTTGATAGATTTTTTCTGGCTTCCTGCATAGTCACACGGCCATGTGTCAATATTGGGATGATTTTTAACAGCCACATAAGCAGGGACCCCTCCATGTTAGACCTTTGACTCAGTGCCAGTTAGCCCCACATGGCTCGATTCCATGTGCGACACATGGACCCTACAGACTCATTTGCACATTTCAATGCAGAAAGGTAGCTTGGCATCTATACTATGCCACATTAGCTCTATGTAAATAGTTTTGTATAGCCAAGTCAACTAGGCATTTAAGACTTCCATGTCACAAGCTCTATAGTGTCATACATGTTGATGTCATCAATTGTATAGTTGACATCATCACCACATCAGCAAGGACCTACATTTTTGTTGATGTCAACAAAATGCCAGCCTAAATTTGATGACTATCTAGCCATCATTTTGGTGAAATTTTGAACTACTATGATGGCCATTTGACTATCAAATTTAACATTGGGTTTTTCTCTCTAGACCCCTCTTCAGATGTAGTTTTGATTTGGCAGCCTAACTTTGAGAGGCCACAACTTAGTCACCCAAACTCCAAATCAGGTGCAATTTTTTTTATTTTCAGTAAAATTTCTTGAATTTTCAGTCGTGTAGCTCTTTTATAGTTTTGGTACGCAAATTTTTCAGAAATAGCATTTTTTGGTGACTATACCTATCTAATCCTACATTTTGCAACTTCAAATGCTCTGTACAAGCTAATCTAGACTCCTTTTTAGGTTCCATTTTTTTTGAAAGTGCATTTTTTTGTCTACTTTTTAGATTTGTTGTCAAATTGTAGGCTTGTGTAGACAAAATGCCACTTTCAGAAATAGATCATGTTTTGCATTGTATTGCTTCACAATTGTTGATTTTTGAACTACATTTTGAAGTTCCAAATTTGTACTCTATACTGAGGTTGTAATCAGAAAAAATAGAAGCCCACTTTGTCCATTTTGACAAGTGGCCTATTGTAAATGCACTACATATAAAGTGCCAAAATCATTCATTTGGGGGGGGGGGGGGGGGGGTGGCGGGGGGGGTGGGGGAGGGACTTTTTGATTAAAGGAAAAGGGGAGGTGTGTACTATGTATTGTTTCTCCTTGATCTTGTGCTCTTGCATTATGGGTTCTTTTTCAAAGTCAACTCTACATAATTATACTACTAGAAAAGAAAACATTAAGGAACCATTGGTAGTAAAAGGTTTACTGCATTATGTAACTGGTGTAGCAAAGAAACCTCTTGCTAATGCTGATGAAGCTTGGAAAGAAGACCAACAATCCAAACAAGAGATGGCCCTAGGAACCTTGTTGAAAAATATCTCTGATCCTACCAAATTTCAAATTAGGAAGCTTACTGATCCAATAGAGGTATAGGCTAAACTTGAAGAATTGCATGGGATAGTAGATGAAGAAATGGCTTACACCATAGAGGAAAAACTTCCCAAGTTGGATCCTAGGAATTTCAACACCATCAAAGACTATCTTACCCAAGTAGACATGTATAGGGCACATTTTAAGGATTGTGGTGAACCTATCAAGGATGGAAAGACGATGAAACACATCATGACTCATCTTCCACCTAAATATGCTCTGTTTTTTTCTAGTTATAATACTCACAAATTAACAATGGGTAGTGCCTATGTTAAGCCTCCATTCAAAAAATTTTTAGAAATTTTGATCTTAGAACATGACAATCTAGTGAGTATGGGAATTCTCAAGTCTTCCAAGACCAAAGCCTTGGTAGCTAATGAAGGTAATTCAAGTGGTAAAAACTCCAACAAGAAGCAGACGTAGTGGAAGGCTAAGCCACAAGATGGCACACAACAATCCTCCTCAAAACAACAATCTTCCTCAAATCAATCTTCTTCCACTCAACAATCTTCTTCACAACAAGGAAAGTCTTCTTCCAAAAATAACCAAAGGGGAAAGAAGTCCAATAAAAAGGAGAGAAAAACTTGTTCCTATTGTAAGAGGAAGGGTCATGATGAACATGAGTGCAAGGATAAGCAAATTGACGAATTGGTCAACATAATGAGAAAACACAAAATTGATTTACCAAATGCATATAAGGATAAGGGATCTTCATCCACTTCAAAGGGTAAGGGACAAGCGACGGTAGCAAGTACAAATAATGTTGAGGAATGGGTTCTTGACTCAAGAGCAACACATCATATGGGTGCTTCAAGGGAGTAGTTTTCCTCTTTGAAACCATCTAATGAACCTTACATATATGTGGGCAATGATACTCAAGTGGAAGTTGAAGGTAGAGACAATGTTGGGTTTGAAAATAACATCTTCAAGAATTTTCTTCATGTTCCTAACCTTAGCACCAACCTTCTCTCCATCTATCAAATAACTCACTATGGATGTGGCAACAAAGTAGAGCTCCTCCACAATACAACTGTGTTGAAAAATCTCCAAGATGATTCTATGGTGGTGGTTGGAAAGGCTAATCATGAGATAAGACTTTATTCTTTCTCACCTTTTCTACCTAAGTCCACTTCCCTTGCCTTGCTGAATCACTAAAATACACAAAGTAAACTATGGCGTGAGAGATTTGGACATCTCAATTATCACTACGTTCAACAACTCAGCAGTAAGGATATGGTCATTGGTCTACATCAAGTAAAGTATTTAGAGGGTGTATGTCTTGGTTGTGAAGTAGGCAAGCATCCCAAAGAGAAATATGACAAGGGGAAGTCTTGGAAGGAAACTATTATTCTTGAATTAGTTAATAGTGATGTAGCTGGCCCATTTCCGATACCATCTTTTGGTAATACCTGCTATGTTCTAACCTTTATTGATGAATTTTCACAGTACACTTGGGTCTTTTTTCTTACTCATTAGAGTGAATTATTTGATAACCTCATCACCTTCAAAGCTTATGTTGAGAAAAAATCAGCGAAATCCATCAAGATCCTACAAATAGATAATGGCAGGGAATATGTCAACTCCAACATTATAGACCTTTGCACTCACGAGGATATTGATCTTCAACATTTAGTTGCATACACACCATAGTAGAATGGTGTCACTGAAAGAAAGAATAGAGCCCTTAAGGAAATGAGCACTTGTATGCTTCAACATAAGTCTCTAGATCAAGTGTTTTGGGTAGAAGCCATGTGTTATGCCAACCACATCCAAAATAGAAGTTTGCATAAGGCCTTAGATGGAATAACACCTTTTGAGGAATGACGTGCTAGAAAACCAAGTGTAAAGAACTTCAAAGTTTTTGGTTATCCAACATAGGCAAGGATACCTCCACAAAAGCAAAAGGCATTAGAACCACAAAGAAAACCATGCATATTTTTTGGATATTCTAACCATCTTAAGGCATACAAACTAATGGATCTAGAGACTCATGAAATCTTTTATGAGAGGAGTGTTCACTTTGAAGAAACTTGTCCAAGTTTGGCTTCTTCAACTCCTCCTTCTTCCTCCTTTGTGGACAATGATCATAGTGATGAAAGTGACTCAGAAGAGGACATTCCTTCAACTTTGACTCATAGGACACCACCTTTGCAAGGTTCACAAATAGCTGAGGACATTCCTTCTTCTTCCACTAAACCTCATTTGGCACAAAAACCCTTGATGCAGTAGGTTCATTGGTAGGGAATCCTTTAGACACTCAAAGGACAAGGTCACAACACAAGTTATTTCCACATGCATATATAGCCATTGATTTAGATCCATAGTCATTTAAAATCAAGAATTCTAGAATGGGACAAGGCTATGGAGGAAAAATATACCTCTTTGATTAAATTTTAGTGGTTTTTTAGGTTCACCTTCCTAAGGGAAGAAATGTGGTTTGATGTAAGTGGATCTATCAAACAAAATTTTTAGTGGATAGAAGTGTAGTTAAGAATAAGGCTAGACTAGTTGCCAAAGGTTTCTCATAGCTTCCAGGTATTGACTCTACAGAGACTTTTGCACCTATTGCCAAGATGAGTTCACTTGACACTAGCTAATGTTGTAGCTCATGGTTGGGTTGTACATTACATGGATATAAAGGGTGCCTTTTTGAATGGCAATCTTTACGAGGAGATTTATATGGAGCAACCACAAGGGTTCGTACAAGATTCTACTATGCTTTGTAGATTGAAGAAGTCTATTTATGGTCTTAAGCAAGCTCCTCAAGCTTTGTATGCCATAATGGATTCCTTCTAAATCTTAACAAGATTCACCAAGTGTCATTCTAATTTGAATGTCTACATTCTTCAGAAGGATGACTCGCACTTGATACTAGTGCTTTATGTAGATGACTTGATCATTACAGGGAGCACTTCATCCATCATTGTTGGTGTTAATACCTCTCTACAGGATAGATTTACTATGACAAATTTGTGCTTGCTACATTACTTCCTTGGTATTGAGATCACACGGTCTTTAGTAGGGATCACACTTTCTCAACCCAAGTATGCTCTTGACTTGCTTTCTAGATTTCACATGAGTGACTACAAGCCTACTCTCATTCCCTTTCTTTTAGGTGTCAAGCTAGATGCCAAGGGCACCACTCCACTTGTTGATGCTACATTATATAGATAGTTAGTTGGAAGCCTCATCTACTTGACACATACACACCCTGATATAGCTTTTTTAGTTGGCATGGTTTCTCACTTCATGTAAGAGCCACATGAGCTTCATTGGAAGGCTTTCAAGTGCATTTCGTACTACATAAAGGGTACACATACACATGGGATACATTATGTAGTAGGTACTGGACTCCAACTAGTTGGATACATAGACTCAGACTATGTAGGGGACATAGATTCTTGCAAGTCCACTTCAAGTTATATGTTTCACCTTGGTTCCAACCCTATTTGTTGGTAGAGTAGAAGAAAAATAAAGTTTTTCTTTCTTCCACAGAGGCTGAGTATCGAGGAGTTTTCAATACAACTACATAGGCTCTTTCGTTACAACACATCCTAAAGTAGTTTGGATTTGATCTACTTGAACTTATAGTCATACATTGTGACAATCAAAGTGCTCTTGAGATCTCTAAGCATCTAGTTTAGCATCAATGGACCAAGCATATAGAGGTTCATATGCACTATACCAGAGAGCTTATACATAAGTAGATCATTGCACTATAGTATTGTCCTACAGTAGAGTAGGTCATCAATATCTTCACCAAACCCTTCACTAAGGTCAAGTATACTCATTTGTGAGATCTCTTGTAGGTGCAAGATGTTGCAGAAAGGGAAGTCCCTTGACTTCTCTCTTCTCCTTCTTCTGGGAGAAATTTTTTTCTCATCTAAGGTCTTCTTCACTCTCATCTTCTTTATTGTACTTATCTCTCTTTTTGGAAGAGGGTTTTTCCAATGAGGTTTTCCCTCTTTCTCTACTTTATGAAAGATTTCATTGCATCATTGTATATAGAGCATTTCTTTTGTACATGGGTACCTAACATGACCTAGTAGCTGAGACTCATCATGCATTTGTGAGCTTAAGTGCATTCCCCTAAGTTGCACTCAAGGGGGGGTGTTGGTGTAAATAGATATTTACTATCTACACTTTACTTAAGTTTACTTAGGTTAATGCATTATTTTATTAAATTGCATTATTTTATTATTTATTTTGTGAGACACTTATGGGTTTTCATATCTTTATGAGTTGTCATGTTGGCAACACAAAAGTGTGCAACTCTAATTTAGCGCATGGTGTCTACAACATTAAAGTTTGCATCATTCACTAAGTTGTCATGTAGACAACACAATTATTCTCACTTCTAATTTAACACATGGTGTCTACAACATAAATTTGTGTAGTACACCATTGTAGGCTTATCCTCTCATCATCACACTTACTTTCATGCTTAATGGACGATGACCCATATCTTGTGGACATGTGCCTGGTTGTGTAACTTATCATGATGCTAATTCCTTGGAATTCTAGATGCATCTTAGAGGCTTTTATATACAAGCACTCCTAGTGTACTTGTACATGGAATTGAATACTATACAATTATTCTGATCATACTCTAGTCTATTTTGTGCTTGTGTTTGAATTCCTTGGTCTTGGGTGAATTTTGCATTAAGGAAAATTCTTACAAATAGAAGTGAATACATCATGTAGAACATATTCCATTACTCTCTTCTTGGTTTTACTTGTTTATAATTTACTCGATGCTAGGTTGGGTATCTTTCATGTGTGGAGGGAAGCTTAATAGCTTCATGGTAGAGTGGTAAAGCACTCATAAAATATTCTCACCTTTGTGTTCTTAAACAGGTTCTTGAACTTCTGTCAACATGGTGGACATAATTGGTACATCTCGGTATTCTGGTAACAAAATTATGGTTTCTTTTAGATTTGAGCATATATGTATATGTATCATTTTTGTTAAAGCTAATTATAGTTAATCAACTAATCTTGATGACTGCTCAATGTGCAAAAGACTTTGACTCTAGTTGAATTTTCCACATTTTATGGAGATTGCTAACATGATATTGGTTTTGCAAGGGCAATCATTATAGGGTGCAAGTGTATAGCTGATAAGTGTGGGAGACCACAAACTCGAATATCCTAATCTAAACCTTACAGACTTCTCACATAGATATCACGATCTTTTCCAAGGTATGAAGATGGAGGCAATGTCTTTAGTACTCTATGAAATGATTTTTTTAAGGTCTTTCTGTAGGTGATGGATCCATGGTTAAAATATAGCTTGTGATAGGCATGAAGTCAGTTCGATAGATCACGAATCTAGGAAACTTTAAGACTGTACTAAGGGCTATAGCATCTTAGTCCCCTGGAAGAGACAATGGAAAGGGATACACAAAATAGTATTTTACATCACAGGACTCAGATTTCTCATGATACATTTGAAATTTGTAGTCCCAATACTTCATGGCAACAAGACCGTAAGCCCCTCACCATATGCTCATGTTCATATAAAAACAACCAAAAATCAAAACTATAATTTTCACCAATTAAGTCTCGGATATTACAGATAGAATTGCAACACAAGATGAAACTTACCAAGATAAATAGGTGCAATCATTGCAAAGATCCTTGCCATCAAAATCCCACTGCTATCGGCTTAGGAAAAGCATATAAATCTAATCGTTGGCAGAAAAAATCCAATCTTCCAGAAAAAATCATTAGATCTTTTTATAAAAAATAAAATCCATTATAATTGGGCAAAGAAATGTTTAATTCAATAGTGATATAATCTAATATATGACTTGCCTTGTTTTTCCTTCATTTTTTTGGGTGGAGTTCCAAGAGGTCTTGTCCTGGAGATGAGCTTCATAACATTCAATCTATTTGTGCCTTGTTACACCATTGTAGATGGCGCATGTGGTTTTGCTGTGACTGCACAGAAAGATGGAATTCCTTTCACCATATGCCTCTTCATTTCACCAATCAATCTCATAGCCTAGCAATTTATTTGTTAACAACAATGACTGGAATGACTAAGAATTGAAGACATTACGAGTTGCAGATTAATTATTTACCAGACCACTGAAACAATTCAAAGGACAGTTTGATAGTATTGGTTGCTCTGATATAACTCGCAATCTGAATAAAATACAGAGGGAAAGGCATCAGTAAGTAATCATTTCAGATCTAAACAAATCCGGATATCAGGCACACTTAAGACATCTTTGTGTTATTGCTGTTAAAATAAAATTATTGAATCTTATGCAATTCTTCTTAAAATATAACTTTTGATTTCTTTCATATTAAATACATTTTTCCGTTTAATGTGACTGCACATCTTCAACCATACTCAAGGTTGTAATCTTTCACATAAGATCATTTTAATTCTTTCCCCACCCAATAGAGATAATGAATGTCAAGAAAACTTACAGATCTAAAAACAATAATTCAGTCCACTCCACACCAATCCACAACCATCAATGCTTCCACTCAAGTTCAATCAAAAACCCCAAAAAAATTCATTGTCTAGTAATCCGTTTATTCAAAGGATTTGATTTACAGCGCATCCTTCTTTTAAACATATGTAATCTCTCAAAAACTAATCTGAGAATCCTGGAGAAGCCCAGATGAAAGCCTTTCCGTATTGAAAACATAATGCAAAATGACGTTTCTAATAATTCATTTGATTTGCTCTGCTTCATTCATTTTCATACCATCTCTCACTGTTGTCGTGTTTGAAAACCACCTAAATTAATTAAATACCAGGAATAAAAAATTGCCATATACGAACTTATCCCATCTTCATTGATTTTACTCCTATGGATAATGTGTTAATGCCTTTATAAGATATCGGGCAATGAAATATGTAAGCATGATATTAAATATAATATAGATTAACCTTCCTTAGTTATTCTCGTTTCAATCTACACCTTTGTAGTTAAATAATATTTATTTCAGGTATCCCATTTGATCTATTGGTTAGAAATCAATATAAAATCATAAAAGATATTATTATAAAATCATAAAAAATAATATTGTGTCAATTTTCTCTTTATTAATATAATTTATATCTAAGTTTGTGTTCTTTTGATCTCTATAAATTATAAATATTTTTATGAGTCATTTTTATCTTTTGATCAATATAATTTACTTCTAACTTTGTATTCTACTTATGAATAGTGGTTTCTAGGTAAGAGAAATCTTTATATGGTCATAATTGGAATTTCAAGTAGATAGGTGAGTTAACATGACAGATGAATTAATTTCTATTCAAATATATCATTTTGGTACCAAAATAATGGCATGAAGGCATTAGATTGTACATTGAAAAAATAATGTGGAAAGATTATTAGTTAAGAATCTAGCACAATATGCTAGTGTTAGACAATGCATTGACACATTTCAAAATTCTATCTGAAGAACTTCTATCCATAAGAAAAAAACATCACACAAGGCAACATAGTAGATATACCAAATAAACAAAAATAAATAAATAAGATAAATTGAATTAGTTTTAAAATAAATACTTCAAAATATAATGAGAGGAGAACAAAATGAGTCCCTCGTGTATTTAAGAGAAAGGAAAAATAGTTTCAATTTGAGAAAAGGAGAAAGAGAGTGACCCTTTGTGATGACAAGTCAAATGAATTCCTTTTTTCAGCTCTTTTGATCTCCATTAATAGTCAATCCAAGATGAGGTAAAAAAGAGTGTGTGCACTTAGCCTTCATTTTTCTAGGACTACAAAAAATTAAAATAAGAGAACAAATAATTTAGTAAGGAATTAATTTCAAGTGCAAAAGAGAAATGCCCTAGCGTGCATGGTAAAAGAAGGTGTTTAGCTCCACAATTTCAAAGGATACTGAGTTGACAAGAATATAAAATAGTAATGAAAAAATGAGAAAACACATAAATTGATCTTTAGAATGAGAAATACAGATGATCCTTTGGCCGAGGTGTAGAAGAATACTAGAATGTCATTATGTACCATAGAATATTACAAAATATTCTACTTTTGTCTCTTGGAGATCTAAATAGTTCATGAGTCAGTAAGTATTCTAAATATTTGAAGAATAAGATGAAAGTCTTCATTTAAAATACAAAAGTTATAATAGGACTTCCAAAACTTAGGGATATGATAGTTATATAAGAAGTTTTGAAGGATAAAGTACAATGATATATATAAACTACATGTATGACTAAATAGTCTAGGATAAAAGTGTGTTGAAATACATGCAATATGAGTTAGTAAACAAAATACTGAAAGGGCTTCATATGATGGGAACAAAGCATAGAATTTATTAGAAATTAACGATAACAAATGCAAAGCAACACAACAATAGTACAAGGATTGAAAAACTAAATATAACTAAATTAAAGTGATGCAAATCTTTCAAACATTTTATCTTTGAATTATGTATTAATCTTTCTTAATTAATAAGCAAGCCTATTTCATAAAAAGAAATAAAAAAATTAAAAACCATAAATATGTACATCATATATAAGATGCCCTCTAAACTACCAATTCATACATCAAGATAAAACTTCTCTCATAACTAGTAGCTCACGCATTCATGAGAGAAGCTATATAAGGAAAGGTGGGACCTATTCCAAGCTTCAATGTTGTTTGATTTGATATGTTCCATTAATTTTCTTATCCATCTCACAATAGCCATGTTAAATTCACTTTCATGTCTCCATTGTCATGTTGACTTGTTCTGCTTCACTTATTTCATGCCATCTCTAACTCATATTTATGCATCCCTCATCTTATTTAACCTCAATTTCACCTCCCCATTACTCACCCTTGTCATCATTGTTCAAGCTATATGCATTCAAACTTTGGTAGCTACCTAAACTCATCTATTTTCATTATTTTGAGAAGTAGACATTCTTTTTTTGGCTCAATTTTGATTTTTCTAATCTTCTTTTGTAATCAAAACTATTGTTGTTGCAGATAAAGTAATAAAAAATCTTGCCATGGACCAATATTCCTCAATTGTCATATGGTTTTTAATCACACTTATATTCTATTCATAGATGATAAATGGTAATACTATGTGCCTGCCACATGAAAGAGATGCTCTTCTTGCTTTCAAGAACCACTTACATTCATGGAAAGGCTTTAATTGTTGTGAACGGAGGGGAGTGGATTGTAGCTCCATCAACTCATATGTTGTCAAAATCTATCTTGACCATCATATAGAGAATTTGGAAGATTATTGGGGTAGCAGATTTGATGATAGACTTGCTAGAGATTTGTTCCATTTGAAAAACGTGGAGCATTTAGATCTAGGCTTCAATTATTTTGGGGGTGTGAACTACCCAAAGGTATCTTTCACGTTTTCTATTTTAAGTTTTCTCTTACTTTAAGCTTTCTCTTACTTTAATTTAAGTAGATTTTTTTGATGTTTAACTTGTTGATCTATTTTCCCTGAAACAATTGAGACATCAAGATTTGAGCTTCAATTATTTTGATGGTGAAATACTAAATTATTTGGCCACCTTGCACAATTTAGCTTATCTCAACTTGTATGAGAACACGTTCAATGGAACAGTTCCAAAAGGTCTTTTAAAGCTTTCTCTAATTCTAATTTGAGTAGTTATCATTATTGATTACATGCAGGTTTATTTTCCCTACAAGAGTTAAGACATCTAGATTTGAGCTTCAATTAGTTTGTAGGTGAAATATTATAGCATTTTTCTTCCTTGCACAACATAGAGTACTTCAACTCATCATTTTTCGAGTTTAATGGTACAATTCCCTACCTATTGGGGAATCTCTCTCAATTGGAGGTTTTGGACCTATCTATTGTAGAGTTGGATTATGATGCATTAGTTTCTTCTGGTATGAGGGACTATCTAGTACTAGTTGAGTGTGGTTAGAAAAATTGCAGAAATTAAAATACTTTTCCCTTAGTTGTGTAGTGTTGAATACAAGGAAAATTGTTGGAAGCACCCCTTTCTTATCTGCATAATCTCCAATAGCTCCACCTTTCAAAATGAATTATTTCAGGGCACATTCCCAATTCTATCCAAAACCTATCATTCATTACCCACCTCCACTTGGGTTACAAAAACTTTGAAGGGCTAGTACCATTGTGGTTAGGAAATATGACTAGGTGACTAGGCTAGTTTCACTTTGGTTAGATGAATGTCCATTATTGAGTGGTTCATTTTCCTTGAGTCTCTTGAGTAATATAATGTTTGATTTACATGAATGCCCATTATTGAGTGGTTCATTTTCCTTGAGTCTCTTGAGTAATATATTGTTTGATTTGGATCTCTCCAATAATAGTCTACATGGAAATATTTCAGATGGGGTGATTCCTTTGGAATATCTTAACTTGTCATACAATAACTATTAAGATAATGGGTGTTACAAACATTGCATAATATTATTATATTGAATTATTTTATTTTATCATGAAGTGATATACCTAAATTGGCATGCAACATGTAAATATTCCCATGGTATATACTTGATGAGTTGTATTGTCACATTGTGATAATATTTCATGTAATTATTTAATATTGGGGAAAAGAATTAAATTTCCAATATTAAATATGGGGTAAATAGGTTAGGTAGCACCTAGTTTTAGTACATGGTTTATGTAATACCACTTGGTGGTTTTATGGGACTTGCTACTATATAAGCAACCACAAGGGTAGTTTTTGTATGACAAGACAAAAGGTAAAAGGGCAAGAGTCAAGCAAGACAACACTTGATAGGTTAGCCAAGGGAGCATTTGTAAAGGTGGGAAGCATGACATGAGATGCATAGATTCATGCTTGTTCACATAGATTGTTTGGTTTTGGCTATAACATTAAAGGCCTCAATGGTTGTATTGTAATGGTGTTTTTGCTAAATAATACATGGTGATGAATACTTTTGGAGGCTGGATTTTTTCCTCAATGAAGGTTTTCTAGGGTATATCTCCTATCACAATTTTTGTGGGTATGTTGTCTATTCACTTTGATATGGATTTCAAATCTATTATGGGTTATGTGAAAACAATTATATTCTTTGTTGCAAGTTTCCTTACAAGTGGTATCAGAGCTATGGATTTATTATTGTAACCCTAGATTGAATCCATGGGGATGCATTAGAGGTTAAAAGAAAGGGAAAGATATATGAGTTGTTTATTGTAGATCTTAGGGTTTTGGATTTGCTATTATGATGAGATATTGGTAGAATTTAGGCATGTGAAATTGTTGGACAAAATAAATTTTCAGATGTTTCAATTAAATGCAGGTTTTAGGGGAAGCTTGCAAAAATGACCTCCTAAATATAAAAAAAATAAATAAATAAAAATAAATAAAACCTTACCATTGGATCCAGGTCGATGTTTTCATAAATTTTGATATATAATATGCCCTAGTTTGGCCATGTTTAGAGGAAATGAAAGATTTTTTTTTTGTTTTGGCCCATGATGGCTATCAAATTTAATCTCATTGCAATTTTTTGTCACAAAAAAAAATTGTACTGAAAATGGTAAAATGAGTGTCTTAGTAAAATGGCCATAACTTTCTCTCAGGATATCAAATTTTAGATTTCTTATAGGTGTTGGAAAGATAATTTAGAGAACTATTATTTGGTGTAGGTTTGGTTCTATGATTTTAACATTTTCTTAGGTTTTAAGAGTCTTAAAGTTGGATGTTATTTATCTTGAGCACAAATTAGGGCATATAGAGTCAGATTTTGGACTTTGAGTAGTCAACCAAAAGCTTTTGGAAATCTTTACACATTGATTTAGATTTGGTGTAGGTTTGGTATGGTTTATTTGGTAATTATTAATCTGAGTAGTTTATGGTATATATTGATTATGGTAGCATTGTGAGTTTATGACATTGTATATTTTGGAGATTTAAGATTTGATGTCATTTTTCAGATTGGTCTCATGATTATATGGTTATCAGTGTTTGGTTTGGATATGTATGATGACTTGTTGGGTCTACAAGTTGTACAATATTGTAAGTGGTCTATACTTATAGGTTGCACTTATAGCTTGGTTATGGGTCATATTTGTCCATTGATCTTTCATTATTGATACATGCTTAGATTGGTGGCTTGGATTTGGGTTGTCTATGCCTCAAGTCACATGATTTGTTAATTTTTCTTCATGTAGAAGGGATGAGATGTTGTTACTAGATATAGTCATGGTGGAGGATTGTGGTTGACTATTTTATTGCTAATAGGTTGGAAATATTTAGAGTTAGATGCTTGGTTCATGGATATGATCATGGTGTCATGGAATGTGGCATGACATGATTGGATATATAGGTACATCCTTGATGTTCATTAGTTTAGATTTTTTATTTGGTTATGGTGGCATATCTTGTTGGTTGAGGATCATGGTTACTTGGTTTCTTTTGAGGAGCTCATGATGTGCACTTTGAGTTCTTTGATGATTTGGTGCCTTGGTTTATTGTCATGGTTAGAGGATATTTTTTCATCATGATTTCATGGATAGTTTGGATACACAGTTTAGTTGGAGCTTGTGATAGTGATGAGGTGATAGTGCAGGATTAGTTCCTAATTTTGGTTTATATATTCTTGGTTTGGAGATCTTGGTTTCACTTGGTATTGACACTTTGGTTATGTGTATAGACCTAGAGGATCTTCATGTAAGAGATAGATTTTGTGATGCCATAGGTGATTTGGTACCATAGTTAGTGGAATTTTTCAGTATTAATATGTTGATTGAGTGTTTGTAGCTGTTGGGGGTTTGTCTTAGATCCTGTTGTGAAGAAGTGTCTTTAATATTTGTATGGTACACTTGTTATCTTCATGGTGTGTAGAGATGGTTCTTCATGGTATGTGGAGATGAATTTTTTTCATGGTGTGTGGAGATGGTTGCATCTTGAGGAATAATGGGGATCTTGGTAAAGGTGTGGTTTATGCTTTCATTTGACATGTTATCCTTGGTGTTAGGATGATTTCATTTTTATATCATGATATACTCTTGATACATGTTTCAAGTTTTGACATTGTATAGTATGTTCATATGGATCATGCTATCTCTTTGGTTGAGATAGTTAGATCATGTTGTCATGTTTATGTTCCTAGGGCCATGGTTAAAACTTTAAAATTGATCTTGGTTTAGTTTCTTGATATTGAGTACATTGATCATAAGCTAGATACTTCATGATATTGCTATGTTGGATTTGGAGTTGGCATGGGTTTATTGGCTACATGTGCTCATAGGTACTTAGAGATGGTGGTGATGTTGATTTCTCTTAGATTAGAGAAGTATTTTTTTGTATAGTTGTTTAGTTTTAGCATGAAGTCCAATGGGCATTTACTTGATATGGACTTGAGAGGAGATAGTTCCTAGATGAGCCTTGGTTGGAAACTTGGATATCTTGATGAGCATTCTCATTCCCCACTCTAGATCTGCTTGGTAGTTTTTTACTTTAGAGGTATAGCCCATTGTTTCTCTCAAGTGCATTATATTTATGGTTGTCTTTCATGATATGAATCTTGAGCTACTGTACTTGATTTAGTTCTGGAGGGGTCATTTGAGAGATGGTTTAGCATTGTTTGTCTCCATTTGCATATGTTCTTATGCTAGTTGAGTTTGGGAGATGGTTTTATATTGGGCATATTCGTTGGATTAGGAATGGTTTATGAGTTTGATCTTCTTGTGAGAGACTTACATCCATGATTAGTTATATGGTATGGTTTGAGTGTTGTTGAGGCTTCTTGGTTAGGGTATTATGAAGAAGATCATACTTGCACAATTTACATCTAGAGGTGTGTGTAGAAGGACATGATATAGGTTGTGATTTGCATGATTTCTCTTTGGTCTTGGTTATCTTCCTAGATGTTTGGTTTTTCTTAGACTAGATTTGGAATTGGTTAGAAATTGTGATCACTGGTTTGTACTCATGTATGTCATGTGAGAGATGACATGGTTATTCCTTTATCTCTTTCTTTTGTTGATTGTGGAGAGCTAGGGAGCTTAATGGAGATTTTTTATGAGAGTTATGCTTGTAGGTTATTGGTTTATGTATTGTAGCTATCCTTGAGACTACATGGATTCACTTATTTGAGATTTTGTGAGTGGATTGGTTATAGAATTGACATTATCTGTTGTAGTGGGGTATTCTTGGTATATATGTGGCAGGCTTGAGGCTTGTGATTACAGGTTACAAATTGGATATGTTGATAATGTGAGATTCACTTAGTATACGTTTGGAGTTATAGATAGTTGGATGGCTTTGACACTTGTTGTGGGTGTCATTTCAGCTATGAATATTTTGACAACTACTAATACATGTGATTACCTTTGGATTAATTTTTTGTGCTTGACATTATAGGTGGTATAGGATTTTATGATCTTCTAATGCAACAAGTTGGGTGGCTTTCTCTTTGGATGGCTTCTATGTATGTTCAGTGGTAGTGGCATAATAGGAGGTGAGATCATTCATGTTTGAGATGCTGGATAATTTAATTTTTTTACAAGTACCAAGATAGAGTGCTTCATGTACTTTGATTCATAATGTTGGACATACTAGGAGGGATTGTTCTCTTGTTGATATATGTGGCTACAAATTGATCCTATGCAATGTATACAAGTGGGGAGATTGTTGAGATAATGGCTATTGTACACATTGCATACTATTTTTATATTGTATTATTTTATTTTATTATGTAATGTTGCACCTAAATGGATGTGCAACATGTAAACATTCCCATGGGATATATTTGATGAGTTGTATTGTAACATTATGATAATATTTCATGTAATTATTTAATATTGGGAAAAATAATTAAATTTACAATATTAAATGTGGGGTAAATGGGTTAGGTAGCACATGGTTTATGTAATACCACTTGGTGGTTTTGTGTGACTTGCTACCATATAAGAAACCACAAGGGTAGTTGTTGTATGACAAGGCAAAAGGTGAAAAGGCAAGAGTTGAGCAAGACAACACTTGATAGGTTAGTCAAGGGAGTAGTTGTGAAGGTTGGAAGCATGGCATGGGATGTGTGGATTCATTCTTGTTTACATAGATTGCTTGGTTGTGGCTATGACATTGAATGCTTCCATGGTTGTATTGCAATGGTGTTTTTGATAAATAATGCATGGTAATGGATGCTTTTGGAGGCTAGGTTTTTCCCTCAAGAAGTGTCTCCCAAGGTATATCACATGTCACAATTTTTGTGAGTATGTTGTGTATTCTCTTGTATGTGGATTTTAATTTCATATTGATTTTAGATCTATTATGGGTTATGTGGAAATGATTATATTGTTTGTTGTAAGTTTCCTTACAATAACTTGCAAGGACATTGTCCCTCAAGATTGATAGCAAAAGGCTTTCAAAATGCTGATTTGTAGAGTAATATACTCTAAGGTGCTCTCCCATTTTCTTTAGTGCCAACATCAATCATGGAGTTGTTGGACTTGTCTTTGAATGGATTCATAGGATTTATTCTAATGGATATTGGCAATCATCTACCATAAATTTAGTTTCTATCACTTTTAACAAATGACATTTAAGTTGAAATTTTACTTCTTCATTTTTCCTTCTACAATATGTGGAGTTTTTAGATCTCTCAAATGATAAATTATCTGGTAAAATCCCATCAAGCATAATGAATTGTTCTATCTTAACAAGATAGAACTTTACAAATACTAGATTAGTGAGAGAGATACCATATCATATGGGAATACTAAGTGAAATCAATTCACTTCACCTTAAGGAAAATATATTAAATGTAAAATTTCCATCAAGTGATGAAGGGTGCTCTCCTTAATACCATAAACACATAACAGAAAAAGGAAACAATAGCAATCTGCAAGAACAAAATATGGGCTTCTTATTATCATTGCAAATGAAAAATTACAATTTTCTTATCCACATGGGCACCTTCATTACAGTAATCTGCAAGAAAAAACTACAAGCTATCACAAAAAGCTATCTTAGGCAATTTTATGCCACCTGGCAAGGTTCTAGACACTTAAACTTAATACCTAGGGCTGACAGACCCTAAGAAAACATATAGAGTTGGCAAAATACACCTTTGACATTTATTTTGGAAGTTTTGGTCAATCCAACTTCAGGAGGTCGTAACTCTTGTACTATTGCTCTCGTTGGCTATTATAACCACTTTTTAGAAATTGCAACTTCTAGTCTACAAGATTAGATTTCCATAAGCACCCATCTAGTGAGTTTTTAGGCATCATTCAGGCATATTTAGGCCTTTAGTAGTGAGCCTAAAGTTTATATACCAAAACTGCAAACCAAAAATCTGCAATAAATCAATAAATACATGATATGGTGCTAGACCTGAACTGATAGGTTGATATATCCAAGATGAATATCCATCTCTTAAATTAGGACATTCTAAGCTCATATGACTAACTTACTAAATAGAAATCCTCCATAGACAAAAATGTTGCATTAAGACAACCCTTATTCAAACAACTGAGATGAAATACTTTTTGATGATGCAAGATTTCTCTTACACCCAAGATGCTCCTACATCATGAAGCCTTAAGAATTGTTGTAGCTTGCAAAATTTAGATTTAGCCAATAATCATTTTTTGGGAACATATTGGATCTTGGTTGGGGAATTAATCTAATTTGATGATACTTGTTTTGAGGTCTAATAAAATTGATAGAAATATTCCACATCAATTAATCAATCTATCAAGTCTTCGTGTTTTGGATATTTCACAAAATTGTTTGATTGGTTTTATCGCACCACAATTAGCAACATTAAAAAGTATGAGGAATCCTATTACAAAGAAGAGATTCAAGTGTTCAACAAAGGATTATAAATGGCATACGCCATTTGAGTGATGCTACTTATAACTTGCATTGATCTACCTATAAATAATCTACTAGGTAACATTCTGTCAGTAATGGGGAGCCTTAACAATTTCCCCACATTGAACTTATCAGATAATAATCTTATAGGAAAGATTTTGACTAGATTTGGATTAAATGTTGAGTTAGAGTCTCTTGATGTTTCATATAATAAACTACAAGGAAGGATTTGAAATGAAATTCTACAAGTTTCCTATCCAAGTTTGTTTACTGTATAGATAATTTAATACATTCAACTCCACTTACTTCACTAGAAACCCTAGTCTTTGTGAATTCCCAATTAACAACAGATCTTGTATATGTGGAGAGATGTCAAATTATAGCAAACAAACCCCTCTTTTTGAGAAAGAGAATGATGAGAGAGGAGAAATTCCATGGAACTAGTATGCAGAGTGGATGGAAAATGTTTCTTTTGGATTTTGGGGAGTTTTTAGAATCTTGGCTATAAAAAGGCAATGGAAAATAAGTTTTGTTCATGCATTAGATGAGATGGCCATAAGTTTATTGAGTGGATTGGTGAATAGATAATGATCTAGTAAAGAAGTGTAAAATCATAATCCTCAAATATTCTAATCGTTATGAGATTACCTTGTAAATCTATTGCAGCTACACAAATTTGATGTCTTAGTTTTCAAATTTATGAAAAAATTTATTTAGAGTATTTCATGGTTCATAGAACAATAAATGAATCCTAAGTTAATTCAATAAAATATATAAGTAAAATTGTTATGGTTAACATTTTAAATTAAAATTTTAGATATTTATATTCAATATAGAAGCACAAATATTCAATTTAATATAATTTTTATGATTATGTATTGACAATAATTTTTGTATTTAATTATAATAAACTTGCCAAGTGATACTAAGAACATATTGATTCAATAAGTAAATTGTTTAAATATTTCAATTTATTTTTTGTAATATTCAACTATATATATATATATATATATATATATATATATATATATATATATATATATATATATATATATATATATATATATATATATATATATATATATATATATATATATATATATATATATATATATATATATATATATATATATATATATATATATATATATATATATATATATATATATATATATATATTAGAAGGTATTTGGTGTAATTATGTTTGAAAATTTTAATACTAAAAAAAATGTATCTCCACAGTTATTTAATCAAACATTATTATTGACATAAGATATCCCTTATTTAAAAAATATTAATAAGAAAAAGTCAAGTTAAGTAATAGATATTTATTTCTAAGAATGAAGAAAATAACAAAACCCATGCGAATAGCAAAGCATTCCTCCTCTTGGGCATTTTTCAAACAATGATTCTCCATCCATAATAAGGTGCAAGAAAAATTAAAATAATGGATGCTTTTGATCATTGAGGAAGTTGCATTCAAAACCCTTCTAAATGCCAAACAAAGATCAGAATGGACAATCCCATGCACTAATAGCTTTGAAGCCATTTCTAAATTACATGAAATTAAGGGAAAATAAATCTCCAAGGCATGAAAAGATGAGGTCATTCCTAGAAAAAGTAATTAGGCAACTGAAGCAAACAATGGATCCCATGGAATCACTCTACGATGGAAGGGTAAGAAGAAGAATGGTTGTTTGTTTGCAACAAGAAAGCATCAAAAGGGGAAA
Source organism: Cupressus sempervirens (assembly GCA_028749045.1). Taxonomy (NCBI): domain Eukaryota; kingdom Viridiplantae; phylum Streptophyta; class Pinopsida; order Cupressales; family Cupressaceae; genus Cupressus; species Cupressus sempervirens. The sequence continues at coordinate 765,567,861 of CM053789.1, read as the reverse complement.
AAGGCACACCTAATCACTTGATTAGGGCCACACTTTAAGGTCAATTTTCACTTAGAAAAAATAAACCCATAGAAATCAAACTCCACATAGTTTTTGAAGATTGGGTCAAAGACCATATGAAGAAGTAGGAAAATCACTTATCCAAAACAAAATACACATAAACTACAATGGATAAAGAAGAAAGTAGACAACCAACCCATCTTCAATTTTCTATTCAAGAAAATAAAAATCTCCATACATTCCAAAGAAAACAACATGTATCCCTCACAGAAAATTCCAATTTTGTAGAATCCCTTAGGAACCCTAGTTATAGGAAACTCCCACCTAAAATCTACCTTGTACTCAATAAAATTCTAGTAGGATCCAAGCAATCATCTAAAAATATTTCTAGTAATATCCCTCAACATCCCCATGTACCAAGAAAGCTCAACCTCTTGAACAAAAGTGTAGGTGCTTATATTTTTCCACATAAGAAACATCCCACATCAACATCTTATCAAATTAGGCTTGATCCTCAAAACGATACATACAAGGGTATCCCAAACCATGGAATTATCACTTTGGACCCTAGGGCAAAAGGGAAAAGATTAGATAATTTAGGAAATATATTAGTTGACCAAAATGTAGACTCCAACACCTCAATAAACTAATAGTTTAATTCAAAAAAGTTTCAAATTAGTAGTGATGTAATTAGTGAGAGCATGTGGATGTAATGTCTAGAATTAGGGATGTATTCCTATTGGAATGACCCTTAATCTAAAATTACCAACTTGGTAAGGTGGCTACAGGACTCTTGTTAGGAATAGGTAAGTATATCTATCTACTCTAATTGTTTGATTTAATATCATTGTGAAAATAAATATATTAACAACAAACTTATTTTAGTATCTTATTGTCAATACAAGGGTTATTCTCTGAAATTCCTAAATTGGGAACTAAAATTCAATGAAAATATGGTAAAAAATATTACTCTCCCACTTGGATTATTTGTAAAATCCTACTTCAAAAAATGAACCATATCCAAATCTTTAAAAGAATTGGGAATGATTTTGGTAATCCTATAGGCATCAAATCAGATTTTAACACATCTAATGAGATCAAATTTCTCCGAAATCAAGAAATACGTGAAATAAAAAAAAACAAAAAAAAGAAGAAGATATAGTTACAAGTTATACTTCTCTACATATGAAAAATCAAAGCTATCATCAAAACAAACCTTAAATTATATCAATAAAACCTCATCTTAAGGATACTTCACAGATGATCCATTTAAGCTAAAACAATCTAGCACTCATGAAATCTAAGGTAATAACAGAGTTTGACACAATCATATCAAGGCTAATAGTAAGATGGAAGAAAAGGGAGAGAGTGAGGAAGCGCTAGAGGAAGGGGAGATCAGAGAATTAGGAATATCTATAACAAGACCACAACTCAAATATATAATCAATAGAAGAATAGATAATTGGAAGAATAGAGAACATTAAAGAGGAATGTTATGACATACATTGTAATAGAGACATTCAACAAAAAAATATATATTGCAACAATATCAATGCCTAAAAGATAACTCATTATTTGAGCACATTAGAAACAACATGAAGACTCATAATAGGTTAACCCATGACCTATTGTAATCACACAATGATATATATGATAAAATGACTTTGTGGGAACAAGAACATGAGAAACACCAAAAAAATCTAAATCTTTTATAGCTAGCAAAAAATGAAAACGAGGAGGAGAATAGAAATAATAAAGAAATGTTTAGAGAAGAGGAAGACAAAGTAGGATCATCATAAATTAGGGAGATCAAGAGTACAACAACAACACAAGAATTTGAGAAATTATAGAAATAAAAATTCAAGAGAGAAAACATTGGGAGTAAAGAGAAAAATAGATGCATGTGAAGAAATCAAGGAAGCACACATTACTCAAGAGGAAATAAATTTAGGATTCATACTTCTCACAACGAATAATAAAGAACTCTCTAGGGCCTCTAAGATGGCTAACATAGGAAATTATTCCTTGGAAAACACATTTTCAAAAATGATAAATAATAGGATCTAGATAAGGTCAAAGAACCACAAGAATTTCAACAAGAATGTGAATTAGTAAGAGACAAGGATCAAGAAGGCACAATTAGATAAATGAAAGAAAGTAACCACCCAGAGAGATTCAAATAAAGAAATACATAACACAAATGGTCAAAAATCATATCAAGGAAAGAAATAGTTTAATATATCAACACTAAAAAATGGAAAAATAGGAAAGGAAATGCCAAAATAAACCCAACAAATAGTGACTTAATCTCAATCAACTACAATCCCATGGGATTATTAGAAAAATGGGAAAACATCTCTATTAGAAAAAGATCTAAACAGGGTGAATGGTAGTCCCATGATTTTTGGCAAACCTATTTGGATGAGAAGGATCCATTTGGGGAGATTGATGAAACTCAAAATACCAATCATAATAGAAACACACAAAATAGTAGGGGAGAAACTCTTACCAATTGAGGTAGACACCTTTTTTGAGTAGGCTTATGGAAAAAAATTCAATAGATATAAAAGGACATAAAAGGAAGTAAAGAAGAAAAAGAATAAGAGGGAATGAACTAGAGGAAAGATAAATATGGGAGGAACTTTGGGTATTATATTTTTTAGAACTAGAGACAAAGTGAACAAAAAGGTAAACATAATTGAATCTCAAACTCAAGAAGAAAAGGAAATAGAGAACAAAGAGCCATATCATAGAATCCTAAATTTGGAGAAATCTTAAAATAACCATATTTTATTCATTACCCATTTACAACCATTCTTCCTGGGTGAGAGTGGAGTAGATCAAGTAGTGGAGATAATCAAGGTGATTTAACTTTCAGTCATTGATATTTTCTCCACTATGATATGCTAGTAAATGAAGAAATAAAAATATTAGACTCTTGGTACTCCCACTCAAAAGGAGATCAAATGTACGAATTCCAATTGTACAAAGTTCAAGTTTCCATGGATAAAGGCTCCCCCTTGGCACAATGTTAGTACTATAAATTTCTATATTGCTGTAATTTTCTTTCTATGTCCACAAGAAAATGGTATCTCCTTTTATAGATTTTCAACAATCCATTTCCTATAGAGGTTTTTGATCTTAAACTACGAGACTCCTTTAGTACTCATGACACCTTTGCTGCAATGCGGTAAGTCACATTGACATATTGATATATGTTTGGAGTATGGATGGCAATTTTGTTCCTATAGATATCTAAGGTTGCAAATTTTTCCTTTGGTTGAAGTGGATAAATTCCAAAAGTGACTATCTTATTACAAATCTTGAAGCATGTACACATCCCTTTTATGATGAGCTTTAAGATCCCAATACCCATTTACCCAATGGTCATCCATTGCCCCCATTGTTAAACTTCAAACTACCTGGTAATCTTAAATTTATTTTTGAAGATGTGTTTTCTTAGATGCCATTTTATTTATATAACATCCTTTTTCATTTTCTATTGTGCCATATGTTATCCATGACTTTTTTTCTATAGAATTTAAGGGGGCTTCCTAGACATACTTCAAAGATTGATTCCTGACTTTGCAAGAAAGTAGTGTCCTTTTCTCAACCTTTAATTTCCTTTTCTTTATGGTACACATTGAGTCTTCTTGTAAGAAAGGTGACAATTTCCAATTATTTTATCATTGTTATGGAAAGTAGAAACATAGATTATGGTTGATATAAAACAATTGTGATTCCCCCTTGTCTTGGGTTTAATCACTACAAACAAGAGATTATATTGGATGAGCATTGGTCACTATAGATAAAAATCTAGTCTATATTGTTGCAATAATGTTGAAGTATGATCTCAAAAAAATTATGTTTTATTACATAACCCATCCTTGGAACTTGAGATGATCTCTTTTAAACTATTAAATTGTATCCAAAGGAAGAAAAAGAAAAGGAAGCAATCCATTAAGTGATATCAATGCTAGCTTTGAGTGTTAGGATTGCTTGCAACTTATGGCTTTTAAAGTTATTACAAATATTAGTAATGAGGTTTATTCATCATTTCTTTGTTCTTTCTTTTAATCTTACTATTTATATTTGAATGATGTTTATTCATCCTTTCTTTGTAGTCTAATTTGTCTCTCATAAGAGCGAGGTTTTTATCAGTGAATATTTCAACTTATTGCACACATTAGTCATATGGTTTATTTATCATTTACTTGTTCTTTATTTTAAGCTTACTGGTCATATTATCTAATGATGTTTATTATTTCTTTCTTTGTACTCTAATTTGTCTGCCATAAGAGGGGACTTTTTTTTAGCAAACATTTCACAGAGCTAGACAACTTAATTTGGTATATGACTTGCTGTTATACCCATGTTTAGGATTTGGTATTTGTTGTGGCTTCAATTATTTTAAGGATATAATTGTTTATGTCGAAGTATTGAAAAATTTTAAACTAGAAAGATTGGTACATTTACAAATGGTCCAAATGGAAAATATGGTTTATATGTTTTCTAACAGAGATAAACATCTGCTAGATGAATAGTTGTTAAACCTCATAACAAATTTTAGATCTAGAAAAATTAAGGCACTATAAATTAGAAAGAACACTATAGGATGTTATCATCCAACTTTGGTAATCTAGAAAAAAGAAAACAAATAAAGCATAAGAATTGATAGTGATATCCATAGGCATTCATTTAAAGATAAATTGCCATAGTTCCTCAGTACAAACTGGAGTTAAGGAGAAAGAATAATTGAGTCTCTGTAATTGCTAAATTTATGTATTATTACACTAGTGTTTCCATCAATATTTTAATCACACTCCATGATCCTATCATGATATGTTCCCTTACGTTGAATAAAATGGATGTTGTAATGCCACCTAGATATTGTTAAAAAACCTCATCTTTTATAAATTTATTTAAATTGTTTCTTGTGCATAACCATTGGAAAAAAGAATTGGTTACACGATTATTGATCAATGTAACTACCATGACATCTTGTGGGAATCATTAACGTCTCGATGTTATGTGTGGGGGTAATAGAGCCATCCAAAATAATTCAAGAATGATTCATGGTGGGAGGAAAAAAACTAGAAACGCTAGTCATCACTGATGATTAATAGTGACACAATATTAATCATTTCTACTATTTATGATCACCTTGCCAAATATGAGGGAGAAGTGACTAATTTGTGGCTCAAGATGGATAAATATCTGCTTCAATACCTTATCTTGAGGTAGGAGTGGTAATTAAAAATTGGGTCAGGATGGGAATTGCATAACTCTAGGTTACTCTATACTTTGCAATTATTTTTAGCTAATGTAGAGTTGCACTCTATACATTACATATTCTAGAATTATGGGTTAAATTCTAGAGATCGTGTCTTTCCTTTGTTAAATCAATTTTTTCTTTAGTTTTTGGGAAGAGGCAAGTAGCCTTATAAGTGACTGTCCATATTCTCGGTCCTTGCAAGCCCATGTTTATTTTCCCATTTATTAAGTTGATTAGTTGAAGTCCAGCAGGAAAGTATCACTAATACACTAGCATTGAATAATTTTGATTGGGTTTTTCTAGTAGCATTTCACCTCATTTTGACCATTGTGGTCATCTACTTTGTTCAAATCTCCAAAATTTTGGTTAAAACCCAAATTATTACTTGGATCAAATTATCAAATCCAACAATAAATATGTTGAATATGAGATGGAGTTTAGTTGTAAAGCATCTTACTACATGATTTAGATTCATCAATTGATTCCTTGCCAGTGAATTGAATATCACACCTACTGGTATAGGCACCACTTTGTGTTGCAAGCAACTTAAGATAGAGAATTGAATGATGTCTTTATAAGTTAAATTGTACTCATGGATGAATTTGTGTGAATTCACTACACTGAGCATATTACCATTGGTTCTTAATATTTCTCTCGAGAAATTTATTTGTGGCATGTATGTCATAACTAGCTTGTTCCTTTACCATTTTGGTTCTAATATATGATGAAATAAACAAAAATGAATGTTGTGTTGAGAAACCTATCAAAATGAGTCACCATTGTGTTTGATAGCAATAGTCATTTCATGACATCAACATGTTTGTAATGAAAACACAAGAACCAATTCATACTTAGTTTAGAAATCCATAGTTTGAAGGATTTGTTACCAGTTACATGGGGGGTGAAAATCAATATGTAGGAATCAGTTAGTCAAAGTAGAAGCTAGTTATAATGTTTTACCTCAAGTAAAGATTGAAATATTATGTTCACCTTACTAAAAAATGTGATTCTAGAAAAATTCTTATTCACATCTCTTTTGATCTACAAGCATGATAATGGTAATCAAAACTAAATCTATGTGGTTTATATAGTTTCATGTTAATGTATTTTTTTAATTGTTTCTATGTGGTAAAGCATGTCTTCAAAAATAATTACTGAATTTTCTTAAGATACTTAATTACCACTGAATTGGAATAATTCTTTATGCAAATTGCATCTTACTATGGTTGTACAAGTTGACCCTTAATTAGAGAAAGTGTAATGGAAAGTCTCTAACTTAAAATCTACTATGGATTTGATTGCAATATTTCACTGATGCAAGTATGAATAGATAAATAAATTGGCATGTTGGGGAGGAATTTAACTGAACATGATGTAGTATCAAAGGAAAATAAATAATGTTGATGCCTTGGCTTATGCACTTTTTTTAACTATGCCTCATGAAAGGAGTTTTAGTGTTGGTAGACTTTTTGGGAGGTTTTTCTAATAAGAGTGAGTTTTAATTGTATAAAAGTGTAAATATTCTTTTATTACATCAAGAATTGTATATTGAGGAATTTAATCACTTTGAGCTAATGGTTTTTATAATACAATAAAACTATGTTATTTCAAATGATTACTTGCAATATTATATTTATCCTTGCACTATGAGTAAATCTAAATTTTTTGATTAAGGAAAATAGGTTTTGATGGGGCCCTGAAACCCTACATAACTAAAATATTAACATAGATAAATCACTTAAAGTATGAATAACATAATAGCCATAGGATAAAAGCAATAGCCTCCCTCAAGATAGCCAGATAAAAATAGAAAAGGAAAACAAGGAAGCAAAACAAAAAACTAGGAGAACAACTCAAGCAATTTCTCTAAGAATTTCTGCAATATGAATCTCCAGCTTAGACACTCTTCTAGCCACCTCCTTAACCTCATAAAGATCTTTATTAGGTTCCTTAGTTTCCTTTTTGTTTTTGCTAGATTTGGTCCTCTTCCTCGATCCATCCTTAGGAGACTTACCCTTACCATTGTTAGGAGAATAGTCTTCCTCCTTACTAACCCTGTATTCTTCAATTCTATTTACTAACACCTTTATGTTGTTATTAGAAGCTTTAAGAATGCTATAGATTTTCTTAGTGATTTTTTGTAGGGTGCCCTCCATGCTTTGAACTCTCCTTTTCTCTATTTTCCATATCCTTTTCCTCCTTGGTTTTCCTATTCTTGTTGCTGCAATTGTCCCCCTCCAATTTTCCCACTCTATATATAAGCTCCTAGATCTCATGGTACTTCCATTTTTATGGTTCTATAGATGTCAATTGTGTTGTTCTTTGCATTACTAAGCACACCCATCTAAGGGTTCTTAGTGATGTTTCATAAAATAACAAGGGAAGGATCAATAAGCTCCTCCATTTGAATTTTTTCCTCCTTATTCTCCTTAACCAAATTTTTCATCATCTCTCTATTGAGCCCCATCCTTGCAAAGACATTATCAAAATTCCTCCAAACCACATTCCTATCTTTTCCCAAAATCCTATAAGTGTAATGGCCAGACCCATAATCCTCAAAAACCTACTCATTCTCTTCCCCACTCCCATGATTCCCCTCTTACTCATCCCTATCCTTTTCCTCCTCTTGCCTTTTCTCCTTGGATTCTTTTTCACTATCTTTCTCTCTTTTCAACCTTCTAAAAGGCTTGCCAAAAAAATCCTCCCATCCTCTCCTTATTTTCCTCTTCTAAAATTTCTATCTTCCTCCCCATGAATAGTGTCACCCTCTGTATCCATGCCCTCCTCCCTCTCATTGTAGTGTTTGTCAGATGTGATCTCAAAAATATATTTAAGGTCAAGAGTCTCCATTTTCTCCATTTTGATTTTCTTTTTCTCCTTTTTGTGATGTGGGGTAACATCCTCATCCATATCTGAATGCATCTCTTGATTTTCCTTAGTACCGGATGGGATATGATCTTCTCCCAACTCATCCAACTCATCTTTACCTTCCTTTCCCACCTTATTATTCTTAATTTATTTCACCACTATATTCACCTTAAAAAATTCATAAATTAATAGCAGAAGCCCCTCGTGGAAAGCAGGATCAGCAATGGGCTTCTCCCTATAGTCATTGATGTTCTCATTAACTAACAAATATAGGAAAAAGGGATTGAAATCTTCACTTCATACCTAAAATGGTTAAGTAGTACAAAGTGGTGAGTGCAAAGTGGTTGAATCTCATGTCTAGGGAGATGTACGTGATAGTAATCCTTAACACAAACCTCCATAGTGGCTTGATAGAGCTCATTAGGTAGTGGATATTTTTCTTCACTAAAGCCTTCTTTTCCTCCATGTCCTTGGTAAATTCAATCATAGCTTGCCCAAAAATATGTCTATCTCTATAGAATTTATTCCCAATAATTGGTATGTTCGTCATCATAGAGATAACCTCCTCCATTACTGTGAAATTCACCCAATCAATTTTTACAATCCCCTCATTCCAACTCTTAACCATGATATGCGTAACAGAGGGTTTCCACCCATGAAGCCTTTCAATGAATGTGGTAACTTCACCTTTTTTCAAAATGCTCCACACCTTAGAGTATTGATGCCACTTGTCTCCTCCATCCTTAGGTTCTATCTTGTGTCTTTCTCCCACAATACTTTCATCCTCTCTGCAATCTCTTCTTTTGGTAGTGATATCTTTTGAAGCCTGATTCCAATTGATATGTATTATTTTCGTTAAACTTCTTTTAGCCTCATGCAAATTACAACCAAAATCAGGCCTCAAAGTGTGTTGATGAATATTATTATTGTGTTTCATACTTTGGCTATCATACTTACACATCATTTTTGGTAGATTTCTCATATATATTTCTCAATCTGCATGGGATACTCTCCATTTCTATCAAATCTAAGATTTCCAATGCAATATTTTTCCATCCATCCATCTTTTTATTTCATCATTCTTGACTACCTAGTTGGCCAACCTATTAGCCACTTGATTAGCTTCCCTATGCTCATGAGCCACATATATATTATCAAAGGACTTAAGGATCTAAATGCACTCTTCAGTGATATTCACAATCTTCTACCTAGGCTCATTCTTCTTGTTAAGATAGTCTATTATATTCTTAGAGTCTCCTTCTAGTCCTAGATTTTTGACTCCCATGTCCCAAGAAAATTTGATGGTTTCATGAGCTATAGTTTCCTCTACATAGTGATTAGTTTACAAACCTAGAGTTGCAGAACTAGGAACAATTCCTTTTCCATGGACATTTCTAATGATTTCCCCCACCCTAGCCTGACCAGGGTTGCTTTTAACAACCCCATCAAAGTTTTCTTCACAACAACCCTTAGGCCAAAGAGTCCATCTATAGTCCTTCCTCTTATTTCTATCAATTTCCTTTGTGCTAAGAAGATGGTTATAACCTTTATTAATAGTATAGTTTTGTAACAAAGCATTAAGGCTTTTGTTGAAGTCAACTTTGACATTAGTTCCTTTCTCCCTAAAAATTCTATTATTCCACTCCTTCAAGACTCCCCAACACACATGAGGAAAATTCCATTCCCACATACCCTTAAGTATTCATATCCTCAATAACACCATAGTGTCATTGTTCAAAGAGTTCTATAGTGTTATTGGGAAAATGCCAGGTCACCTTGAAGAAAGATAGGAAATAAGACCATATGTATTTGGTGAAGTGGCGGTGAATAATGATATGGTCCACATTCTCACTATGGGTTTTTCATAGAATGCATCTATTAGGAATTAGATGTGCCCTCTTGGTAAGGTTGTCCATGATTAAGATATGATTTTGGAGCATTACCTAGAAAAAATGTTAATTTTGGGAATAAGGCCATGATACCAGGCTTTGTCCTAAATAGGGATTGTTTCAATGATTTTCATGATTTCATAGCCTAAGGAAACAATGTAGTTGTTGTCCTTTATCTACCCCCAAAAATACCATCCTTGTTGAGAGATAAAGGGATATGCATAATCATGTCCATCAACAACTTTAGCTCCTAGGACAACTCAATCAGATTCACCCATTCATTATTGACCCTGTAGTCACTCACTCTATAGCCAAATCTTTCCATACATAAGTTTTTCCTTCTATTATATGGCTCGATGTTCCATAAGGGTCCTTGTCTTAGCCAGTCATCATGCTAAAAAATTATATCTTCACTATTGCCAAGTTTTCATTCTGCTTTCTTAGTGGCTATGCCCTTAGTCCTCAGAATTCCATTCTAGATGTTGGATCACCATGGGTCATAGTCTCTTTTGATGAACTATTTGAAATTAAAATTAGCTTCATATTTGTCCTTTAAAATATCTTTCCATTCCCCTATGGATTTTAAAATCCTCAATATCTATTTAGCTTGTAGAGCCCTATTGAACTGCTTTAGATTCCTAATCCCTAGCCCCCTTATTTTTTAGGTCTACAAATAGTCTCCCAAGCAACTAACAAGTACTTCTTATTTCCTTTAGAACCATCTCATATAAAATTCATTTGAATGGACTCCAAAGTATCAAACACTTTTGCAGGTATAAAGGAAAGGCTTAAAGCATAAGTTGGAAAATTATGCAAAGTAGATTTGATCAGACACACTTTACCAACCTGACTTAGGGTAATTCCTTTCTAGCCCACTAGCTTTCTATTGAATCTATGAATGAGATTATTCCAAAAGAGGCCAGGAGGTTTGCTCCCCAAAGGAAGCCCCAAATATGTAGAAGGGAGAGTGCCAATATTACAACCCAAAATGCCAGCAATTGTCCTCTGTCCACCCTTAGGGGTGTTAATAAAGAAGACCAAGATTTTGTTCTAGTTAATGTGTTGACCAATAGTGTTGGAATAGTTATTGAGAATTTTCTTCACATTTCTAGCTTCTTTCACTGAGGTCTCTCCCCCTAAAATGGTGTCATCGAGGGATTGCTGATGAGAGAAGATCAGGGGTCCAGAATAAGGTTTTAACCCAACAAAATTATCCTCTGCTCCTTTTTTTATAAATAAGCTTTCCTAGTCATTTTTCCATAGTGATGAAGAGGATCAATGAAAGAGGGTCTCCTTGCCTAAGACCTCTAGAATATTAAAAGAAAATAGAGGGACTACCATTAACCATCACCACAAAAATGGGGGTGTAGATCAGTTGAGATATAATCTTTCTTATTTTATATGTTGTTCTCTTTTGGATAGTTGAGTTTCATTGAACTATATATATATATATATATATATATATGAATGTATGTATGTATGTATGTATGTATGTATGTATGTATGTATGTATGTATGTATATGCGTAGTTAATATGTTTCTTAACTTCTTTATTCAATCTTTCTCTTGTTTTATTTACAAACACTTTATGTTTTCAATGATAGGCTAGAAATGACACTATACTTAATCACATAGACTAAAAGTATGCATTTAAAAAGTTTCACTTTTTAGCAAGCATGTTGAATTTATGCCTATATGATGGTAGTGCATAGTGGAAATTTGAATGTGATAGAAAAGAGATCTGTACATTCTAGTCAAGGGATGCTAATAATTATCTTTCATACATTTACTTGGATACCCATGATATTAGTGAATTGCTTTATAACATGATTTATTTACCAACACATTCCATTACTACTTGTAGTATTTTGAGTTAGACTATTTTGTTTCTGAGTTGGGTATATTTCATGTTCAAGAAAGATTCTGGGGAAGCTTAATAGCTTCATGATAGGGTGGTAAAACACTCCTACCATATTATCACCCTTATGTTTCATGAGAAGGTTTCAGAGCTCCTTATAGTTTTGTCATTTTGTTCAAACCATTGGTCATTTTGTTCAAACCATCTTGGTATTCTGGTATCTATTATCTAATATATGGCATATATATATTTTTTTAAATTTAAATGATAATTAAAGTTACTGTTGACTTGTCAATATTCAAATGACCTTGAGTTTCTTGAATTTTCACATTTTATGAAGATTATTGATGTGTTGTGGGTTTTGTAGGGGCATTCTTTACATATCCATCATTAGGATGATAGAGCACATAATCTCTAGTTTACTTCAATGCGCAACACTACATGGGTAATGTTAAAAAACTTGATTAAAGTTTAAGCCATAATCAAAAATCAGATTTCTAATCAAAACAATGAGGCACACATTCCAAGTTTTAACAAGAATCCATTTCACACCATATGGAGGATAAATGCCTATTTCTAGATAAAATTGCCTCAATTATATTATTAATCTCAACTCCAAACTCTAATAATGTAATGATAGAAGATTCTTTTGTCATTTCTAGTGTGTTGTAAATGATCTTCTCTATTCTCTATAGAAGTATCAACACCTCACATGATGTTTGAAGGATAGCTTGATTCTATTGAACCTTGAACACCTAAGATCCATCCAGTCTCACAATATTATTTTTGCACCTATGAGTCATTATATCCTTTAAAGAATGACATTTCTTTAAAGCTTCCATTAATAGAGTAAAGATTTTGAAATTTCAAAGTGGAAACAAAAATCCAATTTAAAGTATGTAAGTCATCACTGGAATTGATAAATATGGGAGGGAAAACTCATTTAGAAACTAGAAAATACACAATAGACTCCACTAATAAAAAAAGAATGAATTGAAAATGATTTACATCTCATTAAATGATCTAAAATTGGATGGTTGTAATCCATATAAAGCACGAAGCCATGTGGTCATACACATATCTATTTTCTATGTAGATTGTATGACATGAAAGACTAATTTTCAATTTTCATTCAAGATAAATGGATTGTATATCTATTTTCTATGTGGAGTGTATGACTAAGGGAAATTCTTTAGAAAACGCATTTTCTCTTTTGCAAAGACAACAAAAATTATGAGTTTAAATCCACCTTTGCAAGAATTTAATACACTAATTTAATGGAAGATCTAGAACAACTCATTTCTTTTTTTAGCTGGGTTGCATGGATTTTTCTAGTCACTAGTATAAAATAAATTTGTTTTATAGAGGTGTTGAATGTCTAGAGCTGAGCTTTGCAACAAATTATACAAGCCTGCTTGCATAGAAGATTTTGAAATAATGGTATTGTAAGGTTGTAAATTATTAGCTCCATAGAATATTTTGCCAAACATAAAGTATTAATGGACACAATTGTAAATGTTTTTTCTTAGAAGGGGGTGATTAACGCTAATGAACCTTTTGAAATATATTCAAGGCTTTTGTAGATATGTGTGTTCTTTTTAATGCATTTAATTTCTATTTATTATAACAATTTATTTGAATCCAAAATTACAATATTCATGAATAATCCAAACAATTGGAATAAAATTGTTGATCAAGGTATTAAACAAGAAGCATTATATGTATTATAAAAAAACAAAAATGTACGAATGTAATGATCATATCTTATAAATAATCATCAATTAACATTATATGTAGTTTTGTAAACATAATATCGATTAACTAAGAAATTAAATAATTATTATAATGCAAAATTAAAACTTGATTTGTGTTGTATGTACAAAGAGTCACATTATTTTTAGCAATTCAAAATGTCACAAAAAAGAAGTGGATGTATCAAACACATATTTTATTTATGGGGACAATTTTTTCTTTCTTTTAGAAATCTCTTTATATGTTTTATATGTTTTTGCTTTTTCTTTTTGAACTCTTCTTATATATTTAATGTTTTAGTTTGTTGGATAGCTACTTCCTTCCCTCAAGAGTCAATGACCATAATAAACAGTCTTTACTTTTCTACTTCTTTTTCTTTTATTTGAAGTATTGTTCAAATATGAATGGTGTTTATATTCATAGAGATTGAGATAGCAAAGAATGTTAAACCAACCCTCTATGCTAATAGCTTTTGTGGCCATTTCTTACATAGAAATTTACAAATTGTTCTAGCTAATGATTGCTAATTTGACATTTGTTTATGACTACCTCTTTTAATGAGTAAAATGGAGGAAAACCTTAGGTTATCATTGTTTCATGCAACACCCACATAGTTCTTGAACTTTATAATCACATGTAATGAAAGTTTTAGAACTTGAGCACCTTAACAATTGATTACTTTTATGGTAACATGTGTTCCATTGAAAGGTCAACATTTATCAACAAGTTGTAGAACAAAAATTACATGAATACTAAAACACATTAGAATCATGATTAATATCATGTGATTATATAGGTAGTCATGTAAAAATATATTATGCATAAATAATGTGGTTTAAAAAATATCATTCATTATGCAACTATCATTGTACTAATTACAAAATAAGTGAAAAGCCATTGAAAGTCTCTTGTTGGTATCAATATATCTGACTCAAAAATGTTAATGGAAATGCAATTTAAACATTGAATTATATAGTGATGCAACAAATGTTGAATTCCAAAATATTAAGAGGATAGTGTGGGTAGGGGAATTAAATTTTCTTTACAAAAATTTTAAACCTTTGAACAACCATCCCCATAGCATAGTTAATGGTAATAAGTGAAGCTAAACAGTAATAGTAACACATAATAGTAGAAACAAATAACAGATGATACCAAGATTTTCCCATGAAAACAGGTAAAGGTAAATAAGGGTTAGTTCTGAATATCTTATAACAAGATACAAAATATTATGAGGATATCTACTGCCTAATAGTAAGTTTACAATCAGGGTCTCACTACACAATAAACATAAGTATACAAAGTTGATGCATCAACTTCCTGGAGTCATAACTTTTGACTCTAACATGGGTTTTCTCTCTAATTTTAATAGTGGTTTTGTAAGGGGGATTTTGATGGCCCAAACATTGAGCTCAACTCCATTTTGTCTAGAAGAATTTATTTTTAGGTCTAAGAAAATCGATTTAGACCCACAAAACTGAGTTGTCATAATCTTTGTGTATTTTTTAGAGTTTGGTTTTTGTAATAACTTTGAATTAATATTTCTAAATTCAAAGATTAGTTGAAAGGTCAAGGTGTCATAGCTTAAGAAGAGTTCATTTCTATTTTCATATTTTTAGGAGTTAATTTCGAAGGTTACCTAAAATAGAAAAATTGAGGATTTGTTAAAATCTACCAAAAAGGAAATTTTCATTTTTTAAAAAAAATTTAGAGGGTCTTTTAGTTATTTAAGAAGCTGTAAAATGATGCACAATGAGGTTGGTTAATGGAAAATATGCAATTTGCAAAATATGTTTATTGAATCTATAATTTTCTACATGTTTTCCTTTTTTTGAATGCATTACTATGAATAGTACTTGGGTACTACATCATTTTGTATTAGAGAAGGAAGATTTCTGGTAGAGGGAGATGAAGAGGAAGAGGAAGAGGAAGAGGAGGTATCACTCCAATGCAAAGATTGATGTTGTATATATAGAGGCTAATTGAATGGTTGAATGAGTGAATGGATAATCAAGGAATACTAGTAGTAAAAGGAGAGAATGAATCAAATGAAGAGGGAAATTGAAGGGGTGCTAATGAAAATGAAGAAAATGAAGAAGAATAGTTGGAAGTTTTGAGATATGAAGAAAGACTACTTTAGGCTTTAGAAGGTAAAAATGAAGGGCTCAAGATTGAGGTTTCGGACTATGCTAGTAGTCTTAAGCTAGAAGAATTGATAAACTAGCTAAATGAGATGGGGAATTTTTTTGAATGGAATCCTATGGAAGATAAAAAAAACTAAAAGGAGACACAATAATGTGGTGGGATCACCTCCAAGAGGAACAGACAAGAAAATGAAAGGAAAATATTAGAGCATGTAGCGAGATGGAGAAAAACCTATGGGAAAAGTTCTTACCCTTGGATTACTCACACAAGTTCTAGAATTTGAAGAAAAAAAATTTCCCTATACAAGAGTACACAAATGATTTCTATAAGTTATCCTTGACAATAGAGCATCAAGAAGATGATGAGAAGATTGTAGCTAAATACATGAATGGTCTCTAATTTTATATTCAAGATGAGTTAAGCATGCATCATTTTAACAATATGGAAGAAGCCTACAATTTGGCCATAAAGGCTGAAGAAAAACAAAATTGACCATACAATCAGAGGAATAGAGGAGGAAGAAGGGGTTCTTCAACACCATTTTGAGGAGGTTCTAATTATGACAGAGGAGAATCCTCCCAAGGATTTGAAAGAAATATAGATTCTAGACAAGATCTTGCAAAATAGGAAAGAGAAAGGAGGTTTTAGCGAGGAAAAGGTTATGGTAGTGGAAGAGGGTGGGAAAAACCAATGGAGGCCCCTTACCTATTTTAGATGTGGCAAAGAAGGACATATATTCTTTGAATGGTCAGATTATAATGCACTAGAAATAAATCAAGGAAGATAACCTATAGTGAACCTAATTTAAATAGAAGAGGAGAAACAAGAATTTTCACCAGATGTGGGAGAAACCCTCATGATGAAGAGATCAATGATCATTATAGAAAAAGATAAAGTTTTCACAAATAAATCTAATGATTCATGGCCCTAAACAAACATCTTCAAAACTAGATGCGCTTCTTGTAGATAGGTATCCCAAGTTATTGTTTATGGGGGAAGTTGTGAGAATATAGTGTCTAGAGAAAATGTAGAGAAATTGAATTTACCATGTGAAAAGCATCCTTGTCCTTACCATATTGCATGGTTTAAGAAAGGAAATGAAGTGACTATTGATAAAAGATGTTTAGTCACATTTACCATAGGAAAATTTTATAAGGATGAAACATTGTGTGATGTTTTTGATAAGGTAAAAAGGTTTTAAGGGGTCCTGAAACCCATAAGTTTAACAACAAGAAAGGCTGAAAATAAGCGAAAAAAATGCCCAGCCAAAACATAAGCCTTACGGCTGAAAATAAGCCCAAAGGCCCAACCCGAAACAACTGCCCACTAAAAAGGCCAGAGAACTAACCAGAAAAATAGAAACATTGTGTGATGTTATCCCTATGGATGCTTGCCATATATTATTGGGAAGACCACGGTAGCATGATAGGAAGGTCATGCATGATGGGGAGAAAAATGAATACACATTTTGGAAGGATGGCTCTAATGTGGTTCTCTTGCCACTTAAGGATGAAAAAAAGAATAAAACCATGTTGTCTGCAAAAGAAGTTGTCAAAGAAATGAAAGTAACAAGGTGTTATTATGCACTAGTACTAAAAAGAGGAGAAATAGTAAACTTGATGTTGTTAGACTAATAAGATATTATTAAGGAACTTATTATCTCTATTTTACTTAAGCTAAACTTTAGACATATAATAATTAATTCTTTTATTATTTATTATCATGCAACCTAGGTTTTACCCTGTTAGGGTTTTGATCTTCTTTTGTAAGGATTGATCTCTTTGTAATATATTCATTCACCTTTGATAATAGAAATCTCCCTTTTTGCTCATCAAGAATGTCTCATCTATGGATCTTGTAATTCCAGCCTCCATAGCTTTTTGTTTCTCTCTTCTGTGATAGGTGTTTTCATTTAGGTGATTCTTGGGAGCTATGGGGTTGATCTTTCATCAACTTGAACATGGTATTAGAGCTCTAGATCTTCATGCCCCTTGTTCTATTTATGAGAAGTTTGTCTTGGCTTTTAGATCTGTGCTTTTCCTTTTAGAGGGTTTCATTTTTTAGATTTATTTTGTATTGAATCTAGGGAGTTACTAAATTTCAAGTCACTTTAGGCCCAAATGGACATCATCATTGAGTTCAAAGTGCCCAAGAACCCCTTTTTTGATATAAAATTTGTCCAATTTGGACACAGTTGGAAATTGAGGCTAAAAAATATTGCTCCTAGATTGGGAACATTTCATGAGCCTAGGATTTTTTAATTTTTGGAACATTTCTTGAGGTAGTAATTTTTAAAATAATTGGTACACAAATCAAGATTTTTGAAAAATTGAGATCTTGGCACATTTCCTAAGGTAACAATTTTATATATTTTCACAAAAATCTTTTGTAAATTGAGATTTTTGGGCACACAAATCAAGACAATTTTGGTATGGAACTGGCATACTTTTCAATGCAATTTTTGGTACTATTGGACACTCTTTTTGAGACAATTTTGCACATATCTTGAGGTAGTATTTTTTTTTGTTTTTGCCTTTTCCTACACTTTTTTGATATAGATGTATTTTTGAGCCATAACGTGCTCATCCAAACTCTAGTTTTTGATTGGAGAGAAGTGCTAGAAAGATGATTCTGAGCCTGTCATGATGATGTTATTTTTTTAGATTTTTGATATTGTTTGGTGGCCTATCTTGGCTGTCAAAGTTAGAAGTTCTATTTTTCACTCCTGGAGACATATCTTGAGACATTATATTTTCCAAATTCTACTCTAGCCATATCCCATTCAATTTTTTGTTTTTTTACATTCTAATGGATATCTTGGTTGTTTTAGGTGCGAGGACCAAGTATATTTTTTCAAATTATTTTTCATGGGCTTTACTATCTATTGTTTTATCCTTATGTCTCTTTTTTATCTTTGTTGACATTATTTTGTAATATTTTTGCTAATGCACTAAGATAAAGTGCCACTCTATTGCATTTTGAGATCTTGCACATCTTTGTGTTTTCTTATACTTGCACTAAATTATAAAGTTCCTTACGGGGTTTAATGTTGGCCATATTTTCCATCTTCTTTTATCAAGTGAGTGTTCCTTCCATGATATTAGCCTCATGATGTGTCAATGACACATGCCATTCTAGGTGTTTGTACTTCTTTTGCACTCTTGATGTTCTAGGTTCTTATTTCTCTAGGAGTTATTGCATTGAGTTTCAATGTTTATGTCTAACCTCTCAGTAATATAGGGGGTTATGTTGGTTCTATTTCTTTCTTGGTTCAATGGATTGAGCTATGTCTACAATATTTGATCCTATGTACTAGTTGATTGCAATGGTTGAATACCTTTGCATTTCAATGAGATGGATCATTTACCATATAGACATTCTTTCATTCCTATTTTTGGAGGCCATGAAGATGTAGAAGTTGATGAAAGACAACTTCACAGTGTGCCAAGATCACTTGCATGCAAATAACCTATCAAAGAGAAACCAAAGAAGGAAGGAACAAGAGCTTGAAGTAACAAAGAGAAATTATATTGCAACAATGAGAAATGAAATTGATTTACAAAAATGTAAAGGGAGAGCCTATTTATAAAGGCCTCTAGGAAGCTTGTAGAACAAGCTTATAAAGTGCTAGAAAGTGCTAGGAGATAAGAATGACAATTAAGCATACATCCACAAAAGGTGGGATATCCTCGATCAAGGTGAGAGGATAAGTATGACTCTAATAGGAACAAACTCCCATGTTGTCAAAAAATCCTAGACTAAAATTAATTAATTAATTCATTAACCTAAGTAATGTTAAGTAAAAGAGAAAATAATTATTATTCATGCCAACACCCCCCCCTTAAGTGCAACTTAGGGAAATGCACTTAAGCTCACAATAGCTAAGACAAAATGCAGAATGGGTCCCAACAACAAGGCCATGTTAGGTACCCATGTACAATGTGAAGAAATACAACCTCTAAAAATGGGAAAACAGGGAAAACCTCATGGGAAAAACCCTCCCCCAAAAAGATGTAAGAAAAAACATGCTGAAAAAAACAAGGAAGGCCTCAATAAGACCTCCTAAGGAATACTTCCACTGGAAATGGCTCAAGAGACTTTGTCAAAACCATAAGTACAACCAGCCCCCCCCAGAATAATGGAGCCCCTAGA
Organism: Cupressus sempervirens; assembly: GCA_028749045.1. Classification (NCBI taxonomy): domain Eukaryota; kingdom Viridiplantae; phylum Streptophyta; class Pinopsida; order Cupressales; family Cupressaceae; genus Cupressus; species Cupressus sempervirens. The sequence continues at coordinate 765,547,922 of CM053789.1, read as the reverse complement.
GAAAGAATCGAACCAATGAAACTCTAATGCGGAGTAAATAAGGGAACCCCTAAATGAGAGGGAAAACTTGAAGCCCTAGCTAATGCTTAAAGGAGAAAATATGAAGATCTTGAAAGGGAATCCCCAAGGCAGGACTGATGACATTGTCATGAATGTCCATTGTAGAATCCACAATAGGTGCACCTAGAAGCTTGGCGAATGGAGTTGGAGGATCAAGAAGAGTAGAAGAAGAATCCTACTAAAGAGAAAGACCTCAACTAGATGTGGTGTGGTAGTAAAAATAGGGATCTTAGGAATAATACAAACATTCAAGTATCCTAACTGCACCACATGATGCTCCTGCGAAAGATAAGTAGTGTGCTCTAACAATGGAGATGGTGAACCAAAGTGTGAGAAGGTGTAGAGATGAGTGGAAGGATCAAATATCCTTGTAGCAATAAGACCTACTATTACACAATCCTAAATGAAGAATGAATCAGTAGTGAACTCAACTATCTTCCCTAATCCACTATGTGTAGTTTGACAAATTGAGAGAAAGTTTGCAAACAAAGATGGAACATACAATACATCATTGAATATACCATCTTGGATGCAAACTGAACCTTTCCCATAGACTGGTAGGGTAGTGTTATTCCCCACAAGAATATGAGGAATGGGAGAAGCCTCAATAGTGGAGAAGATACCTTGAGAAGATGTCATATGGTGAGAAGCACTTGAATCCAGTATGCAAGAAACCTATGAAGGAGATGAAATGGAGGCCTATAATGCATGACCCTTTCCAAGATCTAGTGTAGATGTTGAAGAGGTGGAGGAAGCCTAAAAAGAAGACCCTTGTGAGTTAGAAGAGGATGGAGAGGAAATAGTGCTCTTCTAAAGGAGAGCTTGCAAATCGACAATCTATTTCTCATAGCCATCAATCCTCTTTTGAAAACAATGTAACTCATCATGAGATCTCTTCAAATAATAGGAATAGGTAGGAGTCTCAGTCTTCTTTTTCTCCTTCTTCTTAGAAGATGATAAACTAATAGAGTGCTGAGAGGATGAATCAAACATCTTCTTCAGCTTCTACTCCTATGTATCCTTGGCAAGCAACGCCTATGACTGTGAACCTATAAGTGAATCCATCTGAGTGATCTTGGACTATTCCCATGTCAATTGATCACAAAATGTCTCAAATGAAGACATCTAATGTTTATTACCCAAGGCATCCATAGTGGAGTACAAATTGGAAGAGAAGATCTAATACTATCCTTGCAACTTTGAGAGTATCAAAAAGATACGCTCATCATTTGTTTTATTTTTCCCACATCCCTGCAAAACTGCATAGAGATATTTGAAATTCAGCAAGAAGTCTTCAATGGTGGGAAAGTTGTCTAGTGAAAATGAAGTCAACTTTGCATCATTCTAAAGTGCCCAGAACTCATTCACTATGCCAAAAAAAGTCTAAAATTTGGTCCAATAAGCCCATGGAGTGGTGAAACCATCCAAATGAAATAGTAGACTATCTAAAATGTTTAGTGTGATCAATCCCATGGCCTCATCTATTTTGTTTCTATGTTGAAGAACCTCAAAAGGGCATTGCAGAATAGCTTAGTTCTCATCCAGATATGACAATAGAGCTTGTGACATGAGAAGTCTAGTCATTTGTGCTTTCCAAATGTGATAGTTGTGTGGCATGAGCTGGGTCACCAAAGGATCCGACATTGAGAGAAGAAGATGGAAGTAGAAGGGTCTTATTTTGAATTAAATTACAAAAAAGAAAATGTGTCCCCCCCCTCCCCCCAACATCTAATAATGATATCCCTCAAATACCAAAGAAACAACTATAGAAAGCATAAACAATAAGAAAAGAACCTAGGTTCTAGATGCAGAGAAGAATGAAATAGAAGCCTCTACTTCAACACCAAAAATGGGAGCTCAAATGAACTCAAAACAAAATGAAACCAACATCTCCATCTCTGAACCAGCTTCTCAACACTTCTTTTAAATCATAAAAAATCCTTTTTATGCTCAAGTTATGGCCAAAAATCTAACTACTACTCCAAAGATAAGCTCACTAGAAAATTATAGACACAACAAAAAATTTGACAATTGTACGATCATCAACATCTTGTCACTAGGAAAAAATTTGGCTACCAAAATGCTAATGTCAAACATCAAGATGATGATGTCAGTCTAAGTAGTGGTGGTCGGGTGGTAGGTGGGTTGTTCTCCGTGGTGGTGGTCGCTGAATAGGGCAGTGCCACTAGTATCGCCAAGCAAAAATAGGTGGCGTGAACATGGTAAATTTACACATTTTGGGAAAAAAATTGTTAAAAACATATATATATATATATATATATACACACACACAAAATTTTCACAAATAAAATATAAATACAAAACTTTAAATAAATAAAAATTGCCTCAAAAAAATGCACTTCCTCTTGATTGAAGAAAAAATTCACAATCAAGCTAGGGTTTGTGTCTTTGAATCACGGCTTCAAAAATCCTTCAGACCAAGAAGCACTAGGGATGCTTTGATACCATGTAGAAGTTGATGAAAGCCAACTTCACAGTGTGCCAAGATCACCTGCATGTAAATAACTTGTCAAAGAGAAACCAAAGAAGGAAGGAAAAAGAGCTTGAAGCAACAAAGAAAAATTATATTGCAACAATGAGAAATAAAACTGTTGTAAAAAAATGCAAAGGGAGAGCCTATTTATAAAGGCCTCTAGGAATCTTGTAGAAAAAGCTTAGAAAGTGCTCAAAAGTGCTAGGAGATAAGAATGACAACTAAGCATATGTCCACAAAAGGTGGGATATCCTCAATCAAGGTGAGCGGATAAGTATGATTTAGATAGGAACAAACTCCCATGTTGTCAATAGCTCCTAGACTACAACTAATAAACAAATGTATTAACCTAAGTAAAATTAAGAAAAAGAGTAAATAATAATTATTTACTCTAATAGAAGATACCTTCCATCTTTAATTAATTAGATCTTCAATCTTAGTCTTCTCTACCTAGAGTCAAGTTCTATATAGTGGAGGTTCTTTAGATCAGCAAATTCATAGTGTTTGCAACTTCTTGCTTCAGTGTTGTTCTTCATGATCATCTTTTGTTCCTATCTTCTAGAACATTCTTTACATCTCCTTTTGGAGTAGGGTTTTCCCTATGTGGTTTTCTCTATATCTCCTCTTTATAGAGATTTTTTGTGTTTGGATACCTCATTAGGCCTTGTTGTTGAGATCCAATTTTCTTTCAGCAATAATTTATAGGTTTTTAGCTACTCCCTAAGTTTATCTTAAGGGGGGTTGTTACAGTAATAAGAGATTAAACCTTATTAATTAAATCATTTTGATTTAATTATTAAGTCACTTATTATCTCTATTTCACTTAGGATAAACTTTAGACTTATAATAATTAATTTTTTTTATTAATTATTATCATCCAACCTAGGTTTTACCCTATTATGGTTTTGATCTCCTTTTATAAGGATTGATCTCTTTGTAATTTATTCATTCACTTTTGATAATATCAATGTCTTTTTTTCTCTCATCAAGAATGTCTCATCTATGGATCTGGCAATTCTAAACTCCGTAGCTTTTTGCTTCTCTCTTCTGCAATAGGTTTTTGTATATAGGTGATTCTTGGGAGCTATGGGGTTGACATTTCATTAGCTTCAATAGATGCCACCTGAAGTAATGAAGGTGTTGGATGATTTTTCTAATGTTGTACCTGATGAAATACCTAATGGTCTCCCACCACAAAGAGATATTCAACATCACATTGATCTTATTGCTATATCATGTCTACCTAATCAAGTAGCCTATTGGTTGAATCTAACACAACATTGAGAGCTAAATAAAAAAGTGACATAACTGATGCAAAAGGGTCTGGTCAGAGAAATCACGAATCCATGTGTAGTACCCACATTGTTGGCTTCAAACAAGGATGGCACATGGAGGATATGCACTAATAGAAAAGCAATTATTAAGATTACCATTAAGTACTAGTTTCCTATTCCTCAGATAGAGGACATAATGAATGAATTAGTGGGCACTAATTATTTTAGCAAGATTGATCTCTAAAGTGGTTATGACCAGATCCACATTTGAGAGGGGGGTGAATGGAAGACAATATTTAAGACAAGAGATGGCTTTTATGAATGGATGGTTATGCCTTTTTGGATTTGTAATGCACCTAGCACATTCATACAGTTGATGAATACTATGCTATGACCTTACATTGGTATGCTTGTTGTAGTTTATTTTGATGATATCATGATCTATAGTAGAAGTAAGGAAGACCACTTAAAACACTTAGGGATCATCTTAAGTGCATTAGAGAAGGAGAATCTCTTTGCAAACTTGAAGAAGTATAGGTTCATGCAAACTAGTTTTACCTTTCTAGGGTTTTTATTTCTCAAGTTGGCATTCTAATGAATCCAAAAAAGGTAAAAGAAATCTTAGAATGGCCTAGCCCTTCTAGTATAACAAGAGTAAGAATTTTTCATGGGTTGGAAAATTTCTACACAAAGTTTATGCAAAATTTTAACTGTATTGTAACACCCATAACAGACTATACCAAAGGAAGGGAATTAATATGGACAATAGATGTCGAGGAGAGTTTTAAATTTTTGAAGAAAAAGGTAACAAAAGCTCCTATATTGAAACTTCCAAACTTTGACAATTTTTTTGAAGTGGAGTGCAATGCTTCACATGTTCGGATAGGTGATGTTCTTAGCCAAGCAAGCTTGTAGCCTTCTTTAGTGAGAAATTGTATGAAATGAGAAAGAATTATTCTACCTATGATTTGGAGTTTTATACAATTGTTCAAGCATCAAGACACTAGAGCCACTATCTAGTTTGACACAAGTTTGTGCTATTTATTGATCATATCGCTCTGAAATATTTCAACACACAAAAGAAGTCGAATAGAAGACATGCCAAGTGAGTATCTTTCTTACATGGATGTACCTTTGTTCTAAAACATAAGTCTGGAAAACAAGATTAGGTTTCTAATGCATTGAGCAAGCATGCTACACATTAATCATAATGGAAACTGAAGTCACTATTTTTGATGCTATTAAAGAATTGTATGAAACTGATGATGATTTCTAGGAAATTTTAGAATAGCTAAAGGATTCATCTTCTAGTAAGTTGGATCATGTGAAAGTTGACTATTTTATGCAGGATTGTTACCTCCTTAAAGGTAAACAACTATGTATACTAGGTGGATCCATGCAGGAAAAACATTATCAGAAAAATTCATAGTGGTAGACTGGTTGGACAATTTGGAAAGGATAGAAAAACAAACATAGTTGAAGATAAGTATTATTGGCCAAAGATAAAGAGAGACATCACTAAATATGTGAAAAGGTGCATAATCTTTCAAGTGGCTAAAGGACATTCATAGAATATAAGATTATACATGCCTTTACCAGTACCCACCAAACAATGGATTGACTTGGGCATAGATTTTGTATTGGGTCTTGCACACATTCAATGAGGTAATGATTCTATTTTTGTGGTTGTTGATTAATTTTTAAAAATGTTCAACTTGATTTCTTGTAAAAAGAGTAATGATGTAACTAGAATAGTAGAACTATTCTTCTCAGAAGTTGTTCGCTTGCATGATCTTCCAAAGACCATTACCCCTGATAAAGAAGCTAAGTTCTTGAGTCATTTTTGGAGGACTCTCTAGAGAAAGTTAGGAACAAAGTTATAGTATAGTAGTGCCTAGCATCTTCAAAATGATTGACAAATAGAGGTAGTCAATCAAAGCTTGGGAAATCTATTACGTTGCATTGTGTGTGAGAAGCCTAAATAGTGGGACTTGTCATTTCCTTAGGCATTATTTTCATAAATAGTTTTGTTAATGGGTCAACTAGAAAATCTCTATTTCAAATTTTCTATGGTCATAACCCTCAAGGTGTCCTAGATCTTTTGTCACTTCCATTGGGAGACATAATTAGTGACAATGGAGTTACTTTTGTTGGACACCCTCACTAGCTCCGACAAAAAGTCAGAAAAAAATTATAGGATAGTAATGCTAGTTACAAAATTGGTGTAGATGTGACTTGGAGACAAAAAAATATTTTCTATAGGTGACTTGGTGATGGTTTACTTGGGCCATGAATGGTTGCCTATAGACACATATTGTAAATTAAAGTATAAAAAGATTAGGCCTTGCAAAATCATCAAAAACATCAATGATAATGCTTATGAGGTTAGTTTACTAGCAAATCTTGACATCTCCCTTGTTTATAACATTTTTGATCTATACACATTCCATGGAGATGTGCCAAACACTGATGATGTGCATGAAGTGGATTGGCAACATTACCTTCCCAATAAGAAGAAGGAAAAGATTGCCAAAATTCTTGACAAGCAAACTACCTCCACAAGGCATCACCAACATAACAGATACTTGATACAGTGGTATAGGTTACCTAAAATATAGAGTACATGTTTATTTGAGTGGGTAGTAATGTAGTTAGATCTGACAAAATTGGAGCAATTCACAGATAACCACTTAAAGGAGCTATGTTTCTTTCAAGAAGGGGAGAATGATGCATCAACTTCTGGGAGTCAAACTTTTGACTAAGACCTAGGGTTTCTCTCAAAATTTTATAGTGGTTTCATAAGAGAAATTTTGATGGCCTAAATATTCATCTTAGGTCCATTGTGTCTAGAAGAATTTATTTTTCAGGTCCTAGAAAATCCATTTAGACTGCCAAAACTCAGTTGTCATAATCTTTGTGTGTTTTTTAGAGTTTTTTTTTGTAATAACTTCAAATGGATATTCCGAATTCAAAGATTAGTTGGTAGGTTAAGTTATCACAGTTTAAGGAAAGTCTAGTTTTATTTTCAACTTTTTAGGAATTTATTTCAAAGGTTACCTAAATTGGCAAAATTGAAGATTTGTTAAAATCTACCAAAAAAGGTATTTTTCTTTTTCTTTTTTTTTAATTTAGAGATCTTTTTAGTTATTTGAGAAGTTGCAAAAAGATGTAGGAGGTTGGTTAATGGAATATATGAAAGCTTCAAAATATGTTTATTGCATTTGTAGTTTTCTACATGTTTTCCTTCTATAGAATGCATTACTGTGAATAGGTACTTGGGTACTACATCAAAAGTTTAAATTATTTCAATTGCATCTCATGTACATGAAGTATAATTCTATTAAACCTTAGTAATTTTTTTTTGTAGATTTCATTAGATTTTGATTAATTACTTTGCACTTCAAAATTGATCCTAGTTTACAATAATTGACTCAAAATATCTATCAAATATCATCTCATTTTTCCAAAAAAGATGTATAATATTTATACCAATCCAAACATACTTCAGCTCTTGTTTATACACTTCATTCAAAATTGAGTCAGCTCTCAAAATAATTCACACATTTTACTTTGATAAGTTGACATAGGTACAATGTCAATTGATGCCAAATGAAAACCACACATTACAATCAATCCTTAACCTTCTCCCAAAATCATAATGCAAAATAAATTATGCTGACAAGTAGTGCACATCCTAAAGCACCTATTTAGTCATGGAGAAACTACTAGAAATAAATTTTGATCCTTATAACTTTCATACCACATGAAAAATTGAATTGAAGTAATATCACATCTATCAAGATATCATCAAAACCTTAAACAAATTTTTATAATTGTGGGGGAACGTAGACCAAAATACAAAGCACAAATGCATAAACAACTAGATGCAACATGCTTACAAACATTCCAAATCACTCCAAAAATATAAGAGATCATGTTCATGTTGTTATTAAAGAGACCATAGGGCACCAAGATAAGAAAGAGGTGGGGGGTGAATCAATCATCCACTCAAAAAAAAAATTATCGCCCTTATTAAATCTAAAATATGTAATCAATAAGTGCAACAACCATTAAAAGATCACAATACACAATAACACTATATTTTTTAATTAGGGAAACCATTGATAAGAGTAAAAACTTTGGTGGGGATTGTGCCCACAAAATAATGAACTAACATATAAGTTCCTTGTATGAGGATGGAGCCTATTGTGAGTCAATGAAATACATTCAATACAAATCAGCTCTTGTTAAGACACTTTGAATCCATGTGAGGAGATTCTAACCCTATTAGGAGTTGTGGAAGAAAGAAGGATCCATTTTCCAAACAACTTCATGGGAAAGACCATTGAACTCACTGTCCAATTGATCTTCGTACTATCCTTCACAAAATAATACAAATAAATAACTATCCAACTACAATATGTTTTCCAAATTCAATATCTTTATTATTTCACTATGCCTTATCCACACCAAACACTTTTATCATCTCAATTATAGGTTCACTGGATCTTACATCCAATTCACATACACACATCACATATAATCCCTTAGATTGCTTCTCACTTTCTTCACTTAATCACAAGCTCACAAATCCACACTTGATACACAATCTTAGAACTCTACAACAAAGGAAAAAATCTTTCCTTTATAAAAAGTCTTCAAACTAATTATTGAGTCATCATTGAGGCTTTTGCAATTTATAATTACAATTAATACATGTTAGATTACATCTTTTCATAATTACATAAAATTTTCAGCTCATAGTCTTCACAATTATTCACATGTGCAACCTCAAACTTAACATGATCAATCACCCCATCTTTATCATGTATTCTTTCTATGTGTGACTACACTTAACCACATTCTATCTCTGTTAAGATATGTAATCCAATTACCAGAATTGCTTCTTAAGAACTGTGCCAAAATACTATCTTCAAGAAATCTTATATAACTCTCAATTATCTTCATATTTCTGCATTCACACTTAACCATATAATCAGGAAACTCCATAGAACATGTCCACAAATTTGCATAACCACATCTTCAATCCTTGAATTGTGTGACCTCAAAGTTCATCTGCTACTTTGCTACTCTTCATGGAATAACCAATATGTTGACATCAATGACAAACACTACCATGAATGCAACATATAATCATACTAAAAATATCTCCAATGATCTAGTAATGCTAGGATACTCCTCCATAGGAATATCATCAACATTTGTGCTAACAATCTCCCCATTTGATATTGATGGCAACATAGATGAAAATCAACTAAGTTCCTTGAATACCAAACATATATCTTTGTTGCAACTACTCAACTGTACTCTTTATTTTTAAATCATCTTCACTAATCAAATCTAAAATCAAGAACAACTCTCCATCAATGTGGTACTTCCTTATTGATTATTTTCCCTTATTGAAATCAATAGTTTCTCCATAGGATGTTTTTCATGTACATCTTCTCCCCCATTTTAGTGTACAATGAGACGTTTCATGTACGTCTCCTCCCCGATTAACATCAATGATAAAGACATCTTTATGTCAATATGCTACAAAAGATATTCAACAAGATCAAGTGTTAAAAGACAATGTTAAATATTACTTACCACAAGTCCTTCATAACTCATCTCAATCAAAGGTATTCCCCCATAGAGGAAGCATGAAACATCTAGTTTAGACAAATAATAGTGCTATGTGTCATTAGACTGATGTAATCTTTGCATCAACTATTCATAGTAGGTGTGGTCATAAACCTAATCATATCTCTCAGGTACTCAAATGTATCCTTCAATAAATACTTTGTAAATATATCTTTTATCTACTCATTTGTACTGATATACTCTATTCTAATCTCTTTCTCTGCAACTTTCTCTCTCAAAACTTTCATATTCAAATGCAAGTTATTGCTTAATGGTTTGGAATTTGAAGATGAAGTAAATTAGAGTCTTTTAGGATTTTATGTGTAATTTCTAAATATATTTTTTAAATTATTTTTTGAATTGATTGTATTGAATTATTTTTTCTCCCAGTAAAATTGCTATTTTATCAAAAGCCCAATTTCTAAAAAGTGACACAATTTTTAACACACATAACTCTATTTCTATAATAGATATCAATTTGATTCTTTTCAATTTAGTTTGATGACATCGACACTAAAACCATGGAGCTGACATGATGTGTTTATCCTTAGTATTTCATATTTTATCTGAGTTCAAAGTTGACCTAATAGTAATTTGGACACACATGGATTTTGACACATGTATATTATTATATACTTATCCTATTTCAAAATTTCTTTTTCTGATTGAAATAGGACTCAAATATAGACACTGTATTTGTTCTTCAAAAATTTTAATGTCTTATTGACTATTTTTTATGAGTTTCCATTATAGAGGATTTTTTCTTTTAATGAACCTCTCTTCAGTTAACGTAAAAATCAAAATGTATCAAATCTATAGTAATTAGAAAGGTCATTATAAGTATGTGTGTCATGCAAAATGACATCTCTTCAGTGCTCTATTTGAACCTAGAAATAGAGCCTAGAAGCCATGAAAATGAATGAAAAGATTATAGACTTTGTAAAAGCCATCTACTTTACTAGTTTCGATAGAAACTAGCATTTTATCAAAAAAAATTAATAGTTTTGGTATAACGTATTTTTAGTTAGTTTATATTGAAACTATTTAGGTAGACTTCTTTGGGTTTAGTTAGTTTCTATAGAAAATATTTAGCTTCTATCAAAACTATGTGTGTACTTTCTATCAATTTTTTTGGGCCAAAAATTCATCTTGCACATTTTTGGAGTAATTTCATCATCCAAAAAAAGTGTAAGCCACTATTTTTGGAGGAATTTCATCCTCTCATCAAGGGTTTCCACATACAAGAATTCACATGTCTTTAATCTATGCATTTTTGTGTGAACTTGTATGTTTCTATGTTACTTATTTCATCATTGTGTTAATAGTTGAGAAACTAGTACGCCAAATATTTGGTGCAATTACAAAGTAGACGGGTTGGATAATTTGTACTGATTCACCCCCTCTCTCAATACTATTTGGGACTAACATTACTTGCATGATGGATGTGATAACTAAAGAAAATATTTTTATAAATAGTTCCAAGAATATTTTTATATTAAATCAAATGTAGTGATTCAAAATTGAAATGGTTTCCTTTATCCTTCCCATGGTTCCATTCATTTCTTGTCGATGTTGCTTGTTAAAAATTAGATATTACCATTCTTGTCATTTTAAATTTTGATCAAGCCTATGGTTTCTCCTATTAAAAAGTGTTAAATTTCCATAAAAGGGAGGAAATATATGTGTTAACCATACTCTTTATCAACCTCTTATAACTTGAGACTTGGATGGCCATGATCTTTTTTAGAATTCCATGTCTCAACCAACTCAAAATATGTTCTAACTATCTATTTTGATCATATCAATCTTGCAAGGCTCAAAATATTTGTGAACTTAGAAAACCTAAGGATGATCCTAGGTGAGGAGTATTTCATACACCACCTATACCTCCTATATATTCTTATGTTCTACCTCTTATTTCTTATATGCATCCTCTTCTGGACATCTCTCACTATAGTGTAGTTTTCAGAATTAATGTTAATGATACTAAATTGGGGGAGTATACTAAGCATTGGAGAGTATTGATATGTTACATTCATGACAATGTTTTTCATTGATGTCAACATAATAGTGTTTCTATTAGAGACTAGAAGAATAATAGTTAGAGATCTATAGTAATTGAGTAAGGGTTAAGTGATGTGTAGTTAAGGACATGGTTCTAATACTTTGTTGATTACATGGATAAGAGAAGGAAGTTAGAATTGAAGATATAAGAAAGTTGTGTTTGATTTACTATGAGAAGCATAAAAAAAAGCATCTGTTTGGTAGTTTCTAATGTTTGCATTATATATTTGAGCCAAGTTATAATGAGGTGATACATAGTCAACTAGTGATAAAGGATAGTTAGGTTATGAGGTTAGTGAGTGCCCAAGACTTGGATACACATGTGTAAAGTTTTTTATAGACTATGAGCTAACAATGCTATTGTAATTGTAATTAATTATAATCTTATTTTAATTAAGTGGGAAATCCTTAAGGTCGACTGAAGGAATTATTATGAAGGTATGGTATAAAGGAAAGATATTTTCCTTGATTGTAAGTTTATCAAGTATCTATTGTGCATTGTATTTGTGAAGTGAAAAAGGGAGCAGAGTGTTGATTGAATGTGTGTAAGTGATCCAAGGGATTATTGGATGCATAGTTCATGATTTGGTTATAGGATTAGAAGGAGAAAAAGTCTAGTTAATAGGACAAAGACAGAGGAAGGAAGTTCAATTTAGTTCTATTATTTTGTAAGGAATAATACAAAGATCATTTGGACAATGGGTTCATTAGTCTTGCCCTCGAAGCTATTTGGGTAGTGGGTCTGGAGCTATCTTCCACAACTCCTAGTAGGGTTAGCACAAATCCTAACAAGGATTCAAAGTCTCCTAATAGGGACTCACATGTACTAAATATTATAACAGACTCCTAATAGGGTCTATCCTCTAACAAAGAATATTTATATCAGTACATCATCTTTAGGTCATCATCCCCACCGAGGTTTTCCCACTTATCAAGGGCTTCCCTAGTTAACATATCTAATGTTATTATGTACGAGTATCTTATTGTGGTTTCATTTTACATTACTCATATGGTTAAGATTGTTTAAAGTTGTTATTTGTGATATTAGTTGGATAACTAATTCACCCTTCCCCCCCTCTCTTAGTTATATCAGTGTACTATATATTCAAACAATTGGTATTAGAGCATCAAGTCCTTGAAGGATAAGCTTTAAAACTTTAGGAGACTGATGGAGAATCTTTTTAGAAAGGATAGTCATAGATTTGATAGGGCCAACTATCACAGTTGGAAGGAGAAGATGAAGAATCATCTATTATGCATTGGTCGACGATATTGGATCATGATAAAGGGAAAGAAGAAAATCATCGAAGAATCAAAGCTAGAAGATTGTAGTGAGGAAGAAAGAGATCTATTCATCTATAACACGAGGGCAAGAGAAGATCTACTATCAACCCTTCTAGAGAATGAATACAATTAGGTAAAGTCACTTGAAACATCTCATGAAATTTGGAAAGCATTATAATCTACTTTTGAAGGTGATGATCATGCTAAAAGAATGAGGTTACAAAGTTGGATATGTGCATATGAAGATGCTAAGCTGATGGAAGATGAATCTATAAGAAGTTATATTGGTAGAATATTAGAAATGGTTGTAGGAATTCAATCTCATGGTGGAACCAAAGATGATGATGAATTCGTATGGAAGATTTTTGAAAATTTTATCACCAGCATTCAAGCCAATAGCTCAAATGATGCAACTAGTGATGCCTTGCACTAAGGATTTCACCAAGGAAACTTTTCTTGGTAGATTAGAATTGATAGAAGAAGATCTAAGATAGTTTGGTGAACTTGCAAAATTCAAAACAATATTTAGTGCCCTAAACATTCAACCTAATTTGACAAGGAGTGCAATCACTTGTGGAGGTTTTTTTTGTAGCAATAGAGTTGATGAGGACATGAAGATTGAGGAAGGAATAACTATTCTTGTGAGAACAGAAAAAGATCGTAAGAAAATAATTAAATGTTGGACTTGTAATGAATTTGGTCAGTATGCATCTAAATGTCCTAAAAGAGATTAAAAAGTATAAAAGAAGGTTTAACCCTAGAAGAGACATATATATAAATTATTTATATGCAAATGAGGATGAACAATCTGATGAAAAAGGTCAAAGTAAAAGTGATGATGAATGAGGATTTGTAGCTATCACAGAAGATGATCTTGATAAAGAAATTAGATAAGAGCTCTAGTTACCCAAGTGGAAAGGAAATCTAATTGAATAATTAATAGTGGTTGTTCACATCACATTACTAGTGATATAAATAAGTTTATTAAGTTCAAGAATCATGATGGAGGAATTATTAGAGTTGGTAGCAATGCAGCTTGTCATATTATAGGAATTGGATCCATTACTCTTGATGATAAAGTTCACACCGATGATGTCTATTTTGTTGATGGAATGAGGCATAACTTTTTGAGTGTTGGATAGTTGGTGGATAAGGGTTATCAGTTATAGTTTTCTGAGAAGACCTACACTATCAAAGAAAAAGATGGTAACATGATTGAAACTGGCACTAGATCCAAAGATAATGTATTTTAGTTGAATCTTACTAAGATGATATGTTTGGTAGACAAAGTTGACAACAATTGGTTGTGGCATAGAAGATTCAGTCACATAAACTTTGCTAATATTGTGAAGGTTAGTAGTACATTTGCAGTGAGAGATTTTCCTAAGATTGTTAAGCCTACTAATGTTGTTTGCAAGGAATGTATTTTGGCTAAGTAGAGGAATGTATTTTTTCCTAGCAAGAAGTTCACTACCACAGAGAAGTTGGAGATTGTTCACACATATTTGAGTGGTCCTACAAGAACTAGAGGATTCTATGGTGAAAGGTATTTTATGATTTTTGTTGATGATTTCACTAGAATGATGTAGGTAGCATTTCCTAAAGAGAAATCATAAGCTTTTGATAAGTTCAAGATATTTAAGAATAGATTTGAGAATGAATTTGGCATTAAGATAAATGTTTAAGATCATATAGAGGAGGAGGATTTATCTCTAGAGAATTTAACATACTCTCTAAAGAAAATGGAATCAAAGGACATCTATGTACACCTAGAACACCTGAGAAAAATGGGATTGCTAAGAGAAGAAATAAATCTTTAGTAGAGACAAAAAGAGTGATGTTATTTGAGAATGATATTTCTAAAACATTCTAGAGAGAAGCAGTGCATACACAAATGTATTCTCTAAACAGAGTACCAAGCATAAAAGGTATGGACAAGACACCTTATGAACTATGGTTTGGAAATTTACCATCAGTCAAATATTTCAAAATATTTGGTAGAAAATTCTATATTAAGAGAGACAATGACATTGGTAAGCTTGATCCAAGGAGCGATGAAGATACTTTTCTCAACTATTCTTTGAAAACTAAGGCGTATAGATGCTTTAACTACAGAACTAAGACAATAGTTGAGTGCATAGATGTAAGGATTCATGAGAAGTTTGGAACCAAAGAAAAGATGATAGATTATAATTTAGATGAAGAAATGGATAACTTTGGAATTGTTAGGCAAAATCCTAAAGTTTTTCTTAAGGCAAACAATGACTTGCAGAATGATGTGCAAATTGTTGAACAAGGAGAAGAGTAGAGATCTAAACCTAGAGAAGAGATAAGAGTTAATATGTCAATGCCTACCCTTAATGGAAATCTAAAAAGGAATCACACTCTTGAGCATATAATTGGAAGTAAAGACAAAGGACTAGTGACAAGGAACAAAGTAAATGAGGAGATATGTTTGATATCTCAAGGTGAATCAAAGTGGATAGATGACACAGTCAAGAATAATCACTGGATCTAAGAAATGAAGGAAGAATTGGATCAAACACTTGGGAATTAGTTCCTAGATCAAAGGACAAGAATGTGATAGGAACAAAATGGATTTTTAGAAATAAGATGAATGAGCAAGGAGAAGTTTTGATAAATAAGGCTAGATTTGTTTATAAAGGTTATTCACAACAAGAAGGAATTGATTTTGAGGAAACATATATACCTAAAGCAAGAATGGAAGTAGTAAGGATGTTCATGGCTTATGCAATGAACAATAAGTTCAAGGTTTGTTAGATGGATGTTAAGTTTGCATTTCTGAATGGAGAGCTAGAAGCAAAAGTCTATATTGAGTAGCCTGAAGGTTTTCCTGTATCAAAAGAAAAAGAAATGGTATGCATATTAAAGATAGCTCTTTATGGTTTGAAGCAAGAACAAAGAAATTTGTGTGCGAGGTTGGAAAATTACTTGGAAAAGATTGGATTTGCTAAAGGTACAATAGGCAGTAATTTGTATCTAAAAGAAATTGAAGATGGTTTATTGATCATTGCAATATTTGTTAATGACATCATTTTTGGAGGCAATGATGAAGCTAACAACAAATTTTTTGAAGATATATGAAGAATGCATTTGAAATGAGAATGATAGGGGAAATGAAGTTTTTCCTAAGATTGCAAATTGTGTAGAATAATGATGGTATATTCATCTAAAAAAAAAGCACCTAAAAGACTTCTTGAAAAGGTTTGGTTTGGAAAGTTGTAAATCTTTTGGTACACCCATGATAACTAGTCATAAGTTATCTACCAAAGATGAGACACTTGCTGTAGAACATAAGAAGTATCGATCAATGATTGGAGGTTTGTAGTATCTAACTCACACAAGACCATATATCTAGCAAATATAGTTGGGATAGTAGCTAGATTTCAAGCTAATTCTAAAGAATATCATTTTCCATTGGTAAAGAGAATATTTAGATATTTGAAAGGGACATCTACCTATAGAATTTGATATGATAGATCAAATGATTTCACTTTGTGTACATATACTAATATTGATTGGGTAAGTAGTATGGATGATAAAAAGAGCACTAGTGGTGGAGCATTATTTCTTGGAGGAAGACTAGTTTCTTGGTCAACTAAGAAGCAAGATTGTATTTCACAAAGCACACTTGAGGCAAAGAATGTTGTAGCAACAAATATCTATAATCAAGCTATGTGGACGAAGAAAATGTTGAAGGATATCAAAACTGAGATTGAAGAACCTATTATTATTTACTATGATAACACAAGTAGAGTGAGTATGTCTAAGAATCCTATATTGCACTCTAAGAAAAAGAATATATCTATTAAATATCATGTGCTCAGAGAAAAAGGAGTAGAAAAGGAGATCAAATTGGAGTATGTAAGTACCAAAGATTAGATTGCAAATATCTTTACAAAGCCTTTGCCTAAAGATACATTTGAGTACTAAAGATGTATGCTTGGGGTTATGTCCCTACCTACTTCTAAGTAGGTGATGTAGAGAGTGCATCAGTCAAGTGGTACATAGCACTACTATTTGATTGGATTGAATATTGATGCTTCCTGAATGTGAGAGTATCTAGTATGTACTAAGTCATAGAGAACTCTTGGTATTTGGTATTTGGTATATGGTATTGAATAGTGTCTTTGGACACTCAAGTTGGTTCATGATTTGACGAATTGATTAGTCAAAGCACAAACTTGTGTCACCCTTTTATAAAGGAAAAGACTAACAAAAGTATAATTGTTCACCTTCAATGATATAAAACTAGTATTACTATTTAGAATTTGAAAATGAAGTTAACTAATGAAATGTGTAAAAATTGATCTAGTTTAGGATTATATTTTTTAATAATTATTTGGACTAAGAATAAATATATTTTCATAATTTCTATAGATAATTTTTTAGTTGTTGTGAAATGGTGAAAATTAGGGGTCTAGTTTCAACCACAAAACTATATGGAAATAAACTTATTTCCCTTTGATCTCAAAGTATATTACAGATAACATATATATCTAGAACATTTAGAAAGAAAAAAATTAGGCTTATATTTTTACTTTTATAATCATTCAAAGTTCGACTCACCTGAAATTGATAGTTTTTATCTCCCACCATATTTTTCAAAACAAATCTATTCTAACTAGAATAAAAATAATACATTCTAGAATAAGATTCTCTCCTCTAGAACATCATTTAATTTTTTTAAAAAATTAATAGGATTTAATATTTTTTTCTTTCTCAAAATTGGCATCTTTTCAAGTGTTAAAATATGTGCTTGTAGAATTTTTAAATTATAATATACTATATCTAATTAAAACACTATAAACTCTATATGAGATTATTCTTGACTTTGAGCTCTATAAAATGGTGTTTATAAGTTATTAAAAATATATCATAAAAAATAGTAAGAGTGATTGAAATGTCATTTTTTTGAAATAATCATATTTGTTTATTAATTGGATACAAACTAGTATAAAACATGCATTTATTAGACATTTCCAATTGGAAAAGTGTAATACCATATATAACTTAGCTAAAATGAATTTATCTAGATCATATATTTGAAAAAAATTTATGACTAGATAGAAATACTCAAAATTAGTCATTCTAATAAGTCGGCTTGAAAGGTGACGCAAGTTTGTACTTTTACCCTTGAACAAGGTATTTGGTATATGGTATTGAACAATGTCTTTGGACACTCAAGCTATTTCATGATTTGAGCAGTTGATTAACAATTGGTATTCTGATTGACACCTTTGATGCTAATGTTAATGGGGGATAGATAGGCATGAAAAAAATCTCCTAAGGCATAGAGGAAAGTGTGCATGAGAAGCACTCCTAAGCAATTGGGGAGAGATATCTTTTAGATAGATTTAGAAAGATTCTATTGTATTGTAAATTGTTTAGTGTAAATTGAAAAATTGATGTCTAGAGAAGAAAAAGAAGATGAACATAGTAGTGTTCCATAGGATCTCAGATTTGAGTAATGAAGAGGATTTGAGAAGATGAGAACAATAAGCAACAACAAAAAATTACTTGGTATTCTTGGAACTTAGACAGTTTTTATCTATGTTGTCATCAATGCCAAAGGGGAAGATTGTTAGCATGAATGCTGATGATACTACATTGGGGAAGTATCCTAAGTGTTGGAAAGTATTGATATGTTGCATTCATGACTATGGTTTTCATTGATGTCAATATAGCAGTGTTTCTATTAGAGACTGGAAGAATAATAGTTAGAGATCTTATGTTGCACAATAATTGTGTAAGGGTTAAGTGATGTGCAATTAAGGACATGTTCTTGAGAGTGTTCTAATGATGTGGTTAAGAGGATAAAGTTATAATCAAAGATGTATGATAGCTATATTTGATTTATTGTGAGAAATGTAGAAATAGAGCATCTATTTAGTAGTTTTTGATGTTTTTATTATATCTCTCAGCCAAGATAGAATGAGGTGATGCATAGTCAACTAGTGACAAAGGATAGTTAGGTGATGACAATGGTGAGTGTGCAAAACTTGGAGTTGCATGTGTAGAGTTTTGTATAGACTATGAGCCGATGGTGCTATTGTAATTGTAATTAATTGTATATCTTATTTTAATTAATTGGGAAAGCCTTAAGGCCGAATCAAGGAATTATTATGAAGGTATGGTATAAAGCAAAGATATTTTCCTTGATTTTAAGTGTATCAATTATCTATTGTGCATTGTATTTGTAAAGTGAAAAAATGAGTAGAGTGTTGATTGAATGTGTGTAAGAAATCCAAGGGATTATTCGATGTGCAGTTCATGATCTGGTTACAAGATCAAAAGGAGCATAAGTTAGGTTGATAGGATAGACATAGAGGAAAAAAGTTCAATTTAGTTATATTATTCTATAAGGAATAATATAGAGATCATTTGGATAGTGGGTTTATTCATCTTTCCCTCAAAGATGTTTGGGCAATGGGTCCAACTCTCTTCCATAACTCCTAACAAGGTTGGGACAACTCCTAATAGGGTTGGAATCTCTGAACTGGGATTGAAACTCATCTAATAGGGACTCACATGTATTGAATGTTGTAACAGAATCCCAATAGGGTCTATCCTCTAACAAATAATATTTATATTAGTACATCATCTTGTGAGTACCATCCCTATTGGGGTTTTCCCTAGTTAAAATATCTAGTGTTATTGTGTACGAGTATCTTGTTTTGGTTTCAATTTACATTACTCATATGGTTAAGATTGTTTAAATTAGTTATTTGTGATATTAGTTGGATAACTAATTCACCCCCACTCCCCTAGTTATATTAGTGGATTATATATTCAAATAGTAGTTCCTTTCCTTCTACCTTGAGAAGAAGAAAATGATCTAATGTTGATTGATCCCATCCAAAACCAAATCTCTAGTAAAACTAAATGTAACTATCAAAATTGTCATTTTCATCATAAGAATCAAGCTAGAGTCCATCAATGTGCTTCTCAAAATAGTGCTTTACCACATACACCTCCTCATCCTTATCTTACCTTTGACCAATCAATGCTTGAGCCTAAATGTAACTATCAAAATTTTCATTTTCATCATAAGTAAATTTAAATAAAATAAATATGAAAAAACATGACGATACTCTTCATATATTAGATTCTATACAATTACTCTAGATGAAAAAGATACTCTTGATGATGATAGTCTTGATTCTATCAATGATATTAATGATAGTGATTCTGATGACATGTATGAGACTATTGCTATTGAGAATGATTTACCATATATTATTTCAAAACAAAATTCTATTACTCCTAGTGAAAAAGAAAGTGACCTATCTTCATAGTAGGGTCTTTATTTGGAACTAGCTATTGTTTAATCTATGGTTATGTATGTTGCTCCTCTTGCAAGTTTCCTACCTTTCTAAACACTATGGACCTAAATAAGGGTACATGTGATATGCTTTACCAGATACTCTCATGCAATGGATTTCATGTGTTTTCCTATTCTTATGTGCTTCCATTGTGATGTGCTACATGTTGTCTATTTTATTTAGATTTATTTAAAGGAATTTAAAATGTCATGCATATTCTTCTTTTTGTATCTCTTTTCCTCTATATGTTGTTGTACATGTTATGGTGTGTATGTGACACAATTTATAAATTCTCTTTTGTGTTTTTTTTTAGGATAATTAAATATTTTAGCTACCTATTATTTTTGGTCTCCGTGATGCAAACCCAAAAAGACTCTTCTTTGTAAATCTTCCACATGTTTCCTCCATTGTAATTGTAGTTCTGATGTATTTAAGAGATGATGATATTTAATTTTGACACAATACTATAGATATTATATTATGATCATACGAACCCTTGAGTGGGTTGATCCCTTTCACACTCCTTTTTTCTATGTGCTTGTTTATCTTGATTTGTCCTTTCTTAGGGTTATTTAACATTGGAAATATTTTTCATGGATGAATTTATGCTCTATTAAATCAATTTCTCTAATTAAGGTATTTGTAATAAATTTGATATGGGGTATACAAACCATTCACATTTTGTACACATGCACTATCACTTTGTATTTGGTCATGTGACTAGATGTATTTTAGATGTTGTTGAGTTGTCATTTTGCATGGTGCTTAATGACAAGAATCCTTTCAAACTCCTCTCCTAAAAAAATAATCTAGGATCAACTCCATGGTTCCAGGAAATCTTGTGACCTTATAGAATCCACTCAATTGAAGAGAAATTTATTTTTTCATAGGGAGACCTTTGCTGGTTTGAACAATTCAAAAAAGATGTAGAATCTACTTGCTAACTCGAAAGAATAAAACACACAAAAAGAAATATATTTTTTTATTTTTAAAGAATGCAATCTAACAATGCAACTATATGAATTCCTAAATTAACCAAGTGTTTGTAAAAGAAAATAATGAAGATAGGGTAACAAGAAGTTTAAGAATATAACATGTAAAGTAAATTCCTAACAGACATAAGCTATGGAAACAACACATCTACAAGTTAGGCTTTCGAAAAGATCGATAGGTAACTAATGAAAGTAGGAGCAACACATCCTTAATTCCACTGATCCAATTGTTGATGGGAATTCAGTAACCATAAGATGTTTCACTTTTCATCAAATCACAAGGCCATGGAAAGTGTGCTCATGCAAGACAAAAAGCTATACAAGAACAATAAGGGTGATCCCTTCTTGAACTAAGTACATTAGTGAAATTTTTAGACTTGTAGTAAATAGTAGAATTAAAAGATCGCACAATCAAAATAACACAATAAAACTGTTAGCTTAGTTACACTTCATGTTCACATACATTCACAAAATATAACACGCTTAGGAAATAATCACTACAATCCAAATGCAAGTACAAAAAGCATATGTTATTGCAACAAAATAACAGTCTAGAATACATATTATGTTCTTCAATTTGTAAGAAATTTCTCCTCAATTTTTTGTTGAGAGTGAGAGATATCATTATGCAAACATATGTTTCTAAACTAATAAAAAAAAATTATTTATGTGCAAACTAACTCTCTAACTAGTCTGTAGTAGGACTTCATCCATACTTATATCATTAAATGGATGCATGAGCCCTTAAATTTCTTAAAATAAAGAAAGCATGAGAAAATAAGAAGAAGAAAGACATTAGATGATGTAGGAGTCTTCCAAGGTGCCAAAAATAGAAGCTCCATGTTCACTAGGTCTCTTTAGGAGTTAAACTACTATAAAAATATGTTTCCAATGCATGGAAAGCTCTAAATTTAGAACTGGTAGTTAACTATTAGCACATCTCTAAATTATTCAAAAAAAATCAGCACAACTCGTAACTAGGTTCAAAAAATGCAAAATTTCACCGAGTGTCAAAACTAAAATTCTAACTTATGGGTTTTGTTCCCCTTCATACGAGAGCTATGTCTAGGTATTTGTTCTTGAATTTATTAATAATCTTGGAGACTTTAATTGCATCTAGAAAATCTAAGGCTTAATAATTGTCCTTCACTTTCTTCCTCTAGCTACCCACCTCGATGCAAGTCTTTGCAAAATCTCCTAGTTTCACATCCAAGTCTAATAATGCTTCTTTAGTTCTGAATGCTTATCTAATATTATCACCATTAGAAGATTTTTCAAAAGTCTTCCAAAATTTTCCAACAACTTCTTCCATCTTCATTAATTTATCCCTTGAATCATCCTCAAAAATATCTAAGCATGCATCATTATAATGTTTCTCTGCCCCCAAAATTTACTCTTAGGTTTGATCCTTGAGCTTATGAATCTTTGCATGTAATTTTACCATTACTTTATTGCCATCCAAAATCATCTCTATCCAATCATCAATTTTATGTAACTCTTCCACTTTTTCTGGGATAACCTTTGCAACTAATGGGAAAGAAATAACTCTACTAATCATGTTTTGTATCCTCTAGTTGACCAAAATCTTGATCTTCCTTCTCTTATGAGTGGATGGGAAGGATTATACCTCTTGTTGTGGTGGTGACACTTCTTGTACTTCTATTTTAGCTTCTCCTTGCCCTTGTTCAGTTGTTGGTACTTGAGGATTGTCCTGGGCCTATGTAGCTTCAACATTCTCTAACTCTTGTACATTTTATACCCCAGGCTATGGTGGCACTTGATATGGTTTGTCTTCTAGCTCAACATGTTGGGGAGAAGTTCTCTTCCTCTTGCCTTTACCTTTCTAAGCCCTATAATATCCAACTTCTCTATCAACTTGGTACATTATTTCTAGCCTCACTAGGGACTGAGTTGTAAAAGTGGGCACTATTACCTTACCTAATCTACCTTTTGCTAGGTAGGTTGTAGTGTGGAAGACTACCACTTGAGGAATTGGATCTAATTTGATAGGTCTTTTGATCCAATCCTTAGTCATTTTGATGACATGCCTAGCCTTGTGATTAATATCTAAGTTTTCTTCCTTATCAATCTTAGCATTCATAATGGGTTGATCACCAATCTTGTCCCTATTGAACAACGGATCAAGGACATCCTCGGTATCCTATTGCATAATCTTCAAAGGAACCTTTACCTTAAAGGCACTAGTCACCAGATAGAGAGTCATCCTACAATAATCCCTTATACAGATATTAGAGTCATTTATTGTATTCATCTAGTGGTCCTCAACTACATCTTCATGTTGAAATGTCTTGCCAACCAAATACAACACTCTTCCAATGTTGTCAAAATAAGGACAAGGAGAGTTATATTCCTCCAAGGAATATTTATCCCACTTAGGCTCAAAAGATGCAATATCTTGTCTCTAGACCACACTAAATGGTCACATAGTAATAGGCCACACCTAGGTTATTTTGTGTTGCTTTCTTACTCTATTGTATGCAGACAAGAGTTTTCAAGCGATCTCCAGTAGTATAAGTCTATCACTTGGATATCTAGGGAGCTTCTTGGGATTGATAGTCGTACCCACTACAGTCAAGTAAATGAATGATGTAGTAGGCCCCAACTTTTGAAATCTTTTTCACTACCTCCTCTAACATCCTCTTCATAGAATCCCCTTCAATAAACTGGATAATTGCAAATATAAAAGCATCATTGACTATCCTATATTCCTTGTTGTGCTTGGGAAGATTTTTTTCACCAACTGGAGATATACTATAGATGGCCATCCATTTGCATCTTACATGCTACCCTTTTTGAAGAGTCCCAGATAATCTAAAGCCCTTTTAGCTAACAAGTATACCAAATATGATGTCATGTAGAACTTACAATTATTCTTAATAGTCACGAGCTGCTCATCCAAGTTCTCACTAAGAATGGAAGACCAATCAATTAGCATCTTTTTTTTCTTGATAGTCTCAATAAAATACACCATCCATATATTTAGGTGTCTTGATGCTAGCAAACCCATGGCTCTACTCAAGAATATTACAAAGTATCTGATATCCTCTTTCATGTAACCTCAAGTGTAATGAATATTTTACCTACTTTATTCCCTATAGGACACTTCTCAATGAGGTATGAGGTCTAAATGATTTTAGATGCTTCATGTACATGTTCTCTGTACCATCTTTCCACCTAGTGATATGTTAGTCTAATAAACTAATCTGCCCTTAGAAGATGGAACACCTTCTATATGTTCTTAGGTCAAAGATCTAGGATGATCTCTCCATTTATACTCTTTATGGCCCTTTCTTTAGAGACATAGTTCTCTGCTAGTGTCATGATTAGCTTCGAGGACTGTAGTGATACTGGATGCAAGGTAGCATTGACTAGTCCTAATAGAATCAGAGCGGATATCAATGGAGACCTCTCCATAGGCTTGTTGCACAATACTAGGAATGCATTCCAATATATATGACAAATTTTAGTGTCCCAGATCTTTGAATAATCATCTTGAAAGTGTGACTTTGCTAGAACACCTTCAAACCTGAACACCACTAGTTTCAAGACCATCTTTGTAGCAAGGGAGCATGATGAAGAAGCCATTGAATCTACATAAAAGAAACATCTATTGGTTTAGAGTTGAAGTAAAATCAATTAACACCAACCCTAATGATAACATGAAAAAACCCAAAAAACCCTAATTGACAAAAGCATTCAAAAAACCCAATTTTTAAACCTAGAAGGCAAAAAGAAAAAGGTGCACATGGTGTACCTAAGAGGTGTGCGAGGTGTGCCTTATCCTTTGTTTAGCCTTTAAAAATATGAAAGTGCACACTAGTGCACCTAGTGCACCCTTGTATTACTTTGGCACAAAAAAGGGTGTGCATTTGGTGCACCTCATGGGGTGCACTAAATGTGCACCCTTTATTCCTTTCTAAGGTATGCTTATGATAAAGGTGCACAATTGCACACTTTTATTTAGGTGTGATTTTTAAGAGTTTTTTAATGTTTTTGGAAAGAAATAAGGTGCACAGCTGCACACCTTTACTTGGTGTTCTAATGTTTTTTTTTTTTTTTTTCTGTAGGTGTGAGGAGGTGAGGTGGCATGATGCATCAACACACCTAAGTAGTTGCACTAGTGTGGTCATGGAGCTCAGAAGAAGAAAATGAAGTAAGGAGGGGAGGGCCATCCTATGTTTTCTAGACCTAGGAACCAGTGCACCTCTTGGAGGTGTGTCACTATCCATTTTCTAATAGAAAGTGATTTCTCTCTATTTGGCACACTAGTACACCTCACTTCAAGTGTGCCATATTTCTTGCAAAAATATTACTTACACTCTTAGATGATGATTTTCAAAGTTTGGGTTTTCAAATTGCGACCTAGATCTGACTAAAGACATTAAGTAAAAAAAACCTAGAGAAGGCTCAGACCCTAGACTAGGGATTGGGAAAGTAAAAAAATAAAGTAGGGGTCCCCATTTCTAGGAAAATGGGGCATGCCTTTTGAAACCACAACAGATCCCTTAATAGATACACTTTCATTAAGGATATATCTCTCTTTTTTTTCAATAGCTAAGGAACCTAACCTTGCCTTAGAATAGATTGTAATTTTGGAGCACTTAACAAATATTCTTTAGTTAGGGAGAGATCCTTTCCTCTCCTTGTTGATGGGACTTTATAAATCTTACCTTCCCTTAGGATAGGCCATTTCTTCACTAGATCCCTTATTGGATGTACACTTTCCTTAAGGATAGATCCTTGGTAGATTGAACTAGACTTACACACATTCTATAAAAACCTCCAATTCTATTTTTTGTGGCACCTTGTTTGTGTGGTACATAGTAAGACACAATCTTACTACGGCAAGTGATAAATTATTTATTTATCTCCCTCTCTCTTTTGGGAGATGTCTCTTCTATCTTTTTGATGGATTTAACATGGAATTAAATTACTTAGGGGCATGATGTTTCCTTGTCTCCTTGACCTTGATGATATCATATCATGCATTTTATCTACTTTACCATGAGCATGAGCTCACCTCATAGTCTTGCTAAAGTGGGAGCTAAATGTTCTATCATAAAAAGTTAGAACCTATTCAATTGGAGGATATAGGATGTATTAGACCTCATTTAGTGATTTAAAAATCCAAGTGTATTTATTCTTGATTTTAAGAATTTGTTATTTTCTCTTCTAAAGCTTTTCATGCATGCCAAGCCTCAATTTTCTTTGTAATTAATCCTATGTGGTCTAGGCCAATAAATGTCATCCAATCCTTGGGAATTGATTTTACAAAATCTTTGAGCCTAGTATAAGGGTGTTTCATTTTAGAATCTTACTTGTAGTTAGACAAATAATATTGAATCATGAAATTAGTAAAAAAGGTTATCGAATCCTCTCATTTTGATATCCATCCATTGTGAAATCTATCCATAATTTATGAGTAATCCATTTTTATCAAGAAATTATTGGCACTTTCAAGGGAAAATATAATCAAGCTAATTAAGGATTTGGATTCAATATCTAAAGGAAGTCATCCATCTCAAGTTCTCCAAGTCTCCCATTCTTCAAGATCTATTCAAGAAAAGGAAATATTCTCTCATTGATGGAAGTTACTCTCTCCCATGGTTACCAAGAAGAGAAGATCACAAGTAAGAAAGAAGATTCACACATATTATTATCTCTCATTCTCCATTAAAATAATCAAGCACAAATTCATTCTAGATATAAGATTAAGCCAATGTAGATCTATGTATGTGGGAGGACATCCTTGACTCTCAAACACATAGTAAGTCAGAATAAAAGCATATTCATGGGTCAATCAGATCCTAATATCCACTCATGAGGGTTTCTCATGCAAGGTGAATACTTAAATTTATCTTATTTACATGCAAGCTTTATTTTATTTCAAGACTAGTTCCTAGCAAGGGCTTGATCAAATAAATACCTTGACCACTAGTAACTTTCACTTTTTCTTGTGTGTAAGAATATGTGTCACATAGTTGGATCCATATATTTAGAGTTTTAGAACTAATGATTAAATTTCTATATAATACATCAATTTTTATGCCTCTAGGACAAGGTTGATTTTCTTGGACAAGGTCAAATTTGGTAAAGATTTCCTTGGAAATCTAATTTTTGTATAGTTGGGAGTTACATGTCTTGGAGTTTCAAATCCAAAATAGTTGAACTATTTTTTGCTAGTTTTGTAACAATCAAATCTAGACATCAAGTTCATTCCTCTTCTTCTAGCTTTAAGGCGAGTTCTCTATTTCCACTTTTCTCTAGTATTTACTTTTATACATAAGATCTAATATCACATCTTGTTAGTAATAATTTAATTTATAATAACATAAATATGTTTCATACATTTTAATATCACAATTAGATTCTATCCATATAGGGATATCCAAATCTACCTTTTCCTAGTTCGTATATTATTACCCCTTCATCCTTTTTTAGGTTTTGCTAATCAAATTTTTCTTAAGGAGAGTTTTTTTAATGCATAATAAGAAAAAAAAGAACTCCTCAAAATTAGTGAACAATCCATTTTTTTTGCATGAATGCTGATGATATTCCTATGGGGGAGTATATTAACATTGTTGGAGACATTATTCATAGCTTATGTGTTGCATTCATGCCTATCTTTTCATTGATGTCAACATACTGGCTATTCTACAAAGACTAGAAGAGTTATAGAGGTAGAAGCATTTGACATAGTTCATATATTGAATATCAGCTTATGAACACTTGAGATTATGCTTTATAGTATATCTAGACACTACAACTAAGGGTGCATACAAAAATATGAAGACTAGACAAAGTTATGAAGAATTGAGTGAAGGCATATTTCTAAAAATGGGTACTGTTGTTTGGATTCTATCTCCTCACATGGATGGACCTAGCTTTAGATGATTGAGATAGGGGTTGAAAACATGTTAGAGATGCCTTGGTTCAGAGGGTATGAACTAAAGATCGTCGAGTAAAAATTTATGAAGATTGTGAGCTGATAGTTTGTTTGTAATCATCGATAAACTGTAATATTTTAACGTAAAATGTATTGTAATATCTTAAGATGGTCCTATATTATTATTATTATAAACTAGGAAAGTCTCAATGCCAACTCAATAAATTTTTTAGGACTTGGTATATAGGATTTATATTTCTTCCTTAGATGTAATGTATGGTATGTGGTCATATCTTTGTAATATATATTGTGCGAGCTTGATATGTGAGCTTTTGAAGAGCATAATAGAGTTTGGTGTGATAGAGGCACAATGAGATTACAAGGAACTATATTTGGCAAGACAAGTTGTTAGTTGGACAATTGTTATTTCACATTGTATTATTCAGAAAGAATAGTGATGATGCTATTTGGACGATGGGTTCAATTGTCCTCCTTTTAGCTCCTTATAAGGTTGACACAACTCTTAACAAGGTTCAAATCTCCTAATAGTGATTCAAAATCTCATAACAAAGACTAATATGTACTTATTTCATTTCATTAACTCCTAATTGGGTCTATCCTCTAACAAGGAAATTTCATATTAGTACATCATTTTGTGGGTGCCATCCCCAATAGGGCTTTCCCTCTAATCAAGGGTAAATCACAAATTAACATATATGGTGTTATTGTACATGGTTATCTTTCTTTTGTTGTTGCATCTACTACTTACATGTTTTAGAATTAATAAAAATATTGAAAGTTTTTTAAGAGCATAAGTGATTCACCCCCCTCCCCCAGTTATCTTGGTAGACTTCACTTTCTCAAACTATCTCCTTTAGCATTTCTCACCATTTCTTATTATACATTATCCAATATGTATTTAAGGAATATAAAGAGAATGTTTAAAGAAATAAAATCAAATATCTTAACTTATATGGAATACAAACAAATATATCACTAGAAAGATTAAGAGATCTTCATTTAGCATTTAGGTATTGGTTTCGTAAAAAATACTACAAAACATGTAAATTTAATGAGGTTGAAGAATAAATTTAAGTTGTTTTATTTCAACAACATGAATTAAGGAATCACAAAAGATGTTCAACCCCCAATCTCTGAAATCCCAGTCTTAGGGGTGCTATCATTAAAAGGAAATTCAATTATTTAATATGTGCACACAAAAAAATACATATTTTATGTTTTATGTACCATAAATATATTTATTTTAAATATTAGGGCTAGCAACTATATTTTTAAAAATTTCCATGCACTTAACCCAATGTTACATTAAGGATTTATAATGCTTTTATATATTGATTTGATGTTTGGTAGTGTTCTATTACCTTCTTCAATTATTCCCTTACTATAGTTTTCAAATTCTCCCCATGAAATATTATGAAGAAGAAAATTATTTTTGGAAGGGGATTTGACTACTTTTAAAGGCATTTGAGAAAATTATTCTTGGTCTATATAGAACTATGAGTGCCTATGTCCTTATTCTAAACCATTTTATAACAACACACAAAATGATAGAGTTATGACATATCTAACAATTGTTAAGAATTTATTAGATCCGTAGCTTGTAAGAAAAAATCTATCATAGTCAAAAAAGAATGTTGCACATATTAAAATGTAAATTTTGAGTTATATACATGTTGACCAAACTTATCTTCAAATTATGTTGTTGTAGAGATGAAATAAAAACCTTGAAGTCTAAAATATTAATCAAAAAGTCCAAATCCTACATTTGATGTAGTCCATTTTTAATGTGGTAAAAGGTTAAATAAAATCTAAATGTTGAGAAATGATAGTCTTAGAGTATTTTTCTTCCCTACTCTGCTTAATTTCCGAGTCAGAATTAAAATTTGATCCTTGATAAGTGTTGTTAAGAAAGGATTAGAATTTTACCCTTGATTTGTATCTAGATTGCATCATGTAGCCCAAACTCTAAAGTTTGAGACAATGTGACTTAGATGCTAAGCTCCTAGGGATGCATCAATTTACTTTTTACCCAAATTCTATGCAAATATGAGAACATACTCCAATATTTTAGCTATGCACTTTATTTTTAGTAATACAAGTTTTGTGTACTTGCATCCCAAGTCTAAATCAAGAGGGGTTGTTCCATAATTTTTCTTCCTTATGGAATACTTGAGGAGTGACTCATTGCTTGTTTTAGTTACACCATTAAGACTATGTCATGGTTAGTCTTCCAATTGTATCAATATGGTTAGGGTATTGATAAGCTTATCAAATAGATCATTAAGTTATACCATCTCATGTTATAGATACGTGATACAACAAGACAAACTTTATCACATTTGTATTAGAAAAAAAATGTTTATCTAATTTTATCCTTAATGTGTCAAATGAAAACTTAAGACATTGCAACTTAATTTAAGTTAATCAAATCTAAAACTTTAGAATAGATTCAAGGGGTGCTTCCTAAAATTTTCCCTACCTTAAATATACATTAGATAAATATGATTTAGAAGTATGAATAATTAACTTTTTTAATAAGAAAAACTCTTACATTCATGATTAAATTAAGTCATTTAAACTACACATTATTATCCATGAAAGACTTCTCCTCGTTCTTTGAAAGGTGTAGTTGCAATGAATATAATATGGAAGACTTTTCACAAGCAAAGATTTTGGAGTTTTGTGGTCACAATTACTTGTAATTTTAAATTTCCAAATGCAGTTTGACATCGTGTGTTGTACTCCCTCCTAGTCACAGCTCACAATTATATCTATCACTATTTGCATGTTAGAAATGATAGATTCACATGTTTCCACCTTCCTTTGCATGAGAGTTTGACAATTATGGGGTTGCAAGCTTTGGGTTTAACAATGTGAATCTAACATGTTGTTTGCAACATGTGAATCTATCATTTCCAACATACAAATAGCGATAGATAGAATTGTGAGCTATGACTAGAAGGGAGTAAAACATAGGACATCAAACTATGTTTGGAAATTTAAAATTACAAGTAATTGTGACCACACAACTCCAAAATCTTTGCTCGTGAAAAGTCTTCCATATTATATTCATTACAACTACACCTTTCAAAGAACGAGGAGAAATATTTCATGGACAATAATGTGCAATTTAAATGACCTAATTTAATCATGATAGTAAGAGTTTGTTTTATTAAAAAATTTAATTATTCATACTTCTAAATCATATTTATCTAATGTATATTTAAGGTAGGGAACATTTTAGGAAGCACCCCTTGAATCTATTCTAAAGTTTTAGATTTGATTAAAAAATTTAGATTTGAATCTATTCTGATGTTTCCACCTTCCTCTGCACAAGAGTTTGCAAATGGGGTTGCAAGCTTTGGGTTTAACCATGGAGGAAACTCCGTAGTTAAGCATGCTCAGGCTGGAGTAGTACTAGGATGGGTGTCCTCCTAGGAAATCCTGGTGCTTCACCCCTATGAGCATCACCTAGATCCAATGAGTGCTAAGTGTTCCATTTATTCTCATGAGAGATGGATTCATGTTGAATCACTACTCATGAAACATGGGTCAATGATTTTGACTCAAAAATCACACAGTTAAATCCTGATAGCAATATCACAATTTGACTTCATGTAGAAATTAACTCCTACTTATCAATTATCATCCTTGTCTATACAATGGAAATACATGACCTCCACTCCCTATTGGAAAGATAATACAACTTGTCAATTCTAATCATTCATTTTCTTCTCATATCTCATTATTGTTGAACTATTTCAAAACAACCTAAAATAATCAAACGAGAGGAAGGAAAAACTACATATAATCCTATCTTCACCTACATGAAATAAGTTTCAAATACTATCAAGAGATGGTGTGAAGATACCAGGCAAGGCAATATGTAGCCATGATACTAAATATAATATGGATCAGCCTTATTTGTTATTCTCTTTAAATCTATGTCTATGCAATTAAATAATTTTTTTTTAGGGATATTCTATTTGATCTATTAGTTAAATCTCTATAAAATCATAAGTACTATTATGAGTAAATTTTGTCATTATTAATATAATATACATCCAAATTTGGGTGCTTTTGATCTCAATAAAATTGTAAATATCACTATGAATTTTTTTGATCTTTAAATTGATATAATTTACATATAACTTTGTATTTTTTTTATGAATAGTGGTTTCTAGGTAAGAAAGTGTTTTATAATTGTATCAAAATAAATCTTAATCATAAGTGGCATTTCAAGTAGATAGACAAGCTAATATTAGAAATGAATTAATATATGTAGATATATCATTTTGGTATCATACTAATGGCATGAAGGCATTAGGTTGTGCATTGAAAAATGATGTGAAAATATCATTGGTTAAGAATCTAGTACAATATGCTAAGTAAACATACAAGATACACCAAAATTAAACAAAAAAAATACATTGTTTTAATTTTAAAATAGTTACTTCAAAAATAGTAAGAAGAGAAGAAAGTCAATCCTTCATGTAATTAGGAGGAAAAAAAAAACCTACAATTTGAGGAGAGGAGAAAGGGAGTGTGACCCTTTGTGATGAAAAATCAATTGAAACCTTTTTTGCTCTTTTGATCTCCATTAGTAGTCATTCAAAATGAGTAAAAAGAGAGTGTGTACACTTAATCTTCATTTTTCTAGGACTAAAAATATTAAAAGAGAATAAATAAATTTGTAAGGAATTAACTCCTAGTACAAAAGAGAAGTAACCTAGTGTGCATGGAAAGAGAAAGGTGTTTATCTCCACAATTCCAAAGGATACTAAAGTTGACAAAAATACAAAATAGCAGAGGAAAAGATGATAAAACACACAAATAGATCTCTAATATGAGAAACAGGGATGATCCTTAGGCTAAGGTGCAGAAGAAAGTGAGGATGTCATAATATACCATAGAAAGTTACAAATTCCCCCTCCTAGAGAGCTAAATAATGCATAAGTGAGGATCCTAAATATTTGAAGAATCAGATGGAAGCCTACATTCAAAATGTAAAGGTGATGATAAGACTATAATTTTTTTGGGAAATGATAGTTATATAAGAAATTTTGAAGGTTTAAAGAACACAAATGGATATAAAGCAAACATTGTATGACTAAATATTTGAAGGATAAAAGTGCATTGAATAATGTGCGACACTAGGTAGCAAGTAAAATAGAATTCATATGATAAGAACAAAACATAAAACTTAAAGAAAACTAATAACAACAAATGAAAAACAATAGAGTAATAATTCTAGAATTAAACAACAAGATATAACTAAAATAATGATGATAATCTTCCAAACATTTTAATTTTGAATTATGTATTAATACTTTTTAAATTAATAATTAAACATATTTCATAGAAAATAAATAAATTAAGAGACATAAATATGTACATTTTATCATATACAAGATGCCCTCTATACTACGCTTCCTACATCAAGGTAAAACATCTGTAATAAATATTAGCTTAGGCATTCACGAGCTAAGTTATAAGGAAAGGTAGTACTTCTTTCCCCTCTTCAAAGTCGTTCCATTCATTTTCGTATCCATGTCAAATTCCGTGTCAAATTCACTTTCCGGTGTCCACCATGTCACGGTTGATTTGTTCTGCTCCACTCATTTCATCCCGTCTCCTGCTTATTTAACCGCACTCTCCCTTCCTCATTACTCACTCTTCTCACCATTGTTCAAGCTATATGCATTAAACCTTTGGTAGTTACCTGCATTTTTCTTTGTTGTTTTTCTATTTTTATTTGCTGTGGTAGACATGTTTTCAATTTAGTTCAATTTTGATTGTTGTGATCTCTAATCAGAACTATTGTTGATGCAAATGAAATAATCTGAATTCTTGCCATGGATCGTCCCTCCGTTTTGATATGCTCATGTTTCATGGCATTCTGTGATGATAAATGGCAATACCATATTGTGCCTGCCACAAGAAAGAGATGCTCTTCTTGCTTTCAAGAACCACTTACATCCTTCGCCTTTATTGCATTCATGGCAAGGCTTTAATTGCTGTGAATGGAGGGGAGTGGAATGTAGCTCCATCAGCTCAAACGTTGTCGAACTCCATCTTGCAATTCATTTGGAGAATGTGCATCGTTATTGGGGTAGGCCATTTAATGGAAGACTTGCTAGAGATTTGTTCCATTTAAAACAGTTGGAGCATCTAGATCTAAGCTTCAATTATTTGAGTGGTGTTCTACGTAAAGGTATGTTTAAGGAAACAATCTTTCATATTGTCTGTTTTAAGCTGTTTTCCCTTACTTTAATTTGAGTAGATTTTTTTGTTGTTTAACATATAGGTCTATTTGCCCTGAAAGAATTGAGACATCTGGATTTGAGCTTCAATCGGTTTGAAGGTGAAAGATCAAATCAGTTTGCCTCCTTGCACAACTTAGCTTATCTTGACTTTTGTGACAATGGGTTCAATGGTACAGTTCCAAAAGGTATTTTTTACGAAGCAGCCTGTCATGTTTCACCATTTAAGCTTCCTCTTATAGAAATTTGAGCGGTTATAATTGTTGTTTACATGTGTAGGTTTATTTTCCCTGCAAGAATTGAGACTTCTGGATTTGAGCTTGAATCGGTTCGAAGGTGAAATATTAGAGGGTTTTGCTTCCTTGCACAATTTAGAGTATCTCAACTTGTCCAGGGCCGGGTTAGGTGGTACAATTCCCTACCAATCGGGGAATCTCTCTCAGTTGGAAGTTTCGGATTTTAGAGTAGACGTATCTATTAGTGGTGGGGAAGTATGCAGTGTTGGTTTAGTGTGGACGGAAAAGTTGCAGAAATTGAAATATTTGTCCCTTAGTAGAGTGGTGCTGAATATGACAGGAAAGCAATTGGAAGCACCCCTTTCTCATCCGCATAATCTCCAGCAACTCCACCTTTTAGAATGCGTGCTTTCAGGGCACATTCCTAATGCTATCAAAACCTATCTTTCCTTACCCACCTCAACTTGGTTTCCAACAACTTTGAAGGACTAGTTTCATTGTGGTTAGGAAATATGACTACTTTTCGTTTCACTTTGGTTGTCTGAAAGTCCATTATTAAGTGCTTCATTTCCCTTGAGTCCCTCTCGCCTACCTTCTCTAAAAGAGCTTATGTTAGTGGGAGGAAACTTAATTAGTGGAAATCTAAGTCAAATTTTAGGTGGGGAATGGTTTCAACTCAATATCTTTTTTCTTTTAGGGTTTAATATAAAAGGAAGTATGCCACTTTGTATTGGAAATGTCACCTCTTTTATCTATCTTAGATTGACAAATATGGAAGGTACTATTCCTCCTTCCATTGGAAATCTCTCCACCTTGCAAAATTTGGTTTTATATGACAGCTCATTGAATGGAGAGATTCCACAATCACTTGGTCAAATTCCATCTTTGATTACTTTAGACCTCACTAGAAATACGTTGGGTGGAAATATACCTTCTAAGTTTGGTAGCCTTCCCTCTTTGGTGAATTTAGATTTTTCTTGGAATTCTTTGAGTGGAAATATACCTTCTGAGTTAGGTAATCTGTCCTCTTTGGTAGAATTAGATTAGGTAATCTTTCCTCTTTGGTAGAATTAGACCTATCCTCTAATGTTCTAACTTCAAATACACCTTATTGGATGGTCTTTGATCCTTGGTGTATCTAAATCTTTCCTCTAATCAACTAAATGGTAGCATTCTCATTTCAGTTGCAAGTCTTCATAGTCTCACATCCATTGCCCTATCTACAAACAATCTCCAAGGAATCATTTATTTTAGTTTTTTTAACAAAATGACCAATCTTTTTCAACTTGGTCGATCCTACAATGGATTGACTATCACAATTGAACTAGATTGGATGCCCACGATTTACCTTGAATTCTTACGCTTAGCCTCATGTAGTATTGGGGGCATAATTCCTCCATTCCTTTCCACACAATATAGATTTTTTAGATTGGATCTCTCCAATAATAGTCTATATGGAAATATTCCAAATTGGTTAGGGGCACTTCCTTTGGAATATCTCAACTTGTGATACAATAACTTGCAAGGAAATGTTCCCTCAAGCTTGATTGCAAAAGGTCTTCAGAGTGTTGATTTGCATAGTAATATGTTACAAGGTCCTCTTCCTTTTTCATCAGTGGCAACATCAAGGATGGAGCTGTTGGATTTGTCTCAGAATAGATTTGTAGGATTTATTCCAGTGGATACTAGTAGTCGTATACCATCCATCAAGTTTTTTTCACTTTGAAAAAATGATTTACATGGTGATATACCTTCCTCGATTGGCCTTTTACAATATGTTGATGTTTTAGATCTCTCAAACAATAAATTATTTGGTAAAATACCATCAACCATAACTAATTTTTCTAGTTTAACAAGATTGAACTTAGCAAATGATGGATTAATGGGAGAGATACATTACCATATGGGAATGCTAAGTGGATTTAGTTCACTTCACCTCAAGGACAATATGTTAAGGGGAAACTTGCCATCAAGCCTTATGAACTGTTCTAGCTTGCAAATTTTAGATTTGGCCAATAATCATTTTTCTGGGAAGATACCATCTTGGTTGGATCAGTTCTCTAAATTGATGATACTTGTTTTGAGGTCTAACAAGTTTGAAGGAAACATTCCACATCAATTAAGAAATCTATCAAGTCTCCATCTTTTGGATCTTTCACAAAATAATTTGATAGGTTTATCCCACAACAATTAGCAACATTGAAAAGTATGAGGAATTCTACAATGGGAAACACACATGACAATGATGATGGCTCTTACTATTACAAAGAAGAGATCCAAGTGTTCAACAAAGGATTAGAAATGGTGTATGTTAGTTTAGTGATGTTACTTATAACTTGCATTGATCTATCTATAAATAATCTATCAGGCAACATTCCTTCAAAAATGGGGGATCTTAAAAGTCTTCACACATTGAACTTATCATATAATAGTCTTACAGGAGAGATTCCAAGCAGTTTTGGATTACTTTCAAAGTTAGAGTCACTTGATCTTTCAAATAATAAACTAAAAGGAAGGATTCTAAATGAAATGTTACAAGTTTCCTCTTTAAGTTTTTTCTTTGTAGCCAACAATAATCTTTGTGGAAGAATACCACAAGGATAACAATTCAATACACTTAATTCCACTGATTTCACTGGGAACCACGATCTTTGTGGATTCCTAGTTAATAACAAATAATGTAGATGTGGAGAGATGCCAAATTATAGCATACAAACCCCTCTTCTCGAGACCTGGGATAATGAGGGAGGAGAAATTCCATGGCATTAGTACATAGAGTGGATGACAAGTGTTTCTATTGGATTTTGGGGAGTTTTTGGAATCTTGGCCACAAGAATGCATTGGATGAGATGGCAATAAATTTATTGAGTGGATTGACAAATAGACAATGATCTAGTATAATATTGTAAAATCATTATTCTCAAATATTCTCATTGTAACAAGATTACCTTGTAATTTTACTATAACTAGAGAAATATAATGTCTTATACAATAGTAAATAAATTCTAAGCTAACTCATTACTTTTCTTCTAATTTTATGAGTAGGTCATCAATAAAATACAAGTACAATTTTTATGGTTTGAAATTTTAAATTAAAATGTCAGGTATACATATTCAATGTAGAAGTACAAATATTCAATTTAGTATTTCCATAAATATGATTTTATAGTATTCTTTTGTATTTAAGTAAAATAAAATTGCTGGCGATTCTTAGAATATGAATTCAATAAGTAAATTGTCTAAAAATTTCAATTCATTTTTTATGTATTATTCAAGAATATGTGTATTATTTATGATTAAAGAAATCCTAATAAAACAAAACCATATGTTGCACATGCCTTAAAGCCAAGATAATGTAATATTGGCATTATTCTTTTAAAATTTAAATTAGTATAAATTATTTGTTGTAATTATGTTTGGAAATATTAATTTTAAAAGAATATGGGAGTATCTCTAAAGTTATTTAATTAAACATTATTACCAAAATAACATATCATATATTTAATAAATAATAATATTATAATTCTATTACTATTTTATTTTTGGTATATGTAAATATGTGATAAACAAGGACACAAAGCATCAAAGTTCCTGCCTTAGTATAATTTTTGCATATGACAAGTAGCAGTTTAGATAGTGTTTTATACATTGTATATGCAATAGGATAAAGCAAAGTATGCAAGTTTTATTGTATTTTAATAATAATTTACATTAGCAAAGCATGTACTCAATTATGTTATGCAACTTGATAGAGAAAAACTATGTCTTATAGCATATCAATGCATACACATTATTTTATTATACATATATGACATAGGGAGTGTACTTGGATATGAGACTCATGCGTATACATTGTTTGATTGCACACCTTTCTTTGTATTGACTAGTTTCTTTTGTAACTACCATTAATTATAGCTTGATATGTCATTATAGCTATCCATGATACCTGCAAATTCCATTTTGTGCATGTTAGTATATTGTGATTATGTCTCATAATAAGTTTCTTTTAATATTTTAAATAAATGCTAATTTGTGACTAGTCATGTTTACCTTTTGTTCTGAGAAATTGTTCAATCTCCATTTTTCACAACATGATTGATGGCATTGTTCTGGTTTAATGTGAATTGACCTTTGATGATGAAATCTCGAAGGATACAGATGAACTTTGATTTGTCTTGTTTGTAGTCTTCAACTTTTGTGTCTGTTAGGCTTGGTAGTAGTCGTTCAACAATGCACTTGTCTGTTGAAGATTGGATAATTTGTTTGCTTTCAATTGTGATGATAGTCTTTAGGTATAATGAATATACATATGGAACCTCTTGATTGCATCTATTGCAATGAGCTGTTTTGTCTTCTAGCATTCCATAATCCTCAAATTTTAAGTTGCATTGGGAACAAAATGCATGAAATGGATTTGTGAATGTGTTGGCTACTTTGAGAACTCCATCAACCTGCAAGATATGTTTTGATATTAATGTAACTTGTGTAAGAATTAATTAATAGCTGAAGTGCTGAATTATCTGAGTTTTCTTACCTGTAGTGTTGTTTGTAGCAATGCATTCAAGGCATCCAATGTTCTCGTCTTTTAGTGTACAAATGTATGTAGCAACCCCTGTGCGAAATGTTCTGTCCATGTTGTTTTGTCGTACAATGTTTCTAAACAACATTGCAGGTGTCTCACCTCTTTGTAATTGGATTGCTATTTGCATGGATTCTTCTTGGAATCCAGAGTTGATTTGCAGCTAGTAATTGACAAAACAATTTTATTTTCTACTTTTAGGACTTCGTACTTAATAGAAACATGACTACTATACATGTTGCATAAAAAGAAGAAGTATTTAGTGTGTTTTTTACCTATACTTTTTCATCATCATTATTTCCATCTTTTATGTCAACAACATATTGGGAGCCAGTCTGTCATCCTGCAACTACTAGTGCACCTATTGTACCAATGGCATAGGTACTTGTTCTTGTGAGTAGCTGTTTGATTGTGGAGCTTGGTATGAATTTGTATTCTTGGCAAAGTCGCGGTATAGTTTCAATTGTACTTGAATCTTGGAGCTTCAAGATGCAATCTGAATCTCCACGATCAAAGGTTGTTTTGTGTCCTAGTTGAAATCCTGACACTATAATGGATGTTCCTGGAACTATCTTGTGTTTGTACTCTTGTACTAAGTTCCCTGTCACATTCAAAGTTATTATCATTTCTCCTTTAGAGTCTGTCAAGTCTGCACGTAGCACCTCTCGTGTTTTGTTTTCTCTATCCAGTGTTGTTGTCTATACGACAAGTATGTCTCCTTCAAAAATGTTTCATGCTTTTCTTGCATTCAAGTCTTCAATTGATATTGCATTGGGGTTTCCTAATTTTGACCTGCACAAAGTATTATGGTGTTAGTCTAGTATTGTAGTGGTTTGATATTTAACATTTCTTCAAATACTAGAAATTCATGTATTGATTTGTCATTTTTCATGTGGTAATTCATGTTATTGGAAATGAGAAAAGCTCAGTACCTTTTTGTTGTTTTCTCTTGCTTGACATGTTCTCCCTTTCCCGTTCTTTTGCTTCCTTCCATTATTGTGCTACACAAAAATGTAGAACATTGAAATATATACCATTATATTAGAGTTATTGTCTTTGATACATAAAACTCTTAGGTGTAAGATGTATTTGCATTCTTGTATGTGTTCTTCTATTTAATTTTGTGTTTGGTTGTCTATGTATTAGCAATCTAGAGTGGAGTATGGAACCTTATGAATGTAGCAAGGTGATCAGTCCAGTATGCTTCTGCTTTATAAGAACAACATATATTACTTGAGTTTGTCCAAATGTGATCAATTGATGGATTGTATACATTTTGTGTGTTTTCTGTGATGTAATTCATGTTGTGGTATTGCATATATTTTTGAAGAATTTTTTTCTTAGCATTTCTTGTTGACATATCAATATTGAAATCGCCTACAATGTATAGATTAGTCATTGGTTTGACATATGCGGTGACTTGTTGAATAATAGTGGCATATTCTTCAATGGGTGTGTTAGGTCTTGCATAAACATTACATATATTCAGTTCATTGCTTTTGATCAAAGTTGTTATTGTAATAGATTCTATATTTGTTGTGTTATATTGCTTTGTATTTGAAATGAATAGGGTTTTGTTGGCTAGTGTCATTATACCATGTATGTGGTAGGCATTGAAGTTGTTGAAATGTTGAAATTCATCATTTATTTTAGGGATTTGCATGTGTACTTCTTGAATGCACATGATGTCAGATGACATTAAATCATATTCATTAGTTATATCATTTATGTGAGGCTCTAAACTATGTGTGTTTAGTGTGCATAATAGCATGGATGGTGTGTTATGACAACATGTATCATCATTCTCGAATTGCCATTTTGCACTTGATTCTAGGCGGGACATTTCAAGATGTATTCTCTCTTTGATTTTAAAATTTTTTGGTGTTAGAGGTTTTAAAAGGAATAATGAGTCAATTGTTTTAGTTCATGATAGAGCTGTGTATGTTAATCCATGTTGTCTAATGCCTGTGGGGTCAAAAGCCATTGCCTCCATTGTAAGTCCTTGTGACCTATGTATTGTTCTTGCACATGCTATCTATATAGGGAATTGTTTTCATACAATAATTTTATTTTTTACCAATGCCTTTTGGATAGGTTGAATAATGCGTAGTATCGGTACCCAATCATTTTCAACTTTTTTTGTATAGCATTGTACGAGTTTCTTGCGTGGTTGCTGTCCAATTGTATTGTCGTTAAATCTTATCCAAACTATGTCAAAATCTTGTGCTATTGGTTGTTTGTGGTAGTGCATTTTGTATGATATTCATGTTCACAGGAACATTGATAATAGAACCTGTCAATCCCACTTGTGATCTTTTGTATCCTAATTCCCATATTTGAGCAAATGCAATTATCACTGACACTAATCGTTCTTCTAGTTGTGACAAGATTTGCACATCTTCTATTGATTCATTAATTCTAATATTTTTTGGTGTACTATATGTTGGGAGCTTGAAGTGTTTCAATGCAAACAAGCATGTTTGACAAATGAAATTATTTGGCACTTCAAATTTTATTTGCATTAGAGTATAATAGTTATTCTTTTCCTTTTGTTTCATTGGTATGATGTCTTTCATGAAACACAATAGTTGACAAATTGAGCATGTGTGTTTTGGTGTATCCTAGACTGTTGTTTCAAATATCTCTATTGGTGACAATCCAGTTTTTATTTT
This sequence comes from Cupressus sempervirens, assembly GCA_028749045.1. Lineage (NCBI taxonomy): Eukaryota > Viridiplantae > Streptophyta > Pinopsida > Cupressales > Cupressaceae > Cupressus > Cupressus sempervirens. The sequence goes on along the minus strand of CM053789.1, from coordinate 765,506,087 downwards.
TTTACCAGATGACACTGTCCTACTTCTTTTTTTTGTTCTTTGGATTCTAGATGTGCATGTTGACTTATTTTCTATGTTCTTGCTCTGATTTGCATTATTTGTTGTATTATTTTGTGTATCTCTAATAAATTTCTTAAGATGACATAGTCGAAGTGCATTTGTTGTATTTTTTCTAGAATTATTTGGAGAATCTCTGATAAATCTCTTGAGGTGACATAGTCGAAGTACATGCTTTCTATTAGGGCTCTCTAGTTTGATTATTTTAATGTGCACCTTGTCATGTCCTATATTATTATTTTTTGCAACTTCTACAATGTGTTGTGTGTTATGCTCTTTTATAAATCTCTTCAGTTTGTTGTATCGCATTTGTGCTCGATGACTGACTCTTTTGGACTGTAATCTTAGTAGTGGTTCAAAGTGACCAGCAGTAGGATTCGTATCATGAAAGAGGATTGAGTATGCTTCTTCTTCTGTTGATTCATTGAAGTGCAAGTACTTTCTTCTTCTTGTTGTTGACCAAATGCATATTTGTATTTTTAACTACTTCGATAACCAATGAATGCAGAATATATCTCCCCATAGTCTGACTTCTCCATTGTGTATGTTTTGCTTTGCAGAAAGTTGCATTCTATTCAAATATGTTTCTAGATCATGTACTCGGTGTAATTCATATACAGTTTGTGGATGAAGTTCTGTACTATACGAATGCAATGCTTCTAATTCACCTTCTTGTTTGCATTGTAAGAAGTAATCAATGGTTCCATTTCTTAGCTCAAGTGATGTATATCTATAATTTAGTAGGAATTCCAAGGTGTCAAATAAGCAGTCTCCTATGTTGTACTTGAATGTTGGTACTCTGCATAGTCCTTCATTCTCTAGTGCAATGTCAATATTGCAAGTTCTATCTTGACGTGTTGGCATGTAATGCTCTAGGTCTATAATTTCTATTTGATTTTGTATCATTTTATGTTTCAAGAAGGACTAGTACCACCTTGGTTTTCTTGTCACTTGTATACTTACACTATGTTTCTTTTCTACATTTGGATATTGTTTTCCTGCATAACAAGATGCATCTTTTCAATATACTATTTTTAGTTATCTTGGATTATTTAGTTAGATTTTTCTATTCTTTAAAATTACACTTGCCATAAGAAACTATACTATACATTGCAATATGTAGTCCCATTTATTCAGAAGTATCTAGTATGGAACAATTCAACTTTTATAGAATGATTTAGATTTGCACTATGGTTGTCATGACAAGAAAGTGTACTTCCACATTGATATTTTTATAGAGGAATAATTTCATAGACTATCTCACAATGATAAATGTAACTTGAAGACATGTAGGCCATACAAAAACTTGTACTTCTTTCTACTATTGCATAGTAAAAAAAGATATATTATGATACTAGAAGAGAAAACACATAACATGTTGCATTATTAGAATTCCTTGATGAAATATTCAAAAAACAACATGCTAATATTTTTATAGAGAAATAATTGCATGCACTATTTCACAATGATAAATGTAACTTGAAGACTAGGCTATAGAAAAACTTATACTTCTTATCTCTTCTACTATAGCATATTAGAAAAAGATATATTATGATACCAGACTAAAACACATATAACATATTGCATCATTAGAATTCCTTGATGAAATATTCAAAAGACATAATGCTAATAGAAAACACAAGTAGCAAATACAAACATTGATACTCCTCTTGTTTTTTGGTCATGTCTCCATGTTATCTTTATGTTTTTTTTCATTTTTCCTCTTCACATTGCTACCTCAATATTAAACAGTCATTGATGAAGTAAAGAAAAATGTTAATACAAAACACAAGTAGCGAATACACAAAATGCTACTATGCTTTTCTTCAATCATGCCTCCATATTATATTTTTTCTTTTTCCACCTTCTCTTCACATCTCCACATCAAATATGATATGTTGACTATGTCATCAAGTAATAGAAATAATGTTGAGATTGCTCTATGTCTATACCATTTGAATCATAAATTCAATGGTGAAGCTCAATGACATTATTCTCTGATGTCACATGGAAACTGGAGAAGTCAAATGTGTCATGGTTAACACCATGCATGTCTATATTGTTAGGATTGGTAGCAAGATTGTTTAGAAATGAAGGAACATTTTCATTGGAAACATTGCTATCATATTTTTCTATAATTGGATCCATGTTGAGAATTTCAAAATTCCATTTTTCATGAGACAGGTGCATGGGGGAAACAACTTGTTCCAGTTGTTGCAATGGGCACGAGTTTATCAAATTTGAGGGATGTATATTTTGATAACTTGTTTCAAAATTGGGTAGTCGAATTGTAGTAGGATAGGTTGATTCAAATAATGAATAGTGAATTTTTGTGTCATTTTCTGAAGAATACATGCTATCTATGCTAGTAGCATATATGGAATTGATATGTTCTTTCGATGGAAGATCTTGTACTAGATTTCTATGAAAACTTTCAAGGATGTTATGTTTCATGTGCATCATGGTTAGATAGTGTTGGTTCTCAGTGATAGGTATTGTTTGACCAAAATGATCATTTGTATAGACCATTGACATTGGACCAGTTTTTCCTATTTCTATTGGACATTGTTCAACTTGAAGGGTCAATTCTAGTTGATCTTTCTCTAAGTGAGAGATACTTTTTGTTTCATGTATCTCTGTATTTGGATGCATAATATTTGTAATGGCTTTGTATCCTTTGAAGGATATTGCAGCCAGATCATATGTGATATCAGCTTCCTCTTTGGTATCAAATGTTCCTAGTCATTTTTGCTTTTGTTGTATAGGATTCCACACTTATGCAACATAACGACCACTTGAACATTTCTATACACCTCGATATGACTTTTCTTTTGGACAGATTTTAGATCCATTGCAAAATGACATATGTCCTTTTTTTTCTTTGACTTTTTTAGAACGTTCTTGCAATTTAGATAATTTCATGTATTTAGTTTTCTTTCTGTTTGATCTCATTACATTTCAGATCTGAGTCCTTTGCACATTGGAAGATTGATTATGAGGTGTATAGTTGACATGGAAAAAGTTGGTGTATGCATTACTGCCTCTCATTGACATGCTGGCCATATCATAGGCAAAGGCTACTTGTTCTTCTATGTCAAATGTTCCTAGCCATTTTTGTCTTTGTAGCTTGGGCAATGTTATCTCTGCTGAAAATTGACCAGATGCTTTCTTGCGAACACCCTTATATGTCTTCTCCATTTCTTCTTTTGTGTTTCTATAGCACAATTAAATTTTTGTTAAGACATGTCTAAATACACACATGTTTATATTACACTACAAATGACCAATCCTCTCAAACAAAAATTTCAATTATAAAGAAATGAAAAGGATGTGCAATTCCAAAAAATAGTACGTCAAAAATGATTGTTTTCATATTGTTCATAAACATCTTTTGTCAGTAGTTACTTGTAGCTTATCTCCATTATAAACATTATTTCCATACTATGATCAATTAGAACACTACCAACCAATAAATACTAAATGTAATTACTACTGTCATGACTAGTGACATTACTATTATTGTATGTTGTTTGGTTACATACCAAATGCATACAATATGGCTACCATACACAGTACAATTAACGTTACAAACCATGGAGTATTGTCCACTGTGAAGAATAGTGTAAAACCTACTAATGTTATCAAGATTAGTGTCATCCATGATTTTATTAAAAGTTCTTCATAGGTAGGCACATGCTCAATTTTGTTCTCAGCCAACTTAGTCATCATGTTCATTGGATATGCTCCATTCACTGCAAGGGGGTCAGCAATCTAGAGACATTGTTCAAAAAGTGGAAAACAAATTCTTTGACTGTGGGTGGTGTCGACTTAAAAATGTATATATGCATTTTAATCTATTCTATGAGGTTCTGATTATAGATTTTGTAGTCAAGAAGACAATACAATTAGTAATTTTGCATCTTTGAGATCTATTCAAGCACATTGTGTCTTTGACTCCTTTTGTTGGTAATCACTACTTTGAAGACAAAAACTTATGCCAATAGAGATCTTATGAAATGCTAACATGGATCTTAAGGAAATAATACACAAAGAAACAAGCAAATTTTGGAAACTTGTAACTTTTAAATTTCTAGATTCTAATCAAATGTATAACTTTACTTACTACTTTTTTCTTCACTCAACTGCCAAGCTTGTGTATTTGGTCCTTGTTGATTTTCCTTCTTTGCAATCAAAATGTCATATTAAGAAGAGCATAATCAAACCTTTACAACATTAGATGTAATTAATTAGGTCACTAGTTCTTATTCTACATATGTGAAAAATAATGTTTTGTGTGGCATAATCATTGTGCACAAATTAGACATAGTAGATCAAACTTTTACTAGTTCATAGTCAACTTTGCAAAAAAATGATTAGCTAAATAAAGCTATGTGTGTGTTTGCAACAGTCAAAGTTCAAAACAACTTCTAATATATTATAAAGTGAGATGGAAATTACTAGATACATATTGTAATATATTTTTTGAAGCTTGAAGGGATACTTCACTAAGAAGCAAATGACATTGAAATGACCAAATACATATTATACTATATCATAGTGAAAAATATTATAGCTTTTACATGCAAGTTGTGAACTTTCATCATAGTAAGCATAAACTTATACATCATCACTATATTCTTGTGGTAATTGTCATCTTGTAATCATTAGTTCATCAATAAAGATAGCGCCATTTCCCAATATCTACTACAAGATGAATGCCAAGTGGCTAAAAAATATTCTCAAATACAAACAAAAAATGGCATGAGTAATGATGCTTTATGGTCTTAGTTGCCAACGCTCCTGTATCATTATCATACCATTGCCCGATAATTTCGGTGTTGTCATGTCTTATAATCCATTCCAATGAAAACATTGGATATGTTCCCACAAGGTTTATTATGGATAAAAGTGTTTCATCTTCAGCAACCATGCTAAATGGTGATAGTTTGCAGAATAGTGTCTTGCATGCTGGATTGAAAATGGTTGTTAATTCTTGTGCAGTATGATTTCCAGGAGGGAAATGTCTTATCATATCTTCACAATGAACTATGATATGAGCTTCTCTATATTGCCACACTAGATGTTTTAAGTAAATCAATTCACCATTAGTCATGAATGGGGATAGAATACGAATTTGATTAGTGTGTGGTATTGGCTGAATGTCTCCCCATCCATCATATCTGAACATGAAAACATGCTTATCATAAAAATATCTTTCCAATATTTTCCTTTGGCATTCCTCTGGAAGTTCTAGAATTTTTTCAAGAATACTAGATACTGGACTTTGAGAGAGGTGATTTTTATCACAATCTGATGAAACAAATGCATCAAGAAAATCCATTCTTGTGTAATATGGAGATGAAAAAACCTGTTTGCAACGAGGAACATTTCTTAGAATTTATCGAGCATCAGTTAGTTCTAAGATATATGTTGCACTTAGTGTCATTATTTCATGGATATACTTTTTATGGCAATAATCATACAAATATCATTAATATAAATGATTCCATACATACTATTGAATAAATGTGCAATAGACGACTATCAATTACAATGTTTCATATTCCATCAATGCTTTCCACTATTCATTGCATGTTAATAGTATACTATTCAATAAATGTGCAACAAATGACTATCAATTACAATGTTTAATTTTGCATCAACAAATTCCACTATTCATTGCATCTTAATAGTATAATTAGTATTCAAGTTCTAAACTTCGCTATAGTAATTATAGTATCATAAGTTTACAACCAATTATATTCATAACAAAGCTAGAAGAGACATTACTTTAATAATCTTTTTATTCATATATCGATACAATATTCACATTACTTGTACATACTTTTTCATTCATAGCATAAAGTACCTACATAGAGCACCTAGTCTTTGTAGTATTCTCCATACTTTGTAGATACATGTAACAATATGCAAAGCACAATAGTCTATGTGCTATTTTTCACACTTCATACATACATGTAACCATAGGACAAGGACAATGTGGTAATTGAACTTTGACATCAGTACTTCCAATTTATGAGCAAAAGTCAGTTTATAGTACTACTAGACAATCAAACGGTTCATGAAGAGCTTGTAGTTGAAGGAGTTGGAGCAGTGAGATTTGCTTTAGTTGGGAGTTGTTTGTCACTTGGATGCTTCTGTTCACATGGAACACTGGTTTCCTTGGGTAGATTTGTGTACAAAGACATGAATGCATTGTATAAATTTGTCACTCTTGTCACAAGACATTCACCTAAATTAGTAGCGTGTGCATTTAACGCATGAACTAGAACAAGGTCACATTCATTAGTAATAGCTAGATGCACAGCACTATAAATGCATGATGCAACCTCACACTGTTCAACTGCTTTATGAGAAAAGAGGCTGCCAGCGATAGATGCATGTGGAGTTCCTCGATATGCACAAATTGCTTCATGGTATCCTGTCGGTGGTACAAAGTACTCTTGTACATAAGCATGTGCTAGTTTCTCAACAATTCTTGCTTCTTGTACGAAGTCCATACAATTTGACAAGAATCGTGAAACAATATCAGCATAGAAGATTTTTCCTGAAGCATTTTTCAGAAAGTCCTCGCCTGTCAGTGTCCTTAGAGATTGTTCGACACATGAACAGTCAAATATGAAGACATGTCACATTGTGGTTGATTCAACTGGTCCTATAATGGGACAGTCCCACAACGGCCTTGGAATGTAGACTTGGTTATCCATTTTCAAGTTGTAAAGTCTGTTATCAACTTTCCAATTGTTAGATTCTATAGTCTTTTAAATTTCTAAAGCTAGTTATATTTGCCATTAGTATAATTCTTCTAGTTGCAAAAGTGATTGCTCAAGATTTTGAAAAATATGTCACAAGTATTGTCTACAGCACAAGTTTTCTTGATCAAAAAGAAAAATCAACAAGATGCACATAATATTCCTTTTGTGTTATTTTCTTTTGTTTTATTTATTATAGCAATCAATTAACATTCAAGATGCAGTACATGAAAGTCCATAAAACTAAATAAACTAATTATTTAACAAGCTTTGCGAATGATTGATAAATGAATTAAGTAAACAATCAGATGAGAAAGTCTACCAATAAAAGTGGATAGGAAAAGGTAGACTGTTGGCATGGATACCAAGCAAAGCATTATTATAATATGTTGTCACAGTTTGAGAGGCCACGTCGATGACCCTTCATTGCTATCAACAAAGTAACCTCATTATGGCTTGCTGGGAAATAACTGATATGACAAATACGTAATTAGCAATGGTTATGTGCTATATTCAATAATTCAACATTATATTATTCTGCCTGTTCTGAGCAGGTACATCGCACCAAACAGGAGACACCTCCCTTATAAGAAATGGATTAAATGTCTTCAATTTTAAGTAGTCTTTCTTTCAACAATTCTAACATCACTAATAAATAAAAAGGCACTCAATGTAACACCCAGTTTAACAATATTTGCAATGGAAGTTGGCAATTTTTTTAGTCCTATTTTTCTTCTAAATTTAACTTTGCCTATTCAAAATTGTTTTTTTTTTTAATATAAGTTGAAGATTTTGGCTAAAACCAACTATTGATTACCATAAAAATTCATTATTACTTGTGCTTCCATATAAGATTATTAGATGACTTCCTTAATGATATTATGATATCAGTCATAATATTTATTTTTATGAATATTTAAATTTGATATTAATTAAAGAAATAATATTTTATAGTCTTTCGTTAAATATGATGAATTGACTATATTATAATTATATAATAAAGATCATTTGAAAATATATTTTAATGTAATTATAAACACAAACTTAGACACAAACTTATATTTTCATTTTCCTAAAAATAAAATAATAATCTATGTATTCTATAAATAATATGACTAGTTAAAAAGTATCATATTAATATAGTACCTTAATTTATGAAGTTGGTCCATATAAGCATGCATTTTGGCACTATATAGAATTATCTGATAGCAAATGATGGAGATGTTATCATCAATGTCTAAGGTACAATAAAAGGTATCTTAGCAAGCTTAATGATAAGATATTTGTCAACAGAAATGTTATATAAATGAGTGACCAAGGTGAAATCAGAGAAGATAAAGTCTTAGACATATTATCATTGAACAAGCTATGACATGGAAGTCATGAATCCATATTACAATGAAACTAATTCATTAGAGATGGTGACAAGGCAGCAGTGAGATTTGAAAAATTACTAGAAGACAATGAGGAGTGGTTGCACCATTCAGACCTACACAATAATGATAGCAGCATGCATTTAAGAACAATGATTTTTCATTGAAGACATATGACTATTTAGTGGCAATATCGAATCTATGCACAGTGGCTCAATCACAGCGATGCACAACATTGGAAGCCTCTCCACATAAATCTTGAGGAGAATGTGGGCATCAATTGACATCAAATCTTTTTCTTAAATTTAGTGGATGATGAATAATGCGATAAGAATAGAAATATCAAACAAAATGTGGTCACAACAGCCATGAACATGGAAAGAAGTCACAAAGTAGCTAATATCATAATTATGGAAGGAAGATAACCACAAACATTATGGCTTCCAGAAGGATTCCTTTGACCTACCACATTATGGCTTCTAGACAGAATATTTGGGCAGTATGCTTTTCTATTGTTTTGCATTTACTAGAATCAATCTTTCACTTGTGCTAGCTGCTTGTTTGAGGAAATCTATCATATAAATTCCCAAACCCCTTTTAGACTTTCTAGAGTGGTCAAAATATTGAGGTATTAAAACCCCAGCTACAGTTTGATTCCAAACTTCTTGTTGTAGAGGGCTTGTCATATCAGTTAGGTTTGAAGATTCTAGTTGGGTTCAACCCCTTACCCACCGCTCACATTGTTTCCAGTGGTAAAAGGGGACCTTTTCAAGTTGGTTCCATGACATACTATGACATGATTTTTATCTGTCATACCTAGGTTGGGTTCCATGATGCATAAGATTATTGTATCCCTAGTGGTTTTGCTTTTGTGTACAGTTTTTAGTTTTGGTAATCATGCTTACATACCCTTTTGCAATATTCTATGTAGCTTGTAGGAATTGCTTGTTTAGGGGACCCCTATAACACTTTCCCTTTTTGAGGCATTGGGAGCATGGACTCGATTTCATTGCTAGCTTCTTGTTTCGGCACTAGAGAGTCTGAGAGACTATTTTATTCATGAATGCGTATGCTCTTGGGTTTCTTACGTAAATTTGTCAGATTTATTTGGTCTTCAACTTATTCTGTCCCTTGAATTATAGTAGATGATTTTCATGCAATAGCAAATCTGTATAAAAACAAGTGGCTGGGGCTTTTGTCCTACAATGGAGTGTCAATAGGTTTCATTTTTTTCAAATTGACCAAATTGATAAATAATCAATCCAACAAATATTCCTGCATAAGTAAAACAATCAGTTAATCTAATAAAAATTATAGAACTAGCAATCTAAAGATAAACGATTCATTTTGTGTCTTCAACAGCGGTCATATTCAAATTTTAGTCTAGAAGACTACAAAAATATACCATAACTAAATAAAATTGAAGCAAGGTTGCAACAGATTTATCTACTTTTTGCATAGTTTTGCTATGCAATTGAATTTGCAAGTTACAGATTCAGCAAGAAATTAAACGAAGTTGCAACTTACAGATTTTAGCAAGAAATTCAAAGGAGTTTGTAACATTATTTTTCGCTGCTTCTTTAACAGGTGAGCTATCAACAATATTCTGGATGTGATGCTGGCAATTGTTGCAACTTACAGTATTTTCAAAACATTGAGGTGTAATTTCAGAATATAGGTTCAACCCATTCAAAATTGGAACAAGGCTTCACTAGATTGTGTACTTTTTCATATTCTTACTCGAATTTATTTAGTCCTAAAGAGATCAGAATGGGTAAAGAAGAAAATCTGAAGACAAATGAACACAAACACAGATTTTCAAGTTGATAATGTGAGAAATATAAGTTTAAAAAATTTTTTTAACTCAACAACTCAACCCTAAACCTAAAAATTTTACTCGGCACTCACAACTACCGAGTGCTAGTTTTGCTCGACATGTGAATGTGCTGAGTGCCAGTTTTCTCGGCACCAACAGATGCTGAGTGAAAATTTTGCTCGGCACGTGAATGTGTTGAGTGGCAGTTTGCTCGGCACCAACAAATGCCAAGTGACAGGTGGCAGGTGCCAAGTGAGCTCGACAAAGAGAGGAGCTCAACACTTGCATAGGAAATGCTCGGTACCAATGGATGCTGAGTGAGCTCGGCTCCAACTGAGAAAGAAGATGCTGAGTGTTCTGTTTCAAAATTAAGAAATATAACATAGGAAATATTTCAATGTGAATGCTTTCACTATTAAAACCAGAAAGCCAAAGCTTCAAACTTTCAAATAAACTTCACAAATACAATGAACAAGAAGCAATGAAATCACGTATGCTTGCTTGCTTACTATTCAACTTGGATTCAAACTATTACAAAATTGGGAGCATTCGACTTCAACCAGAAAATCCTAAAATAACCCTAACACTTTAAACTGATAAAACTTCAAACTTGCAGCTCTAATGGCTGCATACAATAACACCTAGAGCAATCACTGCTTCAACTGGATGTATGAAACAATAAAACATTCAACTTAAAAAATGATAGGAAGAAGCATGTGCAACTGCAATCACGACAACGATTCCTTCTGTCTCTGCAACAAACTGATCTATTGATCACCTTTTTCTTTCTTTCTTTGCTCTGCAACTTCTCTCTGATCTGCTTGATCTGCACTTAATAAAAAATGAATGTAGAAACATTCCTTTTGTTTTCTGACCTAAAAAATTTTCCCTCTCATTTCCAAATTCAAATATCTCACCTACCGCATTCATGTTTTCTATCTGATCTGGGCTGTCAAGTGGTAGGTGGGCAATTGGCTCCAGGGGAAAATGTCAACGCTGCATTAAGTTTTCCAACACTCCCCCTTTGTCCTGAGCCAAACAAAACAAGGATCACAGTTGATCCACATCAACTACACCAAGACACTATCTTAGGTGCACAAAAGTTCCAATGCCTAATGGCTTGGTGAAAATGTCTGCTAGTTGCTGCTCAAACTTGCAAAAATTCATTTTGATATCCCCATTCTCCACCAACTCTATGATGAAGTCATATCTGATCTCAATGTGTTTTCTTCTCCCATGGAAGACTAGATTCTTGGACAATGCAATAGATGAAATGTTGTCAAAATAAATTGTGGTTCCATCCTCTTGCCTTTCATTCAAATCTGTCAAGATCCTCCTTAGCCAAATTGCTTGACATGCTGCTGCATTTGCTGCTATGTATTCAGCCTCTACTGTAGATTGAGCAACAATAGGTTGCTTCTTGGATGCCCATGAAATTGCACCCAATCCCATATGAAACATGTATCCGAAAGTGCTCTTCCTATCATCTAAACTTCCAGCCCAATCACTATCTGTGTAATCAACCAACTTGAAATCATCATTTCCAGTATACAAAATTCCAAATCCCTTGGTACCTTTCACATACCTTAGGATCCTCTTTCCTGCTTGCCAATGGGAATCCTTTGGTGTTTCCATAAATTTGGAAATCAGACTTACTGCATGCATTAGGTCTGGTCGAGTTGCAGTCAAATACATCAGACTTCCAACCATACTCTTGTATAGTGTTGGATCCACTCTCTTGCTAGAGTCTTCCTTGCTCAACTTCAAACCTATTGCTGTTAGTGTGGGGGCTGCCTTACTATTCTGTATTTTAAATCTCTCCAAGATCTGCCCTGCATACTTTTCTTTAGAGATGAAGATGCCATCATGCATTTGTTTTACTTCTATGCCTAGAAAGTATTTCAAGAGACCTAGGTCTGTCATTTCAAATTCACTTTTCATGGCCTCTTTAAGTCACCAATTAGAGCCTTGTCATTACCAGTAAAAATCAAATCATCGACATATAAGACAACAATCAATACATTACCATCTACTACCTTGATGTAAAGAGTGGGCTCACCATTTCTTTTGCTAAAGCCATTGCTCATCAAATATGAGTCAATCCTACTCTACCATGCCCATGGAGATTGCTTGAGCCCATAAAGAGCTCTCTTCAATCTATATACTTTATTCTCTTCACCTGCAACTTCATAACCAGGTGGCCGCTCCACATACACTTCTTCTTTTAATACACCATTAAGGAAGGCAAACTTCACATCCATTTGAAATACCTTCCACTTGTGTTGGGCTACAATTGCTATGACAACACGCATAGTTTTCATTCTTGTAACCGGGGCATAGGTCTCATCATAGTCTCTTTCATACTACTGTTTGTAGCCCTTGACTACTAGCCTTGCCTTATGCCTATCAATCTTGCCTTCAGCATTGCATTTGGTCTTATAGACCCATTTCACTCTAATCACTTGCTTCTTTGGAGGCAATTTAGTTAGCTCCCATGTCTCATTCCTTCTATGGCATCTATTTCCTCATCCATGGCCTTACACCATTTCTTCTCCTTAATGGCTTCTTCAAAATCTACTGGATCACTATGAGAAAATAATGCAAAATTAACACTCTCATCATAATCTGCATACCTTCATCTTGGTATATCTCCCTAAGACTCTTGGTCTTTCTTGGTAGCAGGGAGGAGAGTGTGGGATTAGACTCTTCACTACTGCTGCATTGTCGACTTGGTCGATCTTCACTGGTACTCGGCATTGACACTCGATCATGCCTAGAAGAGCTCAGCAATGACTGAACCTGCTTGCCTTTTCTTCTATTTGCTCCTTCTTCTTGCTATTCATCAGCATCTTCTTCACCCATAATTGACACTTTACTTGAAGTTCTTGGTGACTCATCAATTTGTCCATACCAAGATTGATTTTCAAGAAATTCTACATCTCTTGAAAGCATCATCTTGTTGTTCAATGGATCATACAATCTGTATGCTTTTGATTCTAGGCTATACCCTGTGAAAATGCATTTCACACCTTTGTCATCAAATTTCTGCCTTTTCTCTTTAGGCACATGTGCATATGCAACACATCCAAACATCCTTAGGTGTTCAACTATCCATCTTATACGTGACCAAGCTTCCATTGGAATTCTGTCATGGACTGCCTTTGTGGGACACCTATTAATTAGGCAAACTACTATTGCCACAGCCTCTCCCCAAAATTTAGTTAGGAGACCTTTCTCTTTTATCATACTCCTTGTCATTTCAACAATGGTCCTGTTCTTTCTTTCAGCCACTCCATTTTGTTGTGGTGTATAGCTGGCTATGAGCTCTTTCTTAATGCCATGTTTCTTGCAAAAATTTATAAAAGAATTGGAGGTATACTCCCCTCCTCTATTTGATCTTAGGATCTTGATATAATGTCCACATTCTTTTTCAGCCTGGGCCTTAAATTCTACAAATTTATCAAATGCTTCAGATTTATTCTTTAATAAATACACCCATGTCCTACAACTGAAATCATCAATGAATGTCATGAAATAAGTACTCCCTCCAATGGAAGTAACTTGCATAGGACCGACTAGGTTAGTATGCACTACTTCTAATGGATATCTAGCCCTCCTAGAATTTTTAGAATTAAAGGGAAGCCTATGTTGCTTACCCAAAATACAAGCCTCACACTTGTCAGAAGAATTTCCTACATGTGGCAAACCTTCTACCATTCTTTTATTTGACAATAAATTTAAACTAGCATAGCCAAGATGACCATACCTAAGGTGCCATAGCCGTGAGGGGTCTTCTATCACACTCCTTAGAGCTGATTGTGTGGGAGGTGCAACACTAACTTGAGATGAGAAACATGTCTCAATCTTCAAGGGAAACATTCTGTTCTTTGTCATTTGAACTGCTGCAAGTAAGTTCTTGCTCCCATCCTTTCCTTGAATGACACACATGTCATTCTCCATCAGCACTTTGTATCCATTTTGAATGAGCTGACTAATGCTCATCAAATTTTGCTTCATACCAGGGGCGAAATACACATTTTGTATTTTCCTTTTCTCACTTTTCTTGGTGCGGACCATAATAGATCCTTTGCCCACAATTGATAGGATTCCATTGTTACCCATTTTAATTTCTGATTTGAAACTCTTGTCAATGAATGAAAACAAGGTTTCATTACCACTCATGTGGTTGCTACATCCACTGTCGAGGTACCAAACCTCAGGGCTTCCTTCTTCACCAACATTGCACATGATGAAGGCAGCAGCATTGGGTCTACTTCCCATGTTCACATCAGCCACATTTTCTTGTCCTGACTGATCTTTCTACTTCTTCCAGCATTCATTTGCATAATGCCCATATTTATGATAGTAGTAGCATTCTACATTACTCTTATTTGAGTTGTAATTTTTCTTACCTCCTCTTGAAGTATTTTGTGAGCTACTTGCTCCATCTGCTCTTCCTGAGCTTTCTGTTGCAGCATTTTTTTGTCCTCCATTTCCTCGACCTATGCCTCTGGAGTTTCTACCTGATCCATTTCTTCCTCTCCCCCTTCCTCTTGGATTTGACTAAGCCTTGAATGCTTGGTCTTGGGTAGAAGAAGATGTGGATCTATTGATCCTATACTCATGGGTTTGAAGAGAACCCATCAACTCATCCATTGTCAAGGTAGTGAGGTCTTTTGTCTCTTCTATGGTCATCACCAAATGGTCATATTTATGAGGTAAACTCCTCAATATATTTTCCACTATCCTCTGCTCTTGATAGTCTTCTCTGTTTGACTTCAATTGGTTAATCACATTGGAGGTCCTTGAACTGAAGTCTACAACTAATTCATTCTCCTTCATTTGAAAGTTCTCAAACTCCCTCTTGATGTTTTGTAGCTTTACAGTACGAACTTTATCAGTTCCCTTGAAGTTCATCTCAAGGATATCCCATGCTTCCTTTGCATAATTTGTTGCTGCAATCTTAGGGAATATAGTCTCTGTCATTGCTGCTTCAATAAAACTTAATGCCTTTGCATCTTTCCCCCTTGACTCTTTCAAATGAGTCTTCTGTGCATTTGTGAGAGCAACATACTAAGTTGGGTTAGTTACATCATTGAATCCATTGACTACAAACTCTCACAAGTCATTTGCAACAATAATGGTCTTCATCTTCTTTGCAAATGTATCATAATTTTGTCCATTAAATGATGGTGGTTGTTGCCATATCTTTCCTGCATCTCCTGCCATGATAAATATCCCAAGAAAACAAATTCCCTAACTCACTATGGATGTGGGGCCTCAAAGCTCTGATACCATGTGAGAAATATAAATTAAAAAAAATTTAAACTCAACAACTCAACCCTAAACGTAAAAGTTTTACTCGACACATCGAGTGCCAATTTTGCTTAACATGTGAATGTGCCGAGTGTCAGTTTGCTCGGCACCAACAGATGCCAAGTGATAATTTTGTTCGACACGTGAATGTGCTGAGTGGCAGTTTACTCGACACCAACATATGCTGAGTGACAGGTAGCAGGTGCCAAGTGAGCTCGGCACAGAGAGGAACTCGGCACTTGCACAGGAAATGTTCGGCACCAATGAATGCCGAGTGAGCTCAGCTCCAACTGAGAAAGAAGATGTCGAGTGTTTTGTTTGAAACTTAAGAAATATAACATAGGAAATATTTCAACGTGAATGCTTACACCATTAAAATCAGAAAGCCAAAGCTTTAAACTTTCAAATAAACTTCACAAATACAATGAACAAGAAGCAATGGAATCACGTATGCCTACTTGCTTACTATTCAACTTGGATTCAAACTATTACAAAACTGGGAGCATTCGGCTTCAACCAAAAAACCCTAAAATAACCCTAACACTTTAAACTGATAAAACTTCAAACTTGCAGCTCTAATGGCTTCATACAATAACACCTAGAGCAATCATTGCTTCAACAGGATGTATGAAACAATAAAACATTCAACTTACAAAATGATAGGAAGAAGCACATGCAACTAAAATCACGATAATGATTCCTTCTGTCTCTGCAACAAACTGATCTACTGATCACCTTTTGCTTTCTTTCTCTGCTCTACAACTTCTCTCTGATCTGCTTAATCTGCACTTAATAAAAAATGAATGTAGAAACATTCCTTTCGTCTTTTGACCTAAAATGTTTTCCCTCTCATTTTGAAATTAAAAAATCTCACCTATTGCATTCATGTTTTCTATGTATTTTGGGTCGTCGGGTGGTAGGTGGGCATTTGGCTCCAGGGGCAAACGTCAATGCTGCATTAAGTTTTCCAATAGATAAGTTGTCAACAATGTTCTATATACATTGTACAAAACATAGGACATACATTTTCAGAATATAAGTCTTGGAGTGAGTAATGGTGCAGAAGTAACTGCCACAAGAATTTACTTATCATATTTTTTTAACATAGAATTTCATATTTATCCCTAATATCTCTGACTTGTTTTTGTATCCAGGCTTATGTATGTGAGTAGAATGCCACAGCTTCAAGCTTGTAATTGTGGAGATAGAAATGCAGGTGATAATAAAGCTTCTAATCAGCAAAATTTTGCAAGAGCTTTGTGTGTTGTTGACATATCATATTTTCATACAAAGATTCCTTGAGTACTTCAATAATAATAATGGCATAGGTAATGAGTAGCCTGACAATTTTATTCACCGGACCCTATAGACA
Organism: Cupressus sempervirens; assembly: GCA_028749045.1. Classification (NCBI taxonomy): domain Eukaryota; kingdom Viridiplantae; phylum Streptophyta; class Pinopsida; order Cupressales; family Cupressaceae; genus Cupressus; species Cupressus sempervirens. The sequence continues at coordinate 765,489,380 of CM053789.1, read as the reverse complement.
AGATGATAATAAAGCTTTTATTCAGAAAAATTGTGCAAGAGCCTTTTGTATTGTTGATATATTATATTTTCATACAATGATTCCTTAAGTACTTTAATAACCATAACTGTAAAAGCAATCAGTAACCTGATAATTTTATTCACTAGTCCTTGTAAGCAAGACCACCTTTGTCAAGAGAAACCTGACTAGACAATTTGAGAAGAAATATGAAGATAAGATAAATCCTAAATCCCACACTTGAATATTTATTGTTATAATTGAAGAATTTAATAAGCTAGTATGTTTATGAGCACTGGTGAAACTTTATAGTAGCCCTTAACCACCCCTTGTAATGCTATTGACATATGGAAGAGATTAGAAATTTGAAGATGCCGCATAGTTCCTATTGAGTTGAGGTTTCCATACAATGGTAAGGAAATACCTCATTCCTCATCTCTAAAACTCAGAGAACCTCCAAGACTATCCTTGCACAGTAGAGAATCTTCGAAAAGTTTTGTTGATTCTAAAAGAAATGCTTCTGTTAATGACACACCCATTACTACCCAAAGGCATGGCCATTCTAATGGGGATTTCATAGAGTTCGAATGGTGTAGTGGAAATAAGCCTTCACCAAGTCTTGTTACATGACTGATGGGTTTGGAAGACATGCCAACTGGTTCAGCTACTCCCTCTCAAAAAAGGGAACTACTGAACCAATGCTCATCTGAAGAAGCATTTGTCTCAAGAACTTCCGCAGAGATGAAGAAAAGCTTAGAATATTTGACCAAAAAGAATGACGGATCATCCCAAGATCTTTAAAGTGAAATTGGAAAGAGGCTAAAGCTACTAGAGCTTGAAATTTTTGATAAAGATCTTTGGACTCTCAAACAAATTTTTGAAGCAATGCATCATAAGGATCTCCTGGATTCCACTAAAGAGAGGCTAAATTGGCATCAAAATGATGGAAGTTGCACACCTAGATCCAAAGTCTTTCAAGAAGCTAAACCTAATTCAAGGGCATCTGAAATGCAAGGATTCCATATGAAATCTAGAAGCTCAAACTCATCTCTGACAATAAATGGCAAATCACAATAATAGATTTTATATTTTTTGAATGCTCTTTATACTTCAAATAGTCGTATAACATGAAAGATATTATAACATCAAAGAAAAGTTGTGCCAAGCTTATAAAGATATTATAACATCAAAATAAAGTTGTGCTAAAAATGAGAGAAAAAACTAAGAACACCTAACAAAAATAAAAGACATAAGGACGCTTATTTTAAAAGAAAAAAGAGTTATCAACTTACAAGAAAATTTTGGAGAGAAAGAGGAAGAAGAGTGAACTTGTTGGGAAGGAGTGAATATGCAACCTATAAGGTTTTCAATTGCATAAACCTCACTTTTAAATGTGAACCTCATTATAGGTCAAATTTAAGGCGCAATATTCTTCTATTCATTATGTATTAACAACCATTGATTTTGATATTGTTTGTTGCACTAAGTAGTGGAATGTAGAATCCAACTATTCGCAAGTCAACATATTATTATTTCCTATTGTCATAGCTTGGCTCTTGACCAATTGTATGCAACTGATTTAACTACACTAATTGTGATGGGTCATCCATATCCCTATAAAGTAGTGGAATGTAGAATCGAATACAAAACAAAAATATATAATAATAATAATAGTATATAAGTTACACTAGCACAAATTGTCAGTGCTATGTGAATGCTATTTCAAGGTCTCTTGTTGCACCTTTTACATCGCTATTTTTGTCCCCTATCGAAACGCCAATAGAATGTGACCTTACAAGGGATTAAATCATGGAAGCTCCTCCACATCAAGTCTTTTTCTTAAATTTAGTGGATGATGAATAATGTGATAAGGATAGACATATCAATGTGTTGATTGCAAGATTGATAATTGAAAAATGACATAATCAGAGCAAATACAAAATACAAACAAAAAACTACAAAATTATCTTGTATTTAAACCATTTTATTGTAAAATCCAACTATTTCCAAGTAAGCATACAATTATTTTTTCCTATTCTAATAGCTTGGTTCTTTTGATACAATTGCCATGTCATCAAATATAACTCTAATACATTCATTTTTTTATAAGTATTTCAATAGCACAATATATGAGTATAATAAAACCTTGAACAATATGAGTTTAGTAAAACCTTGGACAATCTTAATGATAAATCACAATAATAATATATTAAATACTATGAAATATTATTATCACCTTTTATTTCAAAATCTATTATTCAATCAAAATATAAACTAATACTTCAAAAAAAATCCATAGGCCTGTTACTATATAACTTTTGTATCCTCTAGAAAATGATACTCTCTTTCATTCAAACCCTATCTCCATAAAACTCAGAAATCTTTCTGATGACAAATAGTCGTGAGCCATAATGTTCCACTAGCAACAATCACAAACATACTGGAATCACAATAAATTACTAGTGATGCCATATTAGTTCATTGAGTTTGGCTTTACACCCTTTCTCAGGGGACTTCCCCAACAATTTGACAAGATCCATGTTTTGTGATTGTGTTTTGGTAAACTCTTGAAACATTTTGTGGATTAAATTATAGAAATAATTGGGAATATGCATCTGAATATTACCAAAGTTCATTCTATAGTAGCCAAGCTCATATATTTCAAAAGCTTCAAGGATTTTTCTACCAACACAACAAAGTTACAAAAATACCATCAAATATAAAAAACCTAATAACATTTCGTGCACAAAAGTATTGTGATCTAGCATATCTGCATAGATCTTCATACAAAAAACTCAATTTTTTACAACAAATTTGATTCTACCCAATAGATCATTGATTTCAAATTTGGACCAATGGATCTGAAATTTTCAAACAAAAAACTCAATTCTTTTACAAAAAATCAATTCTAAACAATAGACTTGGACAAGCTTCCATAGATAGATTTCATATAAATATGATGATCACAAAAAACAATACAACTACAACACAATATGTTCTAAACAATAGATTTGGACAAAATTTCATGTAAATATGATCATCACATAAAAGAATACAACTAGAACACAATATAATCTCAAACAAAAAGAATAGAGAAATCTCTAACATTCCTTGTACTCTAGTTGAAAGAGAAGAAAGCCAAGCCTTTAGAAATGTGAATTAAAAGTAATCAACCAATGCTATAAATAAGCAAATAACAATTCTAGAAGATTCCATAATCAATGCTCACACATGACAAATGTTGACTTAAAAATAATTTATAAGCCACAACTATAAAGAAACATCTTTTCCAAAGAAACTTATGCAACACTACAATCATAAACAACAAGATATGTCATCTCTCTAAGTGCTTATCATGTTGTATTGTTTTGTTTGTTTGTGTTGATTTTTTAAAAATGGAATACAACTATAACCACAACAATAATAAATGACAACAAATGTCACCTTTGTAAATTCTTATCATGTTGTCTTGTTTTGTTTGTTTCTATTGATTTTTTAGAAATCAAATACTATTGTAACCACAATCTATAAATATTTGACAATATGTTTCATTCTATTACTAGTATTGATATTTAAAGTTTGGAAAAAGATAAAAATAAAAAATTATTTTGTGTGCACAAAAAAATAATGAAAAAAAAAAATTTCAAACTCATGACTGTAGCACACATAGACCAATCAAATTGCATGAAAATAAGCTTGACTAATTTTGCAAAAATGTCAAGAAAAAGATATGTCTATAGTGGAAAATGGATACAAATAAATAAAGGCTCCTGATTGGACAAACTAATAAGATCATTCGCTTTTAACGAATGCATAAGTTTCCTGCCATGGCAGGAACTAAAAAGTTAAATATGTATACTTTCTTCAAATAAAAAAAAGTGAATTTAAGTAGTAGATGTTTATTTCTATCTTCTAAATATTTCTAAGTGTTATGTTTAAATTACACTTAAATTTAATTTGAGAGTGTCAAACCAACCTTTTCTAATTAAATTATTAACATGAGCCTTTGTATATTTTTGTTACCTCAATTTCTTATGATGACATTTTTGAAAATAGTTTGTTGACGACACTCTTAAGACTTTCACAATATAATGTATTATTCATTATAATTTTATTGGGTTAGTATAAATTTTTTTTCTATATGCATAAAATATTATAAATAAAAGCATATATTCAATTATGAAATGACTCATCATTCCTCACATTTTAAATGTAAAAAATTGTAAGAAATGATCATAAATAATTATTTTCTTAAAAATATTTTTCCACATTTACTCATATTTCCTTACTGTATATAAATATTTTAAAGATAACCTAGACTCAAGATGCTAAAAATAATAATGTATGCTTTCAATTTTTTAAAAAAAGTTAATAACATTTTATTGAAATATCTTTTAATTATATTAAATTTTCTAAGAAACTTACTATTACCTTTTCTCAAATTATGTAAACAATTCATTCAATATCTACTTGACATTACATAAGTCAAAGGTTATAATTGTCATTATCAATTTGAATAATTATTTGGCTCATCATAATCTCATATTTCCCTACATACTAAGGTTTCTAAGGATGGGTTCCTATGGGGTATTGAACTTATTTTTAGGAGGAGGTCCTATGAGGTCCTAAAATGATAAATGGTAATACTATGAACTACATGAAAGAGATGCTCTTGTTTCTTTCAAGAACCACTTACAATATATTATGAAACTCTATTGTGTTTATGTCAAGGCTTTAAGCATTACAAATTGGGTGGGGGGTGTGAGAAGAATGCAACTCCATCAAATCAAAATGTTGTCAATCTTCATCTTGCCAATCACGCGGAGAATAAGGAAGATTATTGGGGTAGGATATTTAATGGTAGACTTGCTAGAGACTTGTTTCAATTAAAAAAGTTGGAGCATATATATTTAAGCTTCAATTATTTGAGTTCTTTTCTACCCAAATATGGATTAAAAAATGAAACCCCATATCTATTAGCCAAATGATATAATCAATCATAACGAAAAGACATAGCAACAATGAATAAAATAAAGGGTATGTGTAGGATCATGTTGTGCCAAAAAGTGGCGATGTGAAAAAAGTGGAGTTTTAAAATGTCTAAAAGAATTTCAAAATCCGCTTTGACTTTTTTCCACCCATCCTAATACCAAGGCAAAAAGGTTAGACCAATCCTTATCAGGTATTTGATCCATTATCAGGTACCAAATATCATATCAAGTATTTGATATGAGATGGGATACCTGAAATGTGCGACTAGGAATAAAAAGAAACCCTAAGAACAAGATCAATTTTTTTCAATCAACATTTTTTTCCTCTCATTTTAGGTATCAAATATGCAAATGGATATACAATTAAGATAAGTAATTTTTTTATTCGATGATATTCAATGAATTTTATTTAAAATTAGTTTTTTTATAATGATTTTCAATGAATTCTATTTAAAACAATGTGCCTCAAAACCCTCCATGAAATGATCTAGTACCCCTCAAAACTATCTACCAAAAGATTCCCTACCCCCTCAAAACCCCCCTTGAATTGAAGATTTGATAGAAGAAAAGCTTGCTGAACTGAGGGGTTTGCAAAACATATATAACACAATACCTACATTGGCTCCCATGTTATTGATGTTAAACACTGTAGTGGATAATATTCAAACACTTACCAATGAAAAAAATGCTACTCTCCATTAGTGTGAGACAGTGCATGCCATGTTTGATGATGGGTTGGATTATGATGAGGTTGTGACCTTAAACATAAGTAAAGATGATATAATTAAGCTTTTTGTGAACTCAAAAATTGGTTTAAAAAGTAGACTAAAAAAAACCCAAATTATCAATTAACTACTACACAAATGAGGCTATGCATGTGAACTTTTGGAATTGTTGGTGGATGGTTTTTGACAAACCTCCTCACAACACCTTAGAGGTACTGACATTCTATTTCATTAAAAAACCATATGCTGAATTTTTGTTACGCCTCAAGGTGAACAATTAGAGCATGAGGCCCAACATGGCTGTAGGAGGAGGAGCTCCTCTCGATAGACCCTTTTCCTTGTGGAAGATAGATGACACATTTATCCCCCTACTCATGTCTCCCCACCCACCTCCAGTGCAACATCCTAACATTATTGTAGAGGCTATCTCTCATACTATTAGAGCCATCCACAGATTGAGTAGCCTATTGATATCATAGGCAAGGTTAGTGTTTCCTCCTTGTGTTGATGATGGTGGTGCAAGCTCATCATTGATAAGATCATCACATGTTTGTGTACCCCATACTTGCATAGCATGCAAGAATAATTGTCTAGGTCCTATAGGTGATCGATCTAAGTATTAGTTTCTATTTGAGGAGGGGCATGCAGAGCCATGGGTACCTTTCGTGTTAGTACATGTATAAAAAAAATTGTTACGACATATGTGATTTAAATTTAATCTTTATAATGGAGTAATTTTAACCCATATTGACTTATACATGTATGTGATCTTCATTCATGTTAAGTTGATGACTAAGAAGGAGCTCAGACAAGTTGATGATGTCACACTCTCAACTATGTCATTTGGCCTTGAGACATCTATGATACATCATGTTGCGTTATCATTATTTTTCTATTTGATATTAGAACACATATGGTTTCTAATCTTTATTTTCTCTTATAGGTATCACCTATCAATGGGAGGTAGAGTGTGGTGGGTGAGAGACAACCCATTGACAAGGGAAAGATAAGTAGGTTATTTTAAAGTGATTAAATATTGATGCATTCTTGTAAAATGATTGTGCTAATGAAATTAAATTATACTCTTTACTGTATAGGGCATGGCTATTGGTAATGAGTCTAGGCAGATTTGGTATAGTAGACCCTCTGGCATTTCCATGATATTAACAACTACTCTTTTGTGTCTCATAGGAAACACCTTGTGTGTAGGAAGTTGGATGTGAGAGTTTTGTATCTTTCCTCATGCAACCATTATATCCAGTGGAGTCATCGATAGAGGTAAGTTTTAGTTTGAATTCTTAATTATATGTTACAAATTTAGTATGCTATGAATTATAATATTATAGTTTAAGTTGTAGATCCATTTGACAAACATACTTGAGCATATACAATCCACAACCAACCAGGTTCCAAAAATCTTGACATATGAGAGGACTCCTAAACATCGTAGGAGGTTGAGAAGATAGTTATTTATGATTGAAGTTTACAACTATAAATCTTCATTAAAAAAAGGATCATTATGCATTTGAGTAATTCACTATTAGATACATAGAATCATATAAATTTAGTAATCTACCTTTGGGTTTTCTTTTTTTGTTTATGTAGGAGGCATCTGATCCACCTAGTTTAGCGAAGAGGCTACATTTTGATGATCCAACAATAAAATAGGATAGTATAGTTGTCATAGGATGTGTCATGAGACATTTTGAGATGGCATATGCCACATTGTATACAGAAACATTGTTATTATACATATTTGAATGACATGATCAACCACATTTTGTATATGGATCTATGTATTGGGTAATAACACAAACTTGGGTCGCAATTATGTGGAAGTGAATTCCATGGAATGAGACCTTTGCAGAAATAGGTACTTGATTTTAACAAATTGGGTACCCATTATGGTTCAGTCACATAATCCATATTAAAAAATTAGTTACCCAATTTTTCAATATGGATCGAGTACTTGAAGCGTATTTTAAAAATTAGGTACCCGATTTTAGAAATCGGATACCCAATATTAAAAAACTATAAAACCCATTTTTTTTGGTTTTTTACTCATTTTCACTAGCATGTAAAATGAGAGCTTAATTTTAGCATAGAAATGAGAGCCCATTTTCAGATTTCTACTAAGCCCCTATTGCTCTTTTTTAGTGTACTAGGTATTTCACTTTGTTTTCTAGTATTTTATTTCATTGTTTTCAATTTCATGCTTTGTAATTAAGACAATTTTTTTTTTTTTTTTTCACTTTTAATATGTAAAATTGTAACTTTCCATCGTTAATAGTTTTATCTTTAGATTATTGTATATATTCATTTAAATAGTTTTGTATCTATTCATTTTAATTTTTTTGTAGATGTTCATTTAAAAATTATTGTTTTAGATGTTTGGATATATTTAATAAAAATTACAATGTTGAATGATTAGATAGATGTAAATTAGATTGCTTAAATATGTAATTACATTGATGTTTTAGATTTATTTCAACTGAATAGTAATTAATTATAAATTAGTTTGAAAACCATATAACAAAAAAAGTAAAACTAAATATATTCCTAAGTCTAACCTCAACCTAACCATAACTATACAATAATTTAATCCAAACCCTAAACATAAAACTAAGTATTTAATGTGCTCCCTTATCTTAAAACCATAATTCTAACTCTAAACACTAGATTCATGTAACTCTAATCTTAAGCTCAACTCTTTAATCCTAACATTAACTAAATCTCTAATCCTATACAATCATACATAACCATTTATCCTTAACACAACTGTAGCCCTAATTCTGACATTTAAACATAGACGAGCTCTTAAATTCTATTTGTGATTTTCAATAAGTAATGTTTCCCTTCCAAATCAAATGTAATTTTAAATCCCCTACTCCAAATTATGTGGACCATCATATCCATTTATCATTTCATTATTTAGTTAGATATATTTTACAACAAAATTTTCAATAATTTAATGACCATATCTTTTTTTATAAAACTACACAATAACCGTAAACATCTAGTATTAACCTTAATGTAAAATCTCACTCTCACCATAATTCTAAGCTTAACGCTAACATTGATTAAAATTTTAACCAAATTACATAATTAAAATTGAGAAACCCAACCCTAATCATTAATAAACTTAATACTAAATATTAAACCCTAATTCTAATTGTAACTTCAAATCTTAAACCTAACACTTGATCCCTAGCTAGGTAACCATAATAGTACCCATAATGGAAAGTAATCTTAATCCTAACCATAATTCAAAATTGTAATCCTTAAAGCTAGCATGTGAACCTAAAATGTAAACCCTAATTCTAATCCTAATTTTTAAACACTAGAATTATATGTGTTAAACTATATAGTCATAAATTATCCCATTTCAATCCTAAATCAAAACCTAAACCATAATTCTAAATTCTAATGTCCAATCTTACACATGATAAGTCTTGAAATAGTAGCCATAATTCTAAATCTTATATTTTGTGCCCCAATCATTTAATGTTAAAATTTACTCTACCCTAATTCTAAATGGATAACCCTAAATCCTAACCCAAACCACAATCTTATTTATGTTAAATCCTAATTGTTTTAATATTGAACCTCAATCGTAAATGCTAAGCATAATCATAAATATTTAAATATAAATGTTAAACACTCATATTAAATTTCCTAGAAAATAAATACCATAATCCTAATCATATTTCTAATTTAATGGTGTAAACCCATAGGCCATAATCTTTACCCTAGTCCTAATTCTAAATGCCAAACCATAATTATAAATGGTAGACCTTAATTTTTCAATAATGGTAATATTAAACCTTATGGTATATTAAGCTTTACGATAATCAAATTAATATATGGTATATTTTGACAATTAATTTATGGTATCCTAATCATAAATTAAGCTTTAAATGGTCTATTAAGCTTTATGGTAAATTAATTTATGGTATATTTTGTGCACCAATCATAATGTTAATTACTCTACTCTAATTCTAAATGGATGGTTCCTAAATCCTAACCCAAACCATAATCTTATTTATGTTAAATCCTAATTGTTTTAATATTAAACCTTTGGTATATTAAGCTTTATGGTAACTAAATTAATTTATGGCATCCTAATTGTAAATTAAGCTTCAAATGGTATAATAAGCTTTATAGTAAATTAATATATGGTATCCTAATCATAAGCTTTATGATAATTAAATTTTGCCCCAATCATAATATTAATTACTCTACCCTAATTCTAAATGGATGACTCTAAATCCTAACCCAAAACACAATCTTATTTATGTTAAATCCCAGTTGTTTTACTATTGAACCTTAATTGTAAATGCTAAAGCATAATGCTAAATATTTAAATATAAATGTTAAGCACTCATATTAAATTTCCTGAAAAAGGTATACCATAATCCTAATCATATTTCTAATTAATGGTGTAACTCCATAGGTCATAATCTTTAACCTAGCCTTAATTCTAAATGCCAAACCATTATTATAAATGGTAGACCCTAATTTCTCAATAATGGTAATATTAAACCTTAAGGTATATTAAGCTTTATGGTAATTAAATTAATTTATGGTATGTTTTGACAATTAATTTATGGTATCCTAATCATAAGCTTAATGGTAATTAAATTAATTTATGGTATATTTTATGTGGCAATCATAATATTAATTACTCTACCCTAATTCTAAATGGATAACCCTAAATCCTAACCCAAACCAGAATCTTATTTATGTTAAATCCTAATTGTTTTAATATTAAACCTTAATCATAAATGTTTTAAAGCATAATCCTAAACATTTAAATATAAATGTTGAACACTCATATTAAATTTCCTAGAAAATCCATACCATGTAATCCTAATCATATTTCTAATTTAATTATGTAAACCCATACCATAATCTTTACCCTTGCCCTAATTCTAAATGCCAAACCGTGATTATAAATGGTAGATCCTAATTGCTCAATAATTGCCCTAAATGCTAAAATCTAAATTACTAAACACTAAATTATCCCAATCTTAACCATAATTAAAAATTGCAATCGTTAAAGCTAGCATGTGATCCTATTATTTGTATACCCTAATTTTAATCCAAATTTTTAAATACTTATTCTAATTTTAATCCCAATCATAAATGATGATTACTCTTATATTTTGTGCCCCAATCATAATGTTAATCCTAAATCTTATATTTTGTGCCTCAATCATGATGCTAATTACTCTACCCTAATTCCAAATGGATAACCCTAAATCCTAACCTAAACCACAGTCTTATTTATATGTTCAATCCTAATTATTTTAATATTGAACCTTAATCATAAATTTGCTAAGGCATAATCATAAACAAAAATATAAGATATTTTTAGAATTCACATTTATGTTGATTTATTTATATAGTTTTTTGGAGTATTATTTTATGATTAGGTTTAAATTTGGTACAATGTTCAATTACCCTTAACATTAAAGTTTTCTTAATTGTTTAACTTTATTTATATAATTGATATGGTTTTAAAGATCTATGCATTTATATAATTGATATTTTAGATTTATTTTATTAAATTGTAATTTTGTGATTGTGTATGTTGTTTAAACATATATGTAGATTATATTGATGGACCCACCCACAACTCCACCCCCTCCCACTCCCCCACCCCCACTTCCACCCCCTCCATCTCCAACTCCACCTTCATGACCACCAAGTCCTCCTCGAACACCTACCATAGAGGATTTGAGAAAGAGCATGAGGCACAATCTTCATGACCTCATGTGCAATATTCAGACCATTAAGCATGAGCCCGCCCTGCCCTGCCCCGCCCACCCCACCCCCCCCCCCCCCCCCCCCCCCCCCCCCCCCTTACCTACTTCAGCTTGCATGTAGTATGCAATGTGTTTTACACCCTATCAAGCAATTGGATAGTGACATCAATAATTTTAGATTATGGAGGAAAACCATGCATATCTTTTATTCTGATGGCCTTTCCTATAGAGAGGTCCACCAACTGAAAATAAATAAAGGCCATTTTATAAGATATTTTATAAACCCTAAATGGGTCTTTAGATTAGCGAGAAGGAGCCTCATATTTCTATTAGATGGTGCACGCATCCATGTATATCAACACATTTTTGGGAGTAGTGATGGATGGTATTTGACCATCCACCATGCACAAATCATGAGGTGCTCATGTACTTTCCTAGGAAACTATTGGCTGAATTTTAATTGGGCTTGAAACCCAATTATTTTTATATTAGATCATTTTCGTGGGTTGGTGGAGGGATGCCTCAGGATAGGCCTGGGAAAAAGTTGAGAAATAATATTTGGAATCACATACAACCTTAGCCTCTTGTACCTCTTCCTACACTAGTTGTCCTAGTGCCACACTACCATCAAGTAGTGTCATCTACTTTTACTTCATTGAGTGCCCTTTTAGGAAATTTAGTAGAGCAGTAGATACAGGAGAGAGATATTTATCCACTTGGACACATTTGTACTAGTTGTAGAGATATATATTCAAAGGCCCCCAGAGTGATGTTGATGCGACACATGATGGCCATTATGCTAAGGGTACTAATTTTCATGATGACACATACACTACTCATGGTGATGGTAGTGATGATATTGATGTGCCATCATTCATTGACCTCTACATGGAGAGCCCAAAGATAGTCAAGAGTAGTAGTTAAAATTTTAATTAAAATTTAAATAAATTACATAATTATTTACTTGAACTACATACATGTCTAATTATATTAACCATATTAATGTATGTTGGTTTTGAAATAATAGATGATGGATGATATTGTTCCTCCTAGGAGGTAGTATAGTCTTTCTTTGAGACCTACAGACATCGGCATCCCTCGTACAGTATGCACTTTGAGTTACACTATAAATAATGTAAATTCAAACTCAAATTTAATAGCATGTGCTCATATGTTCTTTTTATCTGATTTTGTAGGGATTGTTGTTTGGTACATAGTTTGATGTTTGTACAGGTCTTGATCCATTGACCACTGAGGCACAACCTCAAATACCTACAATACAAACTTTTGACTCAAGACAAATAATTTATACTATTTTTAAGTACACATTATTGTTAACTTATAATCTTGAACTTTGATTCATGTATAATTTTATGTGTTTTGGTTTTACAAATAGGAGAGGGATCATACCTATCCATATAGGCCTCAATATAGTTTATTTTTTACTCCATTTTTTGACCATTTGAGACATGTTGATGATCATCACGGTAGCATATCTTTTCACACATCTATGACATTGGCTACTACTCAAATATGTTATATATGTTTTCATAGATTATAATTTAAATGTAGTGTAAATTATTTACTTTTTAATTTACATACTTTATAATTCATGTATATATAATTTTGACTCAAGGTTTATGTATCCATAATTTTAGGACTATGTTTCCATGAGTGTTGTTGAGAGTATAGAACTAAGCTAGATAGAGGTGCATACATAATCCTTTGAGGTCAATTTTGTGATTTATGTACATACATAGTTCATTATAATCTTTATCAAATTTTAAAAATTTATGTATTGTAAATTACAAAACCTCACCACTACCATATTTGGTAGCTTTCACAATGGACCTCTTCCTATTACATAGGGACACCCATCTCATGTGATATTATTTTTATTATCTGCTGAATATTTAATTTATTTGCAAGCTAGATTTTGAAACCCATTTCAATTAATCGTGTATATGATGAGACACCTCGTATTAAACAAGATGATCCATCTACCTCATAGGGTGTCCCACATGATGAGACACATCATGTTACACAGGATGATCCATCTACCTCACAGGGTGTCCCACACGATGAGACACCTCATGCTACATAGGATGATCCATCTGAGTCCTCTTTGCATAGAGTAAAGAGGACTACAAATTAGATAGAGTAGGTTTTTTTGGCACCTTTAGATTGTGTTTTTATAACACATATTGTTTATTATGATACACTTTGTATTAGGAGAGTTAATTGTATTATATGTATTGTTTGACTTCATAGATCATGTTATGACATGTTAGACCATGTATTATATTTTTACAACTTCTTATCATGCTAGTGTATGCAGTATAGATTATTATGTTATCATGTTGTATGTATAAATCATTTTCTTTAATGTGACATATTTTATTCATGTTATGAAACATTTTGTAAGTATATGGTACATGAACAATAATTTTAATTATTTATATAGGAAGATTAATTTAAACATGTTTGAATGTAAAAGTAATGGAAGAGAATAGGAGGTCATTACTTGAATTGACAATTAATTTATAATATTAAGTGCACACCTTTAACTTTAAAATAGAAGTAAACTCATGTTTTTAAATGTTCACAACATGTTTCACAATATATATAAGACAATGTGAATGACATAAATAGAAGTGAACTAAAAATATAAAACTGGTTCAACACATTTCTTCAAATGAGCCCCTACAAAATAAAATTGTAAAACAAAAACATGTGTTAATAAAGGCATAAATTAATATGAGCTATTTGAATTATGTCAATATGTGTAATTTGTATGCACTCACTATGTGTAATTACACGAGATGTTAATGTTTGATCCACCTTAAACATTTAAATTTGCATAAATTGTAATTGAGACCTAAATAAGAGGTATATATAAGTTCTCTAATTTGTTATTGACAAGGCATACATACATTTAATTAAATTATATAAGTACATATATAAAAATAGCACAATAAAGAAAAAACTTACATGTGTTTGATTTAAATGTAGTCATTCCACTGTACCATCTACATCCTCTCTCTTTTGCAATGCATCTATGATTGTCTCATGCTTGTCCATTGAAATTGTCCATAATACCTTCTTGGTAGGTCTCCCTTCGTATCTTTCTAATTTGATATTCATTGCCACAACCAAATGTGAATAGTGTAAAATCTTCTTTTTGGATTGGTAGTTTTCAAATGCTAGTAAAACATTTCTTCTTGTTAGGTATGTAAGTAGACAGGTGCCAGTTACAACAACAAACCCAATTGGATACTCAAAACCATCATCAACTACTTGATGACATATGAATCATTTCTTAGGTTCCACACATCTAGCAAGCCAATACTCAGTTTGTTCATCATTATCATTAGGTGCAATAACAACATAAACATGTCCTATAAGATAAGATAAAGTACATAAATACTTTAATCCCATGTGTGCATATATAAATAATATATTAACGACATGTACTTGAATAATATTAATGACATGTACATAAATAAATAATATAAATTGAAGCATGATCACAAAAGAATTTAATTAAATTGTGCATACCAGGTTGTATGAGGTCTGAAATATGACCATAGTCTTTTGATGAAAAAGTAACATTTTGGGTTTCATTTACTATATCATCTTGAACATGTGTGTCATTAGGTGCTAATGATTTTTTTTGCCAATCTTCAATCCATTTTGTATTCTGGCATTCTTCCATTCACCTGCAAGACAAAACTAACAAAAACAAGCAAGCTCCCTAGTCCATATAGTCCAAGAACTCCTAAATGAATGTCATTTCACTGACCCGCTAATTGTGTCACAGTCATATCTTGAAAGGATATTCTTCTCTTTAACTATACAAAAGAAGTGTTTGATTGTAGAGTTTTGACTTGATCTTGGGTATAAATATTTGTTACACCATTTGACAATCTCATGTCCATTTTTGAATTTGGCCTATTCCTCAAATTTTAGTTGCTCTCTACTAAGGGCTCTCTCCATGCATGCACCAACACCATCATGTTCTCCTTTACGATGTTCAACATCAAAAAAAATCCACACATGTTGGATATTAGTTTGCCTATGTGTCCTACTCAACCAATAGAACATTCTAGCATTCTTGAATTGTCCTTTACAATTATCTTTCCATATCCAATGTTGTGTCATTTGAATTTGTCTCTCTTTTAAATTATCATAAAAGACCTTGAAACAATATTGGACAAACTTAGATGAAAGAAGTTTATTATCACTCATATAGAAATGGTACTCTCTCAATATTTTTCAATCCTCCTCTATACTATGAGGTGTATGCCTATAAATTATATGAACATAAATTGTTACTTGCACTAAATTGTAATAGTGTGGTTCTACCTCATCTTGCAGTGCAAGTGTTTAGTTCTCTACAAAGTCAACAATTAAAAGTATAGTACCAAACGGAAATGTATTCTTACATAAGTGAAATTAAACATCAAGCTATCTAGCATATTGAGAGTGTTTAACATATTTTTGTATGATCACACTTGTAAACTCATCCATAAATGCATGACAACTAACTTTATCTATAACTAGATCACACCTTCTTCCAATCTTCTCATCCTTCAATAGATATTCAATAGTTTTGAATCTTTTGACATCAACTAATTGTTGTCCAAAAGTAGTCAAAGCATTTTTATGCAATCATTCATCTAACAAAGAAAGATTGTCACACATATCACATGTACCAAAAAGACATGCATTGAAAAGAAAGTATTGATCATTAGGTGGCTTACAAAATAAACCTAATAATAAATCCTTTATAGTTTGAGGTGGTATTTTTATACCACATACCTAAAAAAAAATTTTACTATGCGTCATAATGGTAATGAAATTGAACATGAGTTTTACAACATGTGATTCTTTCCTTGTTAATCCTTACATAGTATGGTTTACACTTTTCAAAAGATCTTTGACTAATAGTAATAGTTAACACCTTACCATCTACAATTTTTTTCAGAAATTCAATTGAAGTCATGTTGAAAAGGTGTTTAGGATATGGATCACATATTTTTGAGCCAACTCTCAATTTAAGAACATCTCTTGAATTAGGTGATAGTCTTGTATTATCATACCAAAAGTTTTCAACCAAACTTTTGACTTCACTATTAAGTTTCATATTACATCTCAGGAGTCTACCACTAGAAGTCGAAAAAATATTTGTTGGATCACATTCAAAGTTAATCCTTCTCTTTACAACTCTTTTTAAAGTCTTACAATTCACATTAAGATATCC
This sequence comes from Cupressus sempervirens, assembly GCA_028749045.1. Lineage (NCBI taxonomy): Eukaryota > Viridiplantae > Streptophyta > Pinopsida > Cupressales > Cupressaceae > Cupressus > Cupressus sempervirens. The sequence continues at coordinate 765,472,636 of CM053789.1, read as the reverse complement.
ACTTATGTTACTAATCAATCTTTCTTCAATTATTATTTTGTTAACTAAAGTTGTTGTTATTGCTCGTCATAATGCATTCTTATCTTTAGAGAAACTTCTCTTTCCAATAACATCAAAGTCACTAACAATAGTGGATACAACTTGTTTTAAAGACTCATTTTTATTCTTGGGTTTTGCATACATTCCTAACCTTTTCATTACTTTTTGCATTTTAGACATTTTAATTAGTTGCAACATCAACTAACATTGAAACCCAAATTTTTTATTATAAAAAAAATATCTATATAATCTATTAGCATATGTCCTAATTTGTCTCCACAAAACCAATCCCTCACGATTATCTAGCACATCATTAGGAAAATGAAAATTATGTTCATGCACTTTAGTATCATTCTAACATGTTTGTTTAGTAATTGGTGTTTCCATGTCTACATTCATACTATTGTTATTTTCAATTGGCATTTCATTTTCACTATTATTTGGAATTTGAATCCCATTTTCATTTTTTCTTGGTATTTCTTTTGGGGCATGCATTTCCATTGGATTTTGTTGTGAATGATTGTTTGACAATCTATTATCATAAAAAAAAATCTAAATCATTTAAATCATAACTTTCTTCTAAAAAATCACTAATTTTATCATGAGAAAAAACTCATGGATTTGAAGATATAGCTGTATTGAATGTTTGATTAGAATGTGCACTTGAATCTCCTTGTATTAGGTTCTCTTCTTTAGCCTTTTCATCCATCATCGTATTCTCAATGTCTTTCTCCTCTGAAATATTTCTCAACTCTCCAATTCTTTATGTTCTCTCTTGCTGACATTGTACTTCATTCTCTTTATTTCTTGCAATCTTCTCATTTTTGAGAACTTTTATTTTCTTATTTCTTCATTGTTTTGGTCCCATGTTTGCACTAGTTTTGAATTCAAATCAAAAGCTTGGAAATTGTAGAAGAAGACAAGAAAACATAATAACTACGATAGAAATTCACAGTTGTAGTTTGAAACTATCATTCAATCATTGCAATCATTGAAAAATGCTCTATATGGCATCTTTTGGGCCCAATGGGTACATCAAAATTGGGTACCTAATTATTTAAAAATCAAGTGCCTGATTTTTAAATAAATGTGTACCCAATTTTAAATTAGGCACTCAATTTTTTAATAATTGGGTACTCGATTGTTTAAAAATTGTGTTCCCAATTTGGTTAACAACTAAATTCAAAATGGGCACCCGATTCTTGAATTACAAACTAGGAGCCCGATTCTAGTGCCATGGGCGGGAATTTTCCATGGACGCAAATTTGCATTAGGTTTTGCCTTGGGGAAAGGCATGGCATAGGCTTGGTGGGACTAAGCCTATGGCTTTATGAACCAATTTTTGACTAAGACATTTAATCAACAATTTTAGGGATTTTCATAACTTTTATATGGTCATCCCCATTGAATTTTTTGACAAAATGAAAACCCATTATAGGTCTTATTGTTTTGATTTCAAAAATATAAATTTTATAGTGCTATGAATTCATTTTCTATTTGCCCATTATTTATTAATCAAAAGTATCTCTTAAACAATAAATAGTAACATTCACTAAAACTTTAATAACATTTTAAATTTTTCATATTTTTTAAATTAATATACATGTCATCAATCCTCACACAATTATTTTAAAGTAAAAAAAAAATCTTTAAAAATTAAAATAAAATAAAATTTTGGCATCCATACACGAGACATTTTAGAAATTAGCATAATCGTCAATTAAAAATTAATTAAAAAATATTCATTAAAAAATTCAAGAAAATTATTCTCTTTAATCTTTGGTGTGTCAGGTAACTTCATTTAAAAGGATTCACAAAAATTCATTTATTTGTGTCAAATTATGGTGTCCATACACAAATGTGGTATGGTCTTGAAACAAACATTTTGAAAAAGTGGTTTTTAAATATCGATACCAAAAAAATCTATCATATGGGTATACAAATAAAATCCTACATTTGATGTAGTCCATTTTTAATTTAGCAAGAGGTCAAATAAAATCTAAATGTTGAGGTGTTAACTTGATAATCTTAGATTATTTCTCTTCCCCATTTTGCTTAATTTTCAAGTTAGAATTAAAATTTGAAGCATAAGAAGTGTTGTTAACAAAGGAGTAGAATTTCACATTTCATTTGTATATTGCATCTTGTAGCCCAAACCCAAAATTTTGAGACAATGTGACTTAGATGGTAAACTTCTAGGGGTGGGTCAATTTACTATGAGAACATACTCCAATTTTTTAGCTTTGCACTTTGTTTTTAGCAATATGACTTTTGTGTACTTTCATCCCAAGTCTAAATCGAGAGGGCTTGTGCCATTTTTTTTTCTTCCTTTTAGGATATTTGAAGAGTGACTAATTACTTGTTTTAGTTGCACCATTAAGACTATGGCATAGTTAGTCTTCTGATTATATCAATATGCTTAGGATATTAATAGACTATTATATTTTACCATATCATGTTATAGATACATGATACAACAAGACAAACTTTAACACATTTATATTAGAAAAACATATTTATCTAATTTTATCCTTAACATATCAAATGAAAACTTTTAAGACATTGCAACTTAAATTAAGCTTATTCAAATCTAAAACTTTACAATAGATTCAAAAGGTGCTTCCTAAAATAACCATGTTCACTACCTTGAATATACAAGTATAAATAATCTTTTTTTAATAAGACAAACTCTTACTGCCGTGATTAAACCAAGTCATTTACACCGCACGTTATTGTCCATGAAAGGCTTCTCTTCGTTCTTTGAAAGGTGTAGTTGCATTGAATATAATATGGAAGACTTCTCTTCGTTATTTTCCAAACCTAGTTCGACGTCGTCTATTTTACTCACTCCTAGTCAGCTGACAATTATTTGCGTGTTGGAAACGATAGATTCACATGTTTCCACCTTCTTCTGCACGACAGTTTCACAATATCATGACCTCCTGTCCGTATTGACAAGATATACAAATTGCCGTTTCTAATTATTCATTTGATTTGTCCCGCTTCATTCATTTTCTTATTATCTCTCATTATTTGCGCACCGTTTCAAAACCACCCAAAATACTAACACGAGAGGAAGGAAAAACTACATATAGTCCCATCTTCATTGATTGCACTCCTACGTATAATGTGTTGAGGCCTATATAGTACATGAAATTAGTTGCAAATACCATCAAGAGATGGTGTGAAGATACCAGGCAATGCAATATGTATCCATGATATTGAACATAATAATATAGATCAACCTTGGTTTTTATTTTCTTTAAATCTGCACCTCTGCAATTAAATAATATTTATTTGAGGGATATTCGGTTTAATCTATTAGTTAAAATCTCTATAAAATCATAAACAGTATTATAAGTCAATTTTGCAGTTATTAATATAATTTACATTTGTGTGCTTTTGATTTCAATAAAATTATAAATATCATTATGAATTATTTTTATCTTTATATTATATAATTTACATCTAACTTTGTATCTTTTTGATGAATAGTGGTTTCTAGGTATGGAAAAGCCTTTTATAATTGTATCAAAATAAAGCGTGATCATAAGTGGTGTTTCAAGTAGATAGACGAGTTAATACTAGAAATGAATTAATATATGTAGATCTATCATTTTGGTACCATACTTATGACATGAAGGCATGAGGTTATGCATTGAAAAATGATGTGGAAAGATCACTAGTTAAGAGTCTAGTACAATATGCTAAGTCAACGTACAAGATAGACCAAAATTAAACAAAAATATAAATTGTTTTAATTTTAAAACAAATACTTCAAAAAAAATGGGAAGAGAAGAAAGTCAATCCTAAAAGTAATTAGGAGAAAAAAAAACCTACAATTTGAAGAGACGAGAAAGAGAGTGCGACCCTTTGTGATGACAAATCAATTGAAACCTTTTTTGCTCTTTTGATCTCCATTAGCTGTAATTTGAAAATGAGCAGAAAAGAATGTGTGCACTTAGTCTTCACTTTTCTTGGACTAAAAGAAAAAAAAGAGAATAAATAATTTTGTAAGGAATTAATTCCTAGTGCAAAAGAGAAGTAACCTAGTGTGAATGGTAAGAAAAAGTTGTTTAGGTCCACAATTCCAAAGGATACTAAGTTAACAAGAATACAAAACAACAAAGGAACAAATGAAAAAAAACATAAACTGATCTTTAAAACAAGAAACAAGGATGATGCCTAGGCTAAGATGTAGAAGAATAGTAGGATGTCATAATATACCATAGAAGGTTACCAAATGCTATTTTCTTCTCCCTTGGATAGCTAAATAATTCATGCTAGTAAGTGATGATTCTAGATATTTGAAGAATACAATGAATATCTATATTCAAAATGCAAAGGTGATGATAGGACTTCCAAAAATTTGGAAAATAATAGCTACATAAGAAATTTTGAAGTTTAAGAAAGCACAAATAGATATAAACTAGATGTTGTACAACTAAATTATCAAAGGGTAAGAGTTTATTGAATGATGTCCACACACACGACACTAGCTAGGAGTAAAATACTTAGAGACTTCATACAATGGGTATAAAACATAAAACTTAAAGAAGACTAATGATAACAAATGCAAAACAACATCAATATCACTAAGATTGAACAACAAGATACAAATAGAATAAAATAATACTAATCTTCCAAAAAATTTGTTTTAAAATTACTTATTAATCTTTTAAAATTAATTTAAAGCATATTTTGAAAAAATAAAATAAAATTAGAAAACATTAATATCATGTCCATTTCATCATATATAAGATGAGAACATCAATTTTTTAAATATGCACTTTGTTTTTAATCCGGAGTCTAAATCGAGAGGGATTGTTCCAAAAAAAATTCTTCTTATTGGGATACTTGAGGAGTGACTCATTGCTTGTTTTAGTTGCACCATTAAGACTATGACATAGTTAGTCTTGCAGTTATATCAATATACTTAGGGTATTGATAAGCTTATTAAATAAATCATTATATTATACCATCTCATGTTATAGATATATTATACAACAAGACAAGCTTTATCATATTTCTATTAGAAAAAAATATTTATATAATCTTATCCTTGATGTGTGAAATGAAAACTTAAGACATGACAATTTAAACTTAATCAAATCTAAAACTTTACAATAGATTCAAAAGGTACTTCCTAAAATGACAATGTTCCCTACCTTGAATATACATTAGAAAAATATGATTTAGAAGTATGAAAAATTAATTTTCTTTATACGACAAACTCTTATTATCGTCGTGATTAAATGAAGTCATTTAAACTGCATGTTATTGTCCATCAAAGCCTTCTCTACGCTCTTGAAAAGTATAGTTGCAATGAATATTATATGGAAGACTTTTCATGCACAAAGATTTCAGAGTAGTGTGGTCACAATTGTTTCTATTTCTATATTTCAATATCTGTCACATCGTGTGTCTCTCTCAAATATCTGTCAATATTTGCGTATTGGAAACGATAGATTCATATATTTCTACCTTCCTCTGCATGATAGTTTGATAATTATCATCTCTCTCTATTCGAAGGAAAGACATGACCTCATCCGTATTGAAAATATGCTACAAATTGTCGTTTCTAATTTAGAATAAAACAAAGAAGGACTAAAACAAAATAAAAGGAGAATAAAGATTTTTGTAAGGAATTAATTTCTAGTGCAAAGAGAAGTAACCTAGTGTACATGGAAACATAAAGGTGTTTAGTTTAACAATTCCAAAGGATACTAAAGTTGATAAGAATACAATATAGTAAAGGAAAAGATGAAAAATCACATAAATTGGTCTTTAATATGAGAAATAAGGATGATCCTTAGGCTAAGGTGTAGAAGAATATTAGGATGTCGTAATATACCATAGAGAGTTGCAAATCCCTCCCCCCCTCTGCCACCTCTTGGAGAGCTAAATGATACACGAGTAAGTGATGATTCTAAATATTTGAAGAATAAGATGGTAGTCTACATTCAAAATGCAAAGGTGATGATAATACTATAAAATGCTTAGGAAATGATAGTTATATAAGAAATTTTGAAGGTTAAAAGAACACAAATAGATACAAGCTACACGTTGTACGGCTAAATATTTGAAGGATAAAAGTGCATTGAATAATATGCAACCCTAATTAACAAGTAAAATAGACTTTATATGATAAGAACAAAACATAAAACTTAAAGAAAACTAATAACAACAAATGCATAACAACACAATAATAACTTTAGAATTAAGCAACAAAATATAACTAGAATGATGATGCCAATCTTCGAAACATTTTAATTGTGAATTATATATTAACCTTTTTTAATTAATAATTAAACACATTTGATTAAAAATAAATAAATAAATAAAAACATAAATATGTACATTTTATCATATACAAGATGCCATGTAAACTACGCTTCCTACATCAAGATAAAACTTCTCTAATAATTTTTAGCTTAGGCATTCACGAGCTAATTATAAGGAAAGGAGGGACTTCTTTCCCCTCTTTCCCCTCTTCAAAGTCATCTGATTTGATTGCACGATTGCCGTGTTAAATTCACTTTCCCCGTCCACTGTCATCTTGACTTGTTCTGCTTCACTCATTTTCCTATCCACGTCACGATTCATTTTCCTATCCACGTCACGATTGCCGTGTTAAATTCACTTTCCCGTGTCCACCGTTCTGTTGACTTGTTCTGCTTCACTCATTTCATGCCGTCTCCTCCTTATTTAATCTCAGTTTCCCTTCCTCATTACTCACTCTTCCTACCGTTGTTCAAGCTATATGCTTTAAACCTTTGGTAGCTACCTTCTTTTCTCTTTGTTGTTTTTCTATTTTTATTTCCAGTGGTAGACATTCTTTTAATTCGGTTCAATTTTGATTGTTGTGATCTCTAATCAAAACTATTGTTGTTGCAGATGAAATAAGTTGAATTCTTGCCATGGATCGTTCCTCTGTTGTCATATGCTCATGTTTAATCGCATTCTCATGCTATTCGCTGATGATAAATGGCAATACCATATTGTGCCTACCACATGAAAGAGATGCTCTTCTTGCTGTCAAAAGCCAGTTACATCCTTCACCTTTATTGCATTCATGGCAAGGCTTTAATTGCTGCGAATGGAGGGGAGTGGAATGTAGCTCCATCAGCTCAAATGTTGTCAAACTCCGTCTTGCCAATCATGTGGAGAATGTGGATAGTTATGCGGATGATTATTGGGATAGCTCATTTAATGGAAAACTTGCTAGAGATTTGTTCCATTTAAAACAGTTGAAGCATCTAGATCTAAGCTTCAATTATTTGAGGGGTGTTCTACCTAAAGGTATGTTTAACGAAACAATCTTTCATATTTTCTGTTTTAAGCTGCTTTCCCTTACTTTAATTTGAGTAGATTTTTTTGTCGTTTAACATGTAGGTCTATTTGCCCTGAAAGAATTGAGACATCTGGATTTGAGCCTCAATTATTTTGAAGGTGAATTACCAAATCAGTTTGCCTCCTTGCACAACTTATCTTATCTCAACTTGTGCGAGAACATGTTCAATGGTACAGTTCCAACAGGTATTTTAAATGAAGCAACCTCTCATGTTTCACGATTTAAGCTTCCTCTAATAGAAATTTGAGTGGTTATCATTGTTGTTTACATGTGTAGGTTTATTTTCCCTACAAGAATTGAGACATCTAGATTTGAGCTCCAATTGGTTCGAAGGTGAAATATCAGAGGGTTTTGCTTCCTTGCACAGTTTAGAGTATCTCAACTTGTCCAGCGCCGGGTTCAATGGTACAATTCCCTACCAATTGGGGAACCTCTCTCAGCTAGAAGTTTTGGACCTATCAGTGGCAAAGGTGGATGAGTTTGAACTATATTTTAGAGTGGACAAAAGTTTGGCAGAAATTAAAATGTGGAGTGTCGGTTTAGTGTGGACGAAAAAGTTGCAGAAATTGAAATATTTGTCCCTTAGTGGAGTAGTGTTGAATATGACAGGAAAGCAATTGGAAGCACCCCTTTCTCATCTGCCTAATCTCCAGCAACTACACCTTTTAGACTGTAAGCTTTCAGGGCACATTCCCAATGCTATCCAAAGCCTATCATTCCTTACCCACCTTCACTTGGGTTACAACAACTTTGAAGGACCAGTTCCATTGTGGTTAGGAAATATGACTACTTTGATTTCGCTTTGGTTGTATGAAAGTCCATTATTAAGTGGTTCATTTCCCTTGAGTCTCTCTCGCCTACCTTCTCTAAAAGAGCTTTTGTTAGGGGGAGAAAACTTAATTAGTGGTAATGTAAGTCAAATATTATGTGGGGAATGGTCTAAGCTCAATGTCCTTTTTCTTTCAGGGTCTAATATAAAAGGAAGTATGCCACCTTGTATTGGAAATATCACCTCTCTCATCTATCTTAGATTGGAAAATATGGAAAATATGGAAGGTCCTATTCCTCCTTCCATTGGAAATCTCTCCACCCTGCAAAATTTGGTTTTATATAACAACTCCTTGAATGGAGAGATTCCACCATCACTTGGTCAAATTCCATCTTTGATTACTTTAGAACTCAATGGAAATATGTTGGGTGGAAATATACCTTCCGAGTTAGGTAATCTTTCCTCTTTGGTAAATTTAGACCTATCCTACAATGTTCTAAGTGGAAATATACCTTATAAGTTGGGAAGTCTTTCCTCCTTGGCGAATCTATATCTTTCCTTTAATCAACTAAATGGTAGCATTCCCACTTCAATTGCAAGTATTCCTGGTCTCATGTCCATTTTCCTATCTTCAAACAATCTTCAAGGAAATATTTCTCTTAGTTTTTTTCACAAAATGACCAGCCTTATTTATCTTGATCTATCCTACAATGAAATGGCTATCACGATCGAACCAGATTGGATACCCACAATTTACCTTTATTCCTTAAAGTTAGCCTCATGTAATATCGAGGGCATAATTCCACCATTCATTTCCACACAATATAGATTGTATGATTTGGATCTCTCAATTAATAGTCTATATGGAAATATTCCAGATTGGTTAGGGGTGCTTCCTTTGGAATATCTCAACTTGTCATACAATAACTTGCAAGGAAATGTTCCCTCAAGCTTGATTGCAAACAATCTTGTGAGTGTTGATTTGCATAGTAATATGTTACAAGGTCCTCTTCCTTTTCCTTCAGTGCCAACATCAATCATGGATTTGTTGGACTTGTCTCAGAATAAATTCATAGGATTTATTCCAGTGGATATTGGCAATCTTCTACCATCCATTGGATTTTTGTCACTTTCAACAAATGATCTAAGTGGTGATATACCTTCTTCAATTGGCCTTCTACAATATGTGGAGGTTTTAGATCTCTCGAACAATAAATTATTTGGTAAAATACCATCAAGCATAATTAATTGTTCTGGTTTAACAAGATTAAACTTAGCAAATACAGGATTAACAGGACATATACCATATCATATGGGAATGCTAAGTGAACTCAGTTCACTTCACCTCAATGACAATATGTTAAAGGGAAACTTGCCATCAAGCCTTAAGAACTGTTCTAGCTTGCAAATTTTAGATTTGGGCAACAATCATTTTTCTGGGAGTATACCATCTTGGTTGGGTCAGTTCTCTGAATTGATGATACTAGTTTTGAGGTCTAACAAGTTTGAAGGAAACATTCCACATCAATTAAGCAATCTATCAAGTCTCCATGTTTTGGATATTTCACAAAATTATTTGATAGGTTCTATCCCACAACAATTAGCAACATTGAAAAGTATGAGGAATTCTACAATGGAAAACTCACATGAAAATGATGGTGACTCTCACTATTACAAAGAAGAGATCCAAGTGTTCAACAAAGGATTAGAAATGGTGTATGTTAGTTCAGTGATGTTACTTATAACTTGCATTGATCTATCTATAAATAATCTATCAGGCAAAATTCCTTCAATAATGGGGAATCTTAAAAGTCTTCACACATTGAACTTATCATATAATAGTCTTTCAGGAGAGATCCCAAGCAGTTTTGGATTACTTGCAGAGTTAGAGTCACTTGATCTTTCATATAATAAACTAAAAGGAAAGATTCCAAATGAAATGTTACAAGTTTCCTATCTAAGTTTCTTTATTGTATCCAACAATAATCTTTGTGGAAGAATACCAGAAGGGAGACAATTTAATACATTCAATTCCACTTATTTCTCTGGAAACCCTGGTCTTTGTGGATTCCCAGTTAACAACAAATCTTGTGGATGTGGAGAGATGTCAAATTATAACATACAAACCCCTATTCTTGGGAAAGAGGATGATGAGGGAGGAGAAATTCCATGGCACTGGTATGTAGAGTGGATGGCAAGTGCTTCTATTGGATTTTGGGGAGTATTTGGAATCTTGGCTGCAAAAAGACATTGGAGGAGAAGATTCATTCATGCATTAGATGAGATGGCAATAAGTTTATTGAGTGGATTGATAAATAGGTAATGATATAGCAAAAAATTGTAAAATCATTATCCTCAAATATTCTCATTGTAATGAGTTCACCTTGTAATTTTATTATAAGTAGACAAATTTGATGTCTTATACAACATTAAATAAATTCTAAGTTAATTTATTACTTTAATTATAATTTTATGAGTAGGTTGTCAATAAAATACAAGGACAATTTTAATGGTTTGAAATTTTAAATTAAAATGTTAGGTGTTTGTATTCAACATAGAAGTACAAATATTCAATTTAGTATTTTCATGAATATGTTTTTATAGTAATTTATTACATTTAAGTAAAATGAAATTGTCCACCTATTCTTAGAATATGCATTCAATAAGTGAATTGTTGAAATATTTCAATTCAATTTTTTGAATTATTCAAGAATATGTGTGTTAATGAGGATTAAAGATATCCCAAGAGAACAAAACCATATGTTGCACATACCTTGAGGACAAGATAAAATAATATTGGTGTTATGCTCATCAAATAAAATTAGTCGAAGTTATTTGTTGTAATTATGTTTTCAAATATTAATACTAACAAAATATGGGAGTATCTCTAAAGTTATTTAATCAAACATTATTACCAAAATAACATATCATATATTTAAGAAATATTAATATTAAAATCCTATTACTAATATATTTTTGATATATGTAAATATGTGATTAAAAAGTTAAATATATAGACTTTCTTCAAATAAAAAATAAGTCAATTTAAGTAATAGATATTTATTTCTATCTTCTAAATATTAATAAGTTTTATGTTTAAATTATACTAAAATTTAATTCAAGAGTGTCAAACCAACCCTTTCTAATTAAATCACTAACACAAGTCTCTGTATATTTTTGTTACCTAATTTTTTATGATGACGTTTTCAAAAATAGTTTGTTTAGGTCACTCTTAAGACTTTCACAATATAATATATTATTTGTTATTATTTTTTTGGGTTAGTATAGTTTTTTCTATACGCATAAAATTTTATTAATAAAAGCATATATTTAATTATGAAATCATTCATCATTCCACAGATTTTAAATGTAATGTTCAATTGTAAGAAAATATCATAAATAATTATTTTCTTAAAAACATTTTTTCACATTTACTCATATTTCCTTAATGTATATCAAGATTTTAAAAACAACCTAGACTCAAGATACTAAAAATAATAATGCATGCTTTCAATTTTTTTATTGTTAATAGCATTTTATTGAAATATCTAATAATTATATTAATTTTTCTAAGAAATTTACTATTACCATTTCTCAAATTATGTCATTCAATATCTACTTGACATTACTTAAAAGTCTTAGGTTATAATTTTCATTGTCTATTTGACTAATTATTTGGCTCATCATAATCTCAAACTTTGCTACATACTAAGGTTTCTAAGGATGGGTTCCTATGGGGTCTTCAACTTCTCATTTTTAGGAGAAGGAGGTCATATGAGGTCCTAAAATGATAAATGGTAATACTATGCTACATGAAAGAGATGCTCTTGTTTCTTTCAAGAACTAGTTACAATATCTTATGCACCTCTATTGTGTTCATGTCAAGGCTTTAAGCGTTACGAATGGCGGGGGAGGGGGAATGTGAGAGGAATGCAAATCTATCAACTCAAAATGTTGTCAATCTTGATCTCGTCAATCATGTCCAGAATAAGGAAGATTATTGGGGTAGAATATTTAATGGTATATTTTCTAAAGACTTGTTTCAATTAAAATACTTGGAGCATCTATATTGAAGCTTCAATTATTTGAGTGTTTTTCTATCCAAATGTGGATTAAAAAATGGAACCCCATATCTATTAGCTAGATGAACAATCAATAATAAAGAAAAGACATATCAACAACAAATAAAATAGGAATAAATACTTTGTCTTTATTTATCAGACAATGCTTTGTCAATATATCTTATTATTTCTACAAAAATAAATTACAAAGAGATTTATATGAAGAAAACACAACCTCAAAAAATAGAAAGATGCACATGTACCTAGATTTTATTTATTTTCATATACTAGAAAAACATTTACATAATGGACATTTAATTTTTCCTAGACATCTTTATCCACACCCTCTCCCTCATATTCTTAAATTTCTCTTGCATTCATATTTAATGAAGAGATAATTTTCCTAAACTTCTTTGTGCTGAGGTTATTACTGGACATAAACACTAAATGAAATGTATCCAACATCTTATGACTCTTCCTCTTTTCATGTATCACAGATATCATGACCACTCTAAGAATAACTATAAAAGTTTATATTACAAAATCAAACAACTCATTGATAATAATATTTTTTTAATATCATCTTGTAATGAGCTTAGTTTCAATAGTAAATTTTTGAATTAATATATAAGCCTTTATTATGTTGGTCCAGAATATGCAACATTGTTTTCCTACTCCTTGGGGGATCTTTGTTATGCATAGTGTAGTACACTTTGTGAGTAGTATAATAGATCCCCTTTATCCTTGTTTCTAAACTTGGGTGGAAATATTATTATTTTAATCCCTCTTATTCTCTTCAACGCTCCACTTTTTCATTTGTTAAGTGGTATTTGTTTCTCAGGTGAGATCCAATCTATAGTGCCCCTCATGTAATGCTCCACCAAGGGATCCAAAAGAATTAACCTTAAGTTTCACTAAGTTTGGTAACATTTTTTTTTTTGAAACATGAAAGTTAGACCATTCACAGCATACACATAGTAGCAGAAGCAATAACAACAATTCAACTGAAAGTATACATAAACATACATAATAGGTTACATTCCTTAAGGATCCCTTAATGTTGAATCACATTTAAGTTAACTAATATTGATTCCATCTAACACCACATCCACATGAAACAAGTGAAAAGTCCAATGTTCTTAGACAATGTACTTTGTTCCAAATGTCCCATAGTAAATTCACATTTCAGAATGCTCAATCATCCACTGTACATGTCACAGGGTATGAAAGACATAAAAGTATATAAATGTGTGAAAATAAAGTACATCATCCTATTCTAATCCATGATGCAAGAGCAATAAAGTAAATGAAACATGTTCCATACATCATAGAAGATATAAACATCCATCATTACCATAAATCATAACACATAATTATCTAAGTGCATGGTTTCTCCCAACCGTAAATAGCATCATTAGACCATCATGGGCCTAGCCATCCCTCCATGCGTAACATCCCAAGTTACTGAAGAGATCATCAATTTTATCATAGTAGGAATGTCACTCCTAAAAACATGCTACATCATATGTAGAAAGAGATCTAACATGCTACAACATATGCATAAGAAATCCAATCATGCAAAATAAGGCATAAGATAAGAAAATAACATCATCTATCATATGCTAATCATCAATATAAGGATACATGTCCATCATCATAATCCAAGAACAAAATGAAGATAGATGCCATCAAAGAATGCTTTAGCCACGGTGTCTCAGACGGATCTCAAATGGTAAGAGTGAAAAAGCACTACCACCCGATCACGTGGAACCTAAATGGCCCACTCCCACCATGCTGAGGAGATAATCTCAAGTCCCAAACAAGATATCAAATCACATAGCACAAATAATCTCCAATTCCAGGAATCTTAAAAGTATACTAACTCAAATGTTCCAACATAACTAACATCTAATCCTAGAGGCACAACAAGACATGTAGGATTCTACTATGTAAGTAGGAAAGTGTCATCGCACAGATCACGCTAGAGTTACCCTGGTAGTCTCTTAGTAGACCCCAGCCCCCTAGTGATCCCTATGTAGCCACTAGTATCCTCTCATACTGACGAGGCATACTACGAAATGCAAGGTCGCAACTAAGCATTCTCTCTACTCCCATCCTAGTCTGTTATAGCACTCGAGGCATGGGTGAGAACATAAAATTATCTTATTAGGTTCATTTAAGTCAGTATTTAGTGTAATTTTGTCACTTATTAAACAACTTATAATGAGTTACCTTGGCATCTACTTAGGGCCCTGGCCCCCATTGCAAGTGACTTCCCATCACTACATGTAGATATCCTACCCTAAGCTCACAAAATCATAGAATTACCTCAGTCCTTTACAAGTGACTAGAAGGCATCATAAAGATCATAATAACATATCAGTCCTCTACGAGCAACTGAAAAACATCAATGACATATCACAATGTCCATCGGTTCTCATCAAGCAACTAGAAAAATATCTCAAAATAACACTATTCAAAGACTTCCAAAATATTCAAGTCATACATGTCTCATCATGACATCATCAAAATTAGATAAACACTTCAGTCCCATCAAGGCAACTAGAAAGTAATCCAAATACAACTGATCGATAACTCATAAATGGTTACATAAATCACAGCTTACACAAGAAGACTGAAAACAATATCAATTAGTAAACCACACACACCATAGAGCATGCCATAGCATAACCATGGTTGGGTTTAAAAGATTGAGATCAAAAAACATCATCATGACATCACAAAACATAATTCCCTGAGCCTCTGGTAGATGTCCTATAACTGGTCAACAATCTAGTCAACCCAAAAACCCAAAACAGATATCATAGAGAAAACACAAAATGCAAGCACATGTTTTGGTTTGCTAAAATAACTTAGTTGAGTTAAATATGGGGTTCTAGTTTCCATTTAAGAGTTAGATATCAAGAGAAGGAACATTTTTCGTCTGCCTTATAACCTTCTCGCGTATTAGTTTAAGATTCTCCCTCATAACTCTATTGAAACAATTCTCTAAGGTGATCTGAGAATTTATTATATATACGTTATTTTGAAAATGACCCCCCCCCCCACCAAACTCATTTAAATCAACTTTCCTAGGGTGCTCAAAGGATAAATTATATATTTTTTATTGAAGTAATAACCTCCATCATGTTCCATTGAAAATATACTATGAGAAAATGTAGATTCTCCCTCATGTATTTTTTGTTCTATCCCTAGTTTAACACAATTAAAATTTAATTGAATCTAATTAAATGGAATTTATGTTAATAATTAACATTTAAATTCAATATGATATAATTATTATTAATTAAAAACTATTCTTAAAATCTTATATAATAATAACATGTATATTTTTAATAAAACATAATGTTAATAGCATGTATTAATATAATCTAACAATAAATTTTGATTATTATACACATAACTTTTAATCCAAAATAATATAAAAACCCTACACCCTACGCTCATTTACTTTTACCTCCAACTGTAGACCATACCCCATGGTCGACCGTCATCATACATAAAGAATGGTAGTGCCGTAGCAACCTACTGACGCAAGCCTGTGACAACACTACTATTGCAGTGCCTATGGCAGCAGAGCTGCCGGCACTCCTGTTCCATGAGAGGGGTGGGGGTACAGGTTCATCCCTCCCCGCCCCCCTTTGATAATATATATATATATATATATATATATATATATATATATATATATATATATATATATATATATATATATTTTTTTTTAAATTTTTTTTTTATAAATTGTTTACAATAAACGTTTTAGATTTATATGTATTATTTTTTTTGAAAAATGTTTTCAATAATGATTCAGTATTATATACAGATATATATATATATATATATAATTTTAAAAAAAAAACATTTTCAAATTTATTTTAAAAGAGCTTACACACACACACACACACACACACACACACACACACACACACACACACACACACACACACATCAAGATCAAATCAAATGCTTGGATACAATGTATCCCTTTTAGATTCACCTATTTAATTCTTCTATAGGTTTGTCCATAAGCATTTAAACCGTAGTTGCATAAATTCTTCAGATCTATGCATGTGGGAGTTTCTCATATAGAAAACTAAATATCCATGACAAGATTAAATACAAATGGAACATTCACGCATGGAATCCTCAGAAAGAATTTAGAAAACACGAAGAAGACAGGAAGTGGAAGAAGCGAAATAACATATGCAAAAATCATGAGTGTCTACCTGGACACTGATGCTAATTCACTTCTCCTCAGAATCTGTAGAGCGAGCCCCTTCATTCTCTAACATTTGCGGATCCACCCAAAAATGCTCCCCGAGCTTCTAGGAGTGCCTGAATATAAGGATCTCTCAGGAAGCACCTAGAATGTCTCTAGAAACAACCAGAAGATAAGATAAGCGTTGACAACTAAGCATGAGCCTTTTCCAACCCTCTAGATGAGTCACAAGGTTGTAGACACCATGTGCTTAATTTGTGCGCTAACTCCTACATTGTAGACATACGTGCATAAAAGAGGTGCGCTTACTCCTAGGTAGACTTATAACTTTTATTTTAATTCTTTTATCATTTTTGTTATTATTATTTATTTATTATTAATTTTAATTTCTTTTATATAATTCTTTTACTCAAATAATTTCCCATTTAATTAATTAAAAAAAAGATATCGAAATATCATGGTATTATTATAATTTTTCCAAAATAATTAAATCACTAATTAAATATTTTAATTTTAGACTTAATTAATAGAAATTTCACCAAAGACCTCCAAGATAAAATATGAAAACCCATCATAGAACAATCCATACAAAATCAGTCTAAGGGGTTAAAATCATGAATTACATCATCCGATGCATTCGAAAGGTAAAACATCTCAGATACTTGTCCTACCTTTCTACGACAAATGGTTTAAGGGTATTGAGAATTTATCTCCCCTCTCTTACCATTGAGATAGTGCAATAGGGTATGCTCATCCTGGAAAATTCAGGGAAGTCGATGCCCAGTACCTACAACCTGCATAAAATCCATGCATGTACATACAATATATATATATATATATATATATATATATATATATATATATATATATATGCTAAGCTAAACAGGCAATGACAGGAAGTGGTGCATCGTGTAGATCCCAACTAGCAAGTGACTGTGACTCCCTTCCTTAACCATATCAAAAATGTAACACATAAGGAGAAAAAACACACACACCACACACATGTAGTATGGGGTAAGTATCCATAAAACAACACATATAATAATCCATTTAGCTAAACATCATCAATAACTGAGAATAATGTAATAATCATCATGCATACATGAAATGTAGAGTCTAAGTAATCTCATCATATATCAACTAAATTTGTAACACAATATCTGATAGTCTCAAAACAATGCTACTAACCATCAACATAAAACTGGCCTAACAGAGTTTGGCAATGATAGCAACAATGCATCTAAAAAAAAAGTAAACTAGGGAAGGCACTACACCTGATGTTTGTAGTCCAAACCTTGTTATATTTTGATTCGAGAGATACTTGATACTCTTGTTATGTTTCATTTGAGATGACCTCAGGGTCAAATGCTATACATTGATTTTAGTATCATAGATGCTATATTACTATGTTGTTTAGTTTTCATATTTGCATGTTGATACCATTTTGAGATGACAATAGCTCTATGATGATATCTGGTTATCTGGTATTTGGACATATCTCTGATTCTATTATGTGATAAATTTTATGTTATGGATATTTACTTCATTCTTGATTCATTATGTTTTATATGAATGTGAATGATGTAAATGGATTCTTTTAGTATACTTGAGTAAATGGTTAAATTAGGTATTTAATGTAGCTATTGCTTCGACTATGATATTCTATGCAATTGCACTTGATCATGTATTTTAGTGTGCGAGATTTATATCCTTGGTAGTGGCACATGGAGTTAGTGATTCAACTATTCATTTTACGAATGTCGTCCATATATGGTCAAAGTATCTTTTAAAATGTTTAAATTAAACCCTTTGGTGATTTGTTAAATCTAGACTCATCTAGATTATGTGACAAGACCTGTGAAAGTGTTTGTGCATTGTCGCAAAAGTTGTTAAGGAAATTTCTATGATTTTGGGTTTTCGAGATTTATTTATTTGATTTTTAATTTCTGGCAGCTTTACCATAGATGAATTCCAATTACTTGGAATAGTCTATTTTTGTTTGGGTCAATTTGGAGTCTAGCTAGTCTAACTAGCTATTTACTATAATTGATTATTCACTCGAAAAGTGAATAAGTATTGAAAGAGGAATTTAAATCCTCACTTCTCACTTTTACAATTTGGAAAATTGAGAGCTTTTTTTGAAATCCTTTTCTAAAGGATTGGTTTTCTATTCATTGTGAGAGCTATAGGAATGTGATCTTTGCAAGGATGGACTCGTTGGATCTAGCTTGGGGAGACCTTGCTTTTCTGTCATTTTCAGCCTTATCTGTGGATTATTTATTTTACTTAGTTGTCTTCCATTTTAGCCCTTTTGGCTGTCACATAGGGATCTTTCGTTTTCATGTTTGAACTTCATTTCTGGTTTTGTTTCTAGTGGCTATTTGTTTGGAGGCTGAGAACTAGTGTTCCCCTCCATTTTTGTTTGTTGGTTTTGCCCGATTGGTCAGGTATGAATGTTTTCCCAATTTTTGGGATGAGGGTTTGGGGTTCGCACCTTTATGCTATCCATTTTGCATACGGTGTCTAAATCCAATTTTTATTAGATTTTTGAGGCTTTTGTACCCTAAGACCAAATGGGTTTTTATTTCAAAGTTTTCTAGCTTTGGGATTTTTACCTTGTTTTGTGTGCCACCCTATTTCCTTAGGTTTTTTTGGCATGATGCTGGTCATGGAGTTGGATCATCCATTTGGATGTGAGTTGGACCTTTGTTGAACTATAATGTTGCATTGGGATGCATGCCACATCCATCCTCTCGAGCGTATTTTTGGTTGAGTGATATTTTTCTTGTGTTCTTATCGAGTCCTTATGTTTTGATCTTTGCGATGGTGGTGTGCCACACCCAAGTATGCGCATGCACATTTTTTGGGTGACTTGCGTCGCCTGATATTCTATGGTTATCTAGAAGTATGATCATTTGGGGTTGGGTTGGGAATATGAATGCCTACAAGCACTCATAGTTGAATGAGCATGGGTAGGGTAGGGTAGCATATGGAGGGGGCTTCTACTTACACAACCCAAATCTTTGCCGAGGTTTGGCGTGCATAATTTTTAAGTAATTGATAACTAAATAAAACTCTAGGTTGTAATAAAATTTAAGATAATAAAATGCTTAGTATGAGAACCTTCTGTTGGGAAGTTGAGGCACATGATCTGAGCGTGGGCTTTCCAATGCCAAGCAACTCTCCATGATGTTAGCTCCTATATAGTAACCCATTGAGTATCAAGACCTATAGTACATGCCTTACATCATGATCTTGGTTTCAGTCATCATTACTGTCTGGTGTGAGTGTTAGCCACAAAAGTTGTGCTTTATGTGTGTTTGTAGTTGGATCATTATTTTCATTAGCATGGTGGGAGTTGACCTACAAATTTCACGTGGTTGGGAGGCATAGCTATCGATACCATTACTGTGGAGCAAGATATAGAGACAATCTATTGTCCTAGTACAATCGTTGTTGGATGTTTTTACTTGGTACATCGGATTCTAGTGTATGCTTTCTTGTGATTTATGCTTTCATTGAAATGCTTGGATATCATGTTTAGATGATGTTAGTTTATTTGATGCATTCCCTTATTTTGATGTTTAGTACAGGGTATGTGCACCAAGTTGTGGTGCCAAAAACATGACACAAAGTTTTCTTAATTTTCCAAAGCACGTGTGTGCTATAGTGCATATGCGCTTTGGAAAAGTAAAAAAAATTATAATTGGGCTGCAAACCTAGGGCCCATTTTATTCTATTTGGGTTTTACATTTCTCCTCAATAGTGCACACGTGGATTAAAAAAATTGAAGAATTTTTTCACTCGCCTCCTCAAAATGCCTCCTCATCACCGAAGATCAAGATTAGGATTATGTAGTATGTTTTCTACTCTAGTTTTTGCATTGTTTTATAAGTTTTTACATTGCTTTGTAGGTTTTTTCAAATTTTCTTTAAATTTGTTTATTTATTTAGATTGCAATTGGTTTCTTATCAGGAAATGTAAATAATGAACCGCCAAATCCCCAATTGGATCAACAAAATCAAAACAAAAATGCTCCACAAGATCCAAATCAAAACCCTCCACAAGATGAAAATCAAAACCCTCCACAACAAGAGAAAGAAATTTCACAACTTGGACCAATTGGAAGACCTCCTCCTAGCACCCAAGACAACATAATGAATGAAATAGAAAGAGGAAAAAATGAATTAGAAGCACTCATTGGTAGGTTGAAAGCTTGTGGACAAACCAATTTGATAACAACACAATTAGAATCCTCCCTCGAGTCCATTATGACCCATGTAGCTTCTGTTAGTGGTTAGTTGGATATTTGGTGTGTTAAGAAGGATGAAGGAAGAAGATATTATGCAAACAAATTATCATATCAAGATGTTAAATAAAAGGAAATAGCAAAAGGTAGCATTTGTGCATTGTTTAAAAAGCTTGGAGAACAATATATTGTTAAACATACAACTAAAAGGTTCCCCATCCATTGGTGCATATATGATGGTATTAGAAATAACTTTTGGGATAGATGGTGGATGGTCTTTGATGCCCCTCCCTACAATAATCACAAGGTTCCAATGTACTTCTTAAATAAATTGTATTATGAATTTGTCCTTGGGGAGATTCTCAATTATTTTGATATATTAGAATCTTAGGGTTGAGGTGGGGGGTCATCATTTGAGAGGCAAGGGGCATGTCATGACCCTAATGTAGTTAGGGCACCTGTTTTCAAGCCATAGGGTGAGCATATGATTATTCTTTTAGTTGTGAAGGAACATGTAGAGGCCAACACTCTAGGGACTATCAATGCTTTGATGCAGACCCTCATTCATTGCACTAGTCCATTAGTTGAGGAGGATCCGTTTGCGTGTCATGGTCACATATGCACATCATGTGGATCCTTATGCACATTTGGCAGTCATGTTGAAGACAAGAGTAATGTTGAAGACAATATTGATGATGGGCTAGTCACTGATGAGTTCTTGAGTGACACATTTGGTATTGACACAAGTAAATTACAATTATAATAAACTAATTTGATCACATTTTGTATGTATAGTGAATGACTAATTAATTAACATGTATTGACATTGTTCAAAATTTAGGGTAAGAGTTGTGCTAGCCCGAGTAGAGATTCCCCAGCCCCATTTTTTGTCCCTTCAACGAGTTGAGAGGTATGTATCGATTTAATCATTTAAATTAATACATATATTTATTAAGTAATCATATGAAGGATTGAAAAAAAATGCATGTGCTTCAGTTCTCTACTAGACCATCGACATTCACAAGGGACTATGAGCCTAGGCATGGTACGAGCTTTGTAGATGTACATTTGTTTCATGTTTCATGTTAGATGTAGATTATATTATATGACATGCAACTATTGACATCTGAGACTCCTTATCTTTGCCAGTACATCGACCATGGAGTTGCTATAGCAATGGCTAGTTTAGAGCCATTGATCGTGGTATGAAAGAATTTTTTTGGTTTTAGTTGTTGTTTATAATAGTTAGTATTAAAATTTCTAATGTTATTTATTAGTGATTATATTTATTGAATTCTTGTAGGGCCTTATTACACTCAATCATCCATGAGCCTTAAAGGTGGATGTATAGAGTGACTATTTGATGACGGTAAGAAAATAATTAATGTTTTGTGTAAATATATTTGATTTCAGTGTATAATAATTATTGATTCTTATCTACTTTGTTTTTATCAACTTGAGTTAGAGAAGAGCTTAAACAAGAGGATGAGCAAGCATGTGAGGAAGACCCCATCATCCCCATTATTTCCCTCCACACAAAAATCGAAGACCTCTAGTGATTTGTTTCCTTCCCTTCATGGGAAGGAGAAGATATAGTTGATAGACACACATGTACGAGCATTAGTGGATATATATGTTGGATTTTATGTTAGTAGACATATTTGATATACATTTGATGTATATATGACATTTTATATTTGATGTATGACATATATTTGATGCATGACATTATTAGATTTATGATATTATTGGTTAATATATGATATGTTTGTTCATATATGGCATTATTGGTTATCATAATATATTATATGTTGATTCATGTATGAAATTATTGGTTATCATAATATATTATATGTTTGTTCATGTTTGGCATTATTGGTTATCATAATATATTATATGTTCATTCATGTATGGCATTATTGGTTATCATAATATATTATATGTTCATTCATGTATGACATTATTGGTTATCATAATATATATCTTATTTTTCTTGTTTAAGTTTTAAGTACATTTCATGTATTTCATTTTAATGTAAATTGCATCCAAAATGATGCAGAGTGTTCACACCAAAAGCTAGTGGATTCCCAACAAGAACACTTTTAAGGTAAACTACCTCTCCCACCTTCCTAAGTGTCTCCAAAGACTCTTTCCAACTTGGTTACAACATTGAACAAACTTCTACCCAACTTCAAAAAAATACTTGATCACTTTCCCTATTCAAGACTTGGGAAGCAATAAGAAAAAAATGAGAAAATTTGAGAAATAGATCTTGATCAACTTCTTACATCAAACTAACGTCTTAGACACTTCAAGGAACACCTAATAACTATCTCACAAACTTCAGTTTGTCATCTATTCCATCCTTCAAAGAGATTTTTCAACATCCTATGAGTGAAAAAAATTTCCAACATTCTATGCCTATATTCTCTTTGCAACAACATGTAATTTTCTGATTTTTGGACAACTCTTCACAAAATGGAAGTGATTATGTTTCAAACCCATGAAATGGTTATTAAGACAACCAAGAAGATCCTTAACATATTCCACTAAATCCATTCAGTGATAAAATGCAGCTAAAGTGGTATTTCATTTTGAAAAAGTATGAGTTTTCTATTCCAAATAGGAAGTAATGATATTTGACAATAACTCAATGATCCTATATACAAGTTTAACATCTGCAGTGATTCCTTGCCATATAAAAAAAACTTAATAATAAACGACACCTTATTCCTCATCTAGATTCATAGAGATTATTTTCATTATTTGACATCCATTCCAACCAATTACTAGTTGGTTTGATTGGTTATAAGGTTAGTTTCAAGATTTTCCAAAAAATTGCTAAAATTGCCAAAAAGTTGTTAGCAACTTTTATTGCAAAATGCAATTTTTGCACTAACTCTTCCTATAACTTAACCAAGTGGTTTTTGGTAACACATATGACTTATATATGGTGTAATGACTCTCAAAGCACTTATTGAGTCAACTTATTAACAAAAACAACAAAAAAAGAAAAATCGTTAAGAATAAGGCAACTGGGGTTTATAGGTGACCTCAAGTTCCTTGACCTTACAAACAAGGATTACTTTGTTACCATAAAAAATAACATGTTCAAATTGAAGTGTATGATCAACCCTTTACCTTCTATCAAAAGTCTCCATTATTGGATGAGATGACATATCCATTTGCTATAGTCAAAGATTGTTGCCCTATGGCATTTAGTGACTCTTAGGGATGATTCAGTTCGACATGCCTGAGAATGTTTGAGCACTCAATGAGATGGGAGGAGCTTAGGGCTAGTGTTTAGCCAACCAAATAGAGCTAATGGAATAGATAGTTTGATCCCATGATGAAAGGTGAGAGAGATTTGGTAGTTGGCAACTTTGTACTGGCCAACACTAAAATTTTTAGCATCACCCAAGATGACATCACAAAATCAAAAAAAAAAAAGGTCTCCAAAAAGTGAGAGAGATTATTGTAGCTCTCTAAAACATGGTCATATAGCACCTAGAATCACATCCATACCTTTTACAAGCTCCGAGATATGCCCCATCAAAGATCACTGCCCTATGGCATTTAGTGACTCTTAGGAACAATTCAGTTCTAGGTGCCTGAGAACATTTGAACACTCAACAAGATAGGAGGAGCTTAGAGCTAGTGTTTACCCAGCCACCTAGAGCTAATAGAATATATAGTTCAATCCCATGATGAGTAGTGACGGAGATTCGGTAGTTGGCAACTTTGTACTAGCCAACACTACAAGTTTCAGCATAACCTGAGATGGCATCATAAAATCAAAATGAAATAAGATATCCAAAAGGAGAGAGAGGTTATTGTAGGTCTCCACAACATGGTCCTATAAAACTTAGAATTGAATCCATACCTAGCACGAGCTTCAAGATATGCCCCATCAAAGATCACTACCCTATGGCATTTAGTGACACTTAGGGATGATTTAGTTTGGCATGCATGAGAATGTTCTAGTGCTCAATGGGATGGGAGGAGCTTGGAGTTAGTGTTTACCTAACCACTTAGAGCTAATAGAATACACAGTTCGATCCCACAATGAAAGGTGAGAGAGATTTGGCAATTGACAACTTTGTACTGGCCAACACTACAAGTTTCAACATCACACGAGATGGCATCACAAAATCAAAATAGAATAAGATATCCAAAAAGTGAGAGAGGTTATTGTAGATCTCTACAACATAGTCCTATAACACCTAGAATCACATCCATACCTCGCATGAGCTTTGAGATATGCCCCATCAAATATTGCTTCCCTATGATAATTAGTGACTCTTAGGGACATTTCGGTTCAGCGTGGCTGAGAATGTTCAAGCACTCAATAAGATGGGAGGAGCTTGGGGCTAGGGTTTACATGGCCACTCAAAGCTAATAGAATAGATAGTTTGATCACATAGTGAATGATGAGGGTGATTCAATAGTTGGCAACCTTCTACTAGCTAACACTACAAGTTTCAACATCACTTGACATGAGATTGCAAAATCGAAACAGAATAAGATCTCCAAAAAGTGAGAGAGGTTATTATAGGTCTCCAAAACATGATCATATAGCACCTAGAATTACATCCATACCTAGCACGATCTTTGAGATTTTCCCCATTAAAGATCGTTTCCCTATGGTATTTAGTGACTCTTAGGAATGATTTGGTTCAGTGTGCCCGAGAACATTTGAGTGCTCAACATGATGGGAGGAGCTTAGAGCTAGTGTTTACCTAACCACTTAGAGCTAACATAATAGATAGTTTGATCCCACAATGAATGATGAGGGAGATTCGATAGTTGGCAACTTTGTATTGGCCAACACTACAAGTTTTAGTATCACTTGAGATGGCATCACAAAATCATAATGGAATAAAATCTCCAAAAAGAGAGAGAGGTTATTGTAGGTCTCCACAACACAGTCCTATAACACCTAGAATCACATCCATACCTCGCATGAGCTCTGAGATATGCCTTGTCAAAGATCGATACCCTATTACATTTAGTGACTCTTAAGGATGATTCGGTTCAGCATGCCCGATAATGTTTGAGAACTCAACAAGACAGGAGGATCTTGAGGCTAGTTTTTACATAGCCACTTGGAGCTAACATAATAGATAGTTTGTTTCCATGATGAAAGGTGAGAAAGATTTGGCAATTAGAAACTTTGTATTGGCCAACACCTACAAGTTTTAGCATCACTCAAGATGGTGTCACAAAATCAAAATGGAATAAGATCTCTAAAAAGTGAGAGAATTTATTGTAGGTCCCCACAACATAGTCCTATAGCACCTAGAATCACATCCATACCTCAAATGAGCTTTGAGATATGCCTCGTCAAAGATCACTACCCTATGGAATTTAGTTACTCTTAGAGACTTTTCAGTTTGGCATGCATGAGAATGTTTGAACACTCAACAAGATGGGATGAGCATGGGGCTAGGGTTTATCCAGCCACTCAGAGCTAACAAAATAGATAGTTTGATCCCACAATGAATGGTGAGGTAGATTTGGTAGTTGGCAACTTTGTATTGGCCAACACTACAAGTTTTAGCATGACCCGAGATGAGATTGCAAAATAAAAATGAAATAAGATATCCAAAAAGAGAGAGAGGTTATTGTGGTTCTCTACAACATGGTCCTATAGCATCTCAAATCACATCCATACCTTGTGCAAGCTTTGAGATATGCCTTGTCAAAGATTGTTGCCCTATGACAGTTAGTGACTCTTAGGGACATTTTAGTTCAATGTGGCCGATAACATTTTAGTGCTCAATGGGATGGGATGAGCTTGGGTTTAGGTTTTAACTAGCCACCTAGAGTAAATAGAATAGATAGTTCAATCCCACGATGAATGGTGAGGGAGATTCAATAGTTGGCAACTTTGTACTAGCCAACACTACAAGTTTTAGCATCACCCGAGATGGGGTCGCAAAATCAAAATAGAATAAGATCTCCAAAAAGTGAGAGACGTTATTGTAGGTCTCTATAACATGGTCCTATAACACCTAGAATTGCATCCATACCTTGCACGAGCTCCAAGATATGTCCCATCAAAGATACTACCCTGTGGCATTTAGTGACTCTTAGGAACATTTCAGTTTGGCATGTCTGAGACAATTTGAGCACTCAACAGGATAGGAAAAGCTTGGGACTAGGGTTTACCTATCCACCTGGAGCTAAAAAAATAAATAGTTCAATCTCACGTTGAATGGTGAGGGAGATTCGACAGTTGGCAACTTTGTACTAGCCAACACTATCAAGTTTCAACATCACTTGAGATGGGGTTGCAAAATCAAAATGGAATAAGATCTCCAAAATGTGAGACAGGTTATTGTAGGTCTCTAGAACAAAGTCCTATAGCATCTACAATTTCAAAAATGCCTTACATGAGCTCTAAGATATACCTCATCAAAGATCACTGCCCTATGGCATTTAGTGACTCTTAGGGACGTTTTGATTTGGCTTGTCCAAGAATGTTCAAGCACTCAATAGGATGGGATGAGCTTGGGGCTAGGGTCTACCTAGCCACCCATAGCTAATGGAATAGATAGTTCAATCTCATGACAAACAGTGAGAGAGATATCAACAAGATATGTGTGCCGAGGCCACTTTGTGCAAGATATGAGCAAAAGTTGCTAATTAGGCAAAATTGGGTCTTTTGTGTTTTTTGTCAAGATAGCCTAGGATTATGATGGGGACACAACCCAGCACAAAATGAACACAATAGGAAAAGGGAAATTTTATTTACTATGTAAATATGCTATTACATTCAGTACAGAGAAAATAGACTTCTACACATGCCCTATGGGCTTACAATAGCACAAATTTGGAGATAAATTCTTCTCCCAGTACCTTCTCTCAAACTCCACTCCGAACTACCTTTTACAATGCCAAAAATGTTCTTAAATAGACCCCAATGGGTTAAGGATTAGGAATACATTCTAGAAAGTGCTAGTTTGCATCCACCAACCAAATAGAAGGCTCCAGAAGCCACATTAGAAGTCTGTGCAAATCTAGAAGAATCCAAAAATGGTAACTGAACTTCTGGGAGGCATAACTTTTGAACCCTTTCTCTGATTGATGAACCATTTACATTTTTGGAAAGCTCTCAAAGCACTCTATAGACCTATGGACTAGCTTTTATCATCCCCCATTGTTTAGCCCTATTTGAGGTCATTTAATGCCCCTAACCTGACTTTGAAGCATTCTTAGGAGGTCTCCAAAAATCAAAAAACTGCACTAACTTTCAAACTGTGGAGACTTTTGACCTGATTCTTTCTCTGGAATGATCTAAATTACAATTAAAATCATCTGACCAATTTTCACCTTCTAGTTCACCAATATGATGGCCCAATTATATACTCCTATTTTTTAAGCATTTCAAGTATCCCACGGTGCTCAAATACTCTAACCTAGAACACTCTGGATGCTCCTGCATCAGACCCCCAGGGTAGATTGAAAAGTGACCCTGTCACTTTATGGATGGTAGAGGAAATCCCAAATGGGAAACCTCATCTACTAATATCCAAGTTGAGTCCTCGATCAGTCGACCTTTCCACTTAACCAAATACTCTTCATACTACCTATTTCTGGTATTCCTACCCACACGATGATCTAGAATGTCTTTTATCTCCTCCTTCTTAGAAGCAGGAATCAGACATGGCTCTAACATCAGTTCCTCATCTAAACCATCATCATGATACTCTGTTAAATCTAAAATGTTGAAAATAGGAGAAATTTGAATTCCATCTAGCAATTCCACCTCATATGCATTTCCTAAGTCATGTTTCTTCAAAATTTTGCAAAAGCCAAGTTTTTTCATTTTTAGCTTGTTGTAAGTACCCACTGGAAATCTCTCCTTTCTTAAGTGTACCATGACTAGATCCCCTACTTGGAACTCCTTATGTCTTCTCCTTTGATCAGCCTAGCTTTATACTCTTGATTCATCTTGGTAATGTGTGCTTGGACCTCCTCATGTAGGCACTTGATATGTTAAGCAAACTCTTCTACTTCAACACTTGTCCTCTCCCCTTGCTCCATCTTCCTCAATTCTAGTGCAATCCTTGGGCTACTTCCATATACAATTTGGAATGGTGATCTACCAGTACTCCTATTTACAGAGTTATTGTAAGTAAATTCTGCTTGTTGTAGAATCAAATCCCATCCTTTGGGCTTATCCCCAACTAGACATCTCAACAAATTGCCCAAACTTCTATTTACCACTTCAGTTTGACCATCATTCTATGGGTGATGTGTGGAACTAAATTTCAAGTCTATTCTCAACTTCTTCCACAATGTCCTCCAGAAATACCCCACAAATTTAGTATCTCTGTCAGAAACTATACTCCTTGGGAGACCATGTAGTCTCACTACCTCTCTAAAAAACAAGTCTGCAATATGGACAACATCATGAGTTTTGTGGCAAGGAATGAAATGTGCCATTTTGGAGAACATATCAACCACCACAAATACTAAGTCATTACCCCTTTGTGTCCTCAGCAATCCAAGAACAAAATCCATAGTTATGTCCTCCCATGGCTTTGATGGAACATACAATGGCTGATACAGTCCAGTATTGTGACTAAATCCCTTGGCCACTTGACAAACCTGACAACTTTGTACAGACTTCTTCACATCCTGTGATATCTGAGGCCAAAAATAATGTTCTTTAAGAATGGAAATGGTCTTGTCTCAACCAAAATTTCCTACCATCCCTCCATTGTGCTTCTCCTTAATCAGATTTTCCCTTATGGAACTCCTTGGAATGCATAATTGACTACCCTTGAACAACATACCATCCTGAATCAAATAGTCTAGCCACTTGGTTTTGCCTATAGCAACAGGCTCTTTACAAGCTTTCCATGCTTTAGAAAAATTAGAATCCTCAGGTTATAGATTCTTGAGTTCATCAAACCCAACTACTTCAACCTGTATTATTGTAAGCAACAACTGCCTCCTGCTTAATGCATATGCAACCCTATTAGATTTTCCACTTCTATGCTTCAACACAAATGTATTGCTCTGCAAGAACTCTATCCACTTCATATTCCTCTGGTTCAATTTACCTTGGCTATTTAGGTACTATAATGCCTAGTGATCAGTATATAAAACAAATTCCTTTGGCAATAAATAATTTCTCTATTTTTTTAAGGCCTGAACTATTGCATTCAACTCCTAATCATAAACAGAATACTTCTTCTTTGCATCATTCAATTTTTCACTAAAATATGCAATAGGCTTAACTTCTTGGCTCAATACAGCTCCAATAGCACTGCCACTAGCATCATAATCCACCTGGAATACCTTTCTAAAATATGGAAGTGCCAACACAGGTTGTTATGTCACCTTCTTCTTTAGCATTTCAAAACTTCTTGTAGTTGTTGTAGTCCACTCGAACTCTTTTCTATCCCCTCTTATTGTGTCAGTGAGGGGTGCACATATGCCACTGAAATT
This sequence comes from Cupressus sempervirens, assembly GCA_028749045.1. Lineage (NCBI taxonomy): Eukaryota > Viridiplantae > Streptophyta > Pinopsida > Cupressales > Cupressaceae > Cupressus > Cupressus sempervirens. The sequence continues at coordinate 765,442,462 of CM053789.1, read as the reverse complement.
CTTAATGAATTTCTTGTAGAAACTAACCAAACCATGAAATGATCTCACCTCAGTAGCAGATCTTGGAGTAGGCCATTCCAAGATGGTTTTTACCTTCTCTGGATCCATTTTAAGACCTCCAGGTGATATAACAAACCCCAAGTAGACTAACTCCCTTTTTACAAAGATACGCTTCTTCAAATTAATTAACAATTTCTCTTCCCTTAACCTTTCAAGGACACTATGAATATGAAAGAAATGTTCTTCCAAAGCCTTGCTGAAATTTAAAATATCACCCAAATAAACAATAACAAATTTTCCCAAGAACTTCTTAAGTACCTCATTTATAAGTCACATGAACGTGCTTGGGGCGTTCGTCAATCCAAAGGGCATGACTAACCACTCATAAAGACCCTCCTTGGTCTTGAAGGTAGATTTCAACTCATCTCCTTCTCATATCCATATCTATTGATGGCCACTCTTGAGATCTGTCTTTTTGAAATATCGAGCTCCACTCAAGCAATCCATAAGATCATCCATTCTTGGCAAAGGAAACTGATAATTGATGGTTATCCTATTGATAGCTCGAGAGTTTGTACACATCCTCCACTCTCCATCCTTATTTGGTGCCAATAATGCAGGTACTGTACATTGACTCAGGCTCTCCTGAATCAAACCCTTCCTCAATAGCTCCTGAACTTGTATGTTTAGCTCCATAGTTTTAGTAGGAGTCATCCTACGAGTAGCCTTGTTAGGCAAACTAGCTCTTGGGATTAAATCTATCTGATGACTGATTTGCCTTACTAGTGGTAATCCTTTTGGAACATTATTAGAGATGACATCTCCAAACTCACCTAATAAATTTGAAACTTCAAATGGTATTTCACTACTACCTTCCTTATCTTTTCTAGGAATCAAAGCATAACAAATACGCTGATGTTTCATGCCATCTAAAAACTTCCTTCCATCAACAAGACAAATCCTAGCACTGCTACATACCTTTTCACCTTCCTTCTTCATGGGCTTCAGTTTGTGGTGAACTCCATCCTTTGTTAGAGAGTATGTGTTTTCATGACCATCATGTACTGCATGCCTGTCAAACTACCATGGTCTACCCAACAATAGATGGCAAACATCCATTGGAATAATATCACAGAGAACTTCATCATGGTAGGTCCCAATTTTGAACTTCACTAAACATTGTTCACTTACCAGGACCTTATGATCACCCTTCACCCAAGAAATCCAATAGGGCTGGGGGTGTTTCTCCCTCTTGAGCTTCAGCTTAGAGACCATCTCCTTTGATACCAAGTTATTAGTGCTACCACCATCAATGATCACATTGCAACATTTATCTTCACACTTGCACCTGGTATGGAATAGACTCCTCCTTTGTCCTAGTTCAATCTCACCACTTAGTAGGACTCTTTTATTTACTAAAGTCTCTCCTCTTTCTGCATCCTCTGAATGTGATGACTGGGCATCCTCATCCACATGAGCAACCCTAGCTTGACTCTTAGCTCTCCTATTTGTCCTTCCTTGACGTTGAGGGCATTCAAAGGCATGATGACCTTCTTCATTGCAATGGAAATAGGTACCATGGAAGCCTCCTCTTCCTTGTCCACATCCTCTACCTCTTCCTCTTTGATTTCCAAAGTCTTGATCATGGGAGTGGTTGAAACCCTCATTCCTGCTAGTACCCACATCTTCATTTTTCTTTTGGTGCTTATTTCGACCTCCAGATGACCTACCACTACCCTTTCCTCCTTGACCACGCCCTCTTTTTCTTCCTTCAAACCTTTTTATTTAGCTTTTCTTTAACTCATAGTGCAAACTGGTATGCTTCGTCAATGCTGATCATTCTTGCCAAACTTAATTCCTGTTGGATGTTAGTTTGCAACCCACAGATATTGTTGGGACTAAAAATTGCATGTTTCATTTTAGTCACATCTTGAAAATTTTGAGAAATCAGGCCTATAAATGCTTTTAATGACGTTGTACCCAGCTGTCCATTTGAGACCCCTAAGGTGTTTAATGCTTCTAGCACCTTTCATTCAACATGCCTAATCATTTTGTGAAGTTAAATTAAATTTTTGAGTCATTTGACGAAGTCCTGATACAAGCATTTGTCAAATTTGCAATTATGCCCTAGTGTCAAACAACGACAAGAGGTTGTGTTTTCCATTGAATATCTCACACCCAGAAATGTGTCATGACTTGCCACTTTGAGATTATCTAGTTTCCATACCCAAGAACCTACGTTTCAAATTTTGAGTCATTTTGAGTTCGTCTAACTGGGTTTTGAATCCCTCAAAGTTGGTCAGTTACTGTTTTCATGCTTTTGCACTTTGCACCTAATTCTGGGAAGCCCTATTTGATGTGCTATAACTTTGACCCAGTTGACCCAAATGTGAAAATTCTTATTGCGTTGTATTCTAAACGTCAGAGACTTGTTATGTTTCAGTTTTTGAGTCTTGACGAATCTATTTGATCAGTTTTCAAACGCAATTCCAAATGGAATTTCTAAAGTTTTACTGGTGTCAGCACTTGCAGATTTATCAGTACCCTCGTTCGTGGCATTATAACTTGAAATATGTGATTGTTGAAATTGAATGGATTGTACCATTGTGTTTTCCTCTAAAAATTCTTTACCTGTGTCAATTTTCAAGTCGTGATGAATCAGTATGCACACTTTTCCAGGTCAATTCCATTCGTAAAAAATGCTTTCTGTTAGCATGTCCAGTCTGTAAAATTCTGAGTAGCCCACTTTGACTGATCGCCATTTGCGCCCTATGATTCGTCATGAGCCCAAATCACAGAAGTACATTTTCCTGATGACAGAGAACCTATGCCCCAATTTTTGTCTTCCCAAGTGTCAGTTTACCTAATTTTCTGAGCTGAATCCAAAAGCTAGTTTAGTGTTTTCTAACATCTTTGCTTGCAGGCAATTCTGAGAAGGTGACTTTGACGACAAATATCTTTTGACCCCAATGTCATCGTACAACAAGATCTGACAGGGCTGTTGAACATGTTAGAGAGATGATATATCTTGAGTTTCAGAGTTATGGCAGATGTTTGAATTAGTTTTTAAGGCCAGCCTACAGACCCTGTCATTAGAAAGTCATAGTTTTCAAAGAGCTGAATAAATGTGTTTTCAACAATCAATTTGAGATCAAATTTGATTCCAATCAATTTGAGAGGGTCTATGGATCAGTCTACAGATCAGTTATCCGTAAACAAAAAATTTTTTAGCCAGACCCACTTTGGGGTCCGACTGATTTCATTAGAACTGATAAGGATTATATGTGTTTGAAGAACTTGTTACGCTCTTGGTTGCATATAAAATTTGCAATGATTTACTTATTATCATTCTGGATCCTAAGATATTTCTGGGATGAATGGGTACCAAGTTTAAGCACGTAAGAAGTGGGTGTCTTTAGTGGGCTAATTTTCAAAATGAATTAATGTTTAAAAACATTTTCAAAAGATTCCTAATCTTCTATTTTTAAGAAACCACATAAAATGATATGTCATGAAAGCTTGAAGATACGAATGTCGTATCATTCAGATAGATGACATCTATGGTTTTAGCATAAGGTAGAGAACAACTTCAAACACATAACAAAAGTTCCACGCTGAGGAAGGAGCATCCACAGGAAAAGGGCAGAGTCTATGTTTTGGCAGGGCACAATATGAATAGAACAAAGGGATCTAAAGATGAGGACCAGTAATTTGATGGCGCCCCTCCCCCCCCCCCCCCACCTTTTTCAATACAATCCCATTGGTAGATCATCACATTTGTGTTTGAGCTATGTTAGATTGGAGCTTGTTTGAGATTGATGCCGCATTTTGGAGAGGTTTGCACCCCTACATTGAAAGAAGGCGCATCTATGAAAGACCATGCAGCCAGTATATTAGAAGTCTACACAAACAAAAGTATCCACATAGAGGCAGACACCATCAAAGAAGTCGTAGCACATCCAAATGATTCCCATGTGATCAAAGGGAATCATCTGATTGAGAAAGGCTCACAGCGTGAGTAGAGAGGAATATACTAAAAAGAAGCCACACCTTGAAAAGAATGGTCAGCGCTGCCATGCAAATGAAGGAAGTCCACACCTGCAAGAACTAAGTAACCCGCAACCCATGCACTGCTGAAGACGCAAAAAGACATACGCTGCAAATTTTAAAGAAGTCTGTGCATAGCAATGGCAGATCACACCAAATGAGCAAGCAACATTAGAAGAGAGAAAAAATGTTGCAGATCGAATCCACGTATCAGAGAAACAAGGAGACACGAGCAGTTAAAAGGAATTTATGCCAAAATAGGGGAGACGTCTCCTATGAGAAAACCGCCAAATAAGAAGAATATGGCGTACTATCACAATTTGCACATTTGAATAATGAAAATAAAGCCTCATGTAAATGTCAAAAGGAAATGATTTAAAGTAGACAAAGCTCCACGCAGCCAGTCAAGCATAAGCCCATGCATCCAAAGAAGACTCATGCTAAAAAAAAAAGAAAGAAAGGTAAGGCCATGCATAGCAATCAAGAAGGCATCCACACCAATAGGAATGCCCATGATGAGAGAAGAAATTAGTCTGGATAGTAGAAGGAAAATTGAACAGGGAGGTAGCATAATTCAAACCATCCTCAACAAAGTGTCTCACGTCAATGGAGAGGCAATCCATGCCCAGTAGCACCATGGAAGAGAAAGTGCAGTCTAAACAGTTGGGGACATGAATGGAGAGTTTAAAAGAGACTCCCATGCAACTAAAAACCACTTGCACTATCTTAAAACAAAGAATCACGTCTCAAGTAGCGATAAGGATAGAGCATTGGCAAACAAAGGGGGTCTACATCAGATGTAGGATGAATCCGCGGCAATGAGGGAGACCCGCGCCATGCAGAGAGAAGTCGTAGGCAATAAAGAAAAGAGAACATAGCGCAATATATAAAAGGAAGAACAGAGAAAAATCTATATATCCCACATTCGCCAGTGGGTGAGTTTCAAAGTGTTTAAATACACTTGTGCATACTATCTATGTTGTCTACAAAGACAACGGCTTTTGAAGTCGAGCCATGCTTGGAGGGCCCGCGAGGTCAGATTTGATAAATTTTGATGCTCAGTGTGCAGAACCAAGCCAAGCGTATGAGTGGAAGTTAAGTTTGAAAGTTCTCTGGTGTTACGCCCGCGTAGGGGCGTAAGATGATTGAAATGCTTCTTCGGTGCTACGCTCATATGAGCGAAAGTTGAAAATTAGAGGCCCCCGATGCTACGTGTTAAAGGTAAATCGTAGAAGTGTAAAAGGTAAAATGAGAAACATTATATGACCTTATGAAAATTGTGGTTCTCATAAGAACGTAAGGTAAGACAAATTTTAAAGCTTTTCAGTGATACGCGCAGCTCGTATGAGCGAAAGGCACAAAATAAAGGCCTCCGAGGATACGCTCATGAGCGTAAAGATGTAAAAGGTAGCATTCAGCGTATAGGTGAAAATGGATTTGTTCAAGGGTCCCAGGGGTACAAAAAGTTGAAAATTAATTAATAATATATATTAATTAATATTCTAAATGTCACTACCAATCAATGTTTGACACATGGTGACAGTGGATTGAGGGAGACAACAAAGTGATTTTCAAATGAAAATTCAGAGGAACTTCAAGGAGTTTCAAACGCATGAAATGAAAAATTTAAATGAATTTGAATTTTTATATAGTTTAGAGTATATACTTTTTAAAATTTTCATTTTTTAATGCAAAGCCACAGAACAGGACTAGATTTTCAAATGACCATATCAGGGACAATTTTTATCAGAAATAGGCAGTGCAGTATACCGTTGTAACCAAGAGGAAATGAATTTTTCAGATTTGGGATCAGATTTTGCATAGCATTTCAGTGGTTCAAGCTATAAGTAGTTTTGTAATTTTGGAGGCATTAATGGCGGAACAGGCTGAAATCATCATGGATTATCAAAGTTTGTTTCAAGGCAGTTTTGAAGGCTCAGTGAAGATTAGATGTGAGGAAAATCAGTTTTAGAAGATTTTCTTGGATTTTAGAAGTAAATTTTAACTGATTTTCATTTTACCGTGAGTAAAATCAAGAATCAAATCAATTAGTGGTTTAATCATGGTTTCAGATATTTTTGATGCTTTTAGAGCCATAACCAATTGAAGATTTGATTCAACAATTGAGGGAAAAGGTTTGAAGGATGTTTTAACCTATTGAGAAGGTCTTTCCAAAGGCACAAATGTCAGTTGCAGATTCAGATCCGGGAATTAACTTTCTCCTATATCTTTCATTTTCTCATCCATTTTAGGGGTTCCAGTTTTTGCACTGTGAAACCATTCTTCAGCATTTCTTCTTGTATTGAACAACATTTTGAGTTTTATGCAAATATTTCATGTCTGTTAGGTGATTTATGAGGTATTCTATACATCTTTCATGTATTTGGTTTCAAGGAAAGCAAATAAAGAGCAGCAATGGTTTCAAATTCAGTCTGAATCTTGTCTCCTGTTTGTGAATCTGTAATCTTTTCTAGTTTATGATTAAAGACCATAGATTAGGTTGCATCTCATTTAGTGATGTATGTGATTGAAATACCTTGCTTATGGAACCAAGAGCCATATAACTGCTTGGTGTTTATCACAGGGTTTAGGGATTTCATGATGGGATATTTTGAGTATGAGATTCATTTTGATGCAGATGTCAGTTCACAAAGTGAAGGATAGATCAGGGATCTTGATGTAGAGATATGTCTGAGATTTCCAGGAGATGTATGGTTATATTTCATTTAATTTCCCAATAGATAAGGCACTAATCACAGATAGGATCATTAAGTTTTTTTGCTCATACCTGGGTCTTGCTATCATCAATCTATTAAATCATTTTCATTTTATGTTGAAAGGTATTCAAAGTATAGCCCGCACTTAGCTTTCCAATTTTATGAGTCATGTCCTTAGCTATTTCATGCTTGTGATCTTCTGGTTAAGCATAGAAGAATTAGGGGTTTCATCTGCTTTTATAGATCTTGAATATGGTTATTGCATTGGTCACATAGTCAAATCTCAAGAGGTTCACCTGCCTAGGTTTTGCAGAGCCTGAAGAAGAAGAAGGGTCATGCCTTATAGTTGGCCTGGTGTCTGAATGGATGTGTTGATAATGGGAGTTATCTGCCCCTAGATGCATCTTGTTCTCATTAGGATAATTGGAAATAGGTAATATTTTCAAACACCAACAAAATGGCGACTCTGCTAGGGACTGTATTGAATCAGATTTAAGACAAACCTTGCGAAGTCGAAAAGAGCAGATTCAATACAGCAGGAGAAATGCATCAAAAAGTTTCAACAGTAAGTTCTCTAATGTTCTTTCCAATTTTCTTACTCTAAATCATGCACCCCAGTTAAGTTTTATCCATTACTGCAACATTTTCAAGGTTGAATATAGATTGTGTTGCTAAGAGTGTTCATATTCAGTCAAGTCAACCAGTTGTTGCTTTCAAAATACTGCTGTAAGATCAGAGTTAGAATTGTTGAATAAAGGTTTCTCCTTCTAAATGTTTTAAAGATTTGCAAATTCTACAAGTTGGAATTTCAATTCAGATCCACCATGTTATAAATCATTGTTTCAAATCTTTCTCACATATGTGATTGGCGACTCTATCTACAAGATCTCTAAATTATTGAAGATCAGTGATGTATAAATTGTTTTCAAGTTTTTTCAGTGGAATCAAGCAAATCTAAAAGTTAGATGAATTTGCAAGCAAGAAGAGAGATCTATTATAAGTTTCTGACAAATAAATCTGGAAGTGTTGTTTGATTTGTTGTTATAAGAATTTGTAATGATAGAGATGAATCACAATAGTGATGTCATTTAATTCTCCTCAAGGAGATGGTGACTCTTTAAGGTTTGATCAGTGGTGTAAAGAATTCAGATTAGCACCAGGCCAATCAGCAAGTTAGTGGTTTCATGCAGCAACACTTGAGGTATTTTATGCTTTCATATGATTTCTTTTCAATGAAAGTGAGTTCCACATATGTGTTCCCCATCAAGTGAAGTTTTAGCACTAAGAAGAGGAGAATGATTTGATAAGTTTTATGCACTTCATTAGAACGAGTTTCAATTGTTGTTTTAAATTTTTGAAGTGTATTTGGAACATTCATTTGGTAGAGGGTTGTGAAGATCTGTTGCAAGTCATAAATTCTGAAAATATTTAATGATGAATGAGTCTTGAGTTAAAGAATGTCGAGTTTCATCTCATCTAGTATGCAGCCTATTAGTGAAGTTCCTAGATCCATCTCTACTAGGAGGTATATGCCATTAAATTTTAATGGTATCCATGGTTTTTTGAATACTGTGCCTTGTAACTTTAGAAAGTATTTGCCTAAGTTGTGGAAACCATGAAAATTCAGCCAGCCATCATGTTCATTTGTTTAGTGACTTGGTTGGTGATTTTGAAATTGCTCATGAAGATGTTCAGATGACGTTGTTTGTTCAGACTTTAGAGGATGATGTTAGGGATTAGTTTTCTTTCCTACTAGCATGTTCAATTTCATCCTGTGATGAATTAATGTCATCCTTCATGATGCAATTCGGGGAAAGAGTAAGCATCTCTGATTTTTTTGATAAGTTTTTGAAAATTCAAATCAGGAATGGTGAGTTAGTTCCTGAATTTAATATCAGATTTGCGAAGGTTTGAAATGAAATTCCTGAAAGTTACAAGCCAGATGATCAAATGTGTTTAGTGGTTTATCTCAGTGCATTTGATAAAAAGATGAGCTATTTGTTGAGAGATAAAGAACCTAAGAATTTGCATTAGGCATTCATGACAGTGATAGAGATTGAGAATAACATAAAATATGGATTAACCAGCAATCACTTCTTTAGAAATTTTTTTCGTGAAAGATGAGGTGCGAAGAACAAATCAATGTCATATAGAATGTTTAATTTCAGATCAACAAATAAGCACTCCTGTTGTTGTAAATAGTTTTGTTGAAGATTCAGAAATAAAAACATGTGAACATGAAATCTCTTTGTTGCAAAGAAGAAATGATTCCATTCGTGCTGAATTGAATGCACATGTTTATGGTATTACAATAGCAAATGATAGAATTGATTCACTTGATGAGTTATCCAGGCAAGATATAAATCCAGTCATTCATTTTCCCATTGATGATTTGCATTGTGTTGAAAACATAACAAATCAGGAAGAGGAATGGTATTTATCTCAGTATGAGGATGAAGAACCTGGAAGTGATGCATCAAGTGATAAAGATGAAATTATTGATCCGACATATTGTGAAGAAGCATTATTGATCAAAAAGAGAATTGTGATAGTACATATGCATCTTCATGTGAATCAGATGCTGATTGGGAAGAAGAGAGCAATGACAGAAGTGAGTGTTCTCTTGCTAGTAAAGGTATGAGTACTATTTCTAAATCTGAAAGTGAGTTTCCATTTCAGAATTGTGTAAATCAGTTTGAGATTGAAAGTTATGAAGAAAATGTGTCTACGCAATATGAAGACAAAGAGGTTATCCATAGAGACGTATTACCTAATTGTGTAGAAGAGTGTCTTGAGGATGAGTGCAGTGATGATCAATATGTGATTGATCCTGAGATTAATGCATCAGAACCTATTGGTAAGATAAATGATGATTTGCTTGCAAGACATTTGAATCACCTATATGGAGACAATGAAAGTAACTTTGATTTGTATTGTACATGCTTCGTTGACGGAGTGGATGTTAAGTCTTCATATGATTCTGATTTTTCTTCTTCATATGTTGAAAGTGTCCATGACAGTGATGTTAGAAATGGTTTAAAAGTTTTCACTAATCTGTTATATGGTGAGGAGTTTGATGTTGATCAGCACATCACTTGTCCTAATGTTTATAAAGGTGCTTTGCATGGAGTTATCAACCCTCTGTTTGAAGAACACATGGAAGTTTCAAATTTAGCAGAGAATAAGTTTAATGATGATACTTTGTCTTACTACTATAAGAGATTAGACTGTTCTTCTTCCAAATATGATAGTGAATATGATCATGATATTGCATTTGATTATGATAACAAGGTGTTTGATGAGACGGTTATTGAAAATCTGCCTATACCTTGCAATAATTTTTATGATGAATATTTTAATGAGATGACTAATCCACTTGCTGATTTCAGAGAATCATTCGAAGATCCCGGATTAGTTTCAGATTTTGACATTGATGATATATGTGAGTACAAGTCAAAATGTTTGTTTGAATATCATCCAGTTATGCATAAGGAAACACATTTTCAAGGTATGTGTGATCCTTTTCCCCAAGTTGAATATGAAGCCTTCATATTTGAAAATGATAGCATGCATGAGTCATTAAATGAAGAGATTTTTTAGTTTCAGTCTATTATGTTTAAGCATGCTGATCAAAACTTTCATAATGAGCAAATGGTTGAGGACGAAGTAAGTTTTAATATGCATTATGAAAGTAAGAGTGATGATTTTGTTTTTCCAAGTGATCTGTTATATGATGATAATATGATTGGTGAAACTGATAAGAGAAGAAATTTCAGTTTACCTCATGAAAGTTCAGATGAGAATTATGTTTATGAAAGAGGTAAACAATTTTGCTGAAGTTCGGTGGCCTGGGGCCATCGTGTGTACATAATCTTGGTAGCTATAGTTGTTTCCTTGCTTTCAATAAGCTGTTCAAGAGAAGTTTTGAAGTTTTGGGGGAATGGTCTGCTTCCTCCAGAGATCTGAATCCTTGCCATGCCCGCAAGGGACATGCATCCCCGAACAGAGCCACTGTTGGGACTAAAAATTGCATGTTTCATTTTAGTCACATATTGAAAATTTTGAGAAATCAGGCCTATAAATTCTTTTAACGAGGTTGTACCCGGCTGTCCATTTGAGACCCCTAAGGTGTTTAATGCTTCTAGCACCTTTCATTCAGCATGCCTAAGTGTTTCATGAATTTAAATTGAATTTATGAGTCATTTGACGAAGTCCTGATTCAAGCATTTGTCAAATTTACAATTCTGCCCTAGTGTCAAATAGCGATAGGAGGCTGTGTTTTCCATTGAATATCTCACACCTAGAAATGTGTCATGACTTGCCACTTTGAGATTATCTAGTGTCCATACCCAAGAACCTACATTTCAGATTTTGAGTCATTTTGAGTTCGTCTAACTAGGTTTTGAATCCCTCGAAGTTGGTCAGTTATTGTTTTCATGCTTTTGCACTTTGCACGTAATTCTGCGAAGCCCTGTTTGATGTGCTAGAACTTTGACCCAGTTTATCCAAATGTGAAAATTCTTATTGTGTTGTATTGTAAATGTCAGATACTTGTTATGGTTTAGTTTTTGAGTCTTGACGAATCCGTTTGATCAATTTTAAAACACGATTCCAAATGGAATTTCTAAAGTTTTACTAGTGTCACCACTTGCAGATTTATCAGTACCCCTGTTCGTAGTGTTTTTACTTGAAATTTGTGATTGGTGAAATTGAATGGATTGTAACATTATGTTGTCCTCTAAAAATTCTTTACGTGTGTCAATTTTCAAGTCATGATGAATCGGTCTGCACATTTTTCCAGGTTAATTCCACTCGCAAAAAATGCTTTCTGTCAGCATGTCCAGTCTGTAAAATTCTGAGTAGCCCACTTTGACTGATCGCGATTTGCACCCCTTGATTCATCATGAGCCCAAATCATAGAAGTAAATTTTCCTCATGACAGAGAACTAATGCCCCAGTTTTCATCTTCCCAAGTGTCAGTTTACCCAGTTTTCTGAGCCGAATCCAAAAGCTAGTTTAGTGTTTTCTAACATGTTTCCTTGCAGGCAATTCTGAGAAGGTGACTTTGACTGCGAATATCTTTTGACCCCGATGTCATCATACAACAAGATTTGATAGGGCTATTGAACATGTCAGAGAGATAATATATCTTGAGTTTCAAAGTTATCACAGATGTTTGAATTAGTTTTTAAGACCAGCCTACAGACCCTGTCATCAGAAAGTCATAGTTTTCAAAGAGCAAAATAAATGTGTTTTCAATGATCAATTTGTGATCAAATTTGATTCCAGTCAATTTGAGAGGGTCTGTGAATCAGTGTACAAATCAGTTATCTGTAAACGAATTATTTTTTTAGCCGGGCCCACTTTGGGGTTCGACTAATTTCATCAGAACTGATAAGGATTATATGTGTTTGAAGAACTTGTTACGCTCTTGGTTGCATATAAAATTGGCAATGATTTACTTATTATCATTCTGGATCCTAAGATATTTCTGGGATGAATGGGTACCAAGTTTAAGCATGTAAGAAGTGGGTGTCTTTAGTGGGCTGATTTTCAAAATGAATTAATGTTTAAAAATATTTTCAAAAGATTCCCAATCTTCTATTTTTAAGAAACCACATAAAATGATATGTCATGAAAGCTTGAAGAAATGAATTTCATATCATTGAGATAGATGACATCTATGGTTTTAGCATAAGGCAGAGGACAACTTCAAACACATAATAAAAGTTCCACGCTGAGGAAGGAGCATCCACAGGAAAAGGGCAGAGTTTGTGTTTTGGCAGGGCACAATATGAATAGAACAGAGGGATCTGCGGATGAGGACCAATAATTTGATGCCCCCCCCCTCCCCCCCCCCCTCCTTTTGTCATACAACATCATTGGTAGATCATCACATTTGTGTTTGAGCTATGTTAGATTGGAGCTTGTTTGAGATTGAAACCGCAGTTTGGAGAGGTTTGCACCCCTGCATTGAAAGAAGGCGCATCTATGAAAGACCATGCAGCTAGTATATTAGAAGTCCACACAAACAAAAGTATCCACATAGAGGCAGACACCATCAAAGAAGTCACAGCACATCCAAATGATTCCCATGTGATCAAAGGGAATCATCTGATGGAGAAAGGCTCACAGCATGAGCAGTGAGGAATATACTGAAAAGAAGCCACGCCTTGAAAAGAATGGTCAGCGCTGCCATGCAAATGAAGGAAGTCCACACCTGCAAGAACTAAGTAACTTGCATCCCATGCACTACTGAAGACGCAAAAAGACATAAGCTGCAGATTTTAAAGAAGTCTGTGCATAGCAAAGGCAGATCATGCCAAATGAGCAGTCAACTTTAGAAGAGAGCAAAAATGTTGCAGATTGAATCCACGTATCAGAGAAACAAGGAGACACTAGTAGTTAAAAGGAATTTATGCCAAAACAGGGGAGATGTCTCCTATCAAAAAGTCGTCAAATAAGAAGAATATGGCGTACTATCACAATTTGCACATTTGAAAAATGAAAACAAAGCCTCATGTAAATGTCAAAAGGAAACGATTTAAACCAGACAAAGCTCCACGCAGCCAGTCAAGCATGAGCCCATGCATCCAAAGAAGACTCACGCTTAAAAAAAAAAGGAAGGTAAAGCCATGCATAGCAATCAAGAAGGAATCCACGCCTACAGGGAGTGCCCATGATGAGAGAAGAAATTAGTCTAGACAGTAGAAGGAAAATTGAACAGGGAGGTAGCATAATTCAAACCATCCTCAACAAAGTGTCTCACATCAATGAAGAGGCAATCCATGCCTAGCAGCGCCATGGAAGAGAAAGCATAGTCTAAACAGCTGGGAACGTGAATGGAGAGATTAAAAGAGACTCCCACTCAACTAAAAACCACTTGCACTATCTTAAAACAAAGAATCACGTCTCAAGTAGCGATAAGGATAGAGCATTGGCAAACAAAGGGGGTCTGCATCAGATGTAGGATGAACCCGCGGCAATGAGGGAGACCTGTGCCATGTAGAGAGAAGTCGTAGGCAATAAAGAAAAGAGCACATAGCGCAATATATAAAAGGAAGAATAGAGAAAAATCTATATATCACGCATTCGCCAATGGGGGAGTTTCAAAGTGTTTAAATACACTTGTGCATACTATCTATGTTGTCTACAAAGACAATGGCTTTTGAAGCCGAGGCATGCTTGGAGAGGCCCGCGGGGTTAGATTTGATAAATTTTGACACTCAGTGCATAGAACCAAGCCAAGCGTATGAGCGGAAGTTAAGTTTGAAAGTTCTCTGGTGTTACACCCGTGTAGGGGCATAACATGATTGCAATGCTTCTTCGGTGCTATGCTCGTATGAGTGAAAGTTGAAAATTAGAGGCCCCTGATGCTACGTGCTAAAGGTAAATTGTAGAAGCGTAAAAGGTAAAATGAGAAGCATTATACGACCTTATGAAAAGTGCAGTTGTCGTAAGAACATAAGGTAAGACAAATTTTAAAGCTTTTCGGTGATATGCACGGCTCATATGAGTGAAAGGCACAAAATAAAGGCCTCCGGGGATACGCTCATGAGCGTAAAGATGTAATAGGTAGCATTCAATGTATAGGCGGAAATGGAGTTGTTCAAGGTTCCCAGGGGTACGAAAAGTTGAAAATTAATTAATAATATATATTAATTAATATTCCAAAGGTCACAGCCAATCAATGTTTGACACATGGTGACAGTGGATTGAGGGAGACAACAAAGTGATTTTCAAATGAAAATTCAGAGGAACTTCAAAGAGTTTCAAACGCATGAAATGAAAAATTTAAATGAATTTGAATTTTTATATAGGTTAGACTATATACTTTTTTAAATTTTTCATTTTTTAATGCAAAGCCACAGACCAGGACTAGATTTTCAAATGACCATATCAAGGGCAATTTTTATTAGAAATAGGTAGTGCAGTATACCGTTGGAACAAGGAGGAAATGAATTTTTCAGATTTAGGATCAGATTTTGCACAACATTTTAGTGGTTCAAGCTATAAGTAGTTTTGTAATTTTGGAGGCATTTATTGTAGAATAGGCTGAAATCATCATGGATTATCAAAGTTTGTTTCAGGGCAGTTTTGAAGGCTCAATGAAGATTAGATGTGAGGAAAATTAGTTTCAAAAGATTTTCTTGGATTTTAGAAGTAAATTTTAACTGATTTTCATTTTGCCATGAGTAAAATCCAGAATCAAATCAATTAGTGGTTTAATCATGGTTTCAGATATTTTTGATGCTTTTAGAGCCATAACCAATTGAAGATTTGATTCAACAATTGAGGGAAAAGGTTTGAAGGATGTTTTAACCTGTTGAGAAGGTCTTTCCAAAGGGACAAATGTCAGTTGTAGATTCAGATCCGGGAATTAACTTTCTCCTATATCTTTCATTTTCTCATCTATTGTAGGGGTTCCAGTTTTTGCACTGTGAAACCATTCTTCAACATTTCTTCTTGTATTGAACAAAATTTTGAGTTTTATGCAAATATTTCATGTCTGTTAGGTGATTTATGAGGTATTCTGTACATCTTTCATGTATTTGGTTTCAAGGAAAGCAAATAAAGAGCAGCAATGGTTTCAAATTCTGTTTGAATCTTGTCTCCTGTTTGTGAATCTGTAATCTTTTCTACTTTATGATTAAAGACCATAGATTAGGTTGCATCTCATTTAGTGATTTATGTGATTGAAATATGTTGCTTATGGAACCAAGAGCCATATAATCGCTTGGTCTTTATCACAAGGTTTACTGATTTGGTGATGGGATATTCTGAGTATGATATTCATTTTGATGTAGATGTGAGTTCACAAAGTGAAGGATAGATTAGGGATCTTGATGTAGAGATATATCTGAGATTTCCAGGAGATGTATGGTTATAATTCATTTAATTTCCCAATAGATAAGGCACTGATCACAGATAGGATCATTAAATTTTGTTGCTCATACCTGGGTCTTGCTGTCATCAATATATTAAATCATTTTCATTTTATGTTGAAAGGTATTCAAAGTATAGCCCGCACTTAGCTTTCCAGTTTTATGAGTCATGTCCTTAGCTATTTCATGCTTTTGATCTCTTGGTTAAGCATAGAAGAATTAGGGGTTTCATCTACTTTTATAGATCCTGAATATGGTTATTGCACTGGTCACATAGTCAGATCTAAAGAGGTTCACCCGCCTAGGTTTTGCAGAGCCTGAAGAAGAAGAAGAATCATGCCTTATAGTTGGCCTGGTGTCTGAATGGATGTGTTGATAATGGGAGTTAGCTGCCCGTAGATGCATCTTGTTCTCATCAGGATAATTGGAAACAAGTAACATTTTCAAACACCAATAGATATAATGAGCAACCTTTTCCTTATTTGCTTCTGCATGCCCGACTTTAATTAGAAGTCGGTAAAACTCCTCTGTATATTCCTGGACTGATCTTCCTGCTTGCTTTAACCCATGCATCTCCTTAAACAGATCAAGCTCATAGTCAATAGGAATGAACTACTTCTTCAATTTGTCAACCATACAATCCCACCTTGTGATCTTATCCTTGCCTCTTTTGTTTCTTTCCAATTGAACATATTACCACCAGATCTTGGCATGGCCTTTTAGTTTGGCCTTTGCAAACTTAACCCTATCTAGATCCCTGATATCCTCATATTCAAAGTACTCTTCCAGTTCATTGATCCAGTCGATCAACTCATCTGGTTTCAGATTTCCTAAAAATACACCCACATCAATTGTAGGTCTTTCCACAAACTTAGAAATGGCCCTTAAAAGCCTTTCCTCTTCTTGATTCAGAACTTCCTCGTCAACTTTCCCTTCTGGTCCAAATTCTACTTCATTGTCATCCTCACTTTTGTCACCTGCAGCAACATTTACTCCCCTACAGAGCTCCTCCTACAATTCTTGGACTTGCCTTTGGAGGGCTCTAACCTCCTTAGGATTAATAGCTCTAGCCCTTCCACCACGCTCTCTTCATGGAGGCATCTTCTTAATTCAAACCCACAAAAACATAGTCCTAGTGCAAACTGCCTCACAGTCGGCACTCTGTCTACACACTCAGGAAAACTGGCTCTAATACCATTTGATGGGGACACAACCTAGCACAAAATGGACACAATAGGAAAGGGGAAATTTTATTTACTATGTAAATATGCTATTACAGTGAGTACAGAGAAAATAGACTTCTACACATACCCTATGGGCTTACAATAGCACAAATCTGGAGATAAATTCTTCTCCCAGTAGCTTCTCTCAAACTCCACGCTGAACTGCCTTTTACAATGCTAGAAATGTTCTTAAATAGACCCCAAAGGGTTAAGGATTAGGAATACATTATAGAAAGTGCTAGTTGGCATCCACTGACCAAATAGAAGGCTCCAAAAGCCACGTTAGAAGTCAGTGCAAATCTAGAAGAATCTAGAAACGGTAACCAAACTTTTGGGAGGCATAACTTTTGAACCGTAGCTTCGATTAACAAACCCTTTACATTTCCAGAAAGCTCTTAAAGCGCTCTATAGCCCTATGGACTAACATAACTTGTCCCCCATTTTTGAGCCCTGTTTGAGGTCATTTAATGCCCCTAACCTAACTTTGAAGCATTCTTAAGAGGTCTCCAGAAATTGAAAAACTGCAATAACTTTCAAACCGTGGAGACTTTTGACCTGATTCTTTTTTTGGAATGCTCTAAATTACAATTACAATCATCTAACCAATTTTCACCTTCTAGTTCGCAAAAATGGTGGCCCAATTACATACTCCTATTTTTTAGGCATTTTCACGTATCCCACGGTGCTCAAATACTCTAACCTATAACACTCTGGATGCTCCTGCATCAGATTAGGTGTTTTTAGTTATTTTTTAATAGTTTGGAACCTTTTCCAAGTCCTAGAAGTGAAATCTAGTGAACTTTACAAAAGTTACACTTTTTGTACAAAATTGCACAAGTTGCTTAAAAATGCAAATATGACTAGAAACCTTCTAACCTTTGAAAATATGCTTCCAATGCTCATATACCTGAGCATGGGCAGTTAAAATTTCCCAAAATTCTATTCGCAAATTTTGTTGCAAAAATTGCTCAAGCAAGTTTTTGAACAACATTGCAACTATTGAGCAATTTTTGCTCTTTACATATTTAGGTCAAATGGGTCCATCTAGGACTATTCTAGGACCCTAGTTAAGATTCCTAGGACCTATTAGGTAACCAAATACCTTCATTTCCCATGAATATTGAAAGTCAATGAATAAGAAATTTGCTACCAACTACAAATATTTCAAAGACATTGAAAATAATATATATTATTCTTTCAAGAAAAATGAGGTACCAAATCTTAAAATAAGATTGAAATGATTCCCATCAATGGCATGGCCAAGAACTACCTTTTTAATATAGTGACTAATAATTGGCGTCACTCCCCATACCTTCTCATTTCTATTAAGGAAAGCTTAATATAAAAAGGAATATATACAGATGAATTGTAGGTATATCTATTAAATTTACAAAGGAAGATATAGAAAAATTGCTTAATAGAGAGATTAATCTGAGAGAAAAGGATATTTTAAAAGAAAATGGTTATCTTAGTGCCATCCAAGGTATGCCATTTACTTAGGATAAAGATAAAAAACTTATAGCTATTGGGAAAGAGTGCACATGTACACAAACACAAAAATTTTAGATAGAGAAGTAACAAGCGCTATAGAATTGTCCATGGAGCAATGTGAAGTGAAGCCTCAAATTGGCTCATTAGAAGGAAAAAAATCTGGTCACACACTTCATTCTAGCACCATAGATGTTTCAATTAGAAATGCCTATTCATCAATGGCCTTGCATTTATAGGACTTGGGAAGCCAGGATATTGAAGCTGGGCATGATCCCTCAAAGTTCTCATTGAAATATATTAATGATCTTAAAAAAAACAAAAAGCTCATTGATACCTTTAAATGAAGACTTGAGTTTAAATGGAAATTGTCAATTCCCAAACATGTCCCACTTAAGTAGATGATTAGTGCAGGAGCACCCATTCTGGACTCATCAAAGAAGGTACCTAAGGATCCTAAATAGTTCACTTAGGCTAGGTTGTGATGCAATAGTGCACAGTGGAAGCTTTTAAAAGGCAAGCCACTAGGCAATTAGACAAGGTTGGAATCCTTCAAATTTCCTAAAAAGAGGGTTTAGTGCTAGGACACTTATCAAAAGCATCAATAATGAAGTTATCATAGGTTATTACAACCCAAACAAGGTAGGGAACCTAATCACTAGGTTTTCTTAAGTTCAAAAGCACCAAAACATAAGGATTCTCCAAAAGCCTAATAAGGGAACATACCCCCAAACATGAATGAAAAGAGAACAATGAACATGGAATAGAATACAAACACATGTTAGACCTATTAAGGTATGTATATAGAAAATAGAGTGATTTTCTTGTGTCCAAACAACACTGACATATAATTACAACAATTTGCCATTGAAAAGGCTAGTAGCCCTTCAAATTATAAATTGAACATAATATGGAAAAAACCCACATGAAGACATAGTTTAAAGTGAGATTCAAACACCCTTTTAGGACATATAAAACATATGTAAGGCTCACAAAATGGAAGAGACTAGAAGCCACTACTGTAACAACATTTGGGAAGTGTTGATAGGCATAATTAGGCCGTAGTTACACTACAAGTACCCTTTCATACATGCAAAACTACAAAAAAATTATTGGAACATCTATGGGCATTTAAAACAAGTCCAAATCCAAAGTTACAGACCTTGGATCACTCTAGAGAAAAAGTTATAGTGACTGTGGGGAAATGTTGAATGGTGCATGTATGGAGCCATACACCTAGGGTATGGTGGAAAAATTCATTCCTTGCTTATCCATCTATAAAACCTAAAAAATCATGAATTACACTAATAGGGCTTGTATTCCACCAAGGAGCATCAAATTCCCAACGTGGAAAGTGCCAAAACAATAAGGCCCTAGGTGAAACCCTTGGTTTAATGTTGATTTTTAGGCACCTTTAGCAAAACTTGAATAACTTGCAAACTACAGAGGATCAAAGCATGAAACCAAGTGAAAATGAAATATAACTCACCCCTCTAATTACTTTGGTTAGTGGCACATGTCCTAACATCTATACCAAACTATACAATGCTCTAAACAATAGAATTTTGCACGAAAAATAGGTTATTTTATTGATTTCTTGCTAAAATAAGTACATCATACCTATCACCCACTTTTAAGGGCTAATATAGGTTTTCCCAAAAGATTACAAGGTTTTTTTGAACCAACTAGCCATTTGGAGAATAGTTTTTGAAAGTTTAACAACTTTTCAAGAAGTTGCTCAAAAGTTGTCAAGCATCTTTTTGAGCAACTATGAAAAGAAAGATAATCAAACCAAACTTCCTAAAACAAAATTGTTCTAAACAACCCAATATATAACGGAAGCTATTGGGCATTCATTTTGCACAAGGTCAATAGTAGGAATCCATAGTGTAATTCCTCTCTTGAAAAGAAAATCTTTTTAAGGACCCACTCCAAGGTTCAGTATTTGTCTTGCAACGTACCAAAATCCGCTCAGTAGAAGATAAATGTGAGTGTTCACAAGGAGGCCTTTGCTGGTTCTAAAAACTCTTTTATCTTGGAATTGAAGTAAAATCTATTCGTTGTCTCAAAATATCACACCAAAAGAACAATATTTTTCTATTTTTCTATTTTTCAATGTATGCAACTTTAACAATATAGCTACTATGAGGTCCTATTCTAACAAGGGGTTAGCAAAGAAAATAATGAAAATTGAAGCAAAATAATGTGAAAATTGAAATAACATGAAATTGAAATTCCTAAATGGACATAAGCTACAAAACACAACATGTTGCGAGTTAAACCTTCAAAGAAATCGGTAGGAAACCAATAAAAATAGGAGCAGTGCTTCCTAGAATCCACTAATGCAATCATTGGTAAGAATCTTTACAAATTGAATGATGTTTCACTCTTCATCAAATTGCAAGGCCATAGAAAGTGCACTCATGCAAGACAAAAAGCTATATAAACACAATTGGGTGATCTCTTCTCAAGCTCGTTACGCCAACAGAATTCATATATTTGTAGCAAACACCAGAACTAAAGATCATACAACTAGAAACAACGCAATAGACTTTTTTCTCAATCACAATCTCATGAATAAAATCCACAAAATAATGACACATTCAGGCAAGAATAACTACACTTTGAATGCTAGCACCAAAAGAATAATTTTATTGCATAATAACAACGACCCTTTTTACATTTTACAATGTGGTATTTATAAAAAATCATCTCCTCGATTTGTGTTGAGAGTGAGAGATATCTTGATGCAATAAAATGCTTTTAAAACATTAAAACAAACTAAATATATACAAACTGACAATCTAACTGGTGCTTAGAGGAACTCCATCCATATTTTATTCATTAATTAGATGCATGAGTCCTTTACATGTGAAAAATAGAGAAATCATGAGAGAGAAAGTAGGAAGAAGCCATTAGTCAAAGTAGAAGTGCATGGAGGCATCAAAAATAGAAGCTGGCCCTTCACTAGGCATATGTTGAAGTTAACTTGCCATTAGAATGCATTCTTGATGCATGGAAAGTGTTATTTTTGGAACTGGCAGTCAACTATCAACGCACCTCTGAAATGCGGACCTACGAAGCTACGGACCTACGAACTTGTAGAGCTGTGGTCTTGCGGAGCTATGGACCTCGACTGGGTCAAAAATCTCAAAATTTTACTTAGTGTCAAAATTGAAATTTTGGCATTTGGGTTTTGCTCATCTTTATCCTAAAGATATGTTTGGATGTTTGCCCTTGAATTTCTCTATAATCTCAGTAATCTTAGCAGCATCCAAAAGATCCAAAGCCTCATACTTGTCTTTGACCTTCTCTCTATATTTGTCCACCTCAATTTGAGTTTCTGCAAAATCTCCGAGTTTGGTGTCCAACTTTGACAGTGCTTCCTTTGTCCTAAAGGCTTGTCTAATGTCTTCATCACTAATTTCTTCCTCTAAAGTCTTTCTAAAATTTTCCACAACTACCTCAACTAGCAAAAGCTTCTCTCATTCTTCATCTTCAAAAATGTCCAAGCATGCATCACTGTACAACCTTTTTGCTTCCAAAATTCACTCTCAGGCTTGGTCCTTGAGCCTATGTATCTCATCATGCAATGTTTCCATCACATTATTTTTGTCTGCAATCTTTTCTATCCAATCATCTATCATGTCTAACTCATCTCCGGTATACACATCAATTAGAATGTGGTACCTTTGCCCTTTTATGGCTTGTAGAGTTTGTAAATCCTTGCTCCATGCCCATACCTCATCCATGATACTGAAGTCCTACCTCAAAATTTCCATGATCTTATCAACATTCTCTTGTGTAGCATGCAATAACTTTAGACTTCCTTTGATTATAGTGACACCCCTATCCTCAAGGCTATCTCACCAATCCTAACAAGCTCTAAAAAATGGACTAAGCTGTACACCTTCCCCTTCTCTAAGAATGGTATTCAAAGTCTCCTCAAGGTGTTCAGAATCAAGAGGACCAATAACTTCAGCTAGATATCCCTTTAAGATCTCAACTTGCCTTCGAAGTTTTCTGATTTCAACCTCATCCTGTTCCATATGCCTGAGAACATCCTTGACTCCCATAGTCATTGTCTATCGGGAAGTATCCCATGTAGGCTTTCCTAACATGACATCTTTCACTTCATAGTCCTGAATGCTAACAACTTCTTCGTCTATAACTTTTGGAGGGTGAGCCACTTGTGCAAATAAGTCTTGGTTCCAGGTAGTAGTAATGAATGCAAATGGCATTGCATCATGTAATGGAGAGCCAGGCTTGTTCAAAATCTCTGCAATGTCACAAATATCATCCTCTAAAGCATGAAATTGATGCTTGGCACTTCTCATTATCTCTTTTCAAAACCATCTTGGGATATGTCTTTCAATTTTTGTAGATCCCATAGTTTGATCCTCAACTTCCTGAGAAGGTTTTTGTATACATTCTACTATTTGCACCTCTTTTGATGGCTCATCAGTAACCCTTGGTTCTGGTTGCCCTTGTAATGACAATTCCTTCTAAACATGTTCTTCTGAGCTAGGAGGTGGAGGTGCTACTAAAACCTTATCTACCATCATAACCTAAGGTGAAGATCGGGGAGTGAGATGAGGACCTTGTGTCTCGGGTGGCATCTACATCCAATCTTGCTATTGAAGTTCACATGTAGGAGTATCTCTGATCTTATCTCCAACCAATTCTGTACCCACTGGCATGAAATCAAAATCTAGGATGGAGAGAACATCATCACCTAGTTGCCTTTGCTCATTCCCCCATCTTTGTACTTCATCTTTCGAAGAAGAGAGTTCTACCATTTCAGCTTGGGTGGGTGGTGGGGTATTTGTGACACTCTTCCTTCTTTCCAATTTGTAGCTTTGGCTAGCTGAGTTCTCCTTTGTAGAGGCACTTGCTCCTCCTCTTTATCTAACTTTGTTTCCCCTTCATCTGATTCTTCCTTAGGAATGATTTCAGGAATAGATGGATTAGGCACTAATCTTTTATGAACTCTTTACCTCTTGTTCATTCTAACCTTGATCCTCTTTTGTTTATGTGGAACCATAGGAGAAGCGGGCTCTTCATGCACTGGATGAATGGATGCCTTTGGAATTTCTCCCTCTTCTTGTTGACTTGACAAAATAGGAGGCAATGGAAATTCAACCTAGATATGAGAAATTCTAGAATCTTGGGGCTCTTGGGGTGTGGATTCCTATCGCTATGAAGGGGCCTGTTCTTCAACATGCTCTACCTAAATCCTCTGAGGAGAGGCTCTCTTCCTCTTTTCCTTCTTCTCTGGAGGGTGGTAGTATCCCACTAGATGATCTAACTGGTAGACTATTTCTATCCTGATAGGAGACTGGAGCGCAAAGATAGGAACTATGACTTTCTTTCCCTTTCCCCTTTCTGGGAGAGCATGTACATGAAATATCACTGTATCCAAAATTGGATCAAGTGGAAAGGGTTTCTTAATCCAACTCTTTTTCATTCTAATGACATGTCTCACTCAATGATTAATATCATCTCCTTCTTCTCTATCAATTTTTGCATTCAGAATGGGCCTCTCACCAACTTTATCTGTATTGAATAGGGGATCCAATAGCTCTTGTGAGTCTTGTGGCCTTATCTCATCTAGGATGGTCAAATGGAAAGCCTTCTCTTCTATATACAAAGTCATTCTGGAATAGTCTCTGATACGAGCATCATAGTCATTTGTGGCATTCATCCAATGATCTTCAATAGTCTCTTCATGGTAAAACTCTTTTCCTACCAAGTTTTTCGCTTTACCAACATTGTCAAAGAATGGCTGAGGAGACTTATATTATTCAAGAGGATAATTCTCCAATTCCCACTTGAAAGTCAAGATATCCTACTTTCTCTTTAAGGCCAATCCCAACAAGGCCTCTGTTGTCTTTTAATCCTCTCATAAGATAACTCAATCTATCAGGATATTTCCATTAGAACTAACTTGTCACTTGGGCACCTTGGGAGTTTCTTTGGATGGATGGATGCACCACCAACCTAAATGTATGTGAATGTCTAGAACTGGATGAAATATGCACCAAGAGTTGTGATCTACATCTTGGCTTCATCAAAAAACATCTTCCCATAATCCCCTTCAATGAATTGAATGATGGAAAAGACGAAGGCATCGTTCACAATTCTATACTCCTTGCTCTGCAATGAGAGTTTCTTCTTCACTAGCTACGGATAGACTATATATTGCCATGCATTAGGATCCTGCATATTGCCCTTCTTGTACAACCTGAGATAGTTAGTTGCCCTTGTTGCAAGTAAATACACCACATAAGAAGTCATATAGGACTTCTTCTTGTCTTTTACTATCCGCAATTGGTCACACAAATTCTCACTAAGTGTGGTGGCCCAATCTAGTGGCATCTTTGCATGTCTGATGGTGTCGATGAAGTTGACCATGAATGGAGCGAGATGACTTGCTGCAGGCAATCCCATAACTCTACTCAAGAGAATGATTGAATATCCAATGTCATCTTTCATGTATCCTTGAGTCATATCCACTTTTCTGATTGTCTTCCTGCAAGGTGTTTTCTTAATGAAGTATGAGGAATATATGATGTCGATGGCCTCTTGGTAATGATCCTTATGCCACCTCTTAGCTACTTCATATGAAAGCTTGATGAACTGATTGACTCTAGGTAGATGAAAAACCCTCTTGATATTATCAGGTCATTGATCCAATACCACTTCCCCAGTGATGCTCTTTACCACCCTTTCATCAGAAAAAAAATGTCGAGATAGGGTCATAATCAATTCAGCTGACTACATGGTCTTGGGATGTGATGCTGCATTTACTAATCCAAAATGGATTAGGGCAGATCTCAAGGATGACCTTTTGGTTGGATTGTTACAAACTCTCAAGAACTCTCCCAATTCCGTGTGTCCAAGCTCTGTGTCTTTGATCTTAGAGTACTCATTGTGCAATTGTGATTTTGGGGTTACACCTTAGAACTTGTACACAACTGGTTTTGCTGCTGATCCGAATGTGGACATCATTCAGATTATATTACCTGCACATCAAAAAAAAAAAAAAAACATGATTAATTATTAGATATCAAAAAAAATGTAAAAGAAAAAAAAAATCCCCCTTGGGAACTTATTTATTTATTTTTTATTATTTTTTAATTTTAATTTTTTGACTCTAAGGCTCCTAACTAAATTTTCTTCTCCCGACTCTTGAACTATGAGTCCAACAGTCAAAAAAAGTAGGAGGTCCCCATTCCTATTGAGGAATGGGGCATGTGTTGTGGACACCAAAACAAAAACTAGTACAATCTACAAAAACAATGTCAAAAATGCCTTACAACTCGAAAACTTAGTAATTTTTCCTTCAAATATCATGCTATAGCATGCTGACCGTACATAATGATATGAACTTCAGTCTTTATATCTCCTCCTAGGTCTTTCCCCTTCATCCTTATGGTTTTCATCAGCCTCCTTCAAGTTTTAAAAGGAAAATCCAAAATTTCTTGAAAAATCCACATTTTGCAAAAATTGCAAAATTGCAATATAGCAACTTTTGAAAATTTTCTTGCTTGCTATTCTTAACACTTCTAACTTTTTATTTAGGCTATCCCTTAGCAATTCAATGCTAGGGACCCTTCCCTAAGCTACTGACTCATCCCTTAGGTTACTCATTACCCAATCACAATGTATGCCTTGACTTTTAGGCCAAAGTAGTGACTCTTCTAAGGACATTAAATGACATCCAATACCTTAACTACCACACCTAGGTCCAATGACCCTTATTCTACTTACAAGGCTCACTTGGAGCATAGCACAAAAAAAATGAAAAGGTGAGGGCTCTATGATTCAAGATGCCCCTGCATCTCTCTCTCTCTCTCTCTCTCTCTCTCCCTATTCAATCTAATGAACCAAATGGATCTGCTCTACATTTTAATGTCTCAAATATTGCCTTATGCTCTAACTCACAAAATTTCTATAGAGTCTTATTATGTGGTTTTCCACCATATTTTATCAAGGGAATAGTTGATGTGAAGACAAGGTTCGAATAATGAAGAATCTTCCTCTCTGTTTACCAATCCTTGAATAATAACAAGTTAGGGTTCTTAATAGAATATTGTCTAAGCCATGTGTCGGTTACAACCACTACACAAATATGGTACTCTAAACCTTCACCATCTATAACTGAGTGATCCAATTTTTTTTGCCTTGGACACACCGACATAAATAATAATCTATCCCTTCTTCATTGTCTTCAAGTGCAATAACAACAAAAACATGGTCTGCAGTGATAAATGTACAAAATGCGGTCATTAATTTAGAAAATACTTAGGTAAAATTTATAAAGTTACATATTGAAATTACAAAGACATATATGTATGTATGTATGTATGTATGTATGTATGTATATATATATACATATATATATATATATATATATATATATATATATATATATATATATGCATATACATATATATGTATATATGCATATACATATATATATATGCATGTATATATACATATATATATAATATATGTATGTATGTATAAGTACATAAATATATGTATGTATACGTACATATATATATGTATGTATGTATACATATATATCTATATATATATATATATATATATATATATATATATATATATATATATATGTATACATATATATATATGTATATATCTATATATATATAGATATATATCTATATATCTATATATCTATATATACATACATATATATATATATACATATATATATATACACATATATATATGTATATATATATATACATATATATATGTATATATATATATATATGTACATATATATATATATATAGATATAACCAAGTTGCACTAGATCAGACAACTAGTCAAATTAATCAGACGAATCCATCTCTACCATTTCTAGTACTTATGGGGGATGATAGGTGTTAATTGGGGCCAAAATCCATATATCCTATTTGTGCACCCATTTAGTTGACTCACACTCATCCCAATTTTCCTCTGGACATGATGGACAATAACATGCCATTTTTCTTGTGTTGATACTCCATCAACCTACATCAGAGCTTCTAAAAGAGTGCAACTCACTTGATCCTATTAGTGTGCAACAATCCTCATATGGTGCAATGTTAGTATTTATCTATCAGCCAAAAAAATCTATGAACTGTAGACTCACCTTCCTTATCTGGACCCATTGTAGAATTACACCACTGGATGATGGATTTTGTATCTATCAATATTGCTTCATATTTTTACTTTAGTTCTTCATGAGCTAAGGCTCTTTTTATGCATGTGCCTACACCATCATGCTCTCCATTTCCATGACCAGCCTCTGTGAAATTCCACATATATTAAATTCTAGACAACCTATGCATCCTGCTCAACCAATAGAACATTTGTGCATTCTTTAATTGAGATGCATAATTGTCTGACCAAATAATGTGCTAATAATATGATATGCCCCAATTAGCCAAATCTCTATAAAATATTTTAAAACAACCATGTACAAAATCCTTAGAATGTGTTCAATCATCACTGATGTAAAAATGGTACTCCTGCAAAATATTCCTGTCATCCTCCGTACTTGTAGGTGAGTGCATGGATGTTATGTGAAAAAATATGGAAACTTGTTGAGAATTATAATACTTTACTTGCACCCCATTTTTTGGTTGAAGTGTGTAGTTCTTTGTGAAGTCTACAACCGAAACAATCTTATCTAGTGGAAACATATCCTTGCACAACTTGAATTGCAAATCCAGCCATCAAGCTCTATGTGTATGCCTTGCATACTCATAAATAATCTTTTCACAAAAAATCTTCATGAAATCATACACTAGAATATTTTCAATGACTAAATCAAATCTTTTAGCCTATTTCCCATCTTCTAGAGCATATCTCACTATCTTATATTTTTTGTAATCTACTATTTCATTTCCAATTGCATGTGTACTATCCATATGCTCACAAGTTGATAAAAGTTGCAAAGAATCACAAAATAAGCATGTAACATCCAAGCATGATGTCTTGTAAAATTTTTGGCTATCCCCTATTTCACATAAAATATTGGATATGAATTCCCTTGAAGATCTAGGTGGCTCATTCATGTCACAATCCTACAAAACAAACTTAGAATGCAAAAATAGACATATATGCCTAAAAACATCAAAATGGTTAGAAAATTTAATATGTATCATACAAAAATAAGTTGTGCATGTGTGATTTATCTTCACATAAAAGGTTTACCCATCTCAAAAAATCTTTGACTTATTTAAATTTGAGGATACATACTAATAAATTTTGCAAAAAATTGTATTTGAGTTAAGTTTGAAAATATTTCTCATGTGGGTCACGATTTTGGCTACCAATCCTCCTTACAACATCTCTTTGATTAGGGGAAACATGTGTTATTTGTGCAAAAATATTCAATCAATGATTTTAGAGCTTCACTAATTTCTTCATCCTTTCATGGTAGTCTATCGCTAAATATCCATAAATCATTTTTTGTAGGATCTTCCAATCTCTCATGTCTTAGCATGGCTCTCCTTAGAGTACCTCTACCAATTTTCAATGTTTTGTTTGTCTTTCTCATGAGTTGAGCTTTCTTCATTTGGGTACTTACTATTGTTGATGTAAGTACTTGTCTTGTGATATTACTATCTTTGGTGCATGATTTAGAACTCACTTTGTCATAAGCACTCATTAGATTATTTACAATACTTTTTTCATTTGAATTTTCCGTTGTTCTTAGCCCAAGAATCTTTATGATAGGCCTAAATTTAAAATTTCTCATCATTTCAACAAATAATTGGCCTTGACTTGTAATATTTAATTCTTCAATGAATAATCTCCACATATAATTAACTTTTCTTTAACAAGTACGCTTGCTAATCTTGTCAAGCATTGATTTCAAAATGTTAGTATCAATATCAATCAAATATTTGGTCTTCCAAAATGAATTCTAGAATCTTCTATAATCTCTTCCATTCCCTCAACATTTTGAACATCAATATAAGGTTGAGTGCTTTGGGTACCTTGAACTGGAGATGATGTGCCTTGGCAATAAGATGCAAAAGGTGGAATATCACCTACTTGATATGTTGATGTTGTGCCTTCAACATGACATGATGGAGTGTGTACATCGTCAGATCTACAAATTATTATCTCTTCAACATGAGATGATGATATGACTCCAACATTGGAAGATGATATAGCTTCAAAATTCAATTGTCTTCTTGAGCATAATAGTCTCATTTGTTCTCTTTGTCTTTCCAATTCTTCCTCTTTGTTTCTTTGTATCAGTGGTTCTTGTTCCTCTTCGAAAGTCAATTATTTATTATTGCTTTGAAATTTTCTTTGTTTAGTAGTAGTTTCATTTTATCTCTTTTAATTATCAAATCTCTCTCCCTCTCTTTTGTTGTTTGAGTTTTTGGTTTCTTCCTTGGCATGATGATGATTTCTATATTTCAAATTATTTCAACATCTAAATTACTTACAATTTTTAAATTACAAATCATTCAAATATATATACAAATTACAATTATTTCAATGAATACACAATATATATTAAACAACTTATCAAAATTTTAACCATTTCCAAATAAAAATTCATTCAAACATATAAATTTCAATGAATTCACTATATATTAAATAACATGTCAAATTATAATCAAATTTGTCTCTATATAATAACAATGAATACTTAAAAAGGATTGCACTAACCTTTTATATAGAAAGAATATTCAAAAAGCCTTCAAATAGTGTATCCAGTGATTGAATTTGGTGTTTTCTAGCTTCAAATAGAATAAAAGAATGTTCAAAAAGCACTCAAATAGTGTTTGCTAACTTCCAACAACATGAAAACTATGTTTTATGTTGGAACAATAGAATACACAATAGAAAAAAAGTAGAATATAGATCAGTAGGGACCCAAAATTTTGTTATGACCATTTTTTGGTGTTTTCATATAGTGTGTAGGCACTATAGTGCATACACACTATAGCATGCACACACTATAAAGCATGTACACACTGTAGTGTGTACAGAGTATGTGAAAAATAATCTCTCCCTATTCCACCATCCCCCATCCCCTACTCTCTCTCCCTACTCTCACTCTCACTCTCTCTCTCCTCTCCCATCCCATACTCTCTCTCTATCTATCTCCCTCTCCTACTCCCTCTCCCACTACCTACTCTCTCTCACACTCTCTCTCCCATCCCCTAGTCTCTCTCTCACTCTCCCTCTCCCACCACCTACTCTCTCTCTCTCCCATCCCCCACTCTCTCTCTCTCTCTCTCTCTCTCACACACACACACACACACACACACACACACACACACAAACACACACTCCCATCCCCCCACCTCTCTCTCCCTCTCCCACTCCCTCTCCCACCACCTACTCTCTCTCTCTCTCTCTCTCTCTCTCTCTCCACCCCACCCATCCCCTACTCTCTCTTACACACTCCCATTACCCCCCCCCCTCTCTCTCACTCTCTCTCTCTCACTCTCCCTCTCCCACCACCTACTCTTACTCTCTCTCTCTCTCTCTCTCTCTCTCTCTCTCTCTCTCTCTCTCGGGCTACTCTCTCTATGTATCTCCCTCTCTCACTCCCTCTCCCACCACCTACTCTATCTCTCACTCTCTCTCCCATTTCCTACTCTCTTGCTAGAATCACAAATGGGAAACATATAATTTTGAGGGGGGGGGGGGGGGGGGGTAAATCAAAAGTATTAATCTTTAACGAATATTTTTTTAAATTTAAAACAATGCATGCATCAACATATTAAAATAACATGTAAAGTAAATGCATCCACATAAACACTTGACACTAGATATGATTATCCATAAGCCCTCCAAATGAGAAGGTAAAACTAGGGTGGGGATGACACCCATAATTCTTCACTACTACAACAATAAAGTGATGCCTATTAGGGTTATATAGTTTGACCAGTTTCATGATCTACCTTGTGAAAGGCCTACCCTGCTAAAGGCTTACAAAGGATTGTTGGATCCTACCCTATTAAAGAATTTTGAACACCCTATTAGAAGTGTTCCTGGTTAAAGGACTTTTAGAATAGTCACTTGAAATGTTACCCTGTTAAAGGATTTTATAATGACTATTAAGTCAACCTTAGTCCAAAGGATTTCACCCTACTGATACAGTTGTTAGAAAGTAATAGTAGAATGTTTGATTCGATAACCTACAGCTTTGCCTTGCTGATTTCAAATCAAAATTCTGTCCATCTTGAGTCTCTTGATCTATTACAACAATGTTTTATTACTTCTCCTCTATTTTGCAAACTGATTCTACAATTCTTTCACTTTGCTAAGTCACCTTGAATGATTTATGATCAATTCACCCCTTCTCTTCCTTCTATTCTTCCCTCACATCACTTCCTCATACACACACATGCTAAATTATGAGGCTTCTTCTTCCTTATAAATAATTTGGTGGCTTAGGGTTAGGTATGACTCTATGATTGAGATTCATTCATTTTTTCGCTTAATCCCTTCCAACTTTTTGATTGGTTGCATGTTGATTGCATAGGGAATCCAAATAGATTCGATCTTATCCTCAAAGCTTTGAGATCTATCCATAAGTGGGCATAAAATAGTTTACATAGTTTTTTGTACCATCATAGACAACGAGGTCCATTTTGTGTTATTCAACACTTGATAATACTGATGCTTGACACTCATTGTAATTCTATCTAGCTCAACACCTAAACTTGCTCAAGATCAACTATATACTTGATGCTTGAATCACTTAGCACATGAGTGACTCGACACTCATTGTAACTTGACATCTATACATATTATACTTGGCATGTATTACTAGCTCAACATGAACTTAGTAAGTATCTTAAGTGTGTTGACACTCGATTGTCAAAACCAAACTAAGATCAATAATATCCCCCTTTGACTTGAGTGTCAAAAAAACTTAACTATATATAATAAATCTAATCTTCTTGAGTCTAATATACACACAGTTCAACATATATACAAAACTTCAAAAATTCAGAATTTTGTAACCCCCTTGAGTTAATGTGCCTATTATGTATCAAAAAAATCTCTTCTCTTCTCTTAGTATATTTTCTTCATGCTAATACTCTTTGTCTTCAAAAATATTGACACTCTATTTCTACTCTTTTTCTATTTCCCCCCCCTTTGTTTGATCTCTTCTTTATTAGGTTATCTCCCTCTTTCTCTTTGTCTCCCATTTACACATTTGTCTCACCCATTTTTCTTTATTATCTCCCCCTTTTTTGACACTGATCTCAAAGGGTCTATATACTGATTGTGCATTTATCCAAAAAGTTCTTGTAGACTTCCATTATAATCTACATAGTAGCATCCCAGTTGTTTAATGCAACATATAAGGACTTTGTTTTGATAGTTTTCTCTACTACAAGGTGAACTAGTCCATCCAAAGTTGAATGATTAGGATCTTTCTTTAACACTATTTCTACATAAGCTAGTTCTTTTTGGAGTATTCCCATATGAGGGGTATGAGGCTTGTCTATTAATCAACTTTTCTCTTTTGTTAGCCTCTTCTAGTGTTAACACAACTAGTTGATTTTCTGTTTTAAGCACTAAATAAAAATGCTTTCTCACTCTAAGCTAGGTTCTTAGGTAATTGCATACTTGAGAGTTCCAAATTGTTCTCCAAACTCAGAATCCTATGGCTCATTTCTTGTATGAAGAGTGTGAGATCACACAATTTTGTGTACAATGAGAATACGTTCTCAAGTACCTTCTTCACTATCTCAATTTTGGTAGCTAATTCAATTTGTGATAGTGCTATTTTACTAGATATTTTCTCATTAAATTTCCCTTGAAATTTCTTCTCAGGCCATTCCATAAGTTTAGTAATAGTATCATGGTCTTCATTAGTCACCTGTTCTGCAATTTCAAATAATTGTTCTAATATGGGCTTGGATTCTTCATTGTTTGCAAGCTAAAGGCATCCAAAAAGATGTCCTTAATCTCTTGTAATGCTTGCCTTTGTTTATACTCCTTTCTAAGTATTTCTTGAGTTTTGTTTCTCTCCAAGGCTTCTTACATTATACTTATATATTCTAATGTCATGGTTACATAGTCATATTTAGGTATCACTATGTCTTCATCTAAAATTGCATCACCATAGAGAAATACCTTGGAAACCTTGGATGAACTAGAGCCTCGTGCTGAAATTTGTAGTGGCATTGCATTATTGCTTGGCCTTTGAAAGACTTTTTTTAGAGAGCCAAAGGTTGGTAGATTTACAAGTGTTTGTGTATTAGGTACAAATACCTTTGTCTATCCTATTTGTGCTTCTGAATTTTTCTCCTCTTGAGTAGTTTGTGTTTGTTGTTCAACCATGACAACTTATGCAGTAGTATCAACTTTTGTAGATGTATCATTTGATGTTTGCACTAGAGGTTGACCACTAGTAGCTGAAGGGATGACAAAAGGTGGGTCTTGTGTATTCACCTTGTCCCTTATAATATCAGCTACTACTTTTTGATGTTTTTCCACACTAACTAACACAAGGTTCTCATATAATCTAGCTTGAAGTGTGGTTTGGTCAAGGATCTTCTTTAGATTCTCTATAGTTAATGGATTGATGTTCTGAGGTGAACTATCAAGAACATACTTTACTTTTATAGTTTTTGCAGGTGTGTTTGTGTCATGTGGAGGGCTCATAGCTAGCATTTGTGTGTCTTGCACACTCTATTCTATTTTTTACTCTTCAGCTATTGCCATTTCATTTGACTTCTTTGGTGTCTCCTCCACAATGGTATTTTCCTTTTCTTTTTCTATCTCTTCTTCCTTGTCCTCATCTTTCTTATTATTTCTACCCTCAAAGGGATCTTTTTCTCCTATTTGATTGTAGTCAAGCCATATATCAATTTCCACATGTGTGTGGAATTCTTGAAAACATCCTCAAAATTTGTTGTGTAGAATTTTGAACACCCTGTATTTTTTGATATATGATTAAAAGGATCATTTGAGTTAGAAAATTGTTGTAAGAATTTTTTTCAATCATTTTTTTGTCACTAATGTCAAACCTACTATATATTGGTAAGAAAATTTCTTATATGTTTCAAGCACTATCACTTAGTTGATTGATGAAGAGGATTTGAACAACAAGATGTAACAAAAGTACCTAGGAAAGGTTGAGTTATGATTATGTATTGAAGTGCAGGAATCAATTAAGACAGTGATAACATAATGTATAGATGATCTACTTGGGGTTACAAAATGTTTTGCTAGACTTAGAAAGTTTAGATGAAAAAGGTTAAACAAAGTTCATTTGCTAAGCTTGACCAAGTTGATAGAAGGTGTTGATTAAAGTTAGTGCCAGCCAAGTGAAAAGTCAGTTGGAGCTGAGTAAAAGCAATTTCTAGTGGATGTCGAGCAAACTAATAGGTGTTGAGAAGGTTAGTAGATGCCAAGTAATTTTTAGTATGTGCCAAGCACCAGAAAAATCTAGTTTATGCCAAGTGATTTTACAATAGATGCCAAGTAACACAATATGTGTCGAGCATTAGTAAATTGATAATGTCGAGTTGATGCATTATGAATAAGATCAAAGATTAACCAAATGAAAGCTGACAAATTTTTTTTCTTGGAACTTGCGAATCAAGGGGAAGATAAAATTGATGAGTTGGAGGCATAGAATCTTGTGTAAACCATTTTGGAGGTGAATTCAAATGGATTATAGGAGAAGTTTCTAGAGAAGACAAGATATGGGGTAGATAGATTGTATCCTACCTAATCCATCAAAAACCCTAATTTTTGAGATATATAATGAATAGGAAAAAGAGTTCTAATTCCCTATATTTAGGGATGCCTGGTCATGAGGCAAAGGTAGAGAGGTTAGAGAGTTTTTGGATGCAAAAATCTAACAAAGTGAAGGAAGATGGTTTTACTTCATCAAGTTACCCAAGAGAAGTCTACAATGGTGAACTAAGAAAGAAGGCTTAATGAGAATGAATGCTTGAAGGGTGAACAAGCTGTCAGAACTACAAATATTTGAAGCCAAGTAGAGGTGAAGATTGAATAGTGATCTATAATCTACAAGTAAGGTTGTAAGTTGTATCAGATCAAACTCTACTCTTAACAATTGTATCAGATTAGGGTAAAATCCTTTGGAGAAAGGCTGACTTAATAGTCATTGAAAAATCCTTTAATAGGGTGGCATTCCAAGTGAATGACCTAAAGTCCTCTAACAGGGCTTACTTTTAATAGGCTGATTGAAATCCCTTAACTAAGTCACATTTAATAGTGTGTGTTGTAACCTTTAACAGGGCATCATTTCAGAAGAGTGAAAAAGGAATAGCATGTTACTAGTAGTTTTTCCCAAATTGAGTTTCCATGTTAAATCATTGTGTCATGTGTACATATGGGTGTGTTGTGTTTTATGCTTTACATTTCTACATGTTAGTCTAACAGTGACATATCAATTTTTATTAACACATAATGAATGCATGCATGATTAAGAAAGTTTAATGGGTTCACTAAACTATAAAAGTTTTATTTGGGCATTTGGACCTTGAATAATTGATTCACCCCCACCATCTCAGTTATTCTAAAGAATTCCAATAGTACTTTGGTGCAAATTTGCTACCATATTTCTTATTGTCGTTGGTAATTTTTCCCCTTGATAATTCTAGCATCACTTATGCTAATGTTGAATCCCTTATTTCTTTCTCCATGTTCAAGCAGTAATGCCACATATTCTAAACAATTTTATACAATTCCTTTGGCATTTTATTATCCAATTCAAGAGGAGTGTTCTTGAATTTTTCCATCATGTCATACACTGACTCTTCTATCATATTTTGGTCTTCTCTACCAAGTCTTTCAAAATTAATACCTTTTAATCCTGTTAAGTCTACATTGTCTCTAATATTATCACAAATATTTTCAAGATTAGATTTAGGTGTATGACTTACCACTCTAAATTGACTTTTTTCCTAAGAATCTGTCTTCTCATCATCTATCTTTGGTTGTGCTATGTATTTTCTTCTTGGTTTCTTATACATTGGACCTTCTTGTTTAGTAGCCTTAATTTTCTCTTTTTTTTGCTCCTTGGATTTTTTAGTAGTTTCCTTTGTACTGGCTCTTTTTTCTAGAGCTATGGGCTTTTTTGCACTTGGTTTGGCAACCATTTTTGCTTTTGATTTGGCTGCAGGCTATGCCTTAGCTTTTCTCTTCTTTGGTTCAGGCTTTGTTGGTGCTTCCTTGGCTTCTTCCTTCTCTGCACCTTCTTCTTCCTGATCTTCACCCATGCCTTAGGTTAAAGAAAGAGGTTCTTGACCTTGGACCTCTTCTTCCTCTTCATCATCTTCATCATCTTCTTCATCATTATCTACTACACCTTCTCCAAACTTATGTTTGAGTTTCCTCACCAGTTTTTCCTTCTTTTTCAAAGTTGAAGCTGTCTTCAATTCCATCTCAGCCTTTGACTTTACAACATCATAATTACCAAATTTTTTGGCACTTTTATCAATTTCTTTGGCAAGAAGTGTAGTGATAGTAGCTAAGGCTTCATCTACATTAATTTTATATCCTAGAAGCCTTAGCCATCTAACTCTAGGTATAGTAGCCTGGATGAAAGTATAGTCAATGTCTAAAAGGAAACAAATATCATTATAGTGTTGCTCAAATAAGGAAACATGAATCTTTAACATCTATTTCATAGACTTGTTAAAGTCTTCAAAATAACTTGTCATTACTGATTCAAAATTTTCTCCCATTTGTTCAATATACTCATTAATTTGAACTGCAACTGACCTATTGGTCTTCCACCCTATTTTGTCAAAAGATGGGAACTCAATTTGTACATAGAAAAATATACATACTAGTATTGAACCAAATTTACACTAAGCACTTTTTGACTTTCTTATTGCTCCTAGGTTCTCCATTATCTTCTATACTTGGAGTTCTACAAGATCATAGGTATGATCTTTCTTGGCAATCTTATAGCCTATGTCAACTGTTATATAGGGAACACTATTTAGGTTTCTTGAATGATAGAATTTATGTGAAATGACGCTAATGGAAAACTCAAGAAGTGGATCTGTAATAATGTCAATAGTCATTCCACGCTTGTTCCAATTAGCCCTTGTGTTTTTCTCAATTACCTCTTTGGATTTTCTCCTCAATATCTTGGGCAGATCTAGTGTTGGGTATCCAGTAACCCTATGTACAATTCTTTTCAAACATTTAATAGGTTCATCCTCTAACCATATACATCCATCATGTATTCTACTTAGAACTATTTTGATCTACTCGATTTTGAAAACTATTGGGAAATCTAGGGCACAAGTTAAGCCCTTCTTCTCTACAATCTTGAATTCTTCCTTCAACGCCCCATTTTCCCAAAATTTGTCATATGCTTGTCTAATTTCCATATCTTCAATGCCTCCTACCTTGCAATTATAGCACTTTCTTACATCTTGTACCATTACAATCTTAGGCAGAATCATAGTTAATGCTCTTGTTGGGTCATTTTTGTAGGAAACTTCTGGTATAGCCTTGAAATATGGTTGTTTAACCTCGTTGTTAACCAACTGGACCTCCAAATTCTCCTTCTCCTTTACAATCTTTGAACTTGAGGCCATTTTGACAATCTAAATTTTAACAAATATGAAATTGCGTAGCTCGACAGATGAAGAATACCTTAAAAAAAATGATGAACTGGTGCTTGATCTTCACTATGATCCATACAAATGCTTTGATCTTGCTTGTGAATAACTTGTTTACTCTTCTTGTTCTTTCTTTGAATTTGTAATGACAAAAAGTATGTGAAATTTGACTTTATACCATTTCAAAATATAGCATTTATTGCATGGTGCACGTACAGTTGTAAACTCAACTTCAATATGATTTCTATTTCACTCAGCATTCATTGATTTTACTATGACTTGGCAGCTATTGGAATTACCTTTATTTGGTACCCATAAAAATTTTTGTCACTCGGTAGCTACTATTGACTCAACTCCAACTGACTTTGGTTGATAGCTTGACTTACTAGTATTTTACTCGACATCTAAAGAGGACTTTTTTCACTCAATAGTAATGTGAAAACTTGAAGATTTGACCTTGGATTTTCCCTATTATCTTGCAACTTTCTTCATGCTAATATATCCTTCTTAGTACTAACCTCTTTTAGAACTAATGTATGATAAACCATTTTAAATATCAGTCCTACATGCCTCCTTTTGGCTTAATTTGATGAGGTGTAACCACTTGACCTATTAGGTGAAGTGATCCCTTCATTTGATGTTCTGCATCTATCTTTCTTCTTCCACATTTCTTTCATCTCTCCTCTGGTGTGTTCAACATCTACCTTGCATTTCCTTTGTTGAACTCTAAATTAGGTGCCTTTAACCTTGTTGGGAAATGCTTGCCAATATGACTAGTCTTCAAATAGCTAAAGCATGTAGTTTGACTCAACCATTTGTTGTAGTTATCACTAAAGTGTGTTCTTATGCAATTCTCAAGGATGTGTTCATACTCTTGACAATAATGATAGCTATATATTGTATTGTAATCCCAATTATAGGAGTTTTTATAGCTTCTTACCTTTGTTGGCTTGCCTGATGACCATGTGGACTTGGATCTGCATTCAAAGACTTTGTGTCCAAACTTTTGATAATTGTAGTAGTGTCCTTCAAATTTTGGTGCACGCATGGTTCTAGTTCTACATTCATGTGCCTAATGACCTTATTTGTTGCACTTGTGATAATGAGTCATGTTCTTTGGCTTAGCATTCTGACTAGCATTCTTACTCCTATAAACATTAGCTATATGTCCATTCTTACCACAATGATGACAAGTAGGTTTAGAGTTATTATCTTTATTGTTCCTTTCCTTAGTAGCTTTGGATGATTCTCCTTCTTATCTCTTTTTAGGTCATTTTGTAGTTGTTCATTCTACAACTTCAATGTAGTTATACCAATGTCTTTGACATTCAACTCATGATAAGCATTCATCATTTGGCTTAAGGTGTCCAATCACATGTTTTGAGATCTTGGATAGCTTTGCTAACTTTTCTTCCAATCTGTTTGCCAAAATTCTTTTGTCTTCTTCAATCATGGCCTTGCCTTCTATAGCTTTCTTCTTTTGTTTAGTCACCTCACACAATAGTATAGCTTGTGATTCTTGTTCCAACTTGAGATTTATGATCTCTTCAGTATGTGCTCTATTCTTTTCCATCAGATCTACAATTGATGCATCAAATTCACTAGAGTTACCATTTGCAAATAACTTTGTGGTGTCAATCTCTTTGTATTTTGTGTCATTCTTTTGCTATAGAAATCTCTTTCCTTCTCTTCAGGGAACTCTTCAAAGCATCTTTGGCTTCATTCAATTGTTGTAGTATGAGATGTATCTCAATCTCCTAGTTTTCAATGGTCTTTCCAAACTTGTGAACTTCCATTTCAAGATCTTTTCTCCAAGCTGTAAAGCTTCTCCTCCCAAGAACTCAGCTCTGATACTAATTGTTGGAATTACAAATGGGAAACATATACTTCTAAAGGGGGGAGGGGGGGGGGGGGGGGGGGGGGGGGGGTGAATTAGAAGTATTAATCCTTAACCAATAAAACTTTTACTTTAAAATAATGCATGAATTAACATATTAAAATAAGATGTAAACTAAATGCATCCACATAAACACCTACCACAAGATATGATTACCTAGAAACCCTCCAAATGAGAAGGTAAAATAGGGGTGGGGATGACACCCACAATTATTCACTACTGCAACAATAAAGTGTCACCTATTAGGGTTACATAGTTTAACCATTTTCATGATCAGCCCTATAAAAGGATTGCCCTACTAAAGGCTTACACAGGATTTTTGGACCCTTTCCTATTAAAGGATTTTGAACACCCTGTTAGAAGTGTGCCTAGTTAAAAGGACTTTCAAAACTTTCACTTGAGATGTCACCCTGTTGAAGGATTTTATAGTGACTGTTAAGTCAACCTTAGTCCAAAGGATTTCACCCTACTGATATAGTTGTTAGAAAGTAACAATAGAATGTTTGATCTGATAATTTACAACTTCACCTTGTTGATTTCAAATCATAGTTCTATCCATCTTGATCCTCTTGATCTGTTATAACAATGTTGTATCGCTTCTCCTCTGTTCTACAAACTGATTCAACAATTGTTTCACTCTGCTAAGTCACCTTGAATTCTTTCTAATTAATTCAACCCTTCTCTTCCTTCTATTCTTCACTCACATTACTTCTTCATACACACACATACTGAATTCTTCACTCACATTACTTCTTCATACACACACATACTCAACAATTCTTTCACTTTGCTAAGTCACCTTGAATTCTTTCTAATTAATTCACCCCTTCTCTTCCTTCTATTCTTCACTCACATTAGTTCTTCATACACACACATACTGAATTATGAGGCTTTGTCTTCCTTATAAATATATTGGTGGCTTAGGGTTAGATATGAATCTACGATTGAGATTCATTCATTTTCCACTTAATCCCTTCTAGCTTTCTGATTGGTTCCATGTTGATTGCATAGGGAATCCAAATAGATTAGATCTTATCTTCAAAGCTTTGAGATCTATCCATAAGTCGGCATAAAAATGGTTTACATAGTTGTTTGTACCATTACAGACAACTAGGTCCATTCTGTGTTATTTGACACTTGATAATACTGATGCTCAATGCTCATTGCAATTCTATCTGGCTTGGTACCTAAACTTTCTTGACATCAACTATATACTTAGCACTTGAATCACTTGAAATATGAGTGACTTGACACTCATTGCAACTTGACATCTATACATATTATACTCAGCATGTATTACTAGCTTCA
Source organism: Cupressus sempervirens (assembly GCA_028749045.1). Lineage (NCBI taxonomy): Eukaryota > Viridiplantae > Streptophyta > Pinopsida > Cupressales > Cupressaceae > Cupressus > Cupressus sempervirens. Next base: position 765,401,269 of record CM053789.1, on the reverse strand, counting down.
CATGAACTAAGTAAATATCTTAAGTGTGTAGACACTCAATTGTCAAAACCAAACTAAGATCAACATCTCTCTGCCACTCCCTCTCCCACCACCAACTCTCTCTTTCACTCTCTCCCATCCCCTACTCTCTCTCACGATCTCCCTCTCCCCCTACCTACTCTCTCTCTCTCTCTCACTCTCTCTCCCATCCCCTACTCCCCCTCTCATTGTTCCACCTCCCTACTCTCTCTCTCTCTCTTTCACCTACTCTCTCTCTCTCTCTTGGTCTACTCTCCCTCTCTCTCTCTCCTCTCCCATCCCCTAATCTCTCTCTCTCTCACATAGAAACACACTCCCATCCCCACTCTCTCTCACTCTCCCTCTACCACTCCCTCTCTTACCACTACTCTCTCTCTTACTCTCTCCCATCCCACTCTCTCTTGCTCTCCCTCTCCTACCACCTTCTCTCTCTCTCACTCTCTTCCATCCCCTACTCTCTCTCTCACTCTCCCTCTCCCACTGCCTACTCTCTTTCACTCTCTCTCCCATCCCCTACTCTCTCTCTCTCTCTCACATTCTCCCACCCCCTACTCTCTCTCAATCTCTCTCTCCCATCCCCTACTCTGTCTCATGCTACTCTCTCTCACTCTCTCACTCTCTCTCTCTCTCTCACACACACTCCCATCTCCCCTCTCTCTTTTTCTCCCTCTCCCATCACCTACTCTCTCTCACTCTCTCTCCCATCCCCTACTCTCTCTCTCTCTCTCTCTCCCCCACTCCCTCTCCCATTGCCTACACTCTCTCACTCTCTCTCCCATCCCCTACTCTCTCTCTCTTGCTCTCCCTCTCCCACTCCCTACTCTCTCTCTCACTCTCTCTCCCATCCCCTACTCTCTTCTAACTCTCCCTTTCTCACCACCTACTCACTCTCTCACTCTCTCTCCCATCCCCTTCTCTCTCTCTCTCTCTCATTCTCCCACCCCCTACTCTATCTCTCTTTCTCTCAATCTCTCTCCCATCCCCTACTCTCTCTTGGGCTACTCTCTCTCTCTCTCTCTCTCTCTCTCTCTCTCTCTCTCACTCTCTCTCTCTCACTCTCTCTCTCTCTCTCTCTCTCCCATCCCCTACTCTCTCTTTCACAGACACACACTCTCATTCCCCCTCTCTCTTGCTCTCCCTCTCCCACCACCTACTCTCTCTCACTCTCTCTTTCCCATCCCCTACTCTCTCTCTTACCCACACTCCCATCTACCCTCTCTCTCTCTATCTCTCTCTCTCTCTCTCTCTCTCTCTCTCTCTCTCTCTCTCCCTCTCCCTCTCCCTCTCCCACCACTACTCTCTCTCTCTATATCCCTCTCCCACTCCCTCTCTCATTGCCTACTCTCTCTCACTCTCTCTCCCATCCCCTACTCTCTCTCTCACTCTCCCTCTCCCACTCCCTCTCCAACTACCTACTCTCTCTCACTCACTCTCTCTCCCATCTCCTACTCTCTCTCTTACACCTACTCCCATTCCCCTCTCTTTCTCTCACTCTCCCTCTCCCACTCCCTCTCCCATTGCTACTCTCTTTCTCTATCCCCCTCTCCCACTTCCTCTCCCACTTCCTACTCTCTCCCATACCCTACTCTCTCTCTCGCTCTCCCTATCCCACTCCCTCTCCTACTACCCACTCTCTCTCTATCTCACTCTCTCTATCCCATCCCCTACTCTCTCTCTCTCTCACTCTCCCTCTCCCTCTCCCTCTCTCACTGCTTACTCTCTCTCACCCACTTTCCCTCTCCCACTCCCTCTCCCACTACCTACTCTCTCTCTCTTTCTCTCTCTCTCTCTTTCTCTCTCCTATCCCCTACTCTCTCTCTCTCTCACACACACACACTCTCTCTCTCACAATCACTCTCTCCCTCTCTACTCTCTCTCTGTATCCCATCTCCTACTCTTAGTCTCTCTCTGTCCCATCTCGCACTCTCTCTCTGCCACCCCCTACTCTCCCTCACACTCTCACACTCTCTCCCATCCTCTACTCTCTTACACATACTCCCATTCCCCCCCTCTCTCTCCCTCTCCCACTCCTTGTCACACTGCCTACTCTCTCTCTCTCCCATCCCCTACTCTCTCTTTCACACACACGCACACACTCCCATCCCCCTGCTCTCTCTCTCTCTCTCTCTCTCACACACACACACACACAGACTCCCATCTCCCCTTTCCTCTCTCTCTCTCTCTCTTGCTCTCACTCTCCCAGTCCCTCTCTCACCACCTAGTCTCTCACACTCTCTCTACCATCCCCTACTCTCTCTCATTTTCTCGCCCCCTACTCTCTCCCTCCCACCCCCTACCCTCTCTCTTACCCTCTCTTCCATCCCCTCTCTCTCTTTCTCTCCCTCTCCCACTCCCTCTCCCACTACCTTCTCTCTCTCTATCTCTCTCTCTCCTATCTCCTCTCTCTCTTGCTCTCCCTCTCCCATTGCCTTCTCTCTCTCTCTCTCCCATCCCCTACTCTCTTTTCCACCCCCTACTATCTCTCTCCCATCCCCTACTTTCTCTCTGCCACCCCCTACTCTCTCTCTCTCTCTCTCTCTCTCTCTCTCTCTCTCTCTCTCTCTCTCCCATCCCCCACTCTCTCTCTCTCCCCCCCATCCCCTACTCTCTCTCTCTCTCTCTCTCTCTACCATCTCTCTTTCTCTCCCATCCCCCACTCTCTCTCTCCCCCCAATCCCCTACTCTCTCTCTCTCTCTCTCTCTCTCTCTCTCTCTCTCTCTCTCTCTCTCTCTCTCTCTCCCCCCCCCATCCCCTACTCTCTCATACAAACACACAGAATCCCATCCCTATCTCTATCTCTCTACCCTCTCTCTTTCTCTCCCATCCCATACTCTCTCTCCCCTCTCTCTCTCTCTCATCCTCTACTCTCACTTTATTTCTCTCTGTCTCTCTGTCCCTATCCCACCTTCTCGGATCTCTCTCTCTCTCTCTCTCTCTCTCTCTCTCTCTCTCTCTCTCTCTCTCTCTCTCCCTCCCTCCCTCCCTCCCTCCCTCCCTCTCACCCTGTCCCACCTCCTACTCTCTTCCCATCTTCTAATCTCTCTCATTCTCTACCCTCTTTGTCTCTCTCCTTCCCTCTCTATTAAAATTTAGGCCTTAATAGTGCGTGTACATGCTATTAAGATCCAAATTAAAAAAAGCTTTAAATAGCACATGTGCACTATTTAAAGCTTTACATTCTACCAAGCCTAGGGCTTGGTCTTTCCTTGGGAATCAAACCCAAAGGTTTAGAGTCTCTAAACTGGTCTAAGACATGTTTTATTGTAAACGTAGAAAGAATGATTGATTTTTCTTATGTGCTCTCCTTCAAGTTTCCTTGTGGTTGAGCATCGATAATATCAGGTTACTTGACATTGTAGGTCTCTATGTTATCTATATAACCATATAATTTATTCTTTATTTGAACAATTTAAAGCCTTTCAACTATAATTTCTTTTGAATGCATGTCCATTTTTTTCAAAAACCAACATGTACTAATTGGGCTGTAGATTATAGCTTATTCATCAAATTTCATGACAACTTAGTTTTTTAGAAACTAGACTCCATTCTACACACTTTGAAAAATAGAAGTTTTGATTTTAGATTAGTTTTCAATCAATTCTAGGGGAAGCACATAGATATTTTATGTTTTTGGGATGTGTCCAATTAAAAAATTCATAAAAAAATACACATTATAAAATTACTCGAAAAATCTAGGATAAACTACACAATGTTACGTAACTTTGGACCAGAATGATTAAAGAATTTCAATTTAAAAATAAATAAATTTAGGGGGGCCACATTTTGTATTGTGTTATGTTTTTTTTTAATAAATAGTACCACTTTGTGTGGCCCCCTTTTTTGAGGACCTAAAACTAAACAATTTTGAAAAAAAATTAGTAGTTTAGAAACTAGATTCAAAGGACTACTACTTTTGTTTTTGTCATATCTTAAAATTTTGAGCGTAACTATCTTCAAATTCTTGTTGAAGTTCAGAAATTGCTGATTTCAAAAAAAAAAAGCTGTTCACTTATAGCCCCTTTTAGCACCACAACTTGGTGCACTTACCCCATATGATTAGATGATGTTATCTACTTAGTTGGAGGTTCTATTGCTTATTGGTTTAGCATGTTAGGTTTCCTATTTTATGATGTTATTATGCTTTAGTAGTGACATCCTTATAAGATAGCTCTGACTATATAGTTGGTAGTTTGGGATGTTATGTGCAGGGGATGGCTAGGACCTTCAAGGTCTCATGATTTTATTATGGTTGGGAGGAACTACACATGAGTTTTGCTATTCTTGTACATTGTGATGTTACTTTTAGTATGATATTTCACTACTATGTTTCAGATGGTTGTTGTAGTTTCCATCTTGTAGTTTAGTGTTTGAGTGTCTATGCCTTGATTTGTGGATCTAGTTCTCCTTGGTGTGGAGGAAATTCATTTCTTAGCTTTTTACCTTAATATTTTCTAGCTTATTATTTTGAATCCTTGTGCAAAATTGCACATTCTTGTGTGAGTGTGAAAAAGTTCATGTGGTGTGATGAGTTTTCTCATGTAGTTCTTAGCACTTCCTCATGCAAAAATCCACATGAATTATGAGTGTTTTGGCTACTGGGCCAAGTGCTTCCTTATTCCATTTGGTGCATTTCGTCATGTAAATAGTAGTTTCTCACATGACATGTTGTACTTCCTCATGCAATTTTTTTTCATTTGTTGTCCTCATGTAAAAAATAGGGGGCATTTCAATTGGTTTTTGGGGAATACAATTTGGTGTTTTAAGTGCCCTTTGGGTTTGCTTAATTTACCATGCTTTGATAGATCTAATATTTTTTGTTCTATTGTCCTCTTTGGTCTTTATTTCTCTATTTTTGCATGCCATTTTTGTAGTGACATTTGGATATTTGTTGGTATTTGGGATTGTGGTTAAGTCTTTTGTTGCAATCTTTGTGATCCTCATATGTTGAGTGTCATGTACATCCATACTTGTTTTATATGTTTTTAATGTTTGGTTGTATTGAATTCTTGTTCCAAGTATCTTTGGGTGGAGCATCACACAATTATACATAAAAATGTTGGTTTTACATTAAGGATATGTATCCTTGATTATAACCCTTTTCATTATTTAAAGAGAACAAATTTCCACAATCCATTATATTGTACTAGTATGTTTCTGGATTCGATTGTGTTAAGATTTTTACTATCAACGTTTCGAATCACACTACGTGATCCATCATCAGGATGAAGAGCAAGAGAAGCACAAAAGTATATTGCAGATAATGGATGACTCAAGAAAGATATAAAGGGAATAGGCCAAGAAAGATAGCACACACTCCGAGGTTGAAGAAAGAAAATAAATAAAATATAAATATAAATAAAAGAAACATTAAAAAAGGGGGGGCGGGGGGGGAAGGACTGATAAATACTTACTATTTTCTATTTCATTATTTTCTATTTTCATTATTTTCTATTTCATTTACATGTAAGATAAATACTTACCTTGGAGACTAAAAAATGTGTCATCCTATATAGAGATCTATGTTTTATTTTTTGCATGGTATTTATGGACATTTATTCCTTACATGACCTCATAGTAGTTGTGAGATCTTTTCTTTGGAATGGACATTGATTGTGGATATTGTCTTGGCTTTAATAGTTCTTAATCACTATTATTCTTTTCCTTAAGATGACAAAATAATACTTATTTTTCCATCTTTAGTGGAGGGGACATAAATAGTGCCTCCCTTGCACATTCTTATGTGGAATACAATAATTCTCCATTGTATAAGAGATCGATATCCATACATAGGGTGCACATATACAAACAATCCCCATGATGTAAGAGATTTGTATCCATCCATTAGGGGTACATTAAAAAAAAATCTTAATGGTTTAAGAGGGGTGTGTGCACCAAGGTGGTAGATATAAAAGTGGACACCTCCTAAAAAATCATAAACTTTCAATAATCTGATTGAGTTATGAAAGATTTCATAAACGATCTAGGCTTGATAATTAAGCCTCGCCCAAAAAAATATAAAGTAAAACAAAATTACATTTTGAAGTTCTCCAAAACTCAATTGACGTTCAAGAACTAAATTTTTTTTTGAAACTCTATTAGGTTTTAAATAACAATAATGTTCTCATATATTTTTTGATTGGTCATAGAGATAATTTTTAAAATTTCTCTCCCTTTCTCTTTTATCTTTTTATTTGATTTGATGAGGACTTAAGTTACTTAGGGTCATGATGTTTCCTTGTCTCCTTGACCTTGATGATATCATACTATGCAATTGACCTACTTTACCATAAGCATGAGATTGTCTCATACTCTTGCTAAAATGAGAGCTAAATCTTTCATTCTAAAATGTTAGTAACTATTTAATTGGAGGATGTAGGACCTATTAGACCTAATTTTAATGATTTTAAGATCCAAGTGTATTTATTCTTTATTTGTTGAATCTTTTTTTTCTCTCCTACATACTTTCACACTTTACAAGCTCCCAATTTTCTATGTAATTAAACTTGCATGGACCAGGCTAGTCAATGTCAGCCCTATCCTTGGAAACTAATCTTAAGCAAGCTCCAAGCCCAATGTGAGGGTTTTTCAGTATTGGGTCTTACTTATAGTTTGACTGCAATATTGAATCATGAGATTAGTATAATAGGGGATCAAATCCTCTCATTTTTATATCCATCTATTGGGGAATCTATCCAAAATTCATGAGCAATGCATTTTATTTAGTAATTATTGATGCTTTCAAGAGAAAGTGCAATCTAAATAATTAAGGATTTGGACTCAATGTTTTAAGGAAAGAATCCATCTCAAGCTCTCCAAGTCTTCCACTCTTCAATATTTATTAAAGAAAAGAAAATCATGTCTCAATGAGTAAAAGATTCTCTCTCCCATGATGACTAGACACTGAAGTTCACAAGAAAGAAAGAAGATCCACATCTATTCTTCTCTCTTCTTCTCCATTGAAGTGATGAAGCATATATTCATTCAAGATATAACATAAAGCAAGTGTAGATCCATGTATTTGTAAGGAATTATTTGATTCTATACAAGCATCTTAATGGGTTTATTGGACCCTAACATCCATCCATGAGGGTTTCTCATGAAAGGCGAATACTTAAATTTAACTTTTTTACATGAAAGATATATTTTATTTCAAGTCTAATTCATATCAAGGTCTTGATCAAATTAAGAACTTTACCATCAATAATTTCCCATTTTTATTGAATGTAGAAATATGTATCACATATTTGAATCCAAATTATTAGAGTTTTAGAACCAATGATGGGTTTTCTATAGAGCTCATTAGTTTTTATGTTATAAGACAAGGTTGATTTTCTTAGACAAGGAAAAATGTGGTCAACATTTTCTTGGGAATCTACATTTTTTTATAACCAAGAGTTACATGTCTTAGAGTTCTAAATCCAGATTTTAAAAATATTTTTTGTTATTTTTTCAACAATAATATCCAAATATGTAGTTCATTCCTCCTCTTCTAGCTTAAGGAGAGTTCTTTATGTCAATTTCCCTCTATCATTTACTTTTATGCATAAGATCTAATATCACATATTGTTAGTAATAATTTAATTTATCATAAGATAAGTGTCTTCTATAGAATTATATATCACAATTACATTCTATTCATATAGGAAATATATGAATCTCACTTTTCCTAATTCTTACATTAGCACCCCTTCATCATTTTTGGGTTTGCTAATTAGATTTTGTCTAAAGGAGTGTTTGTATTCCAATGTATAATTAGAAAAAAAATCCCTAAAATTTGTGAGTGATCTATTACCTTTCACTTTTATCACCATTTCTAATTATACAATGTGAAATATTTATTTAAAGTATATAAAGGGAATGTTCAAATAAATAAAATCAAATATCTTAACTTGTTTGGAATATAAATAATCTAATGCTTGGAAAGATTAAAAAATCTTCATTTAGGTATTAGTTTTTGTTTTTTTTTGCAAAACATGTAAATTTAATGAGGTTGAAGAGTCAGTTTAAGTTATTTTGTATTTAAAACATGAAACAAGAAGCCACAAGTGTTCAACCCTCATGCTCTAAAATTGAAGTCTTAAGGGATGCTATCATTGAAAGAAAGTTTGATTATTTAATATTTCCATTCAAAAAAATACATATTTTATGCTTCACACAAATATACTTCTTTGAAATCTTAGGGCTAGCAATTAATTCTTCTATGTTTCTATGCACTTAACCCAATGTTTTTTATAAAAGAAGTAGCAAGAGGGTGCTGATCCATGGTACAAGCAATCCAAAGGATAGTCACTAGATATAGTTAAAAGTATATTAACATCACCTAGTGACAATTATCAAGGAACCACATCTATAAAAAAAAAGTTTGAAAAGTGACTAAAACCATAACATTAACATTGACAGAGATTAAATTGGGATAATCCCCCCAAAATTGTAAACTTTAACCAAAAAAAAAGGGGGCCCAGTTGATCCCTTTAAAACAAGTCCAAAATACACCTTATCACAAGTTGACAAGAAACAAAAATAAGGAGACACTTTCATCACCAGAAGACCTAGTATTTACAAACTCAAGTAAAAAACTACCTATCCATTCTTCTCTTTTAGAAACAAAGATCCATAACCATCTAGACCCCCTGTTTAGGCCAATACTCTAAAAGATCTTCCAACCCACTACATTCTCGTATCCCACCTTAATAGTGAAAGGGTTCACCTCAATAGAAATAGGGGTAGGAAAGATAATAATCTTAGTAAACCTCCCCTTCAATAGGAGTCTCCTCTTCATGAACTTGATCTCCACCTTGTTAGGAGATTGCTTCACATTCATAGAAGCCATGCAAGAAGAAGCAACAACATAGATCCAAGCCTTCCACATGTATAAAAATACTTTTATCTTAATTAGAGGATATTGGAGAGCACTCCCAACAAAGAAAAAACCACCCAATAAAGGGGGAAACTAAGTTTGAGAAACATGAACAATGACACAAAAATCCAAGAAATAAAACAATACCTAAGCACAAAAAAATGTTGGGAAACTTAAGATAACTTAGTTTCTCATCAGGGATGCACAAACTAGCAAAAATATCCAATGAGATACCCAGAAAGAAACATCTCCAACCAAACATCTCAACCACAAAATGCACAAGGGCAATAATCAACTCTAGAAATAGAAGCTGACAAAGCATAGGATAAACAAGTAGAAAATGCCTCCACAACGAAAGGTTATCCCAGTGACATTATCGCAACACAATGTCCAACATAGAGAGAGGGGGAGGAACAACCTGAATGAAGAAATTTCTTATATAAAACCATTACAAATCCAAAGATCAACCAAGCTCCCAAAAAGAGAAGAGGAGAACGTAGGATCCTTTAGACTTGAATCAAAATAATACCAAGCAAATTGAGTTGGGCCAGGCAGATGAAGACCCATGGACACTGCACATGAAAAAGAAAAGAAAATCTCCACTATTATATTACCAAAAGAAATATCTATAGATCTAGGAAAGAAACTCTCCAACCATAGGCACATAAGACTAGAGCATGTTTCCATGAAAGCTAGATGGTAACTCATAATAGAGAAACTCCTCTAACATAGAGAGACATTTGGGAGAAAACCATTAACAATGTCATCACTTGATTCACCAATGGAGGATAGATGACCCTATCCACTATAAATCCCTCCTCTTCTATGTTCACCACAACCAAAATAACACCCACACAAATGGAAAAACCCACAAACCAACCTGTACCTCACCAATATAGGACAATGCAACCATAAGACCAATGTATCCAAATTAGAAAACTAAGAGAAAAAGACTCCAATAATACTTGATGAGAGAGGGATAAGGGCCCTAGAATCCCCACAAAGAGCTCAAGCAACTCAGTGTGAGAAACCATATCAATGTCCAAGTAGAACAAATCCAGATACAGGAAAGAGAGATCCCCCACACAAAAGAAAACTCCCCTACAAAATATTGCATCATCATCCTTATTGTCTTCATTATCCTCCTCCCCACCATTTTGGAACACCCCTACAATATCTCTCTAGTTGTAAGAAACCCTAGGCTTCAAACTTGTACTGCTGCTCTCCTACCCATTTCTCACAGTATATTTCTAAATTTTTAATACCATTTTATACCTAATATTATATTAGGAATTTATATCCTTTTATATATTTATTTGATATTTTATGGTGTTCTATTCCCTTCTTCAATCATTTCTATATAATTCTTTTGTATGAAATGTTCTTGAGAATAAAAAATTTATTTGGAATGGGATCTGAGTACTTTTTGAGGTATTTGAGAGATTTATTCTTGGTCTATATAGAACTATGAGTGCTTATGCAATTATTCTAAACGATTTTATAAAAACACATAAAAGGATAGAGTTATGCCCTATCTAGGAATTGTTAAGAATTTAAATTAGATCTACAGATTGTAAGAAATTTTTATAATAGTGCAAAACCCAAGTTGCAAAGATTGAAACCTAAATTTTGAGTTACATACATATTTTTGACCAAAATTATCTTCAAATTTAATTATTGTTGGGCTGAAATCCAAACCTTGAAGTCTAAAATATTAATATGTTGGGATAACTAATTTATAATTTTCTCATAGGATAAGAAAAGTTGTGTATTGTATTATCCATTAGTTATACTATTTTTCATTGATGATTAATTCATGTTGTTAGTATATCTTTAGGAATTCTATTCGCTAAAGCACCATGACACCAAGGAGAAGAAAAGTAAAGCACCTTATCAAGTGACAACTAGAATGATAAATGGAAACATAAATTAAGGCTTATCAATGAAGTTATCTTTTATCGATTGAAGAGGGAAAGTCAAGTTAATTTTTTAGGTTAAGTAATGAAAGATTTTTTGAGAAGTTTCAACACAAATATAGAGATTTATTTGTAATCATAAGATCTAGGTTTAGGGTTTGTGAAGTATCAGAGAGAAAAGAAGGAAAAAGAGAGACAGAGAGAGGAGAGTAGCAATTGGAATTGAAGAAATACTATTGTAGAATAGAAAGGAAATAAGAGAAACAATGAATGGTATGTTTTTATATTGAAGACCTTAATTGGATCTGATATAGCAAAGCATTGCAAATCACATATCACTTTATTTCTATTACTTTCTTATCATTGTAGTAGTCAAAATCCCTTAGAAGGGTGATCTTAATTGTTTTTTTGTAAAGCCTCTAACAAGGTGATATTCTTAGATTAGATTGTTAAAATCCTTTCACAAGGTTACTCCTAGTAGATTAAAGATCCTAACAAATCTAGATGAAATCCCTTTAAAAAGGTACACTTAACAATGTTTTGTAACCCTTAATCAAGGAAGCTCCTAACTGAGTGTATTATACAAGAGTATTGTATTTGTGAGCACCACTTTCACACTATAGTCTTTATCCTAATAAGGTTTCCATAAGATAAATCATGATGTTATTATTGTGTGGATGATTTCACTATTTATTTAAGTCTAATGTTTAGATAACTGATAATAACACTATAGGTATAATTGGATCTTATTGGTAAAATATTTGAAAGTTAGGAATATAAAATAAGTTGTTAAACTAACCACTACTGATTCATAAGCTCTCACTCAGTAATCAATCATATACTTATATTTGGTATTAGAGCTATGGTCCCTGAACTAGAAGCTTAATGACTTTGGGAAAAGATCTCAAGATGTATAGGAAGGAAGCACCAAATTTTAACAAGTATGAGTATGACTTTGAAATGTGGGAAAGCTAGATGAAACTAAATTTATTGGGACTTCGAGAAAATGCCAAGAAATTTATTACCATAGAATATACGAAACCTATAGGAAGTTACTTGATGATGTGTAGAAGAAGACATAGATATTACACAAAACAATAATGATGGAATTCGCTAGTGCTTTAAAGAACTCCAAATTATGTTGAAATTTAGGGTCTAATGACATCTAAATAGATATAGGATAAATTATTACAAGTACATTAGGGCAATACACATTTTATGGAAGCCAAATTAGGAGGATTGAAAGGAAAATTTGATTCAATTAAAATGGATGAGAATGAGACTATTGTACAATTGGAACAAAAATCAAAGAAATTATTGTTGCAATCAAAGGATATGGAGAAACTACTAAAGAAATTAAAGTTGTAAGTAATATGTTGAGAAATTTACCTAACTGATATATAATTAGAGTTTTGGCTATAGAAGAATTGAGAGCTATAGACAAAAGAAAGATTACCATTGATACACTTATTGTTAGGCTAACCCTATTTTAGCTAAGAAACTATGAAAATGATCATCCAACTAATGAGATTGCACTTCAAACATTAGCAAGTGAGGACACAAATCAAAGGAGAAGATATATAGATGATGGAGAATATGGAGGTGTACCAATGGAAGTTTTTTTTAAGAACTAGAAGCCCTGATCACAAAAGATTCCCTAAAGAAAAAAGTATATACAAAGGAAAGAGTACTATTATATGCTATAATTGTGGACATATTGGTCATTTTGCACACAAATGTCCTAAAAAACAAAAGATAGATAAAATATAAGAAAATATGAAATAGGAAAAGAAAAACAAACTCTTTAGACAAAAGGGGAAGAAAACATGTTATATAGTTAAGGATTAAGATAATGAAGATGTTGTAGATGGAGATTGTGAGGACATAGTTTGTGTACATTGTAAAAGAAGGCAATTTCCAACAAAGAAGTAATTAGAGAACATAAGGAATTAATCTCATGAATGGACAGAAATAATGAATGGATGATTAACAATTAATGCACACATCACTTGATTGGAGAAAAAGATAAATTTGCAACCACGAAACTATTTGATGGAGGATTAGTGAAATTTGGAAATAAAACACCATATACAATTAGAGGAAAAGGTACAATTAATATAACTAATGATATTGTATGTGATGAAGTTTATTAGGTTCATGGTTTACAATATAATCTTTTGAGTGTTTTACAACTAAAAAATAAAGGATTTAAGTTTGAGTTTTAAAATGGGAATGCAAAATATTTGAAAATAATGGAAAATTTCTTGCTAGTGGTGAACATACAAAAGATAATCTTTCCAAGTTGCATAGATCACTAGGTCATACCCTAATTGCAAAAATTGAAGAAAGCTAGTTATGGAACAAGAGATTATGTCATATAAACTTTGACAATCTAGAAAATGTAAGCAAGAAGAAAAGGACTAGAGTAATGATAATAGTTAAAAAACTAGAGAATACTATATGTAAGGAATGTCAATTTAGAAAAATGACTTGTTCAAGATTTTCAAGAAAACAATATTCAATACAAAACCTGCTAGATCTAGTTAACATAGATCTTCAAAGAACTATCATATAGATAAATTCTTTATACAATTTATTGATCACTATTCAAGGATGATGTTAGTCATGTTTTTGAAACAAAAATAAGAAGCATTTGATATGTTCAAAAAGTAAAAAGCTAGAGGAGAAAAAGAAACTAGTAAAACTTTGAAGTGTCTTAGATCAGATAGAGGAAAATTCACATCAAATAAATTCAATTAGTATTGTGAAGAAATCAGAATCAAAAGACATCTAACAACACTATGAACACCTTAAAAAATGGTATTGTAGAAAGAAGGAAACTATCCTTAGTTGAATGCGCAAGAACATTGCTAAGTCAGAATAATGTATCACACAAATTCTGGAGAGAAGCTATTAACAAATCATTCTATTACTCTTAACTGAGTACAACTTAGGAAAGGAGTAAAGAAAATCTTGTATAAATTTTGGTATGGAACAACACCAAATATAAGCTATTTCAGAATATTTGATAGTAAATACTTCATAAAGAAAGATGAACGAAATGTAAAGTTTGACACCAAAGTGAAGAAGGAATATTTTTGGGTTACTCTACTAAATGGAAAGCATACAAGTGTTTGAATGTGAAGAGAAATAAAATTATTGAAAGTTCAAATGTGAATATTGATTAATTCTCTAAACAAAATGAGGAATACGATAGAAGAAAACTAGAAGAATAAGACGAGTTGATATACTTTTACCCTGAGAGAGCAAGAACACAACTGACAACCGTAGGAACTGATTTAATACTCTACTAACAACACCTCAAAAGGATCAAACTAAGAATAAAAATTTAAATGTAGAACCTATTACATCAAAGAGTACTAGGATTAATCATAGGCTGTCAAACATAATTAGAGACATAAATGAAGGAGTAGTAACTAGGAGGAAGCTATAATAGATGAATTCTAAATGTTTGATGTCAGAGATAGAACCCAAAATGGTCAAAGAGGCTTTGAAAGATGAAGATTAGAAACTGTTAGTCTAAAAATGGTTTTGACATTTGAGTGACAACACACTTAACCACTTTCTACATTAAAACTTAGTATACTAAGCATATCGAGCCACAACGTGTGCCGAATCAAGAAAGCTATCGGGTGCCAAGCAACCTTTAGATGCCGAGTGACTAAGAGAGCTGAGCATCATCCAAGTGTCGAGCAATATTTAGGTGCCGAGTCATAAAGGATGTCGAGAAATATTCAAGTGCTGAGTCATAAAGGATGCCAAGCATATAAAGGAGCCAAGTTACAGAAGGTGCTAAGCATCAGGAATTAGTAAGTGTTGAGTAACTTAGAATCAGCATATGAGTTTGTAACTTCACAAACTCAAATGTAAACCATTTTCATGGCCGACATATGATGAATATTGAAGGATTTAAGTGATAAGATCAAATCATTTTTATTTCCTATGCAATCTACATGCAACCAATAAGGAAAATGGAGAAGGCATGCAACCATTGAGAAAAGTGTAAGGAATGAGCTGGAATCAGAGATTCAATATGGATTGTAGATCCATGTCTAACCCTAAGTCTTCGAATATCTTTAAAAGGAAGATGAAATATCATTTAGTCATATAGATGGATGAAGGAGAAAACAAAATCACAAGTGGAGTTCAGAGCGAAGAGTAAAAAAGACTTAGAGGTAGAGATCAGTAGTTAAATATCTAGTTAATCAAGAACAAAGTAGGTGATAAAAATAAGTATCAAATCTCAGAGGATCAAGGTCAGAAGCAAGCAGACCAAGTGCCTGTATTTAGCAATCAAGGATTGTAAACTATCAGGTTTATCATACGTAATACTCTGTAGTCATTGTATTAGAAAGGAAATCCTATGATGATAGGTTATCTTAATAGCTATCTTGTAGATCCTTTAAATAGGTGATTAAATCCTTTGATAGGGTAACACTTCATGTAAAGTGTTTGCAAATCCTTGAACCAAGTCACTATTAATATAGTGTAAAGCCTTTAACAGGGTAGGCCATTAACACGACAGACCATCAGAAGTGATCAAACATTATTACTGCAATGATTTTTGTGGATATCATCCCCACCTTAGTTTTATCTTCTTATTCCTGGAGGGTTTCTGGGTTACCAAAATCTCAAGTGTTATGTGGTGATGCATATTTGTTTCTTATGATTGCTTAATATTTATATGCATGCATGTTCATTTCAAAGATATGCTATTAAGGATTTAAAATAGGTCAAAAGCTAGTACTTTTGATTCAGCCCCACCCCGCCCCCCCCTCTCTCAGAAGCATTCTTTCCAATAATATATTCAAAAAATTGGTATCAGAGCAAGTTTCTCTCAAAAAGGAGCCTAACAGCTTGGAGGAAAAGATCTAAAGATGGAAGTTTTCAAACTTGGAAAGATTATTGAGAACCAGGTGATAGATGTGCATCTCATTCTACAAAAGGTAGAGGAAGCTAGAGTGGAATTAAGAAAATATTTGAAAAGAAGAAAGGAGATAACCATAGCTGAAAATGATACACACTAAAAGGAGATTGATACCACACAAGTGTTTGCCAATGGAGACACTAAAGAATTTGATGCAGCAATAGCAGAACTGATGCAAAAACACAAAGTTCAAGAAAATGAGATAAGATCTCTCAAGATGGAACATGAATCAAAGGCCATAATGTTATGTGAAATCACTGAACAAAAGAAAAGAGCAGTTGAGGACAAAGTCATGATGGAAGATGATAAAAGGAATATTGCAAACAGATTGGAAGAAAAATGTACTGAATTAACCAAGATCTCAAACATGCAGATGGATACACTAGCTCAAATGATGAACCTTCATCATGAACTTAATATGAAAGATATTGAGATCTCTACTTTATGGATGCAGAATGATCAATTGCAGAATGAATTGAATAGAGAAAAAGAGGTAGCAGAGAATCTTAACAAGTCAAGTGAAGCTATAAAGTACTTTGAACAGTTGCTAAAATCCCCAAGATCAGTCCATGATACATCAGGACTTGGATACAATAGTATTAAAGTTGGTGAATCATCAAAGAATGTTGAGCAAATAAGTGAAAAAGGTAAGGATTCTAAACCTACTTGTCATTACTATAATAAAAAGGGGCATACTGCTAATGTTTGTAGGAGTAGAACAATAAATCAGCCTAACACACCCAAAAGCAAGAGTTACTATCACAAGTGCAACATGCAAGGACATATGACACAAAGATTTGATGGACATTGTCATAATTGTAAGTATGGACACAGAGCATTTGAATGTAGATCAAAGCCTATGTGGACATCAAATCAACCAACAAAAACAAAAGGAAATGAAAGTCAGTACCATTGGGACTACATTACCAGGTATAACTATCATTATTGTCAGGAATATGGACATATACCCTAGAATTGCATAAGAACACATTTTAGAGGGAATTACAGTAAGTGGTTAAGCCAAACCACATGTTTCAGTTGCTTGAAAATTGGACATGTCAACAAATACTGTCCTACAAGGTCCAAGGCACCCAAGATTGAAGTAAATAAGGGCAAAGAGAAGATTGATGTGGAACACATAAGAACAAACATGAAGAAGACATGGCAGAAAAGAATGAATCAAGTACATCCTTTGAAAGGGTCACTTCACCCATGAGGTCAAATGATTATTTCTCATCTAACTAATCACAAGATAAACCTATAGGGCTGATACATAAGGAAGTATCAAACATCATCCCTAAACCATGAAGAAGCAATGCAAAGTATAAATTCGCATGAAATAAGATGCCAAGACAAAATTTTAAATGGTGATGCCAAGCAGTCTTTGGATGCCGAGTGAAATTCTAGTGGACACCGAGTTCCTAACAAGTGACCGAGTTGATGACTGATGCCAAGTTGAGTAACTCCTATGGAAGCCTAGTGAAGTGGAAATGTAGTGCAAGCCAAGTAATCCTTCAGAGGTCGAGTTTGCAGTTGAGAATTTAATTTGATGGAAATAGGGTATATTATCTCGATTTCAATCATTTCTTTTCCCTTATCATAAACAAGAAGCAAAGAAGATAAAGAGCACAGAGTGACTTCATAGTAGAGAATCCAACATTTCAAGTAGATTACAACCTCTTACAATGTGCTTTCATCGATCTTTAGGTATTTCCTTCAGGTGCTGAGTTTTACAGTTTAAAAAGTTTTCTTTAATCGTTAAACCCTAGTTCAGATAGAAATGGAATTTAGTTCAAAGATGACCCAAGGGAAAATGAGCCATGAAATTCAACTTGTTATTAACGAGGTTAAACAACCTAAGTTTAGACCTATACCAAAGGTTGCATACAAAAATGATCCCGCTAGTGCCCTATCCGCCATCCCTAAAAAAGTTGTTATGGTTCAGGATGTGCGAAATTGCTATAATTGTAAAATAGGAGTCATAGGAGATTTGGAAATCTCTAATGCCCATGAAAAACTCTGTGCAAATGGAAACCTGAAAGATGAGTTTTCTGTTGTAGAAAAGAAGGGTTTGACCAAAGCCCTAGTTTTTCCAATCGTATTAAAAAATGAATGAATATGCATAATACTCAAAAAAATCCATAATGGATCATTCTTGTTAGAACAAAAACAAATCAAGATTACCAAGATAATGGTTCATAGGGTTACAAGTTTTCCAACCCTAGATCGGCCAAAAACATTGAGAAGTGAAAAGAGGGAAATAATTAAGAAGAACACAGGTGCAAAATGGAGCAATTAAGGCATGACCATAGATACCATTACTGATCCCCTTCTAGACTTTGCTATAAGGATCATATCACACAAGTTTTATCAATCTAGCAGGTTAAATAGTGTACCCTGCATAGCAGTGGATGTGGCACATAAACTTGTAAAGAAAGACCACACATATGACCTTGCAGAGCTCTTGTTGCAACAAATCAATGATAATCTTGAAGCTATTAGAAAGTCTGAGGGAGCACAGTGTAAATTTTGTTCATTGATGGTTTGTATTTTCTTCTATGTGATGAAGGAATTCCCTTCATTTGACAAAATCAACTAGAGTTAGGAAAAAAACATTGTTGACCAAATTAATGATTTCATTGCACAAATGGGAGATAGCTTTGACAATCAAATGTCTGTCTATTTCGATGATTTCAAGAATGTAATGAAGAAAAGAATGAGGATACCAGTTTCACTGGTAGAAAAGCATATAAATGACATATATTTTCTTTTTGATATTTATTACACTTACATTCAAGCAGTCCTTCCAAGAACAAGATGGCTTAGACCATTGAGATATGAGCTTGATGTTGACCAAGCTTCTGTAGCCATCACAACATTACTTGCTGAGGAAATGGATAAATCTACAAAGGCATTTGGAACATATGACACTGTCAAAACAAGAGTTGTTATAGAACTCAAGATAGCCATAGCAGTCAAGAAGAAGGACAAGATGGTAAAGAAGATAAAGAAGAAATTTGGTGTTGGAGAATCAAGTGCAGTAGGTGAAGTAGAAGATATTAGTGAAGGAGAAGAATAAGGTGATCCAAAACAAGAGTTTCCTCAAAGTCAAGGTGAAGAGAAAGATGAGAGTGTTGAGGAAGTGGAAACCAAGGAAGCACCCATCAAAGGTAGAGCTATCAAAAGAAAGACAAAGAAAGCTCCTGCTTCTCAACCTTCACCAAAGAAACCTGCCATACAAATGCCCAAGAATCCAACCACCAGAGCCACAACAAGGGCCTCTACCCAAAATTCCAAAGAGGAAGCCACAAAGAAGAAGAACACAGCAAAAAAGACACAGGAAGAGCCAAAGAAAAGAAAAAGATATGAGGCCCAACCTAATACTGATGAAGAAGATTAGACTGAAAGGGTAAGTAATCCTCCTAAATCTTCAATTGATATATTATGTGAGAAGACTAGGAATGGAGACTTAAGTGAAATGAAAAAGATTGATCTCAATAAGTTCAGTAAAGAAAAAAATAGCATAGAAGAATCAGTCTATGCATTAATGGCATAGTTCAAGTATACACCTCTTGAACTAGATGGACAATTGCCAAAGGAATTGTCTAAAACTATAGATGACAGATGGCATTTCTGTCTAATGATGGAGAAAGAGATGAGGGAATCAACCCTAGCAAACCTACTACCTATTTTAACTAAAGAACAAGTAACTCAAGTAGTCAAAAGGCATAGTAAAAGGTTTACACCTAAATATAGGGAATTCTCCATCTTACAAAACAAAATTGAAGAAGTTGTATAGAGAACTACAAGAGTTTGGAAAAACTTGTACAAGACAATTGAAGATATCCTTGAAGAGGTATACAAAGAGGAAGCTGCTGCTAAACTTGAAGAAAGAAGGAAGAGGAGAGAAGAGAAAATAGAAGAAGAGAAAAAGGTTGAAGAAGAGGAAAACAAGAAAGAAAGAGAGGAGGAAGGAATTGATGAACAACAAAGGAATTGATGAACAACAAAGTGTGCAAGACACACAACTTTCACCTCCTAGCCTGCCTCACTCTACAACCACACCTGCAAAAATGATAAAGAGTAAGGATGTTGTTGACACTACATGTCAAAAAATCAATCCATTAACTACAGCAGATCATACTAAGATCCTTGACCAAACAACTCTACAAGCACAATTGTGTACAAGTCCTATATTGGTCAGTGTAGATAATCTTCAATAGTCAGTAGATAAACTCAAAGAAGCCAAGGTGTTACCACAAGGACCACCTCAAATCATTCAAACTATTGGGCTTACATTCCTACCACCTCTGTCACCACCAAGATTAGCCACTTAAACTCATCAGGAGTCGAGTGTAACAATAGAGGTAGTTACAGGGATAATAGTTCAGATAGCGAGTACACCTCCAACAGCAGTAACACAAGAAGAAGCCAAGCAAGAAGCAGAGGACAAAGAAGAAACACAAGATAAAGAGGAGTCTACAATACAAACTTTGGTTGAATTACCAAAGATAGGAACTCCCACCAAACCCAATCATAAGTTGAGTAATAAAAATTTTAGTACACCAAGTTCAAGTTCTACTAGGGTAGCCAGGACCATTCATTATGGTATTCCTGAGCTTGACAAAGAAATTAAAATACCCTATTATGATTCAAGCACTCTAAATGAAATACAAAGTGCATTGGATAAAAGAAGGAGGCAAGTGGAAATGAGGAAAGACTACAAATACAAGCAGGCAATGAATGAGATAAAAGATATATTCATGGATGCTTTTAGTCTTCAACCTCTAGATGCAAACAGGCCAATACTTGAGCAACTATTTGATATAGTTGACCAAGTGAATAATGAAGACCATGATGCTAATGTAAAACTAATGGAATGGTCAGAAAAGAAGTTTGCAGGCAAAGTCAACCAAAAAATAGCTAATAACATAATTTTGGGATAGGTTGACCTAGCTACAAAATTGGAAAATGTAAAGAGTGTATTAGGGAACATATTTTTCCTTTATAGAAAATTGTGTGATTTTTCCAGGTTCACACAAGAAATAAATCCAAAATTTTTGAACCTTGAGAGTAAATTAAAGCTCTCAAGAATGCAATTACCCTTAGATCTTGCATAGAGTGAAAAGAAATTTCATAGACACTTCACACTCAGAGGGAATTAGCTACATTATCAGTAGAAGAGGCTACTATCAAAGAAAAGATTATGCAAATTCAAGCCTCCATCACCTCTCACTTAGAAGTATTACACAACGAGAAAATAAAAGTAGAAACAGTCCTAAAGAACGATCCAAATCTTTCTACACATGACAGACTTGTTGATCTAGCAGCAAAGCTTGCAATCCAACAAAAGTCATTGGATATTGCCTTAAATAATTGGGATGCAGCTCTCCAAATACTCCTTGAGGTAAATAAGA
This sequence comes from Cupressus sempervirens, assembly GCA_028749045.1. NCBI lineage: Eukaryota > Viridiplantae > Streptophyta > Pinopsida > Cupressales > Cupressaceae > Cupressus > Cupressus sempervirens. The sequence goes on along the minus strand of CM053789.1, from coordinate 765,380,112 downwards.
CATTTTTGGCCAAGCATGGCATTACTATTTAGGACCCTTTGACATCAGTATCAAAAAGGGGGAGATAATATTGTGAAGATATCATAACGGCACAAGACATCAGCATGATCAACTCAGGGGTAGTTATAATAATTTTTGAGGTATATATTGTAATTACAATATTTTAATAAACACTTTTAGAACCTCTGTATATATACCAAACAGATCAATGACCATACTCATAAGATCAGATAAATAATGCTTAGTTAAGTGTTTTTGACACTCATGTCAAAGGGGGAGATTGTTAGTCTAAAAATGGTTTTGACATTTGAGTGCCATCACACTTAACCACTTTCTACATTAAAGCCGAGTACACTATCCATGCCGAGCCATAGTGTGTGCCAAGTCAGAAAAGCTATCAGGTGACGAGCAACCTTTAGATGCCAAGTGACTACAGGAGTTGAGCATGATCCAAGTGCCGAGCAATATTCAGGTGCTGAGTCATAAAGGATGCCGAGCAATATTCAAGTGCCGAGTCATAAAGGATGTTGAGCATATAAGGATCCGAGTTACAGAAGGTGTCGAGCATCAAGAATTAGTAAGTGCCGAGTAACTTAGAATCAGTATATGAGTTTGTAACTTCACAAACTTAGACGTAAACCATTTTCATGGCTGACATATGATGAATCTCAAAGGATTTAAGGGATAAGATCAAATCATTTATATTTCCTATGCAATCTACATGCAACAAATAAGGAAAATGGAGAAGGCATGCAACCATTGAGAAAAGTGTAAGGAATGAGTTGGAATCGGAGATTCAATATGGATCATAGATCCATGTCTAACCCTAAGTCTTTGAATGTCTTTAAAAGGAAGATGAAATCTATTTAGTCATATAGATGGATGAAGGAGAAAAAAAAATCACAAGTGGAGTTCAGAGCAAAGAGTAAAAAAGACTTAGAGGAAGATATCAATAGTTAAATATCCAGTTAATCAACAATAGAGCAGGTGATAAAAACAAGTATCAGATCTTAAAAGATCAAGGTCAGAAGAAAGCAGATCAAGTGCCTGTATTTAGTAATCAAGGATTGTAAACTATCAGGTTTATCATACCTAATACTCTTTAGTCATTGTATTAGAAAGGAAATCCTATAATGATAGGTTAGCTTAATAGCTATCTTTTAGATCCTTTAAATAGGTGATTAAATCCTTTGATAGGGTAACACTTCATGTAAAGTGTTTGCAAATACTTTAACTAGGTCACTATTGATATAGTTTAAAGCCTTTAACAGGGCAGACCATCAAAAGTGGTCAAACATTATTACTGCAGTGATTTTTTTGGGTATCATCCCCATCCTAGTTTTACCTTCTTATTCTTGGAGGGTTTCTGGGTTACCAAAATCTCAAGTGTTATGTGGTGATGCATATTTGTTTTTTATGATTGCTTAATATTTATATGCATGCATGTTCATTTCAAATATATGTTATTAAGGATTTAAAACATGTCAAAAGCTAGTACTTCTGATTCACCCACACCCCCCCCCCTCCCCTCTCAGAAGCATTCTGTCCAATAAGATATTCCAACAAAAACAAGTTATGAAGGAAGAACTTGATCAATTGAGAAAAAACACAACTTTATAACTAGTTCGTAGACCCAAGGACAAGAATGTTACTGGACGTAAGTGGTATTTAGGAATGAGTCAAATGAAAGTGGAGAAGTGATTAGAAACAAAGCTAGGCTAGTTTGTAAAGGATTTTCACATGAAGAAGGGTTAGATTATGGGGATATTTTTTTCCTAGCTATCAAACTTGAAGGAGTAAGTATACTATTGACATATGTAGCATATAAAGGATTTAAAGTTTATCAAATGAATGTAAAATTAACATGTCTGAATGGAGTATTAGAGGAGGAGGTCTATATTGAACAACCTAAGGGTTTTTCTATAGAACAATAAATATGTTTGGTATTTAGGTTACACAAAGATTTATAGGACTAAAGAAGATACAAGAACATGGTATGAAAGGTTACAATAATTTGATTAGAATAGGATCTTTCAGAACAAGTGACAACTACAATATGTATCTTAAGGCTGAAAATTGAGATAGAGTTCTAATTGTTGAAATATTTGTAGATGACATAATATTTAGAGGAGATGATGTATTAAGTAGGTGATTTGTAGAAGGTATGAGGAATAAATTTGAAATGTCCATGATTCGAGAAATAAATTCATTCATCAAACTTTAAGTACAATAGATGAAAAATGGTAGTTACATTAGTTAGTTGAAATAGATAAAAGAAATATTGAAGAAATCTGGGATGGAAGAATCTAATAATGGTTACCGATTATAAATTATCTAAAGAAGATGAATCGAAGAAAATGAATGAAAAATTATACATATCTATGATAGGGAAGATACAATATGTTGTTCACAATAGACTAGACATAGCTCAAGCTGTAGGAATTATTACAAGATTTTCATTACAACCTAAAGAATCACATTTAACAACAATCAAAGATATATTCTAATATCTCAAAGGTAATCTAGATTTTAGATTATTCTATGAAAAGAAAAGAGACTTTGATTTGAATGTTTACACAGATGCAAACTAAGAAGGCAATATTGATGATAGAAAGAGAAAAAGTGGTTGTGGATTTTTTCTTGGGAGAATGACTAGTTGCATGGATTAGTAAGAAGTAGAATTGTATATCACAATTGATTGCAAAAGTAGAATATGTGGCAACTAGATTCAATTTTCAAGAAGTTAAAGAAATACAAGAACCAATTAAAGAACTTGTAATACATTATGACAACACTAGCACTATTAACATACCCAAGAATCTGGTAATGCACTAAAAAACCAAACACATAGCAATAAAGTATCATTTTATGAGAGAGAAAGTACATAGTAAAGAAGCTAAACTAGAATTTTTTCATTTAAGGAATGAGTTGCTGATAAATTTATAAAGGCATTATCAAAAGAAACCTTTGAGTTCTTGAGGAGAAAACTAGGGGCTCTAACCCTATAAAAAATAACTAAGAAGACACAAAGTGCACCAATTAGAAAAGAGTCTAACATAATACCTTCTGCATGGACTGATGTAGATAGGGGTTTCTTGGGAATGGAGTAGTCATATGAACATCATAGTAAAAGTAAGCTTAGAAAAGGTATGATGCCTTTGACATTATTGTCAAAGGGGGAGAAGTTTGGTAATCAAGGGAAAAGAGATGAAGAGTTAGAGATGATAAGATGAAGAGGATTCAAAACATTATACAAATCACATTGAATGGGTGAGATTGAATTTTTGGCACAAGAAATTGACTATTAGACTGAATGGTTTTCTATCATGGTTTTCCATCAAGTCCAAAGGGGGAGATTGTTGGCATAATTAATTCACAAGTTGCTGATGGGATGAAAAAAGCTATGTATTGTATTATTCATCAACTATAATATTTGTCATTAATTTCAAATAATTGACATATTATTTCATTTTGTTATTGTATCTTTAGAAACTCTGTTGGCCAGAGCACAAAGGAACCAAGGAGAAAATAAGGAAAGCACCTTATTAGGTAACAACTAGAATAATAAATGGAAATAGTTTTAAGTGATGGATTATTGAATCTAGTTATAAGAGAGTAAGGCTTATCAATGAATTCATCTTTAATCAACAAGGAGGGAAAGTTAAGTTTTTAGGTTAATTAATGAAAGATTGTGTTGAGCAGTCATTATGCATAATGCAAATGACAACTACTCTTACAATATTTTTTGATGAAAAGCTAATCAAATTGGCAAACTCCAAGGTTTTGGATGGTTATTTTTCAACCTACTAGATAGCTAAATTGAAGAGAAATGTGAATGTTCTCAAGGACTTTTCTAGTACAGTAATCTGCACAATTCTTGAAAGAATGCAATCCATGAAAGAATATGCTTTTTGTATTTTCTGATTTATTCATAAATGCAAATTCTAACAATGCAACTATATAAATTTCCACTTTAACCAAGTATTTCAAAGGAAAATAATAGATTTATGGTAACAAGAAATAAAAATAAATTTCTAAAAATAAAATTCGTAATGGACATAAGTCAAAGCAACAATACTTCTCTGAATTAAACCTTCACAAGGATTGAGTATGAAACTAATGAAATTAGGAGTAGTTCTTCCTCGACTCCATTGATACAATTGTCAAAGGGAATAAATGAAAACCATAAGATGTTTCATAATTCATCAAATCATGTAGCCACAAAAAGTGCACACACATGAGACAAATCACTATGTAGGAACTTGGAGGTGATCATTTCTTCAATTCATCATAACAGATGAATTTTTTGAACACATGACAAACACCAAAACTAATAGATCATACAAGAATTAAAATAAAATAAAACCATTGGCACCATTTCTATTCATTAACATGAAATTAATAAAATAAATACACATTCCAGCAAGAAATACTACATACAAAATAAGAGCACCAATAGCATAGTTTATTACATCAAAATGCTAGTATTGAGTAAACATTACATCTCTATATTTATAAGAAACCATCTCATTATTTTATGTTACGAGTGAGAGCTATTTTAATGTAAAAATTATGCTAAAACTAATAAAACAATTCTAACTATGTACAAATTGACTCTCCAGATGGTGTTAAGTAGGCCTCCACCCTTGTTTATATCAATTAATGGGTGCATGAGCCTTTACATGACTTAAAAAAATTAAAGAAGAAGAATATAAGAAAAGAGAAGCCTTTAGTTTATGTGGAAGCCATTGGAGCTTCAAAATATGCAAGGTCCACCTTCTCTATTTGTTGCTAGGAGTTAAACTATCATCAAAATTCATTCTTGTTGCATGGAAGGCTCAAAAATAGGACTGGCAGTTAACTGTCAGTGCATTTCTTCTACTCTAAAATTATTGGTGCACCTCTTGATTGGGAGAACCTTGTCAAAAGTGTAGCTCTATGTTTGGTGCACCTTATTCTAGGCACACCTTTGTGAAAACTGCACCTTCTGATAGTAAACAAAACAAAAAATGATAAAATTTTCCTAAGTGTCAAAACTCAATTTCCAGCATCTGGGTTTTCTTCCCCTTGGACCAAAATGATGTCTAGATGTGTCATTTTGAAATTTTAGATGATGGAAAATATCTCTTGAGTTTCCATAAAATCTAACTTGGAATCATACTTATTGTGCACCACTTGGTAGTATTTATTGATATCTAGCCTAGTATCCAAAAAATCCTCCAACTTAGAATCAAACTCTAGTAGTGCTTCTTTAGTCTTAAAGATTTGTCTAATATCATCTCTAGAGGAAGTTGTCTCAAATAGTGCTATGAATGGTTATGTAACTATTTCAACTACAGAAAGCTGACTTCTTGATTTTTCTTCAAAGATCTCTAGGCTGGCAGCACTATAGTACTTATTTTCCTCCAAAAAATGCTTTTGAGCTTCATTTTTCATATCCTAAATATCTAGATATAATCCTATCATGACTTTATTATCAAATGACACCTTATCAATCCAATCATCTATTTTATCTAATTCTTCCACCATATATACATCTATTAGCATTTGATACCTCTGAGCTTTGATGGTCTTCAACACTTCCAGATCGTTGGTCCATATATGCACTTCATCCATTAGCCCAACATCATGGTTTATTGCCATGACCATTTTTCTAGCATTATTCCAAATGCTTTGTAGAAGGTTCAAATTACCTTTAATGATTTATATTCCTCTATCTTAAAAACTACAAAGCCACCTTTTGCATGCATCCAAAAATGAATCACTCTCTGTTGCAATATTTCCTCTCTTTCTTCTCAAGAGAAGCCCCTAGAGAAATATTTGGATGGTTAGGATCAATTAGGCCTAGTGTATTGTTAAAAAATCCTCTTAGCAGTTAATTCTTCTTTCTTGAAACCATAATTTTTGACTCACCCTAACCCAAGTGTGTAAATATTTGCTTGAGGCTTGTGGTGATCAGATTCTTTGCCACATTAACTATGGGCCTTCCCAAAACTATCTCCTTCATCTAATAATATTTTGGAGAAATATCTTCAGTATCCATATGGGCAGGATGGATGGAAATTTGTTCTAGTAGATCTTTGTTCTATTTCTTCATGAAAAAGGCCAACATCACCTTTAATAGGTTCAGGTACTTTGATTACCTTTATCAACTCTATCATACCCTTGCTTCCATGTACTACATATATCTCCTTTGGCAAGTTAAAACTTCCTTTTTAAACCACACTTGAGTAGTTCCCATGGGATACATGTATTTTTTTGATGATGATGGTCCTAAAGTTGGCCCTTTCTCTTTATTAGTCTGTTCTACAGTGGTCTCTTGTCTTGGGGGAACTATTGCTTGAGCCACTATTTCCACTTATGATGAGGATCTTGTCTCTTCTCTAGGATGAATATGTTCTCCTTCTTCAACAATCTATCCTTCTTGTGATAGCTCATCTCCCTCCATGGTTTGGCTATCTGACTCTATCATCTGGGTAGGTATTGTTGATGTTTCTAGTTCCACCTAAGGAGTATGAATAGATGGTGGGTTTACTAATGGTGGAGGAGGCATATCTAGTGACCCCTTAGGTAAGGGAGGTAACTGACTCCAATCCTCTCCTAGTGATTTATTTTTTGGGGGTATCCCTTATCATTTCCCCTACCATTTGTGCCTGTTGGCATGGAATCAAAGTTTGAGATGTCAAAGATATCTGTCTCCTCCCACCTCTTTAGTCCATCCTTCCTTTTCTTGATCAGAGGCTTCTATCTTCATTTTCCACATCTGTTATGCACTCTTTCCCTACAATATGTTTTACCATCCCAATATTGTCAAAGTAGGGGTGAGGTGCCAAATAATCCTCCAACGGGTATGGATCCCATTCAAGATAAAATATGGTTATGCCCTATTTCTACTTAACCTCAAAGGCCCTAATGGTAATTGACAAAATCCATGTCTTCTTGTGTTGTTTCCATACTCTGTTATAAGCTGAGGCTTGTTTCTTCACTATGTCCAAAAGTATTACTCTATTTAAAGGATAATGATGAAAATTCTTTGGGCATAATAGGGTACTAGCTACCTAGATATAGGTGAAGGTGTTGAATTGTATGAAGTAAGAACCTACTTGTGCTATTTGGGCCATTTCTTCTACTGACATTATTTTAGCATAGTATCCTTTGATAAATTGAAATATGACATAAATGAATCCATCATTCACCAATCTATATTTGGGGTTCTTAAAGGGAATCTTCTTCTTCATGACCTAAGGTTAGACTATGTGTGGCCAAGAGTTCACATCATGCATGTTCCCTCTCTTGACCAAACCTAGGTAATGAGTTAGCATTATAACTAAGATGTACATGAAATAGGAGGTCATGTAGAATCATAGATCAATCTTCATCGAGATGAGATCCTTATCTAGGTTTTCATTGATAATTTTAACCCAATTAATTGGCATTCTTCCCATCCTGATGGTTTCTATGAATTCACCATCTAAGTCTCTAGGTGACTTGTTGTTTAGAGGTTCATGGCTCTATCAAAAGGACCATAGAGTATAAAATATCATCAATCATGTATCCTCAAGTCATGTCAACCTTTACATCCCTTTGATTCAATGGTGGCCTGATGATGATGTATTTCCCTTCTACTAGCTCCCTTGCCTCTAGCTCATTCTCCCTATGCTACTAGTCTGCTATGTCATAAGTGATATATAAGTATTGATCTACTGTTGGTAGATGGAAGACCTTCTCAATGTTTCATGGCCTTTTTATCCAGCACAATTTCTCTTGTCACACTCTTAACCACCTTCTCTATAGGTATGTAATGATGAGATGGATTCATTATTGCCTCAAAGGATTGGACATATACTATATGGGAAGATGCATTCACTAGCCTACTCCTAATCAATGCTAACACCATTGCTGATCTTTCCTTGGTTTTTTTCACAACAATAGAAATGCATTCCAATTGATATGCTCTAGTTCAATGTCATGGATCTCTGAGTGATTGTCTCTAAATTTGGATGTCTTTGGTGCTCATTGATATATGAAACCCACTAGCTTAGGACTGATCTTTGCAGCCATGAAGGATGAAGATGACACCATTTGATTTGCACAAAAGACAAATATTAGTATATCATCAATAGGAGACTAAACATGATCAAACTTGCAAAAACTAACCAAACTTGAAGAAATTGACACAACACACAAAAGCATCCCTAAGAGTGTGAACAAAATAAAATAATGTGAATAGAAAGAAAATATGTATGTAGGGGGAAATATGATAGGAGAGGGAATATAGGATCTATCCTTAACACAAATTCCCAAAAGGAATGATCCATATTGATTAACCATAAGGAAGTGATCAATGTGCAAATGAATCAAATAATTGAGAATATCCATAAATGAGGAAATCCAATAATCTACTATAGAAAGTAAGTACTTAAAATCTTGAATGAATAAAAGATAAATACTAACCTCAAAGTAGGGTGAACATGGAAAATGCTGATTTCTGATGTCTATATACAGTTTTGAGGAATTTTGCAACTTGCTCTAGACTAGAAATGTCGAGATGGAGAAAACCCATAAAACTTTTGTCCTTCTGAGGGTAGGTCGACCTTGATCTAGATAGCAGGAAACAATCTTACCTCGAGGCACAATTGTACCCCAAAAAGTCAACCTTGACCTACATTTCTTTGACACAAATTTTGTTCATGGATCTTGCAAGTTTGACAAAAAGGGTATCCAAATCTGCACTTTAATTCATTGTCCTATACTTGTACCTGCAAGAAAAATGGTTTTATTTTTTGCATGATGGATTTTCCTTGGTCAAACCCTGGTTTAGAATCAACCTTAGTAATGGAATTGAATAATGAAGCTATGCTATTCAATAGATATGTAATTGTATTGGAAATGTAAACAAGTATGTTGATATGAAAGCTTGAACATAACTTTAGCAAATGTAAACCAAAATATCCATGATTGTATGCTTGGAATCCACCTTGAGAGGTGAATGAATAAATCTAGAAGATAAACAAAAGATATTGAAGAAAGATCACACCACCGTGATGGTTAGATATAGGGTTTAAATAATGAATCTTTAATGCTTGAATGCTTGAATCCTTGATCTTCAATAGAGAACTTGAATGGAGACAATGGCTTGGATACTTTCTTGAAAATTCTTGATGGAATCCTTGCTTGATTGTGAAAATAATGGATCATTTGATATCTTCTCGTTAGAGAAAATGAGAGAAGGAGGCTTCCTTATATAGGGATCTAGGGCATAAACTTCTAGAGAAGGCCAAAATTGGAGAATTAAATCCCAATTAACCTTAACCCCTAGAGATGGAACTATATTAAATGAAATTTAAGATTCTACCATTTCAAAACTAGAAACAACTTACTCATAAGTGAGAAAATGAAAGTTTTTAAAGCCTGATATCCTGAAACCTTCAAAAATAAAAAATTGGGCCTAGGGTCAAGGATGAGGTTGACCCTACCCTAGGTTAGGGTCAAGGTCTACCTTGAACCTTTAGGTCTTCCTAGACCTAGAAAGTCTAAGTCCTTAGTTTCATAGAGAAAGTTGTAAAAAAGAGGTTGGAAATAGAGAAAGAGAAGAAAAATAGGGGGGAACAACTAGATCCATTCAAAGACTTATCTAAGCTACTTGACATGACCCTAGACCACTTACTCAAAGGCCTAAATTCTTTTAGTATGGAAGTGCTTCCATTTTAAGATGATACATTAAGCCCCCACTTCAGCAAGAGTATGGATTTAGTTCAAACTCTTGGTAAAGGAGAAGAAAGAAGAGATCCATGTGGATTCACAATGAGATAAAATAACACTTAGGTAATGAAACAAGATTCCAAGCTAAGGATTCTAACTCAACATACATGCACAAGGCTATAAAAAAAGAAAAAAGAAAACCAAAACAACAAAAAAGAAGGGATAGTGTTGGTGTAAATAATTATTTAATATTTACACTTTACTTAAGTTTACTTAAGTTAATGCATTATTTTATTATATTGCATTATTTTATTGTTTATTTAGGTGAGAAACTTAGGAGTTTGTGTACTCTCATGATTTTTCATGTTAACAACATAGTTATTCACACCCCCTTTTTAGCACATGTTGTCTACAACACTGATTTGTGTGCTACACCATTGTAGGCTTATCCTCTCATCATTGCACTTACTTCTATGCTTAATGGAGGATAACCCATATCTGGTGGACATGTGCCTAGCTGTATAACTTATCATGTTGCTAACTTCTATGCATTCTAGAAGCTCTCCAAAGGCCTTTATATATAGGCATTCCTAATGTACTTTAATATGGCATATTGAATGAATATATAATCATTATTATCATAATCTCTCTTTGGTCTATTGTTGTGCTTGTGTTTGAGTTCCTTAGTCTTGGGTGATTGCTTCCATAAGGAAAATTCTTACATGGTATCAAAGCTTGGGGAGATTCTCTACATATAGCTATTTGAGACCATTCATGCTTCAACACCTCGACTCGAATCTAAAGAATCTAAAAAAATTGGGAGTGTCTAGAGCTAGATCTTACCTTGCAATTACATCTAGAATGTTAATTCAATGAAGATCAACTATAAATTTGCCTATGCTAGGCTAAAGTTGATTGTAAGGAAATTTTTTGTTTTGCAAACTAGCACCTGAAGGCACCAATTTGCAAAATGGGTATGATCTAATTCAATCTGGGCAATTATTTTAGATCTGAATTTAATTTTAATTCTCTACATTTTTTCAAATTTTACTTTTGGGAAATTTTCAGGATTATTTTTCGCAATTAGAGAATTTTTTTTGCAAACCTAGGAAGTCACACCCTAGCTCTACAATTTTGAAGGAATATTAATTAGTCACAAGGTATCATTATAATTTTGTGAGCTCATTATTCAATTTTTAGCCTCATCAAATTTGGTGGACCACCAATAATACAGGGATTTCAATCTAACAACTGTTGGTCAATCTACCACCTCACTGATGAGCTTCACAATACTCTAGCACTCATTATTTTAAATTGGTGGTGGACAATATTTTAAAAAATCACATAGCCAACACCCCAAAAAATGTGGGATTGTGAATAAGAAAATGAACTGCCCGTAAAAAATTCTTGGCTACCGTAAAAGTTCCCTAGTAGCCCGTTGCTCCCATATTCTTGCTTTTAAATTCTAGTGATCACAATTAGGAAATTGGCATCAACTTTTTTGTCCTCCGATGATGATCTATTTCTCATCCCTCAAAACCAAACTCAGCATTTAAACTTTAGCTTGTGAAAAGTTTCGACACCCGTGCTCCAACCTTTTGATAATGAAAAATAAAATTTGATGGTCGTGTTAAATATTTCAGGCACACAGACCATGTAACTTTTGTACCACCTGGTGCCATCTAATTCACTGCCCTGACAATTTGGCAACATATGCATAGAGCTTTATGCCACGTAGACAATACATCCTATAGTGAGGACAACTCAATGCCCAATCTGCAACAGTCCATGTGGACATTGCAACCAGTAGCCGTATAGATCTGACTCAACATAAAATTAGTGATTACATGGAGGCCACATTAGAGTATGGATTTTTTTGCCATCCATGTGTATACAATTCTGTACCATGCTAATGTTATCATGATGTCATGTTGATGTCATTATAGGGGTAGAAGTCACTAATGTCATCATTTTACGAGCCTAAATTTGATAGCATTTTAACCATCATTCTAGGTCAAATTTGAACTATTGTGATGGCCATATGATTGTCAAATTTAACCCCACCTTTTGCTGACATAACCCCTCCCTAGATTGATTTTTGATTTTCTAGTTCGACTTTGGGAGGCCATATCTTAGTCATTCGGACTCCAAATCAGGTGCAGTGTTTTTGGAAGTTGGTTAGAATTTCCTAAAAAATTTAGCAGTGCAACTTTTTCCTAGTTTTGGTGAATGAATTTGTTAGAAATTACATTTTTTATGACTATAGCTATCCAATCCTACATTTTGCAACTTCAAACACTCTGTACGGGCACTTATGGACATGAAAATAGGTCCCATTTTTTTTGAAAGTGCATTATTTTTCATCTACTTTCTAGATTTGCAATCAAATTATAGGGTTGTGTGGACAAAAGTGTCACTTTTAGAAATAGAGCATTTCTTTTCTTTGTATTGCTTCAAAATTGTAGCACATTATATAGTTCCAAATTTGTAATTCATAAAGAGGTTGTAACAAGCAAAATAAGAATTCCACAAAAGCCAAAATTGGCAAGTGGCCATTGTAATCACACTACTTATAAAGTGCCAAAAGTGTCTATTTTGTGGGGGTTTCTTGATTTAGTGAAAACGGAGGGTGTTTTTGGTGTTGTATTCCTTCTTTTCTATAATTTTCTTTCATTTTCTACTTTATGAGAAATTTTAAGTTTCCTAAATTAACTCCACATAACTATGCTACATGGTCCATCAAAATGTGGTATCATTTAATGCACAATGGAGTTTCTCAATATGTAGATGGTACCCTTCCTAAACTAGTAGGTGATAATCTATTAGCAAATGATATTTCCACTTGGGTGGCAATGGATAGGAAAGCCCTAGGTAATATATGTATTGGGGTTGATGACAAGATCATGTATCAAATCAAGAAGTCTTCTATATTCAAGGAAGCTTGGGATACCCTCGAAATTCTATATGGTAAAGTTTCTGAAGAGGACATTTTCAAAATTGAAGATGAGCTTGCCTCCTTAGATCTTAATTCATTTGATTCTATATAGGATTTCATCATTAAGGTGAATTAACTAAGGACAAAGCTTACTAATTGTGGGAATCCTATTAAAGATGATAGATTGATCTATCTTATTCATAATGAGCTACCATTAGAGTATTCCCCATTTGTTTCTTCATATAACAACTCCAAGACTACATTAAGGTCTGCCTATAAGAACGTTTCCTTTGATGAATATGGTTCTCTATTGGATATAGAAGAAAAGAAGTTGAAATCAATGGGGATTCTCAATTCACCTAAGTCAAAGGCATTGGTGGCCAATAATGAGGGTTCTTAAAATTTAGCTGGACAATCTTCAAATAAAGGAAAGGGTAAAAATGTGGAAGAAAAAATTAGAGGATGTAGAAAAGACAACACCATCATCCAATCAACAAGGTAAGTCTTCCTCAAATTCCAACAAAAAAGGGGACAAATATAAGGAGAAGAAAAGGTGTTCTTATTGCAAGAAAATGGGCCATGAAGAACATGAGTGTTATCATAAAAAGATTGATGAGTTGACCAACATCATGAAGAAACATAATGTTCCACTACCTAATTCTTATAAGGAGAAAGGATCTTCTTCAGATTCAAGGGGAAAAGGGTAAGCACTCATTGCTAATTCAAATTATTCAAAGGAATGGATACTTGACTCAGGTGTCTCCTATCACACAAGTTCTTCAAAGGAGGATTTTTCTTCATTAAAGAAGTCAAAGGTACCACACATCTTTGTGGGAGATGACACAAAAATGGAAGTTGAAGGGAAAGGAAACATGGAAATGGAAAATGGAAAGTTTCAAGATGTTTTGTATGTTCCAAACCTAAGTTCAAAACTCCTATCAATCTACCAAACCACTCACCTTGAAGATGAGCATAGAGTTGAGTTCATTCCTAACTCAGTAAAAGTGCACAGTCTAAAAGATGACTCATTGGTTGCAGTGGGGAAAGTGAATCATGAAAAAAGGTTGCACTCTTTCTTCCATTTTGTGCCCAAGACTCCTTCATAGGCCTTGTTAACACATTCAACCTCAATAATGCAATTATGGCATGAGTGGTATGGACATCTTTCCTTCTTCTAGCTTCATCAACTTTGCATGAATAGAATGGTCAAAGGTCTACCTCAAATCAACTTTTCCCATGGTGAATGTTTAATAGATTTAATGGATATGCATCCAGAGGGGAAGTTATTGAAAAGGAAGTCTTCAAGAGCACCAGTTGTTCCACATATGGCTCACAGGGTATTAGCAGGACCTTTTATAGTGACATTAGTCAACCAGGGTTGCTATATACTTACTTTCATTGATGAATTTTCAAGATACACTTGGGTCTACTTTCTTCATAGTAAGAATGAAGTGTTGGAAAAGTTTCTAGCCTTCAAGACTCATGTTGAACAAAAATTGAAGAAACCCATCAAAGTTCTAAGAATGGACAATGGAAGCATGTATATGAACAAAAGACTTAAAGACTTTTGCAAAATTGAGGGAATTGATCTTCAAAATCTGCCAACATTTAATCCATATAAGACAGGTGTTGCAACTTTAAGGATCAAAACTCTTAAGTCTATGACAAGTTCCATGATACAAGCCAAGTCTCTAGATCCATCATTAGAAGTCAAAGCACTTAGTAGTGCCACTCACATTCTTAACATGTTTCCTCATCTAGCCTTAGATGGCAAGACTCCTTTTGAGTCATGGTGCGGTAGAAAACCTATTGTGACACACATTAGAGTCTTTGGTTGTCCTACATGGGAAAATATATCTTCCAGGGTATGCAAGGCATAGTCACATCAACCTTGTACTTTCATTAGTTATGAAGATGGTATGAAGGCATATAGAGTCATGGATCCTAAGACGCATCAAATTTTTGTGGAGAAGGATGTACACTTTAAGGAAAGTTCACCCAGCTTATCCTCTAATCCTCTTTGCACATCATATCATGTGGAAACCTATAGTAACACTAGCAATAGTGCTTCAATAGATTTAGACATTTGGGGTTCTATCAAAAATTGCAATGATAGGTCACTACATTAGTCTAATCCACATGTGTATATCACCATAGTGATAGGTCTAGCATGACAGGGTACTGTACATGTGAAATGTGGGCCTCTAAACCTCACAGACACTTCGACATGGTCGTTACCTGTGAAATCATCCTGGAATAAACATGAGATTGTTTATCCAAGAGGTATGATAGAGAAACCTGTCACCTTCTACCTAGAAGGATTTTTCCTAATTAATGTCCTCAAATTTGAGGTGTAGGCAACCAAACCCTCTAGGAATGAAGGATTTAAATGCAATTAAGATGAAATGTAGTTTAATCTATATGAATATGTAGTTTAATCTATAAATTAGAAAATAATGTTTAATCTACATGTATGCATAATATTAATCTAGATTATATTAAAGAAAGCTAGAATGCAATGAAAGCTTGAGCAAAGTGAGTGAGTAATTCTGCAGAGATTCGATAGCCTAAATATTCAACCTCTGTAATGAAGAATTAGGATTTTCTTAAATAGAACTCATGGAATCCATTAATGGGTGAGATCAACTCAGATTGACAGTCAAGATTGAAGCAAAGATTCAGTTAAGATGGAAACTTCCTTATGCAGGTGAAGTGAACTATTTCTAATTTGAGTGTGATGAGCAGTTAACTAAACTTGTCATAAGTGTGAGAGCAAGTTAAGTAGATTGTTTCCAATTTGAGAGAGAGTTCACTCAGAGTTTCCATTTAGAATTGAAGAGAGAATTTTGAAGAGATTATTTAATTTAATAAGTGAGATATGAGCTCATAAATGCCCTTTTTATTTAATTAAATAATTTCATTTAATTAATTAGGGATGACTTCCTATTTAATTAAATAACTTTGTTTAATTAATTAAAATAAGCATATTTATTAAATTAAATAAATTTAATTCCTTAGTACATTAGCCTTAAGGTATAATTTAATTTAATTAAAGTATAAATACTTAATAATTAAATTAAATATTAATCAATAGGTTTCAATGTGACTAATACGAGTGCATACTATAGGGATTAGATTATGAGTATGATGAATGCAGATTAGGGTTTTCTGCATCTTACAATTAAGTCAAGTGGCGAGTAGCAGAATAAGAATTTCCTATTAGAATAGGTCTTAGGATTGATCAGAAATAGACTAGAATTGGTTGAGATGGTAATGAGCCAATTTTGGGGTATTACATTTTGCCCCTCTTTGAATGAATGTGCGAGCAACATGTTCAATTCAAAGAAAATCAGAAAGCATGATGCAAAGAAGAGATTGGTGTCAAAGTTGATGATACATGGGTATCTAGGTATTATGCTTATCAATTTTAGGTATCTAGGTATTATGCTTGGATTCCTTTGGATTAAGATCTATTGGGCAGGACAACATAGAACATAGAGCAGTTTGTGATTTCATGGGTGTGGTGGCAGTATGGCTGACCATAGGATATTTTTTAGGAGAACTGTGCCTACACCAAATTAACTAGGGATGTAGGATGGGGGTAGCCTCCACATATGGATCCAGGCTGATCCATGATAGATGTGCATAGCCTAGCTATTGTTTAGTGGGACTACTTTCTAGGGGTAGCAGATGCAAGGATGAAACCTAACTATTAGGCTCACTTGATCAGCCATCCATTTTGGAGATTTATTGATCCATTGGGGATGGTAGGTCAGGTAGAGAGATAGGTTCCTTAGCACTAATAGGCACAACCATAGCCATAGGTATAGCCACAGGTCTAGCATTGGGTAGAGCAATTGCAGATTCCTCCATGGTAGATGGGATTAGACCCAAGGGCCGGTGGTAGTGGGATAGGACATGCTCGGTGGTGGAGGTAGAGGATAGAGGAGCAAGCCCCATAGTAGGAGGCTCCATAGCAGTAGGTGCCACCATAGCAATAGGCACCACCACAGCAACAGGCGCTACCACAGCGGTAGGCACCCAAGATGCTTGATGAGGATATACTAGATTAGCCTGCGGCTAGGGTGTAGGACACAGTATGAAGTTACTGAGAGTAGATTTTTCAGGCCTCCCAATATTTGGGAGATCTATAGATACATGTAGCTATCTAGGACTCTCAACTAGTGGAGTGACAGTGAGAGATTAATCAGTGGAGAGAGCACACTGAGACTGCTGAGCAAAGATTGGAGATTGCATAGGAGGAGATCTACCTTCAGTTGGCTTAGGCAGCCTATTACTTTTCTGCATATTTGATAATGGTGCTTGATGAGGCTCTGCAGGCGCAACAATTTTCATAGTATGCTTGAGAGTCGGGAGGTGCATGACCTCCTACTAGACCTAACATGCCATCACCTCCTCCTCCACCTATGGCTACTGCTCTTGCTCCTCCTAGAGACAAGAGCACAGGGCAAAGTTAGATGTTGTGCATCTAGTTCTTGATTTTTGATCTTTGGCTATGTATTGATTAGTGTGCCAGCACCATTTTGTATCATTGTGATCGATAGCACTCGAGTAGTGCCCATTTTTGTAGTGACCCATTTTTTGAGAGATATACACATATATGAGATTTTGAGTCAAGTATTCCTGTGTTCATGTCATTGTCTATTTTCCTTTAATTTGATGTACATGAGATGTCAATATGATGATGATGAGATACATGTTGTACTTTGATATGAATGCATATGTATTCTGATGTGATTTGACGTGATAATGAGCATGCATAGTAGATATTATGAGTATGGATGCAATGCATATGGAAATGGACTGACATCTCATGTAGTGTTGCATGTTTTTGCTTGACAGTGATAGGTATTCCATTGAGGAACATGAATCAACAAATAAAATGCTTGTGCATCCATGGAGAAACCTCATATGTTTGAATATGCCCCCAATCCTTCCACACGCCGGGGAGAAATAGAATCACAACTGAATTGCATGCATATGCAAGTGAAGCATGTAATGCAAGACTGATGTTAAATGCAACCCTAGGTCTAGTTACCAAGCCTTGATGATTTATCATCACTGGACATAGAACAAACCTCGTATGTTATACAATTCTCACTAACATTGCAATCATGAGAATATGAATAGAACATACGTTATAGGTTTGTCCCGAAACAAGAACCCAGAATGATCAGAACATTTGCCCCTTTTAATATAGAAAATTAACTTAAGCATCAAACCATAAATGCTAGGATGACCAGAATGTTGCTTGCATGATAGACACACCAAACACACAAGAGATCTATCTTATGCTAAGTATTTAGTATTTATTCTATCCACAATGACCCTTACATTCATAACCTAAGATAGAAGTGTGCTAGATATACTCGCAGTGACCCATACATTCACTTAGTAGGATGAGTATTAGTATTTACTATAGCATGAAGAGTTCACTCCAACAAACAAGGAGAAGAACTAACATTATTGACATATTATAATAAAAGGAGTCGAGGTGCACACGACCATCCAATACGAGATGGAGGCTCTTATAGTGGACACCCCTTTTATAGGAATAGATCAACCTATTGGAACTAAACCACAGACAGAAAGCAAAGAAAAGATCACGCCCCCCAATCATTACTTCTCTAGTCAAAGATGACATCATCAAATTGCTTGAGGAGATATGGTAAAGAAAAACAAAACAAACAAAAAATTCTTGGCATATCCAAACAAGTATGTCATTTTGAGTTCATTATTTGTCATGGGATTGATGTCAGGTTTTAGCATCCATAACAATTTTGAAAGAAATCTCTTTAGTAGAGTGACAATAGTAGGTAGACACAATCAGAATGAGTGGTGACTGAGGTCAACGGGGAATCTTCATAATGAAGAACCTAATAAGGACTGAGTGACAGTAGACAAACACAGCCAGGATGACTAGTGACTGACGCAAGAGAGATCTTCCATAAAGGAATCTAGAGACGTGACCTAAGCAATAGTAGGCAGACATAGTTGAAACAACTGGTGACTATTTCAAAAGAGATTCTATGAGGAGAATCTATGAAAATGAGGGCCACTGGCGATAGTAGGGAAACGTAGTGAGGACCATTGGTGATTGTCACAAAAAGAGATTCTATGAGGAGAATGTAGAAAATAGTGACAGTAGGCAAATGCAATGAGGACCACTGGTGACTGTCACGAAAGAGATTTTATGAAGAGAATCTCAAAAAGAGTGACACTAAAGGGGAATGCCCTCGAGTTATAACAAGAATCAATCCATGGATACATGAGTGAAAAGTAGGAAAAGAAGGAAAGTGAAAGCATGAAATTGACTATACAGAATAGTCAGAAGATGTGCTGCAAGATGGAGTGTTGGGAACAAGAGGTGCCTGTTTACTAGGTTTTCACCTTCTTGGCAAGATTTTCCTTTTTTTGCTACCATGATACCTATTTCTAGGTTTTCATCAATGGCACCTTTTTTATTTTTCAATTTTTTTTGTATTTTTTTCTCTTTTTATGATTTTTTTTGCATTTTTTTGGTGTTACCAAGGTGCCTATTGCTAGGTTTTAACTAGGGTAACAATTTTTTCAGGACTTTTTCTTATTTTTATGATTTTTTTTAGGACATATAGATATGTACAAAGAGCTTAGTTGATGTTAGATCAACTGTAAAACTACTTCAGGTGGAGAGTGTTGACAGGTTCTTTAAGCACTTCTCCTTTGGTTGTGGAAAGCTGATAGGTGCCAGATCCATATACTGTAGTAATGATGTAGGGACCAAGCCAATTTGGTTCAAACTTTCCTTTTTGTACTCACTGTTGTTGATTCTTAGGGTTCTCTCTCAGGATGAGATCACCCAGTTGGAAGTCACGTGGCTTGACCCTTTCATTGTAGCTTCTTTTCATTCATTATTGATATGCTCGCAGATGATCACATGCTACTTGTCAACATTCATCCAATAACATAAGCTCTTGAAGCCAAGCTATCCTATAGTCATCATTAGTGATAAGGCCCTTCATAGAGATTCTCAAGGTAGGAATCTCGACCTCTATTGGAAGCACAACATCTGTCGCATACACCAATGCAAAGGGATTCATGCCTGTTGGAGTTTTGATGCTTGTCCTATACTCCCATAGGGTTGGATTGATCTAGAGATGCCAATCTCTCCTTGATTTGTTGACTGTGTCATGAAGAATTTTGAGGATCACCTTATTGGATGCCTCAGCTTGGCCATTACCTTAGGGGTAATAAATGGAAGACCAATGTGTAATTTTGAATTTCTTGCATAGTTCCTTGAGGTCTTTGTTCTTGAATTGTCCTCCATTGTCAGTAATGATTGAGGATGGTACACCATATCTGCAGATGATGTAGTTTGTGATGAAAAGTGCTACAATTTTTCCATCAGAAACTATGAGAGGTACTGCCTCCACCCACTTTGTGAAATAATCTATAGCCATGATAATGAACTTATGTCCATTAGAGGAGGTTGGGTGGATCTGTCCCACCAAGTCGAAGGCCCATTATTGAAATGGCCATGTTGTAGTAGAAGGAATGAGCTCTCTAGTTGGAGCGTGAATTAGATTCTTGTGTAGTTGACACTACTTGTAGGACCTAGCATACTTGATAGCTTCTTGCTCCATTTTGGGCCAGTAGTAACCAACACGAAGGAGTTTGCGAGCTAGTGTCAAGCCATTGGAATGAGCTCCAAAAATGCCCTCATGAACATCAATTAGTGCACATTTGGACTCTTCAGGTTCTAAAAAATTAAGGAGTGTTTTGTTTAGACCTCTCCTATATAGATAGTCAGCAATAATGACATAATGTGAAGCATTACAGATTAGGTAACATTTCTTATTCTGGGTGAGACCTTCTGGAATGGTTTGATTGCAAAGGTAAGAATAAATGTGATGGTAGCAAGATGATTCTTGTCCTATAAAAGAACAAATCATCTTAGAATCAGGAGTGTCATAGGCTGGGTAGTGTAACACTTCCACCAAGAACTCACGTCAGAGATCATTTTCAGGCATTTGTAGCAGGGAGGCCAGAGTATCCATGACATTAGCCACTTTATTATCTACTCGTGGAACTTGCTGGAAGGTGATCCGTGCAAAATACTTCTTTAAGTCATCAACCATGTGCTTGTAAGGAATTAGTTTCTCATCCTTTTTTTGGTACACATCATTAACTTGGTTGATGACAAGGTGAGAGTCACCAAAGATATCTAATTGATCCACTCTCCATTCAGCTGTAGTTTTCTTGCCATTGATCAAAGCCTCGTATTCAACAATGTTGTTTGTACAAGGAAACATAATCTTGTATGCTTTGGGCAATGAGTATCTTTGTGGTGTAATAAAGAGTAATCTAGCACTTGATCCTTGTTGTGTGAAGGACCCATCAAAGAACATAACCCATGTGTGGTATGTGAGTGTCAAAATTGACTCATCTAGGAAATCAATGTTCATTGGTAGAAGACTTTGTATGTGTGCATCGGCCAGTTGGTTTGTAATTGCCTATCCCTTTATAGCCTTGTGTTCA
Source organism: Cupressus sempervirens (assembly GCA_028749045.1). Lineage (NCBI taxonomy): Eukaryota > Viridiplantae > Streptophyta > Pinopsida > Cupressales > Cupressaceae > Cupressus > Cupressus sempervirens. The sequence goes on along the minus strand of CM053789.1, from coordinate 765,358,937 downwards.
ACGCATTGAATGCCAAACTCACTGAGTATCATAACCCATTTAGTCAATCTTCTTGTGAGAGCTACCTTATTGAGAAAATACTTTAATGGATCTATTTTAGCCACAAGCTGTGTAGTGTGGGCAAGCATGTAGTGTCTCAACTTCTGGGAAGCAAAGACAACTGCCAAGCAAGCTTTCTCAATAATGCAATAATTTTTCTCATAAGAGACCAGTGTTTGACTCAAGTAGTAAATAGTCCTTTCTTTGTTATCATTGTCTTCCTGAGCCAGAAGGATTCTCAGAGACATTTCAGTTTCTGAGATGTATAAAAGCAAAGGCTTCCCATGAATAGGAGGCATCACATTCCAACAAAAGGATCTCCATCCACATGTGAAAGCCATTTTCTTCTAGTCTTTTGGCACAATTTTTATCTAATTGTATCCAGAAAAACCATCCATAAGTGAGTACATCTCATAGCTAGCCATCATGTCCATGATCATATCAATATTAGGGAGTAGAAAGTCATCTTTAGGACATGCCAAGTTAAGATCACGAAAGTCTGTACAAACCCTAATAGATTTATCGTGCTTGAAAACTGGAAAGATATTGGACATCCATTTAGCATAATAGATTGCATGGATGAAACCAACCTTTAGAATTTTCTCCAATTCTCCTTTGATGAGCAATGCAACATGAGGGTGCATTTTTCAAAGCTTCTATTTAACTAGTTTGATGCCTGGTTCTATGGAAAAATGATGCATGATAAGATCAAAATCCAATCCTAGCATGTCAGAGTATGTCCAAGAAAAATTAATTTTCTTTCCTTTGAAAAAGGAAATGAATTGTTCCTTCTCTTCAGGTGATAGTGACTATGCCAGATGTATCATATGAGGATGTTCTTCTGTGCCCAGGTTAATTGGTTGCATTGGCTCTATCAACATTGATGATATCTCCTGAAAATGACTGGGAAGTACATCAAATATCTCATCTGTGGGCACCTCAAAGAGGTTTTCACGCTTGGATACATCTTTATTTTTTATTTTTTTGGGTTTTGATACTACCACAATGTGGTTTTCACCATCAGACCTTTTGCATTTTTTCCTTTTAATTGTATGACTAAGATATTTGATGTCAACCTTAGTCATGTTGATACTCTGCTCATTGGTGGAAGAAGTTATAGGTTTGATAATGTTTAGGTAATAGGAGAGAACATAATCATTCTAGAATGTGGGGACTTAGCTAGATGCATTGGGGTTCTAGTCTATAAGCTTAGGATGTGTGAGTGAGAGAGTAGTGGTTGGTTCAATTGCATTCACAATATAGTCATTAAGTTCTTGGACCAGAAATTCAAGACCTATGATGACATCATCCATAGGTGTGTTCAAACACCTCAAAGTACAAATGTTAGTAATATATGACTCTAGGACACTAGTTTGATCCGATCGATGTGACCTAATCCTAGACGTTTCATCCACTTTGATTTGGTTTTCATAGACATGAATTTGGTCAATGTCTTTATTAGTAGTTGCTTCTGAAAGAGAGTCAAACTCATATTCTTTAGAATTAGTGCTACATGGCGAGAGGTTATAGAACTCCCCAACAGTGATAGGGACATAGTCACCTTCATCCTCTGGGTTCTTACACAAATACTCAACATGGCATGACTACTAGATTCTCCCTTTTCTGAATGATATTTAAGTTGTTTAGTATTGTCGTTAGAATAGTCACTAGTATCATCCAAAGTTCTAACATGTGGCACAAAGTCATCTAGCTTAGCAAATAATTTAGCAAGATCATAAGGAATAGGATGAGGATAGGAATCCTCATCATCAGATTCTTCCTCTTGAGTATCTGACTCAGCTTGTGACTCATTTTCAGATGAACTCTTAGGTGTTGGTATGAATTCATTTGATCCCAAATAAAAAGGAACCTTCTTAAATCCTAGGCCAGTTGTATCATGGTTGCTTTGAGCTCTTGCTTTGATAGGATCGATTAGGCCATTGTTATTGCACCCAATAGGAAAATTCCCTTGTAACCAAAATGCTTCATAAGCCTAAGACTAGGCCCATATTTCTTAGGAGTGATTTCTCAAGCTTGCACTATTAGGTCCACTAGAGCCTCTTCTTTATAAAGCCATGTAACAATGGCTCCATTTTCACTTTCATCTTCTAAGGGAACTGTAGCCTTGACAAAAGTGCGATTATACTTGGTCTAAGGTGTTAGCACAAATGGCTTCCTTTCCTCTAAGGGTCTCCCATAATGTCAAGGAGTCTCTGGGAGAGATATTAATGATAGCACTAGTTCAATGTGGTAATCTCCCATCCCAGTTTCTTTCAATTTGAATGATTGCTCAATTTTTTTTAGCTTATTGTCATGATAATCAATGGACTCATGGTTAGTAGGGACGAAAGTTTCAGCAACCTTGAGCATATTACAAGTATAGCTAGTAGTGGCAGGAATAATAACTTCAGAGCCATGGAATGGGAACTTGATGCATTTGTGGTATGTGGATGCTACAATGTGCATCTCATGTATCCATGGCCATCCTAAAAAAATGTTGTAAGCCAAGGGAATGTCAAGCACCTGACAGGTGACATCCCTTTTCATAGGACCAATGCGAATGGGTAAAACCACAAGACCTAGAGACTTTCGTTCCACTTTGTCATACGCTTTGATAGTTACCTTATTTCAAGGATCAATAGAGTCCTTAGAATAATTCAATTGTCTAAGAAGAGCAGTAGAGACAATATTTAGGCTAACACCATTATCAATGAATACCCGATGAACATGTGTTTGATGGATCATAACCTCGATGTGTAGAGGTTAATTGTGTGGGTGACTTAGTGAGTTATCATCCTCCTCAGAGAAGGTCATAAGATAAGGTGAGGTCAGGTGACCTACTGTGGATTGGAATTGCTCAAGATCAAGATCTTGAGGAACATTTTCCTCAGCAAGGGCTTTGTCCAAAATTTTCCTATTAGCAGGCAAGATTTTAAGCAGCTCAAAGATGGAAATCTGAGCATTAGTTCATTTCAATTGATTGTGAACACTATAACTGGTTACTGTTGAGTTCGTTGTGGGTTTTGCACCTTTTCTAGATGGACCAGTAAGGGCTTTGTCTTTGTGTTGTTTAGGATTTGAAGTAGGAGGCATAGAGCCTTTGAGCACCAACTTGCCACGAGAATGAGTCATAGCATTAGCACAGTGTTGCAAGGGTGTGTTATCCATTGCGTTGAGAGTAGGGCCCCTCAAGAAAAAAGTTGTCTTGGGTTTATCATTATCTTGGTTTCCATTAATAGAAATAACATCATAGTATTCAGAATCCATAGGTTCAACCATGTGAATTACATTATCATCATTGAAATATGTATAGTTGACCTTGTTGTAGGGTTGTGGTTTCAAAGTCTCTCCTTTTTCATAAGCTGAGAAACATTCTTTGAATGCCTTGTGATCTAAGTTTTTGTTATGTAATCACCAGCATCAATCATGTCCTCGACTTTATGGCACAAGTTTATACAGTTGCTAGTTTTGTGTCCCTTGTTTTGGCAATACTCATAGAATGAGGTCTCATTTCACCATGGTGGACATGGTTGTGGATCATAGGGATGAGGGTTATCTATTGGTGAAATAAGCTTATGTTGTAGCAATGTTTTGTAAACCACATCCAAAGGTTCTCCCAAGGGTGTATACTCTCACTTGGGGCATGTTGTCTATGAATTTCTTGGTTTGTTCTCGGATGTTTTGTTGTTAGGGGGAGGTTTCTCAGCATTTTTGGCCACTTTGAAGCTGTCTGTGAGATTAAATGCCACTTTAGCAGGTTTGGGTGTGACATTATCAATGACTCCATCATGTACAATTTCTCAGTTCTTATTGATATGTTTGGTTTTATCCCTATTGGAAGTGGAACCTTGTTTTATGTCCCTCTAAAGAGTGAGTTCACCTTTCTTGACCATAAATTACTCGATGCGGATAGCCTGTGTGATCATGTCTTCAAAGGTACATGGACCTTGAAGTTGGACTCTATATCCAAAATTAGGTAGGAGGTTATCAATGAAAATGTCAAGCTTCTCTATTTCTAGAATTTTATGGGAATACTTAATGTATAGTTGTCTCCATAGTTGGAGGAATGTGAGAAAATGTTCTCTAGCTTTCTATTTAAGGTTGCATAGATCTTGAATATTGATAGGGTGTTGTATGTTATGAGAATGTTGCTAAACAAATAGATTGGCAATTTTGCCAAATGTCTTGATACCAATAGGTAAATGTGAGAACCACTCCAAAGCCTGACCACCTAGGCTTCTAGGGAATAAATGCATGAGGTATGTTTGATAATGTATAAACTCCATAGACAAAGCATCAAATTCCTACAAGTGATCTTAGGGATCAATAGTACCAAAGTACTTGTCATATTTGGGTAGCTCTACGCCTCATGGGAAAGGTGGCATGTTTATGCTTTTGTCAAATGGAAATGGACAAAGAGTGTCAAATGTGTATGTCTTTGTGGGTTTCTCCTTCTCATGCATCATCTAAGCCAATTGGTCTTGCATAATTTTCAATTGTTTTTGGAGTTTAGAAGTCTCAATTTCTTCTTCAGGCATGATAATGGTTTCCACATTGAAATGAGAGGGTAACTTTTTTCCCTCTTGGGCAGGTTTGAGAAAGTACTTTTCTTTCTCTTCGTTGAGTAGGATTCTGATGACCTCTTGAAAGTTTTTGTCTCTTTGGAATTTTACTATGTGTTTAGGGAGTATTTCTACTTCTTCCTATTCCTCATCAGTATCATGGTCTTTCCCTTTCTCTTTGTCATTCCTAAATGGTTCTTGATGTCGATTATGACGACCATGTTCAGGTTCACGATTAGTCATTATAGGAATGTGTTTAGTCTCAGTGTGTTGTGTTTCAAAAAGTCCTCTAAAAAAGGAATCAGACATCATGTTTGGTAATGTGAGGGGGATTGTGAAGATGCCTCACTAGCCAAACTAGATACAGATGACCTCTGTCATGATTATGACCCCTGGCACAACCTTGCCTAAGTCTAAGAGGATAAAACACATTGTCACTTCTGGTTGCGACAATCATAGACAAGGACTACACTAAGATTGAGTCTCAAAAAGGATAAGATAATAGCAAGAATGTTGTCCACCAAGGCACAAATGGTCTGATTTAAAGGCTAGAATAGCCAAAGATTATGACCAACGTGACATAAAGTATGACAAGCATTAAGAGATGAAGAAAAAAGATGACTTAAGAGACAAGACCAGTCAAAGTATGAGACAAAAGTCTTCAATTAAGGAAAGTGCCACTATTTAGGACTATTTTTAGACCTAAAAGGACAACTCAGTGCAGGAAGCTAACTGGACTAAGATCATAGATTGGTTAAACTGACTGATTTGGTAGTTTTAGAGTAGGATTTCATGCAAAGATTCTCTACAAGCCACACGAAGAAGTTCAGTGGGTCATGCAAAGACTCATGATAGTAGTTTAATTTTGTGCTAAGAATTTTCTTGTATCACATGAATAAATGATAGGGCAATAGGATAGAGGCAAGATCTCATGTGAATACAATCAAGATCTCACACGACGACCTCAATCAGCTAGCACAAAAAGATGAATTCTCACGTGATAAAGTACAAGTTTGCATGAAAATTAGGACTAGATTAACAACATCGTTGGATTTTGAAGAGATTTTGATAATTTCAGACTATTCCAGATAGATTGTTGGTAAGTTTTGACATATAATAGGAAGATTGCAAGGTTGATCTAGTAAGATGTTTGGACAATGTTTCAGGATTCAATGAAGATAATGTGTTTGAACAAGATAGTGGGAAGCAAGCAGTAGTCAAAAATAGTCCAGTCGAGGGAAAAGAAACTTGACAGGATATGGGAGTCTTGACCTTTTTTTGTTGTAGACAGATTTGGACTTATTTAGGACTCAATAACAAACACGCTTTTATCCCTAAAAACAAAAATTGGTAGAGAAGGAAAAAACTTTGTCTCATATCTTATGTGCATGCGTGTACCTCACACAACCATGTCACCCCCTAGAGGGCGCCCATATTTTTGGTATATTCAAAAGACTCAATAGTATACGCTGAATGAGTGGCCTTGTGGTAGGGGACGAGCACATATACCACCTTCAGATGTCCAGTAGCATGCCTATGGTGAGTTCTACGGGAGAGATTCTTGCCCCTCCTTGCACAAAGATTACGCCTCCTTTTGGAGGTGAACCGAGTGGTTTCTAACTAAGAGGTTTTTACTTGGCTTCCATTCGTATTAATTCCTAGTGGCTCCACAAGTGAAGTTGAGACCAGCAGCCCACACCAGCATCTAAAAATGCACACTACTTGCTTAGTAAGCTAGGGTCTAGCACCGACCAGTGCACAGACAGAGCTTCCCCTTGATATGCGATATCAAGAATCAAGGGGAAGAAAGTAATCTAGCTTTGGAGTCTTTTGTTTTACAAAGCATCTTGATTATAGTGAGTTGGAATCTCTAGCAAAAGGAGTGTGCTCACTTGGGTTGTTCTTGGAGGTTGAATCACTCTGGCAGGACCTCTAAAGGATTGACACGAACTGGTGTTCTGGATTTAAGGGTAAGAGTTTCTAATTTCCCTCAAGGGGAAAGAGCATAATCCTCTACCTTATTTCTTCACCCAAACACACAAAACAGATTGATTGCCCACTTAGCTTAATCAATCTAGACTTATCCTTCCTCAAGATTTTGATTCCCTAAAAGGAAATCATCATCCCTTCATAGAAAAGGACTCGTACTAGAGAACCACTAAATTTCTTGCCTTCTTTAGAATGGCATCTTTCAAAAGTGTCTAGGTTTTTTATTCACCCTTGGTCATGACCTCCAAGTGGTGAAGAGCATAATTCCCTATTCTTCTGTCTTGCACCCTAGGAAGTTCACAAGCCCCTAATTAGACTAGTTTGAAAAACAAGAAAAAGAAGACACATTTTTTTCAGGGTTTGAAATTTGGTCTTCGACAAACATATCTTTGACAACTTCCTACAAGAAAACTGTTAGTACATGTTTTGAGAGTTTGTTTAAAGGATTCTTTGACCAATCATCTTGCAGACAATAGTTAAGCTGCAAAAGATCAAAAATATAGATTCTAGAAACGATTAAATTAAAGAAATTACAAATTGAAAATCCTTAAAATAGAGGCTGCTGTTACAGGATCTAGCATGAAACATCTAGTAGAGCCATGCAAACCCTTTTTATGGCCTGCGCAAAGAAACAAGTTGCTATGTGAAGATTCGTGCGCTCAGGCACATTCTCGCATGAACCCAAAAGAAACTTCACATGAAGATTCAAAATCCTCATGTGAAAATGAATTATCTTGCATGAAGATTGTAGAATCTGTACGGACTATACGAATAGAGCTTAAAATTAATTTTAAAAATGTAGAGTAGGCTTAAGAAATTGATTTTCTCAGCCCCACAATGGGCGCCAGAAATGTACCTATGAAATGTGGTCCTCTGAACCTCACAGACACTTCGACATGGCAATTACCTATGAAATCATATTAGAATAAACATGAGATTGTTTATCCAAGAGGTCTGACAGAGCGACCTGTCACCTTCTACCTAGAAGGGTTTTGCCTAATTAATGTCCTGAAATTTGAGCTGTAGGCAACCAAACCCTCTAAGAATGAAGGATTTAAATGCAATTAAGATGATATGCAGTTTAATCTATATTAATATGTAGTTTAATCTATAAATTAGAAAATAATGTTTAATCTACATGTATGCATAATATTAATCTAGATGATATTAAAGAAAGCTAGAATGTAATGAAAGCTTGAGCAAAGTGAGTGAGTAATTCTATAGAGATTCGATAGCGTAAAAATTCAACCTCTATAATGAAGAATTAGGAGTTCCTTAAATAGAATTCATGGAATCCATTAATGGGTGAGATCAACTTGGATTGATGATCAGGATTGAAGCAAAGATTCAGTTAAGATGGAAACTTCCTTGTGTAGGTGAAGTGAATTGTTTCTGATCTGAGATTGATGAGTAGTTAACTGAACTTGTCATAAGTGTGAGAGCAAGTTAAGTAGATTTTTTCCAATTCGAGAGAGAGTTCACTCAGAGTTTCCATTTAGAACTAAAGAGATAATTTTGAAGAGATTATTTAATTTAATAAGTGAGATATGAGCTCATAAATGCTTTTTTTATTTAATTAAATAATTTCATTTAATTAATTAGGGATGACTTCCTATTTAATTAAATAACTTTGTTTAATTAATCAAAATAAGCATATTTATTAAATTAAATAAATTTAATTCCTTAGTACATTAGCCTTAAGGTATAATTTAATCTAATTAAAGTATAAATACTTAATAATTAAATTAAATGTTAATCAATAGGTTTCAATGTGAGTAATATGAGTGCATACTATAGGGATTAGATTATGAGTATGATGAATGCAGATTAGGGTTTTCTACATCTAACAATTAAGTCAAGTAGCGAATAGCAGAATAAGAATTGCCTATTAGAATAGGTCTTAAGATTGATTAGAAATAGACCAGAATTGATTGAGATGGCAATGAGCCAATTTTTGGGTATTACAGGTACATCTAGTCTTCCAGGTCCAACATCAGTGACAGATTTGGGGGATAGTATTGATGATTTGCCTCTTCTTCTTGATGTAACAACACCTTCTTTAGTTGTCACAAGGACTCCATCCAAACCTCTTGGTCATTCTCTACATGATCAATCATCATAGGTTGAAGTGATTGTGGATACTTATGATCAGTAAGTTGCAAAAGGGTTCTTCATCAGCTAAGGAGATAGATAGTTCTTTGAGACAGGTTCTTCAACCAATTAAGCAAGTTTTAGAGACATCACTTACCTATGGGTTCTTTCCATGCATAGTGGAAGCATCTCATTTGTACCCTTGGCCTTGTTTCTTCCCAAGGGGAGGAACACCATTCTATAGTCTTGGATCAGCTTCTTTTTTTGAGCAGTCATTGGCATGCATTCTTCTTTTGGGGGTGTGGGGAACCTACCCTCTTCCTCTTCTCTTTTTTATCTTATGTATATATTGGATGTATGTTGTAATACGAGAGTCTTGATTACTCTATCCATCTATGCATCCATTTTCATCTCTTTTTGGGGGAGGGTTTTCACATGAGGTTTTCCCTCTTTCTTCACTTTATGAGAGATTGCATTTCTGATGCGATAGAACCCAGCTTAGAATGGATACAACAAGAAAGGGAAATTTTTATTTACTATGAAAATATGCTATTACATGCAATACAGAGAAAATGGACTTGTACACATGCCCTATAGGCTTACAATAGCACAAATCTAGAGATAAATTCTTCTCCCAGTACCTTCTCTCAAACTCCACTTCGAACTGCCTTTTACAATGTCAGAAATGTCCTTAAATAGACCCCAAAGGGTTAAGGATTAGGAATAAATTCTACAAAGTGCTAGTTGGCATCCACTGACCAAATAGAAGGTTCTAGAATCCGCATTAGAAGTTGGCACAAAATTAGAAGAATCCTGAAATGGTAACTGAACTTTTGGGAGGCATAACTTTTGAACCGTAGCTCTGATTGACGAATTGTTTACATTTTGAAAAGCTCTCAAAGTGCTCTATAGCCCTATGGACCAGCTTCACTCATCCCCCATTTTTTGGCCCTGTACGAGGTCATTTAATGCCCTGAATCTAACTTTGAAGCATTCTTAGGAGGTCTCCAGTAATCAAAAAATTATAATAACTTTCAAACCATGGAGACTTTTGACCTGATTTATTTTCTGGAATACTCTAAATTACAATTACAATAATTTGACCAATTTACACCTTCTAGTTCACCAAAATGATGGCCCAATTACATACTCCTATTTTTTATGGCATTTTCATGTATCCTAAGGTGCTCAAATACTCTAAACTAGAACATTGATAGTGGAGCTGTGAGAGTTGGAACCTTTATTTGACCCAAATGGGTATCCAAAAATGAAAACACATGAAATAGAAACTAAATTTAAATATATTTTTTTGGGTGACACAAGATTGCCCTTATACCTCTAAATGCTCCTGCATCAGACACCCAGGGTAGATTGAAAAGTGACCTTGTCACTTTACGGATGGTAGAGGGAATCCCAAATGGGAAACCTTAGTTGTTAATATCCAAGTTGAGTCCTCGATTGGATGGCCTTTCCACTTAACCAAATACTCTTCATACTACCTAATTTTGGTACTCCTGCCCACATGATGATCTAGAATTTCTTCTATCTCCTCCTTCTTAGAAGCAGGAATCAGACATGGCTCTAACATTAGTTCCTCATCTGCACCATCATCATGGTACTCGGTTAAGTCTACAATGTTGAAGATAGGATAAATGTGAATTCCATCTAGTAACTCCACCTCATATGCACTTCCTGAGTCACGTTTCTTCAAAAAATTTCAGGGGCCAAATTTCTTCATCTTTAGCTTGTTGTAAGTACCTACTAGAAATCTCTCCTTTCTTAAGTGTACCATAACTAGATCCCCTACTTGGAACTCCTTATGTCTTCTCCTTTGATCAGCCCTAGCTTTATACTATTGATTCATCTTGGTAATGTGTGCTTGGACCTCCTCATGTAGGCACTTGATATGTTCAGTAAAATCTTCTGCTTCAGCACTTGTCCTCTCCCCTTGCTCTATCTTCCTCAATTTTGGTGCAGACCTTAGGCTATTTCCATATATAATTTTGAACGGTGATTTTCCAGTACTCCTATTTATAGAGTTATTGTAAGCAAATTATGCTTGTGATAGAATCAAATCCCATCCCTTGGGCTTATCCCCAACTAAACATCTCAGCAAATTACCCAAACTTCTATTTACCACTTCAGTTGGATCATTAGTCTGTGGGTGATGTGTGGAACTAAATTTCAAGTCTGTTCTCAACTTATTCCAAAATGTCCTCCAAAAATACCCCACAAATTTAGTATCTCTATCAGAAACTATACTCCTTGGGAGACCATGTAGTCTCACTACCTCTCTAAAAGACAAGTCTAGAATATGGACAACATCATGAGTTTTGTGGCAAGGAATAAAATGTGCCATTTTGGAGAACCTATCAACCACCACAAATACTGAGTCATTACCCCTTTGTGTCATTGAAAATCCAAGAACAAAATCCATACTTATTTCCTCCCATGGCTTTGATGGAACAAGCAATGGATGATATAGTCTAGTATTGTAACTAAATCCCTTGGCCACTTGACAAACTTGAAAACTTTGTACAAAATTCTTCACATCTTGTGATATCTGAGGCCAAAAATAATGTTCTCTAAGAATGGAAATGGTCTTTTCTTGACCAAAATGTCTTGCCATCCCTCCACTGTGCTTCTCCTTAATCAGATATTCCCTCATAGAACTCCTTGGAATGCATAATTGACTGCCCTTGAACAATGTACCTGTTGGTGTTTTATTTTGATGTTAACAGTACTAAAACTACTAGGCGACAAAAGGCTTAGTACCTAGATATCAGTACATACACAACCTAAAGAATAGCCAATTCTCATTATCACTTGCATATGCAAAGTACTAGGACCCAACTTCAACAAAACCTTAGACGGTTTTCTACTCTTTTGGCTCTGTAAAACCAGGGCGGGTGCACCCGAGGATGGTTCAAAGATGGAATAATTGTATGAGAATTATCCTTAGTTTCATTTTGATTCTCATCTCTAAATCCTCAAACATATAGGTAAATAACTGATAAACACATCCCTTGAACAGATATGGCCAAGAAATCTTCTATAGCTCTGCAGATGTTTCCAACAACAATGGCTAAATGAAGCTAAAACAATCCAGGCAGGCAAGTGCTGGCCAACTTTGAAAATCTTACAGGAAAGATAAATGAAAATTGATTTTATGATGTATTTTGAAAAAAACTAGTTATAATATACTTCTCTTTTGGCTGAAATACTTTCGATCAGTGCCTAATCCATTGGGAATTCAGAGTCAAGTAAATTCTTAGATCTAATTTGTTGCCTTGCAACGAATTTTCATCAGCAATTCTTACCAGAATTTATCATTCAAAAATCCTTATTAACACCCAAGCAACCTCATCACATTCATCAAAGCCTTTACTTAATCCATTGAATTAACAGCAATAACAAATGGATGTACAGTCTTACTAGATTGCAATCAATTGCATAAGCTTTTACTCACACAACATCAAGGTAGTTCATTATTAAAAAGGAGACAAAATTTAGAGAAGAACAGATATGGGGATAGTTCATAATTTGTATTCATTTCCTTTGAAAATGATATATCCTTTACAAAAGACCCAGAAAAACCTTCAGAAAAGAAGCACAGTTCTTTCTACATTCATCCATATCTCAGAAATTTTGACAGAAAAAGTATACTATAAATTTCTTTCCCAAAATGTTTGGACCAAAAAAGAACTAAGCACAATACTTAGTGAAAACCAAATTCGGACCTATCTTTAGCCTTGGGATCTCACTTAAATAATGTGAGATGCAACAAGCTTCAGGCTACAGAAGGTGACAGGTGTCCTTCTTTTGAAAAACAAAAACAAGAATAACAGAAAGGTTGATTACAACAGCACTTCTTGGCGGGTTCCTTTCTGTTATGCTTCTTGGTTGTTATGATCTGCTCTCGCAATCATTCCTCATCTTCAGAGTACATACCCATAAGGTCTGCAAGTGATGTATCATCTTTTGTTACATGCAAAATCACTTTAACCTGGGGATTTTCTATGTCGTCATTGCTGACTACAAGAGTAACTATTACTCTTACATCTTCCTCGTCATCTTCTCCTAACATCTGTTCACTAAACTGATCTTTCCATCTGTTGAAAGTATCATCATCTGGCCAATCAAAACTTAGGGTTTCTCTTTGTATCTTTATTAAAGAATTGGCATTTTCTTCTAAATCATTGAATTCCTTTCTTATATCAGCATAATATAATTGTATTTTTACCAGCTCTTCATTTGTCTTTGCCCAAAACCAATAGCCAGTCTCACTGATGATGTTTGTTATTCTGTTATCGAATAATTCATCCATTTCCTTTTTCCATTTGTCCTTTTCCTTTACTGTATCAACAGATTCTAAGGCACAAGGAAATAGGGTGAATTTTTTAGCAAGATATCTTGAAAAATAGAGTGTCAATTTCCTCTGTAAAGAATCTCTTTTATTTTCAAAATTATCTAATTGATTCAATAAATCAAAAATTCTTTCAACCTGATGATAAGGCATTTGAACTGTAGATATACAAATAATTGTAACATCATTATTCCTCTGTCTCCACTTCTGTGCAAGAGAATCTAGCCCATTCTTTTCTTTAATTAACTCATCTATGAGGGTTACAATCCTTGTCAACTGATCATAAAAATTTGACCATTGTATTTTATCCCTCAAGTATGTCACACCCTGCCTCCATTTCTCTTCCTGCTGATTTCTAAATTCTATCTGCCACTCATGCAATTTGGTTTTTTCTGCTTCAAATTCCTCTGCAGTATAGAATTGGGGTCTTTCAGGGGTGTCAGGTATCTCAATAATAGGGGTTAATCCCACAGATGACTGTGGGGGATATGCAATTCTTAGTGTACTGGATTCTCCCACTTTTCTCTTTCCAAGTACCTTTTCTAATTGAGATACCCTGTTTTCTAACTCAATTCTCCTTTTTACCTCTTGATTATAGGCTTCCACCACTACTTCATATTTATTATGCATATCAATCATTTCCCTCTCTTCTCTTTCCATAGTAGCCAGGGCAAATTTAGAATAATCCACATTCATGTGGGCTGCCTGTACATTTGAAGTGTCAGCAACTCTTCTTACAATGATACTCCCTGTCAATCCTGAATCATCAGGCTGTGATGAAGTAACTCTGGATCCTCTTCTCAGGGACCACATAACAAGGGCAGCTTGATCATTGCTGAATGCTGTACCCAAGAATTCCTCTTTATTTGGATCCTGGAGCCCTAAATTATTTGAAACAGAATTGAAAACTAATGCATCAGCAATGTCCCAATTGGGCAATAATAAAACATTAGCATTTTTTACCATCTATCTTCCCTCATCAGGGGTTATATTTTGGAACTCTTGAACCATTTGTTCCTTTATTAGATTTTGAATGGAGGTCTCATCCATTTCTGGATGTTCTGCTCTCATATTATTGCACCTTTGCTCAAAAATGTGCATGTTTACTCTCCACGCAAACTGATGGAAAGCCCTAGATCTTACAAAAATTGTTATCAGACAAAAAATGCTGACTGGCTTGTTCCAAAACAGGGTCCAATTCCCTTCCTCTCAAATCTGCTGTAGTTAATTCAAAACTTGGTACAGGGGGTTCCTGAGGGTTCCCTTCATCAATCTCTGCTTGTGTAACAAAAATTTCTCCTTGTGACCCCATTTGTTCGAATTGCTCATTGGTGAGCTGTTCTTCCTCAATTCTTATTGGAGTTTGAGAAGTTGAGCCACTTTCATCAGGGGATTCTTCCTCCCTTATTATTTTCCTTCTTTTGGGGGAAGGTTCAGGGGGTCTTTCTTCTAGGACAGTGCTGGAGGATCCAACAATCTGTTTTTCTTTATGCACAACGGGCACCTGCTGTCGGACAATAGTATATCCTGTTTTCTTCCGTACCACCAGTGGACCTATTCCAATGTTGGGGGTGAAACCCAATTTTCTCATAATTTCTCTGGCTTTATCTGGAAAAGAATTAATAAAATGCTGTTTCTTCTCATTCATTACTTCCATTATCTCAGAGAAAGTACTCATGAGCTTATGTATTTTATCTGCATTGTTTGCAGCATTACTAAGAGGACTGAAATTTTTATCAAAACAATTAATGAATTCCAAAACTTTTGAATAGACTCTCCATTTTTCTTTCTTTATTTCTTGCTCATGGAGAGAATATTCATTTCTTATTATATCTTCAGGAAAATAGAATTCATGCTGAACTGGATGAAGCTTGATTCTCAATCTAAGGGCAGAGTTAAAGAAACCTTCTGTATCACAAAAACGAGAGTGAGACACTGCCATTTTATATTGATCCAAAAATTTATGGAGAAAGACCCACCCTTCTTTAGTTATCACAAACTGGTGGGCTATAGTACAAGTAGGAAAAATTGATCCTGTCCCCCTTTTGTGCAAAAAGGCCTCCTCCACTCCTCCCAATTGCCACAAAAATTCAGCTATCCCTACCTTTAAAGGTACCTGATAGGGTAACACATGGGGTGTTCCTTTGAAACCATAGACCCTGATGACGGTTGAGACTGAATAGGGGATAATATCTCCCCAATTATGTGAAACTTTTAGATTATGGGTTTTGTCCATAGGCCTGACAAGGTGCATTAATGCCTTAGGGATTCTGGGATTGTCACTCAATATGAGGCACCTTAGTTTGGAGGCAAAGTGCCTATCAAATCTAACAAAGCTAGCATTTTCTGCTTCCCAGGTCATGTCTGCACTCCATAATTGGACTGGCAGTGCTTCCCCTTCTTGTTCTCTATTTAAAACCATTTCTTTACCAAAATAAGTGGCCCCTTTAAAAAGAAACATATGCATCAGTAAGGAGTACTGACCCCAAACCTTTTCCACCTTGCCCTGTGCAATCCCCACCAATCCATGATGGATCTCATTTGCCAAGTAAGATGCAAAATCAAAAATTATTTCCACACCAAAAGAAGAGATTTGGGTGATCATATACATGAAGCTCACCGGAATAAAGTCTTCTTCGCCCTCTCCGAAGACTCTGCACAGGGTCCTATATATCTCCACTGCCCTGGCATTAAAACATGATTTCTTGAAGGGCTCTTTAGAAGATGATGTTATGGTTGGGAGGCCTCCAATTCGGCCTATGTGGGCTTTCAGTGCACCCTGTCTAACTACATCCCTCTTGGATATATATTCTTTTTCTAAATCTATCAGATTAATGGGCACATGATACATGGTGAGGGGTCCCAGACTGAAAACCTTCCTAATCTCCTCGGGACTGATGGTAACTAAAGCCTCACCATCTATTCTCCTCACTACCTTAGTGGCTTGGTCATAGTTTTTTGCTATGGCTTCAAGCAGGTCAAAATCCATAAACACGCTGGGGACAACAAGCTTCCCAAGATCAAAATTCCAAATGTTGGCATGAGGGGCGTATAACTTTCTCTCTGCAAACCATTTCTTGAATAAACTCAAACCAGTTTGAGCAGTTTGAGCATCCCGGACCCAATTACCCTTATCATACAATCCATCAGCTACCCTAAGCCTAGGGTTGAGTGAGGTTGACCTCTTAACTTGCATCGTTTCTACAGTGGACTCAGGAAGTAACTCAAGCAAATCATCATGAACATTTCTATCCAGGTAGTTTACTGCTCCTGTAAATCCCTTCTTAGGAGGCATCTTGGGCTATCCTTTTTAAAACTTAAAAGCTCACAAAGATGATGGCAGTTTTACTTACTTGAATTCTGTCTCAATTCTCTTTTGTATTCCTGCAAAATTTCAGCGAACAGATAACTTGACAATTTTTATCAACCTTGGCACGCTTTTCTTTCAGTAATAGCTTCTGCACAAGAATGGCTTCAAATCTTTTCTCGCGTGAAATGAAACTGATGCAATCTCTCTGTATTATACTCTGTTTTTCCTCACGGACGAAGCTTTCTTGTCTAATTAATACAAAGAGTGGCACTACATTTTTTATTTAAAACTGCGCCGTTGATCTTCAAAGATCCTACGATCATGCGGTACAAAGAGAACAACTAGGAGTTATACTTGCCATGTCAGTTATATTACCCAATGAGAGCTTTCCACGTACATAATTCTTTCTTTTGATGGCACTTACATTTAGACCCACTGACGTCGGAGAACACGTGTCAGCATGTTGCTACTTCGTTATGCATAAAGAACTAGCACCTTGCCATAACGAGGCGGCAACAACTGTTGATCGGATCAAGAAATGATCGAAAGATATGCTACAAGACTTCTTAAGAAAGAAGGCGGTGGGCCCAACTCGCTATGTCGCTGTAATTATCTTCCTTGCAACTCTTCATAGCGAGGTAGCGAGTTCCGTTGATTCACTTCAAGCTGACGTTCCAGATTTCTTGTACATTTAGTCAAGTAGGTATTAATGAGAATCGGATCTCTGCATAGCTGGCACATGTCAAAATTTATCACAGTCATCTGTCATTACACGTCATCATAGATCTTGCTGATCTTTTGCCATTTTACGGGGCCTTGCTAACTCGCTAACGGTGAAGCACCTCAATTTTTCGATAGCGAGGTAGCGAGCTTCGGCACTTAAAAGGATTCCGTGCCGAAAAATGCAAGGGGCACCTAGTAATTACTTCTGTTAATTAAAACTGATTCTGACAACGGTATTTATGACTAGTCATGCCATCTGGTGTAATTATGATACAAGCAAGATGCAATGTCATCATTTTTAGATTTTCACGTGGCCTCGCTACTTCGCTAACGGTGAAGCATCTCAATTTTCTGATAGCGAGGTGGCGAAACTTCCGGAAAGATCAACATTCCGGCTCCAATGTCAAATATTCTTGTGGGTCCCTCTCCCCCTTTTTATGGTGAATTGCAAAGTGTACCTGCACAATAAAGCATTTAATAAGCAAATCTCCGATCGCCGCACCTTCACTTCATGGTCCCACCGCTTACAAACTCAACACTCGCTATCTCGCTATACTTAATGAGCATGTAATTCTCAATAGCGAGGTAACGCCAGCGGTAGATCTAATCGGATCTGACGGTTGGGACAAATAGGAAGAAAGGTAGCCCGGGAGAAAGGAAAAGGAATACGAAAGCATATTCGCTTCTTTTGAAATTTGAAAATTTTGCGCCCGACCATTTATGAATAAGGATGAATATAGGGATTATATGGAAAATATTTCTTATAGATGTTTTATCCAAAACCTTATACTTCACTTAGACATAGAACATCTGACTTTTCTATGGTTTAACTAAAAAATTTTTTACTGCAGAAAAAGTCAGACCAACAGTACCATCCTGAATCAAATAGTCTAGCCAGTTGGTTCTGTCTACAGCAATAGGCTCTTTACAAGCTTTCCATGCTCTAGCAAAATCAAGATCCTTAGGGTACAAATTCATGAGTTCATCAAACCCAACTACTTCAACCTGCATTACTATAAGCAACAACTGCCTCCTGGTTAAGGCATCTGCAACCCTGTTAGATTTTCCACTTCTATGCTTCAACAAAAATGTATAGCTCTGCAAGAACTCTACCCACTTCATATGCCTCTGGTTCAATTTACCTTGGCTATTTAGGTACTGTAATACCTGGTGATTAGTATATAAAACAAATTCCTTTGGCAATAAATAATGTCTCCATTTCATTAAGGCCTGAACTATTGCATAGAACTCTTGATCATAAACATAATACTTCTTCTTTGCATCATTCAATTTTCACTAAAATATTCAATAGGCTTACCTTCTTGTCTCAATATAGCTCCAATAGCATTGCCACTAGCATCACAATCCACCTAGAACACCTTTCTAAATCTAGAAGTGCCAACATAGGTCATTCTATCACCTTCTTCTTGAGCAATTCAAAACTTCTTGCAGCTGATGTAGTCCACTTGAATTCTTTTCTATCCCCTCTTATTGTGTTAGTCGGGGGTGCACATATGCCACTGAAACTCTTAATGAACTTCCTATAGAAACTAACCAAACCATGAAATGATCTTACCTCAGTAGCAGATCTGGGACTAGGCCATTCAAAGATGGCTTTTACCTTCTCTAGATCAATTTTAAGACCTTCAGGTGATATAACAAATCCCAAGTAGACTAACTCCTTTTTTCCAAAGATACACTTCTTCAGATTAATTAACAATTTCTCTTCCTTTAACCTTTCAAGGACACTAAAAATACACTATAAATGTTCTTCCAAAGTCTTTTTTAAAATTAAAATATCGTCCAAATAAACAATAAATTTTTTTGCCAAGAACTTCTTAAGTACCTCATTCATAAGCTGCATGAAGGTGCTTAAGGCGTTTGTCAATCCAAAGGGCATGAGTAATCACTCATAAAGACCCTCCTTGGTCTTGAAGGTAGTTTTCCACTCATCTCCTTCTCGTATCCATATCTGGTGATAGCCACTCTTGAGATCTATCTTTGTGAAGTATTAAGCTCCACTCAAACAATCCATAATATCATCCATCCTTGGCAAGGGAAACTGATACTTGATGGTTATCCTGTTTATAGCTTGAGAGTTTGTACACATCCTCCACTCTCCATCCTTCTTTGGTGCTAATACTATAGGTACTACACATGGACTTGGCTCTCCCGAATCAAACCCTTCCTCAATAGCTCCTAAACTTATCTATTTAGCTCCTCAGTTTCAGTATGAGTCATCCTGCGAGCAGCCTTGTTAGGCAAACTAGCTCTTAGGATTAAGTCTATCTGGTGACTGATTTGCCTTACCAGTGGCAATCCTTCTGGAACATTATCAGAGATGACATCTCCAAACTCACCTAATAAATCTAAAACTTCAAATGGTATTTCACTACTACCTTCCTTATCTTTTCTAGGAATCAAAGAATAAAACATATGCTAATGTTTCATGCCATCTAAAAACCTCCTTCCATCAACAAGACAAATCCTAACGCTGATACATAACTTTTTGCCTTCCTTTTTCAGGGGCTTCAGTTTGTGGTGAACTCCATCCTTTCTTAGAGAGTATGTGTTTGCATGACCATCATGTACTGCATGCCTATCAAACTGCCATGGTCTACCCAACAATAGATGGAAAACATCCATTGGAATAATATCATAGAGAACTTCATCATGGTAAGTCCCAATTTGAACTTCACTAAACATTGTTCACTTACTAGGACCTTATGATCATCCTTAACCCAAGCGATCTGATAGGGCTGCGAGTGTTTCTCCCACTTGAGCTTTAGCTTAGAGACCATCTCCTCTAATACCAAGTTATCAGTGCTACCACCATCAGTGATGACATCACAACATTTATCCTCACACTTGCACCAAGTACGGAATAGACTCCTCCTTTGTCCTAGTTCAATCTCACCACTTAGTAGGACCCTTTCATTTAATAAAGTCTCTCCTCTTTTTGCATCCTCTGAATGTGATGATTGTTCATCCTCATCAACATAAGCAACCTTAGCTTGGCCTTCAATTCTCCTATCTGTCCTTCCTTGACGTTGAGGGCATTCAAAGGCATGATGACCTTCTTCATTGCAATGGAAAAAAGTACCACAAAAGCCTCCTCTTCCTTGTCCACATCCTCTACCTCTTCCTCTCTGATTTCCAAAGTCTTGATCATGGGAGCGATTGAAACCCTCATTCCTCTAGTTCTTGCTGGTACACACATCTTCATTTTTCTTTTGGATCTCATTTTGACCTCTAGATGACCTACCACTACCCCTTCCTCCTTGAACACTCCCTCTTTGTCTCCCTTCAAACCTTTTATTTATATTTTCTTCAACTCATAGTGCAAACTGGTATGCTTCTTCAACGCTGGTCTTTGTTACCAAACTTAATTCCTCCTGGATGCTAGGTTGCAACCCATTGATATAACGAGAAACCTTCTCCTTATTTTCTTTTTCATGCCCAACTCTAATCAAAAGTTGATAAAAATCCTTCGGATATTCTTGGGGTGATCTTCCTGCTTGCTTTAACCTATGCATCTTCTTAAACAGGTCAAGCTCATAGTCAACATGAATGAACTGCTTCTTCAATTTGTCCACCATGCGATCCCACCTTGTGATCTTATCCTTTCCTCTTCTATTTCTTTCCAATTGAACCTCTTGCCACCAGATCTTGGCATGGCCTTTCAATTTGGCCTTTGCAAACTTAACCCTACCTGGATCCCTGATATCCTCATATTCAAAGTACTCTTCCAGTTCATTGATCCAGTCGATCAACTCATCTAGTTTCATATTTCTTGAAAATACACCCACATCAATTGTAGGTCTTTTCCCAAACTTAGTAATGGCCTTAAAAATACTTTCCTCTTCCCAATTCAGAACTTCCCTGTCAACTTCCCCTTCTGGTCCAAATTCTTCTTCATCGTCGTCCTCACTTTTGTCACCTGTAGCAACATTTTCTCCCCTACGGAGCTCCTCCTACAATGCTTGGAATTTCCTTTGGAGGGTTGTAGCCTCCTCAGGATTAATAGCTTTAGCCCTTCCACCACACTCTCTTCATGGAGACATATTCAAAGCCACAACCACACAGTCCTAGTGCAAACTACCTCACGGTCGGCGCTCTATCTACACACTCAGGAAAACCCGCTCTGATACCACTTGATGGGGACAAAACCCAACACAAAATGGATACGACATGAAAGGAAAAATTTTATTTACTATGAAAATATGCTATTACATGCAATATAGAGAAAATGGACTTCTACACATGCCCTATAGGC
Source organism: Cupressus sempervirens (assembly GCA_028749045.1). Lineage (NCBI taxonomy): Eukaryota > Viridiplantae > Streptophyta > Pinopsida > Cupressales > Cupressaceae > Cupressus > Cupressus sempervirens. The sequence continues at coordinate 765,337,581 of CM053789.1, read as the reverse complement.
TTACAATAGCACAAATCTAGAGATCAATTCTTCTCCCAGTACCTTCTCTCAAACTCCACTCCGAACTACCTTTTACAATGCCAAAAAAGTCCTTAAATAGACCCCAAAGGGTTAAGGATTAGGAATACATTCTAGAAAGTGCTAGTTGGCATCCACTAACCAAATAGAAGGTTCTAGAATTTGCATTAGAGGTCGATGCAAAATTAGAAGAATCTCGAAATGGTTACCAAACTTTTGAGAGGCATAACTTTTGAACCGTAGCTCTGATTGACAAACCGTTTACATTTTGGAAAGCTCTCAAAGAGCTCTATAGCCCTATGGACCAGCTTCACTAGTCCCCCATTTTTTGGCCCTGTACAAGGTCATTTAATGCCCTAAATTTGACGTTGAAGCATTCTTAGGAGGTCTCCAGTAACCAAAAAATTGCAATAAATTTCAAACTGTGAAGACTTTTGACCTGATTCTTTTTTTGGAATGTTCTAAATTACAATTACAATCATCTAACCAATTTGAACCTTCTAGTTCACCAAAATGATGGCTCAATTACATACTCCTATTTCTAGGCATTTTCACGTATCCTAAGGTGCTCAAATACTCTAACCTAGAACACTGATAGTGGAACTGTGAGAGTTGGAACCTTTATTTGACCCAAATTGGTATCCAAAAATAAAAACATATGAAATAAAAACTAAATCTAAATACATTTTTTTGGGTGACACAGGATTGCCCTTATAACTCTGGATGCTCCTGCATCAATTTCATTATGTACATGGGTACCTAACATGGCCTAGTAGCCAAGACTCATCTTTCATTTCATCCTAGTTTTTGTAAGCTTAAGGGCATTTTCCTAAGTTGCACTTAAGGGGGGGGTGTTGGTGTAAATAAGTATTTACAATTTACACTTTACTTAAGTTTACTTAGGTTAATGCATTATTTTATTATATTACATTATTTTATTATTTATTTAGGTGAGACACTTAGAAGTTTGTGTACTCTCATGAGTTGTCATATTGAAAACATAGTTATTTGCACTCCCTTCTTAGCACATGTTGTCTACAATACTAATTTGCATGCTACACCATTGTAGGCTTATACTCTCATCATTGCAGTTACTTCTGTGCTTAATGGAGGATAACCCATATCTGGTGGACATGTGCCTAGTTGTATGAATTATCATGTCACTAACTTCTATGCATTCTAGAAGCTCTCCAAAGGCCTTTATATATAGGCACTCCTAGTGTACTTTAATATAGCATATTGAATGACTATATCATCATTCTGATCATACTCTCATTTTAGTCTACTATTGTGCTTGTGTTTGAGTTCCTTGGTCTTGGGTGAATTCTACCCTAAGAAAAATTCTTACAGTTAGTATTAAACAAACCCAAATCAACATTTCTCATACTAATATGATATTTTGAAAGCTATCATGAAAGCATAAAAGATTACATAAAAAGACAAGAGAAACACTATAAATAACATAGCTTCATGATCCAATCCTACTAGCATGAAAATGAAAAGAAAAAGTGATTACCTCACCTAGTAAGATGCTCACCTTACCATGAATCACCAAGAGAGAGGGAGAGCCAAATAGGTGGCCAAACTTGATAGTTCACCCATAAATTGTGCTTCATCCATAAATTGTGCTTGCAATTGTAATGCATCTTCTAATGACTTATGGAATACCCGTAGATCCACCTTCTTGAATCATTATGAATATAGAATGTGTGTCTCCTTAGGTTTTATCAACTTATGTGCATTACCTTTGGAAGATTTAGCATATTGAAAATTGAAAAATGCCAAGATTTAGTAACTTATGTGCATTACCTTCCAAGATTTAGCATGTTAACATTTTAAAAATACATGTCTCTTAAGGATTTAGCAACTTATGTGTGTTAAATTCCAAAATTTAGCATGTTAAAATAAAATAAAAACTATAGTACAAGGGAGACCCTATATATTCCCCCCTCCTTATCATGGTTGTCTACTAGACATGATAAGGAAGAAGAAGAGGATACCTACTTCACAGTGTAAGGAGATATCCTATTTAACAAAAATGTATACCATATTCTTAGCAAGGGATATAGACCCATACATCCAAGAGTATAGATAATTTTGAAAATGATATGTCTCTCATGCCAAAAGGATCATCAAAGAAAGAGATCTTATCAACAAGACCCCCACCATAGAGGAGTGCTTTTAGATAAAATATCATCCTTCAAAGATAAACCAACCAGGAAAAAAGATTCAATCATCAAGCCCCATATAAAGAAGAGGAAGAGGAATCTTTGTAATGAGAAAAATAACTCTAACACCAAAATAAGGGTAAGAGTTTATAAAAAACATAATTTGCAACATAAAGAAGAGGTGATGAGCTAGGACAAAAAATTCTTGTATAAAAAGGTTATTCATAGTCAATGTTGGATACAATTGATTAATTGTGTATTGTCTTTGATGTTACACAAATGTCATATTATTATCAGTTAGTACATGCTAAGATCACTTGGGTAGTGGAGAAAATTTTTTGTGTTTGTCGAGTGCTCTTGTATTTTCCTAGTTTAGAAGCTAGTTTCTATCGAGTTAACTCGGGCACCAAAGGAAAGTCTATAGAAGATAAGTATTAACATAGCTCACTCAATAAAATAAGGAAAGTTGAATAGAATAGTGTCTATTGAGCTCACTTGATTATCAAAGGATCTATGCAAGTATGCAATGTTCACTGAGTTCACTTGGTTAACACAAGAAAATCATTTTTGAGTTCGTGTCTACCAAGCAGGGTCAGTTAACAAAGGATTTTCTTGTTTTGGCATATTGACTTTAATTGATTTATCTAATGGTTCTAGCCAGCTAAGGAAATTTATTCTAAGTTTTATATGAGCCAACTTGATAGAATGAAAAATATAAGTATAAGGTCAAGTTGAGAATTTGAAAGTGTGTAAGAAAGTGAATGCATGGAAGATTTTGAAGATGTAATGATGAAGTAAGAAAGTGAATCAGAAGGATAAGTAGAATATCTTTGTGGAGCTGAAAAGATATATTCAATTAGAAAGGATAAAGTACAAGCTAGAACAGAGATCTATAATCAGCAATTTAGTTGCATCAAAAATTAGGTAATCTCATTGTTACTCTCTAACCATTGTAGCAGTGATCTAAATCTCTTAATAAAGTAGGCTTAATAGTTATTTTTAAATCCTCTAACAAGGTGATAGTTCTATTGAATTGTCTAAAGATCTCTAATAGGGCCACTCCTAATATGGTGATTAAATCCTTCAATAGAGTCAAACCTAATAGTTTTTTTTGTAACCTTTAATAGGGTTGACTCCTAACATGGCTCACTTTAGAAAACTAAAAATAGTAACTAGTTGTAGTTGGTGGTTTTTCCCAAATTGGGTTTCACCATTAAATCTTGGTGTCAAATGTATTCATGCTATTTTCTTTCATGTGTTTGAAACTAAGTTAAAGTAATTTTAATCATAGATAACATCTAAAGATTTGCATGCTAAGTACTTACGAAGCATGTTCAGTAGTTACTGAGTTATAACATTTTATGTGTGTTTGTTGAGCATTAGTAGTATTTAGTTTTTAGAGTTTATTTTGTATTGACATCTAAGGGATCTAGGATTTATTTTTGTGGTAACTAATTCACCCCTCCCCTCTTAGTTACTCTTATATTTATAACAATTGGTATTAGAGCATTGGGTGCTTTCAAAGAAGGTTTCAAGGACATAAGCTAAAGAAGGATGCTTTACAAAAGAGAGATACCCAAGCTAAATAGAGACAATTTTGTAGCATGGTAAGGACTTATGAGGTTACATTTGGCTACCATCAGTGATTCAGGTTGTAAATATCTTGATGTTCAATACAAGACTCCCATTGGAACATTATTAGATGAATATATTGCTGAAAAGAAGAATCATAACATTATGATGATTGATATTGCATTTGCTCTTAGTTATGCTAAATTTGATGAAGTAAAATATTGTATAAGGGTGCATGAAATGTAGACTAAACTGAAAGAAATTTATGGAGGAGATGACAATGTAAGAAGAGCTAAGGTTGAAATTTTTAGAGGTCATTATGATTAGATTAAAATGAGAGAAGATGAGAACATTGCAAAATATGTGGAAAGAATCAAAGCAAGTGTGAGCGCAATCAAAACATCTAGAGGAGACATTGAAGAAAAAACAATTGTAACCAAGGTACTTATAAATCTTCTTCCTATTTATGTAATTAGAGTATCTTCTATTCAAGAGATGAGATGTGATCAAAATAATAAAATATCTTTGGATTCTTTAGTTGGAAAATTGACAATTTTTGAGTTAGATAGCTTTGATAACTATATTCCTAGCTCAAAAGGTATTGAGTATTAATTTGAAGCTAAACTCTCACTGAAGAAAAAGAGTAAGAAATCAAAGTATAGTCAATCAAGAAGTGAAGAAGATGAAACAAAAGAGAAAACAAAGATGAAAAGAAAAGAAATAAGTAGAAAGCCAAGAAGGGTTTCAAGAACTACAAGAACTACAAGGAAAAAGGTCAAAAATCTTGTTGTATGGCTAAAGATTCTGATAATAGTGAAGATGAAATGGTATATATTGCTATAAAAGATGAATTTGATAATGAAGGAGATAAGATGACACTTATCTCTCATGTTAGCAAAAATTATACATGGATTATTGACTGTGATTATTTACATCATATGATTAGAGAAAAAATAAAATTTGAGTATATGGAATATTATGAGGGAGGTTATGTAAGATTTGGAAATAATGAACCTTGTGACATAAAAAGAAAATGATGTATTTCTTTGACAAAGGAACTTGTATGTAACAACGCTTATTGGGTTGAAGGATTAAAGCATAATCTACTGAGTGTGGAATAATTGAATAAAATTGGATTCAAGGTAGAATTCATGGATGGAAAGGCCAAGCTACTAGATAGAAAAGGAAATCTAGTTAGATCTAGCAAACAAACAAAAGTTAATCTATTTTATTTTGATCTTAGTGAAAGTCCATGTTTTATTGCTCAAGTAGAAAAAAGTTGGTTATGACACAAAAGATTATGTCATGTAAACTTTGATAATCTAGTTAAGATAAGAAAACATAAAAGAGCAAGAGGTATTCCTAGTTTGAAGAAACCTAATATGGGTCTATGTAAAAATTGCCAAATTGGTAAGATGGGAAAGACTAGTTTCAAAAGCAAGAGCTATCAATGTAAAGAAGTCTTAGAACTTGTGCATACTGACTTATGTGGACCTAGTGGAATAGAGAGTTACAGTGGAGAAAATTTCTTCATTCTTTATGTTGATGATTATTCTAGAATGATGACTATAATGTATCTTAAAGAAAAATAAGAAGCTTTTCAAAAATTCAAGTGGCATCTAGCAAGAGTAGAAAAAGAAATTGGAAATAAATTGAAATGTTTAAGATCAGACAAAGGTGGTGAATTAATCTCCAATGAACTCAATAATTTCTACATTGAAAGAGGGATTAAAAGACAAGTATTAGCCCCTTGTACACCTCAGCAGAATGGTAGAGCTAAAAGAAGGAATAGATCCATCATCGATTGTGAAAGAACAATGATGGTTGAAAAGAATGTTGCAATGAAATACATGAAGGAAGCTATTAGCACTACGATTCATACCTTGAATAGAGTATAGCTGAAGAAAGATTCAAATCAAACTCCTTATCAACTATGGTATGGCTACAAACCTAATGTAAGTTACTTGAAAGTATTTGGTAGCAAATGTTATATCTTGAAAGAATCTAGAAAAGGAAAATTTGATGTCAAAGGTGATAAAGGCATATTTATAGGATACTTGTATAGAAGTAAAGCATACAAATGTTTGAATTTGTCTATTCATAAAATCATAGAAAGTGCACATGTGAGAATTGATGAGTTTGTAGAAAAGAGTGAAGAATAAAGCAACAAAGAGTTTGAGGATAACAAAAGATTTGTTTACTATGAACTTGATACTCTACCAAACCTATTAGAAAGAAAGGAGGCTTCACCTCTCAAGTCCCCAAAATCTCCAATAGTTATCGAGTTGCAGATAGTACAACCCAAGTCATAGTCTAAAGGACCCAAGTCCTAAATAGAGGCTGCCAAGCTAGTTCAAACAAAGTCCGATGGACCCAAGTCATAAATAGTGGGACCTGAGCTAGATACTAAAATTCATGATGAAAATAGTGGAACTCATACCAAATCCAAAGAATCTATGTTAGCAAGATATGTTAGAAGGCATCATGCACTTGATCAAATCATTGGAGACAAATTTGATGGAATAATGATAAGAAAAAAATTAAAAGGTACATGTTTACTTACTGAATTTGAACCAAGAAATATTAAAGATGCATTGGATAATGAAAGTTGGGTTGAAGAAATGAATGAAGAAATAGAAAAGATATAGAAGAAAAAAATGTGGACTCTTGTTCCTAGACCCAAGCATAAAAATGTAATTGGCACAAAGTGGGTATTAAGAAACAAGTTGAATGAAGATGGAAAAGTTTTTAGAAACAAAGAAAGATTGGTGTGCAAAGGCTATTTTCAAGAAGAAGGTATTGACTATGGTGAAATTTTTTCTCCTGTTACAAGATCGAAAGGTGTTAGAACTCTACTAATACACGCAACACATAGAGGATTCAAAGTGTATCAAATGGATGTAAAATATGCATTCTTGAAAGAAATTCTTGATGAGGAAGTCTACATTGAATAACCAAATTTTTTGTAGATCCTAGTGAAAGAGACATGGTTTGCAAATTACACAAAGCATTATATGGTCTCAAGCAAGCTCCTGGAGCTTGGTATGAAAGACTTCACAATTACTTGGTACATATTGGTTTTCAAAGAATAAATGATAATAGTAATATGTATATCAAAGAAGGACCAAACAAGAAGATTGTGTTCGCAGAAATATTTTTTGATGATACCTTATTCATAGGAAATGATGACTTGTGCAAAGAATTTTTAGAAGAAATGAGTAAAGAATTTGAGATGTCTATGTTTGGTGAGATAAAATTCTTTTTTAGATTTTAGATTCAATAGAAAAAAAATGGTATATACATTACTCAACCTAAGTACATCAAGGAGATACTAAAGAAATTTGGAATGGAAGATTCAACAACACTTGGAACCCCTATGTCTACTAGACATAAAGTTTTCAAAAATGATGATTCCAAAGAGGTAGAATAGGTGGCAGCAATAGCTAATTATTCTAACATTGTTTGGTTCAAACAACTGTTGTAAGGAATGAAGATAGAGATCAAGGATCTAGTATAACACCAATGCAATTGATATATCAAAGAATCTAGTGATGCATACCAAAACAAAGAATGTTGATTGCTATAAAATATCACTTCTTAAGAGAATTGTTTTAAGATAAAGAAATCAGATTGGAATATGTGAACACAAAAGAGAAAATTGCAGACAAATTCACCAAGACATTACTTAAGGATGCATTTATGTATCTAAGAGGTAAGCTAGGGGTCATTCCCCTATCTAAAGCTCACTAAATGAAGTTTAGTGATGTATCAACCAGAGCAAGTTGAAGATCAATTAGTTGATGCAGTATTGAGAAGGGCATATTGCAAATGAATCAGTACTTAAGGTTTATTGATATTATTAGAGTTGTCATTGGCATGTGTTGTCAAAGAGGGGGAAGTTTACTATCATATCTCATAAGAAATTTTAATTATAAAGAAGGAGAAGTTTGTTGTAAGAGGGAGAAGTGTGCTATCATAGAGATATCAAAGAGTGAGAAAGAACTTGGCATCTAAATTTTTTGATTGAGGGAAAAACTGAAGGTAGAAAGAGTTCATACTAATAGAGATAGTTTTCATGGATGGGAATTAGAATGAAACTAAGGATATGTTCCTTATTTTATTCTTGTTCCAAAAATTTCATTGTGTTATGACATATTGTGTTGCCATCAATGCCAAACAGGGAGATTGTTGGATAAAATTGATTAATTGTGAATTGTCTTTGATGTTACACAATTACCATATCATTATCAGTCATTACATGCCGAGATCACTTAGGTAGTGGAGATAGTTTTTAGTGTCTATCAAGAATTCCTATGTTTCCCTAGTTCAAAAGGCAATGTCTACAAAGTTAACTCAAGCACCAAAGGAAAGTCTATGGAAGATGAGTGTTAATCAAGTTTACTTAGTTACCAAAGGATCTATGCAAGTATGCAATGTTCATTGAGTTCACTTGGTTAATACAAGCGAATCATTTCTAAGTTAGTGTCTACCAAGTAGGTTCAACTAACAAAGGATTTTCTTATTTTGGCATATTGAGTTTAATTGATTTATCTAATGGTTCTAGCCAATTGAGGAAGTGAATATTAATTATTCTAAGTTGTATATGAGCTTACTTGACAAAATGAAAGGTATAAGTGTATATGAGCAATGTTAGTATGCTAATAGAAACCAAATTTAAATAAAGCTTATACAAACTAAAAAAAATTCATAAACTTCAAGATAGACTAAGATGAGCTCTCAATTGAAAATATGAGCCATTAATGGGCTCTCTCAATGAGAAGCTCTCTTGTTGAGTGGCTTTATCTAAATGGATAGGATGTATGCTCAATATGCTTTCAAAGGCTTCAATGGATGATGGTGGATTTTTGGTGTGGATAGATGGCTTTTAGTATGGATTTGGCTCTCAAAATAGCATTATAACTTTACTTCATGGATTGTGTTATTTTGCAAAGGGGAAGGATCCAATTTATAGGCAAGAGGCTTGAGGGATTGAGGGCTAAGATTCAAGGATGGGAAAAAGTTCATGGAGGGCTCAGATTGCATGAGAAGAGAGCACATAGATTGTGCTTCCTTACAACCAATTAGGGAGTGACACATGTCACATGGTGAGAGGATGGAGGAAAGGGGAAGGATGAGTCAACAAAGGAGGCTCAAGGGATAAAATCTTCATAAAGACCCTCATAATGACTTGTAAGAGCAATAAAAGGGCTTGGAAGAGTCATTTATGGCCTAGTGGGCTTCATAAAGTTTTATGGTTGAGATATTTTGAGGGTGATGAGAGCAATTTTGACTTGGATTTGATTAGGAAGGTTTTAAGCTTGTTTAGGCTTGTGCAAATGATTAGAGGATGGATTAGGATGGTTTAGTATTAGCTTAGGGATAGGCAAGTGGATGGCATTTAATGAGGGTGGGTGAAGGAGGAGATATTTGTTAACTTTGGCTTGGGTTAGTAATTCTTAACCCATGTTTAGAGAATGTGACAAGGTTAGGAGGGGATTAGGATTAGGTTTAAAGACATCTTCTAGAAGAGTCTAGACTTTGGATGAGGATAAAGACTTTCTAGAATAGTCTAGAATTTCCTAGGATGAGGATGAAGACTTTCTAGAAGAGTCTAGAACTTCTTAGGATGAGGATAAATTAGATTTTTAGGAAATAAATAAAGTTTTATTTATTTCAAGGGTTTGGGTTGAGGAGATATTTATTAAAACTTTTTTAATAAACATGAGGATTAATATTTAATCTTAATTAAATATTTTGAGTTGGGATTAGGGGTAGAAAATGATGGGATTAGCCTTTAATCAAAATTAAAGAAGGATTAGAAGATTTTGGAAGAGGTTAGTGGTCTTAAAGAAATTGGCTAAGTTTTGGGCAAAAAATAAATAAATAATTTATTTTGGGATTTTTTGGTCAATTTATTAATTAAATAATTAATAAATAAGGAAATAATGTTTAAATAAGATTTAAACATTTTTGGGAGGAATTCCTTAATTAAATATTTTTAATTAAGATAAAGGGATTTAATGGCATAAAAATTAATTAATTAATTAATTAATAAATGATGATGTCATCAGGACTTTTTCAGAAAATAAAAATACTTTATTTTCTAAAGGTTTTTAGGTGTCTACAGTAAGTATAAGGTCAAGTTGAGAATTTGAAAGTGTGTAAGAGTGTGAATGCATGGAAGATTTTAAAGATCTAATGATGTAGTAAGGAAGCAAAACAGATGGAAAAGCAAAATGTCCTTGTGGAGGTAAAATGATATATTCAATTAGAAAGGATCAAGTACAAGTCAGAACAAAGATTTATAATCAGCAATTTAGTTGCATCAGAAATCAGATCATCTCATTGTTACTCTGTAACCATTGTAGCAGTGATCTAAATCTCTTAATAGAGTTAGCTTAACAACTATTTGTAAATCCTCTAACAAGGTCATAGTTCTATTGAATTGTCTAAAGACCTCTACCAAGGCCACTCCTCATAGGGTGATTAAATCCTTTAATAGGGTCACACCTAATAGTGTATTTTTTAACCTTCAAAAAGGTTGGCTCCTAACAGGGCTCACTTCAAAAGAGTGAAAAGAGTAACTAGTTGCAATTGGTGGTTTTTCCCAAATTGGGTTTCCACATTAAATCTTGGTGTCAAATGTGTTCATGCTATTTTATTTCATGTGTTTGTAACTAAGTATTAAAGTAATAGTAATCATAGATACCATCTAAATATTTTCATGTTAAGTACGTACTGAACATATTCAGTATTTACTGAGTTACAACATTTTATGTGTGTTTACCAAGCATCAACAATATTCAATTTTTAGTGTTTACTTTGTACTGACATCTAAGGGATTTTGGATTTTTTTTGTGGTAACTGATTCACCCCTCCCCTCTTAGTTACTCCTCTTATATTTCCAACAAGTCAAAACATTTGTTACTATGATGAAATAATATTACAATATAAATAAGTACCACTAATCTAAGGAAAGTAGTTCCCTAGACAAAGAGAATGAAGGAAGAACATTGCCCCTAGGGAAGAAGGAATAAGTAATACAAAATCATAGAAAAAGAGGAATAAGTAATACCGATTAGGTCCAATAAAAGGCCTAACGGATCCTAGGAGATTGGATGGAAATACACCTCTTGCTCCCTAGTCTAGAGACAAGAGGAGAAGAGATCTATATTATATTAGAATGAGGGAAATCCCCTATATCAAATTTATGAAGGAATTGTAAAACTGCATGAGAGTGAGATATAATTCCTAAGGAAGCTCTTTAGTGAACATACAATTTGAAATGTTTACAATTAGCAAGTGTGTATTAAGATAATGAAAAGGACATTTGTACTTGGATATGAAATCCTTTGTTATAGGTTTAAATATTTCTTTTTGGAATTCATTAATTCAATATACACCTCTTTAGCCACCTCTTGATGAATATCAGGGTTATCTAGGTTTAATTAGGGAGAAGATTACGAAGAGGAGGACAATGTTTAACATATCCTGCCTTAACTTGAGATTGTGACCAACCAACACCATGCAAATTTGGTTTAGGGGTATATGAAATAGATACTTAATACCATTCTCATTAACTCCAAGCCCTAAACCTCTATAACCTTGTGTAGTTATCATATTATATCCTCTAGTGTACATATCATGTAAAGTGCCTACAAGAGGTTATTTTTTATCATGTTCATGAGTAAAGGTTGTGTAAGGTGGAATAATAGGTTGTGAAGAAGTTTCTTTACCCTTTCCTTTAATATCATCATGAATTAGAGGAGAAGGTAAATAAAAAAAGTCTTGCACATATGTATCCTGAACTATAGCTTGAATTCCATTATAAGTATGGGAAGAATAAGGATTAACAGATGGAGATATATTAGGCATCGGATTTGGAATGATAGGATTAGGATTAGGAGTATTAAGATAGGGTGTATCATCTACCAAATTTGTCACATAATCCAAAATAATAATAAGTCCACCACATGAATCTTTAATGAAAGTTTTGAATGTAGGAAAACTTGTATCTGTCAAATTCACAAAAGCATAAGTAAGAATAAAATGAAGAATCATCAACATAATAAAGTGAATAATACTCTCATACACATCAAAAGTATGGTAAAGAGATGCTAAAAGAAAGGTAATAAGGAACATAACCACACACCAAAGCATCTTAATAATCTTCATAGTAAAGAAATGAAAGGAATATTTTTGAATTTTATTGAATATATATATATATATATATATATATATATATAAAATTTTTGTAGTTTTGAATTTAAAATGTGGGTTGACCAAAATGAATAGAATGAAATAATGTGAATAGAAATAAAACATGTATGTAGGGGAAATATGACATGAGGGGGAATATAGGATCTATCCTTAACCCAAATTCCTAAAAGGAATGATCCAAATTGATTAACCGCAAGGAGGTGATCAATGCACAAATGAATCAAATAATGGAGAATATGAATAAAGGAGGAAATCCAATAATCTACTATAGAATGTAAGTACTTAAAACTTTGAATAAATAAAAGATAAATACTAACCTCAAAGTAAGGTGAATATTGAAAATGCTTGATGGAATGCTTGCTTAATTGTGAAAATAATGGACCATATGATATCTTCCTATCAGAGAAAATGGAAGGAGGCTTCCTTATATAGAGATATAGGGCACAAACTTCTAGAGAAGGCCAACATTGGAGAACTAAATCCTAATTAACCTTAACTCCTAGAAACTGGCCTAGATTAAATGTAATTTAAGAGTCTTCCATTCTAAAACTTGAAATAGTCGACTTGGAAGTAGGAAAATGAAACTTTCTGAAGCCTAATATCTCGCAACCTCCAAAAATTGAAAATTGGACCTAGGGTCAGGGACAAGGTCAATCTAGCCCTAGATCATGGTTGAGGTCATCCTTGACCTAGGTCAAGATTGAGGTTTACCTTGACCTAGAAAGTCAAAGTCTTGAGATTCACAAAGAAAGTTGTTAGAGAGAGGCTAGAGATAGAGAAAGAGAAGAAAAATAGGGAGGAAAGAAACAGATAAATGCAAAAACCTATTCAAGGCACTTGACATGACCCCAAACCACTTACTCGATGAGATGAATTCTCTTAGCATGGAAGTTCTTCTATTTTAAGATGATACTAAGTGCATTGGCACACCTAGCATACTTGTGTTGGTGCACAATGTATGCTCAATGCACTTTGTGGACTGTGTCAAATGTGTACACCATGCACACATGCTGCACATGCACATGTTATTCCATGTTGGGATGTTTTATCTTTGATATGAAGGACAAATGCACATGCAATTCTATATTGGGATGTTCTATCTTTGATATGAAGGGCACACATGGCACAACTTGTGTACATGTGCAACTGTCCATCTATAGTTGAGTTCCTACCTTGAACTCTAAAGATGAAGAATGCATAGCCATGGATGTGTGAAGGTGCATTCATTGGGACTGAATGAATACACATGACTTATTGACAGGGGGGGGGGGGGGGGGGGGGTGATTACACCCTAGATATTTGTGCACATGGTACACCCATTAGGGTGCATAAGTTGCACTAGTGCACCAATGCACCCTTAGGAAGTTAGGAAAAGTGCACACTTTCTATACCTCGAAAGGTGTGCATCTGTACCTAGTGTGTAGCTGCACAATTCTAGGATTTAGTGCAAAATTCAAATTCCTAGATAACCTAATTTTGAATGATGATGACTAACAATAATCTAATGATAGACTACAAGAGCCCTATTCTCTAAGGCACATAGGTTGTTGTTGTGTTCTAGAGAACATGTTCTCCTAATTTCAAATAAAAAGGTGTATCTAAAAAATGGAGAGATGTCTTTGTAATCATAAAATCTAGGTTTATGGTTTGGGAAGTATAAGAGGAAATAAATAAGAAGAGAGAGAGAGAGAGAGAGAGAGAGAGAGAGAGAGAGAGAGAGAGAGAGAGAGAGAGAGAGAGAGAGAGAGAGAGAGAGAGAGAGAGTTAAATTGAAGTAGAGCTATCAAAGAATAGAAAGGAAACAAGATGAACATTGAATGATATGTTGTTATATTGAAAAACTTGATTGGATCTAATATAGAAAGGTAGTGTGAATCACGTATCACTTTATTGCTCTTACTTTCTTATCATTGTAGTAGTCAAAATCCCTTAGACAAGGTGACATTCTTAGATTAGAGTGTTAAAATCCTTTCACAAGGTTAGTTCTAGTAAAATAAAGATCCTAATAGATCTAGAGGAAATTCTTTAACAAGGTACACTTAAAAATGTTTTGTAACCCTTAATCAGGATAGCTCCTAACAGAGTGTATTCTATAAGAGTGCTACATTTGTGGGCTCTATTCTTACATCATGATTTTTACCTAATAAGGTTTCCATGAGATAAATCTTGGTGTTATTATTGTGTAAATGATTACACTATTTATTTACGTTTAATGTTAAGATAACCCATAGCACTACTATAGTTATAACTAGATCTTATTGATAAAATGTTTGAAAGTTAAGAATATGAAAGAACTGTCAAATTGGTGATTACCAATTCACTCCACTAGTAATCAATCCTATACCTACATAATATCACTATAAAGTCCAAATTCTACATTTGATGTAGTCAATTTTAATGTGGGAAGAGGTCAGATGAAATATAAATGTTGTGGTATTAATTTGGTAGTCTTAGATTATTTCTCTTCCCTATTGTTCTTAACCTCAATTTAGAATTCAAAATCTGAACCTTGAGAAGTGTTCTTAAAAGTGGATTACAATTTCACCCTTGATTTGTAGATTGCATCTTGTAGCCTAAACTCTAAAGTTTGAGACAATGTGACTTAGATGCTAAACTCCTAGGGGTAGGTCAAGTTACTTTTAACCCAAATCTATAAAAATGTGAGAACATACTTCAATCTTTTAGCTATGCAATTTGTTTCACTAATATGAGTTTTGTTTTCTTTCATCCCAAGTATAAACCAAGAGGGATTATTCTGATTTTTCTTCTTTTTATGATACTTGAGGAGTGGCTTATTGCTTGTTTTTTTTGCACTATTAAGGCTATGCTATAGTTAGTCTTCCAATTGTATCAATATGCTTAGGGAATTGATAATCATGCTTGATGGGTCATTATATTATGTCATCTTGTCTTATAGATATAAAAGTACAACACAAAAAACTTGGTTTTACATTTTTATTAAGGAGCAAATATTTATAGATTTTTATCTCCAATGTGCTAACTGGAAACTTAAGACATTGCAACTTAATTTAAGCTTAATCAAATCTAAAATTTTCCAATATATTTAGAGGGTGCTTCCTAAAATGACAATGTTTTCGTACCTTGAATATACATCAAATAAACATGATTTCAAAGTATTAATAATTAACTATTTTTTGTATATGGAAAGCTCTTACTCTCATGATTAAATTAAGTTATTTACATTCCATCTTATTACCCAAAAAATACTTTATCTTTGTTCTTGTTAGGTATAGTATCAATGAACATTATATGGAAGACATTTCATGTGCAACAATTTTTGAGTAGTGTGGTCACAATTATTTCTATTTCTAAATTTCCATGCATAGTTTGATGTCATGTGTTTCACTTACTCCTAGTTAGCTCAACCTCAAGTCTCTCTCAAATATCTATCAATATTTTTCTGTTGAAAATGATAGATTCATATCTTTCCACCATCCTCTATATGATAGTTTGACAATTATTATATTTGTCTATTTGAAGGAAATACATGACCTCCACTCCCTATTGTAAAGATAATACAAATTGTTGTTTCTAATCCTTCATTATAGGTTCTACTTCATTCATTTTCTTATCATCTCTCACTATTGCCATGTTTGAAAATCACCTAAAAGAAAATAACTAAATGGGAGGAAGGAAAAACTACCATAGACAAACTAATCCCATCTTCATTGATTGTACTCCTACAGATAATGTGTTAATGCTTGTATAAGAAATGAAATTAGTTTCAAATATTATCAAGAGATGGTGGGAAGGTACGAGGTAATGAAATATGTAGTCATGATATTAAATATACTAGCAATTATATTTCAACAAGGTGCAATGATAATTTCGATAGGAAGATATAACCCCAAAAATGTTAGTATAAAAGAGGAAAATAAATCTTATCATATCATTCAAATTAATTCATTTTCCCAAATACAAATTTGAAAATTTAAAATAGACACCAAGATACTTTATCAAATTGTAAATTTTTAATTCTTTTCCCAAAATCTAATGTACAATTATAGATTAGTTCTACATAATTTTCACAACCATGACTTCAACACTTTTAGTTTCAAATTCCATTTTCAATCAAAAGACAATTAACCAATTCGTATATCAAAAATTTTCAAATCGACTCCTACTTGGAGATGTTCAAATAAAACATCAAAGCAACAAAATAAAAATAAAAATATAGAAACAACTCATCAATTATTTTAATGAATAAGTTTAATTCCAAAACCTACTTAAATCTTGCAGTAAAATTATAACTAGTGCTTTCACATTTGAAAAGTACAAGGGTTAAGCCAATAGTCTTTTATACCTTTGATTATGTTCTTACATAATTATTTATAATCTAGATTATAACAAAACATTAAGTACATCCTAAGAATTTGTAA